>JAVJGG010000074.1:66800347-66830590 GCA_035590195.1 Aviceda cuculoides
TGATAATAGACTTATTGAAATAACTCAGCAGTGGAAAAACACCCCCTCCCCCCCCCCCCCAAAGTATTGACAATTCAGTGCTAGGATGAGCAAAGCACTAGAGAACACGCAAATGGGGAGCACTCATGACTCAGAAGGGAGTTGAGCTTAACAGAATAATACATATTTTCCTTCAGCTTTTATTTCTGTGATCTGGCTATGAGCCTAAAAGAATCTTCTGATCATCTGTAGAGCTCTGAGTGGCCTGAAGTAAGCCTCCAGACTCATCCTTATTTTACTATTGCAGAGGAGATTTGGATGAAACAATCATATTCAAATGCACAGTGGACAGATTTATAAAGGAAATATCTTTTTTTTTTTCTGACAGACTGCCAAAAGTGATTTAAGTTTTATGTATCCTCTGTTGAACTTGACTTTCGCTAACAGCCATTTCTTCTTCGTAAACCCAGTGCTGTCAGACCTGGGCTTCAGAGCTTCATTAAGGAACAGTCACAGACAGAGGTGGTGGGGGCTTTTCTTCTCAGTACTTGAAATATAGGCTCCACAGATATATCTGAAGTTTGAGCACTATTAAAAAATGGGCTTTTCTCACTTGGCTTGTTTCCCATCTTCCTCCAATGTCTTTTCATAAACTAGTCTTTTCAAATAACCAATGAAGGACTTTAGAGGGAAGTCCTGATTTTTTTTTCATTTGAAAACATAGCCATTTCCTGGCTGGACAAAACAAAGACCAAACATTAAAGTTAACTAAAGACCAACCTAGGTCTCTAGAACTGCTGTTAGTCTTTAGCATGCCTAAGATGACTCTACTTCTGACAAAAGCATGGACTTTAGATACTATGCCAAGGAGAGTGACATTCATGCAGAAGCAAGAGAGTTTTCATGGTTTATTTAAATTAACAAAAGATTTGTAGGCACTGTCGACAACAGTACACCTAATGAATCTTTAAAACAATCAAAAAACCATAGGTCAGTCAGAAGATGCTCTTACATACCATCTATAATATCACTTCCTTCTCCTCTAGGAGCTTCCCAGTATGTGCTTGAAGTCAGCAGGTTCTGGACATTCAACACACAACACATTAAGAGCTTTGTACATGCCTTCATTCAAGCTGTCATTCAAACAATCATACATAATCTCCCTAAAATTATTGTGACATAGGCATTTCTCTGTTTTTTTTGCAGTGGGAAAACAGGGGAAGAACAGAGGTTCATTATGTGAACCCCAACTGAGCTTAGAAAGTGGGAGAGAAGAACAGCTGCCAACGCCAAAATGATTACTCAGAAAATCCTGGCACCAACAACTTGATTTAATGTGTCGAGATGCTGCATTGACAGTCAGTTAGGAAGCTCCATTTACATTCAGGTTTCTAAAGGCAGGTGTTAATCACTGATATATGTGCTATAGATTGACACTAGATATTACTACGAGATACACCATTCCTGCTCTGGAGAACCTGTAGCTTTGGAAAGCCTGAAGGCAGGTGCTGCAGAACTCATCTCCCACAGTGATTGTGCGACACCTCGCTGCTGATCCAACTTTCCTTGTTCTCTTCATTTTCCTCTGAGTATCCCTCTGCTATCCTGTATCACAAACACATCATTTAAGCCAGCAGTTGTTCTGTTGATTTCTCTCCAATGCCTTAGTAAGAGAAAATTGAGTTTACAACAGCCCACAGATCACTTGTGTGCATTTAGCCAGATTTCTGTATCTTGACTACAGTCTCAGCAACTGTGTTTCCATCTATACTCCTGGACAGTAAGAGAAAGAGTTGGCTACTCAGACAGGTCTCAAGAAAAAAAGTTATAATCACACCATTTCCTCAGCAACAACCGCAAGCTGTAATTACACAAAATGACCAAAACTACATTTTTGGCAGGTGGGATTAAGTGATTCATTCACCCCCTCTGCAGGTGAGCAGAAAAACGTGATGAGTGCAAGAAGGTTAGTCTTGTCTTTAAAACAATACATAGAAATAGCTATGAAGATAATTCATGTGATAACATCCCTCAGTGATGATATAAAGTTTTACTTCAGGAAATTGATCCAATTTGGTGGAAAAACTCCTCTTAATTGGTGCTGGTTTTACTATTGTATGAATCAACATCAGCAGGTAAAATGGATTTACACAAGTGTAAGAAAGAGAGAGACAAAACAGAGATCCAGTTTAGTTGTGGGTAGAAAGTTATTCTATAATTTCCTCCTACATTTAATGTTGTTTCACATCCCACATGGGGATGTATTTTGGCTCATCATCAGTAATGTACTTAAATAAAACAAAATCTGCTGAAATAAAAGATGAATGGCATGTTCAATCAGATTTTAACAATAAAGTAATATCTGAAGAGGGAAAAACTAATTTTTATGATGACTAACCTAGCATATCTCCCACAGTATACTATGTTTCTTGCAATTCTAATTGGGTTCAGAAAGTCTTAATTATTCCCATTCTTTCGCTGTACAGACAGCTGCTTTTGTTACAGCAAGAGTGACCTTGTGACATACCACCCTTTTACTTAGATCTGATTCTTGATTATACACTAAATCACACTGTCTCAGTTTATTTAAGCAAATGCTGAATCTCGATGGCCCTGCAGGGCCAGTGCAAGTTTGGAAGAGTGAGATGAATTATACATTATGGCCCGCGTTTCAACAGAATTGGTCAGAGACAGTTGCAGAATCTTTACCTTGAGATTTATAGTGCTGAACCCCTCATCTAACCTTTAAATATCCCTGTATTTTCAGTCACTTCAGATGTTATGTTGAGGTACAAGCAGCCCAGAATAAGTAGGTGGAAAAAGGCAGAGGAAAAAAAAGGCACGCAGAAAGAAGACAAAAAACCAAAGCCATGAACTATAAATCCTAATGACACCTATACTTGGAAGCTGCTTTTTAAACGCGCTCTATAGAAAGCAACTGCTAAACAGATACTAAAAATGAACCTAAATTTTGTGACTCTTTGCATCACAAAGAGCTGTGTTTGCAACGAAAGGTTTGCTTTTGCCTGACCGGCGGGTCAGAGCTGCCCATCCCTGCACGAGAAAGGCGTCTGCTTTCCCACGCAGGGGGGGTCGCCCTGTCCCCCCTACTTTGGACGGGTGTCCCCGGACACCCCACCGCAGCTCTGGGAAGCGGTGACTGCCATCCCACCCCAGGCAGAGCAGCGGAGAGGGGCCAGGGGATGCCTCCGAGCCGGCTGCGGAACGGCTGCTTGGTGCCAAGCTGATCTCAGGAGTAGGAGACGTGGAGCCATTTCCAAGTCTGGACAATGAGAGACAGCCTGACACAAACACGACGGCGCGAGCGAGGCCAGCGCGAGTGAGGCCATCGCTCCCCGCTGCCTTACTTGGTGAAACCAGCACTCGGCTGTGTGCTTCACTGATCATCAGAGAGGCCAGAAGCTACAGCAGGAGACTGGCTAAATAATTCTACCTACGAAGGTAAGAAGGTAAGATTTCAGTGACATAACCTGCCTATGAATGGGAAGCCCATGCACAAACACACACGTGGTTATTCAGCTGAAATAAGTGACACCAATTCTTCTGTATTACAGCCACGGGTAATACTTATTCTGGTTTCCCAAAAAGTCAGAAAGTAAAACCTGCACAAATTGGTGTTTGCCTTAAGAACTGGCCTAGGCTCGCACACAAGCTGTCAGTAACAGGCAAAAAACCCCTAATCTGAAACAAATGCTGGTTCTTTCAGAAGATTCAATCTTTGCTATTCTGGGTTGCTACAAAATTAATTTTTAATGAAAACAGATAAAGAGAAAATATTTCTGTGGAATGTTGACACTCAAGAAACACAACAGAAAGGCGGAAGCTACAGCAAGAGATTAGATCTCAAAAAGCTGACGACAGAAGGAAAATACTAGATGGTAAAAGCAAACAGTCTGTAGAGCACGTTGCAACATTTCAGACCTACTTGCACTTACTGGCATGTTTAAGAAATGAACTCATCAATAAAAGCCCATAATGTTTGCTCTTCAATATTGATTTTGTGGCCAGAACTATCCTCAACAGTCAGACAGGTTTACATCAACTGTTAATGTTGAACCTTGCAGACAGTGGAAAGCATGAATTTGTCTCCTACAACACTGCATTAAAGGCTCTACCAAAAGAACACCACCATTTCCACTAAAAAGCCCTTCCTCAGCAGATGTTCATTAGCACTGAATGCTGGTCACAGTGCTGGACTAACTTCAGGAAAGCTGAGCTCTGCACTTCGATCTTCGATGCTTATTTGCATCTCAAGAGACAAATTCTTCTTCAGCTTGCAATCCTGCTGGCTTGCGCTAGGGAAGTGTTAAAAGGGTTTGCCCCATGGCCTGCAAAGCTGAGTTGGAATTCTCTGAGCAAGGCCCCTCCTGTGACTTCCAGCAGCCTCCTTTCATAGCTGGGCTAAAAGTAACGATAGAACAGGGAATGCAGTTATGCTGTGGAAAAATAATTATGCCTAGAGAGGCTATCTTGATTGCTTCCACCTACTCTGAAGCACTCAGTACTGCACCGCATATGAAGATCAGTCTCCACAGGGAACATGCAAGATGCACAGGGGCTGTTTAAGGATCAAGTCAGCATCGAAATGTGCAAAGTTTAGAGTTTATGGTGAACTTCAGTGTTTCTGCCAGCTTGTTTATGTCAGTGACCAAGACATCACTGTAGCGAATAACATGAGCCATCACATTCTGACAGTTACTCCAGAAATAAAATGCAAATAACTTCTGCTATGTCTGCACAGGGCATGGTATTAGGATGTATGATTAGCTACTGAGTGTAGACCTAGCACAGCACAGAGTCAGGCCCAAGATGATAAAAATACAAATAATACTAATTGTTTTGATTTCAAAATAGGAAAAAACTGTTGGTAATTTAAGAAACATGAAAATCTTTCTTCCTCCAGCTGCTCTTAGAGCTGTTTCTTTTGAAAAGGTAAGCAAAGACATGGATGACATCTGACAGTGTCCACGCAATCACAGATCTCTTTAACAAATTAAACTTTCTTAGTGAAACAACAGGGAGCTGAAATACATGTCAGCTTGGTTTACAAAAAAAAAAAGTCTCCAAGTAGATGTATCCAGTAATGGGTCTTTAACTTACAATATCTAAGCTCAGCCTTCTTCCCTGAGATAGAAGAGTAATATAATAAACAAGAGGGACTGCCACAGAGACAGAGGCCCCACTGGTGACACAGAAAATCCCTCTGTATTTTACAGCTTCTCTCTCCGCTCCCTTTCTCATCAGCCAGCCAAGAGATACTATGGCTTCAAGACTTGGAAAAAGAGATGTGCAGACATCCTCTTCTTACACTTTGTCTTGGTGAAAGTCTCCAGATATTACAGTGGAAGAGAAACAGCAACAGTTGTGAGAAGAGAGGACAACCAAGCTGTGAAGGGTCACGAAATTGACGACAGTGCTCAGGAGCCACGTTCCCGGTGCTGCAGCACATGTGGCCAGGATCAGCTCTGCAAGGGATTTCTGAGTACACACTGCTGCTCTTGGGCAATGCAAATATAAAATTAATGGTGCAATTACAATCCACAGCTCACAAAACCCTTCTTCACACTTAAAGGACAAGCAATGAGTTTTGACGCAACTGTCTGGTGCAGTTTTATCATTATGTCAGGCTCCCAAGAGCCTCATTTACACTGACCTTGCTCAGTTTGGTCCCTTGCCCATGAAGGATCCAATGCCATCAGGGATTTCCTTAAACGTATCAAGATACAGCTAAGAAATCTAAACAGTGTATCAAATTACATCCTAAAATAACTGATTTGCATTAAGCAGGAGTGATAGCATATACAATAGCTACAGGTTGGGTAACCTCTTTGCAGGTTCCCTGGCAGTTATCAAAGCAATGGAGCGCAGGAAATCTCTCCATGCTGTGATCCGTTGCGTCTGATCTCTACAAACAAGCCTGGCATCTCCTCTTTAACAATCCCAGCACAGTGTTGTCAAAACTACCCCCACTGAATGCTTCCCCAGGTGCTATTGACACGTGCCGTGCCACTAGTGTTGCCCCAAAGCCTTCCTTGTTCTGGGTGGGCTCTACCGCTTCTCTTCCCCGGGGCTCCTTGGCATGCTTTCTGGGTGCAAAGACATGGATTCTTGCCTTCTAACTTCAAAGGGCTTAACTGATGCCCCTAAGGAAGGAGCTGAGGTGCTCTGATCTGCCACCTGGAGATACTGATCTCTCCTCCTTGACTGAGGTTCCCTAACTTCCGCATGGCTGGCCTTGCCATGGGAATAAGGAGGCTCCTAGGCCACTCGCTCTCTCCTGCTGTGAGAGCCTGTGTGACCAGGCGGTACACTGGACCAGGGAAGGGAAGCAGCTGACAGCTAACACTGGGGGAAGGAAAGGAGTATTTTCCAGCCAAATCGGTTCCTCCAACCAGCTTCCCCTGTGACTGCAAAAAATCCTGTGCCAGCACGTGTGAGGCAGCAGTGAAGGTTTGGGAATGAGCAGGCAGGCACAGATGAGCGCAATTCTTTCACTGGCAATGAAGCACTTATTTTGGGGAAATAAAAAAACAAAACCCCACCCTTGCTCCTTATGAGGTGCCTTATGCTGAGTGCGAGTGATTCTGCACCGCTTAAAAATGATGTGGGGGCACATGGCATGGAGCAAGAGACTCAAGCAGAAATCCATTCAGTCCCTTGTCTTGACTTGTGGTGTGACTCCAGCAACAGGAATGACCACAAAAGGCAAAAGAAATCAGCTTGCATGGTTTGCAGTTGCCACACATGGACGTATGGAGAGTAATTTACATCGACTAAATGAACCTGAAATTTTGGGTAACATCTCTGTGTTGACAGTATAACCAGCCCCAGCAGTTCTGGCTCCAACAAATCTGAGAAATATGTGTATTAAAAAAGAATAAGCAAGCCAGTTTAGGAAATAACAATAGCAAGAAGTTTTATACAGGCTTACTACCCATCTTTTCTTTGTTTGAAATTTGAAAAACTCTTTCAAGTTTTTTTATTCTTCAACTATACTTTTTAGTTCTACCAGGAAGAATAAATGGAAATGTCAAATTATCATTAAAAACATTAATTTCAAAGTATAAATTGTTCCAACAAAACCAGGAACTAAAGAACATGGGAAATATTGAGGTACACCTTATACAATTCCCAGGTTCATTTCCAGACGATTAAGCTTGAGGTAAGCATCCAAATTAAATCACAACATTTCAAAGCAGAAAAAAGGAAAATTATGGTAGTCAGGAAACTGCAGCTGTAACTGTTAAATAAAACTCAAAAATTTTAGTAGTTTTTGGGACCTTATCTTCGCATAAGAGAGAAAAATTATTGGAAGATATGAGAGTAGTGAGAGTAGAGTGGGTAGACAGTGTCCACATAACAGAACAGAGATATAAAATGCCAGAAACATGTTAAAATAAAATATATATGAATAGCAGAGCTAACAATGCCATCTGCTAAGTCTTCCTTATACATCCCACCACAAAATCTGGTATTCAATTGCTTGAGACTTTGCTATAATTTATTCATCTGAGGTGACAATCTCAGTAACGGGTGCCTGTCTTTTATGGAAATCTCTACCCAAAACAGTTCAGCTATTCCTAAGCAGGTTAGAGAAAGCTGTTTGCTCATGCCAAGTACTCTGGTGTTCTTCATATTGAAAATAGCTTTTCAGTTAGAAACTCACCATCATCTTGTGGAAATCTGTCCCAACTCCATTAAGCGCCATACTGAGGGCTTCACACCATGCCTAAATTTGCGCTGACCCCTTGCATGGGGCATAATTTTATCACATGAGGCACAGATAGACCTATTACTTTTATTAAAGTGACTGCTTATATAATGCTATTGTAGGTTAGCGTAGGTCTTGGTCTGTTGGTGAGATGTTTGTGCTGTTATCTGAGCTGGGAAACCAAACCCAGGAGTGATCCCTTTTGAGTCCTGAGGGCACAGAACATGGCGGCACATGTTCGAAATCCCTACGACAGTGGCGAAACGCTGACAGATTAATCTTCACCTGGCCCTCAAACATGCCCAGTATGTCTCACCAAACTATAAATCAAATATGTTTTTACAAGTTTTCTTCTTTTAGAAATCACTCAGCAAATATTTTGAGCTCAAATCAGGATTCTTTTTCTCATAAAAGTGCCAAGCCCTTTTCAAACCATGTTAACTTGGGAGCAGATTAAAGTGTCAGTTGCTTAAGCATCTAGAGACGCAGCACTACAAAGAAGGAGTATCTCTAATGCTGCCTTGCAGAAGGTAAGTTGAGGAGCCATTACCCATTATCACTGCAGAAAGCCTGTAAACTTCTTCAAAACTGTTGCCGTCACATTTGACAGCAGTGACAGCAGATTTGCATGACGGGGCCCTCCATGCTCCGGTCTCCCCTCACCCAGTTGCATTGTGTGAGTCCTACAACCGAGTTAACCTCCAAAGATGAAACCACCATGGTGCGGAGGGCAGGAGTGTTTGTACACATGAATGCACACCATACCCATCTCTTTTTTCCCCCTTTAGTGGAGCTGGAAAGGAAAATGATTTCCTATCCTAAACTGTTTTCAGAGAAGGCTATCAAAAAAGCTAAAGAACAGATTTTTTGTGATTAAATAAGGTAGGACTTTCCAGTCTGGAAAAGAGACAGCTTAGTAGGGAGATCTACAAAACTAGAAAGAACAGAAGAGATGACCTGGGATTGATTACTCACTGTCTCTTGAAATGAAAAAAAAAAAAGGAGGGGGCAGCTAATGCAACAAGTAAGTAGCAGGTTCAAAGGAACAAAAGGACACATTTCTCCATTCAACTTGTAGTTGAGTTGTGAAAGTCCTTATTACATGGCATTTAGGATCCTAAAGTTTTATAGATCTGTATATTAAAGAGGATGATTATCAGCTTTACAGGAAAAAACATTCAAAGGTAATAAATATCAAGGCACCACCTCTGGCTCCAAACCACCCCAAGACACACATCACTGGAGGAAGGCAGAACATTCAGTGCTTGCTCCATTCTTCTGTTCTTCACTGTGCATTTGGTAAGCAACCATTGAAGATACAGGAGATAGGATACAAGGCTAAAGGAATTTTATGTCTTCCTTGGCATTATGCTTTTACAATGCTTTTGAAAAGAGAAGCCTGCAAGGCAGACAGACATGAGTATCAACCAATGGTGGTTTAAAATATTTTTTCTACTAAAAAATAAATTAGACTTTATTTGATCAGTCAGCTTAGTTTTGTCATCCCTGGTCCGTAAGTGACAAACCTAATAAGACTTGCTATGTAACACAAACATGATACAAACCTTCTCTTCTACTTATAGTCAAAAAATACCGGGCAAGTTCATGTCAGTTCACAGCTCTGTGCCAAAAACTGCCATTCCATTTTACTGCTGCAAGGAAATCTGCATTAGATATAACGTATATATGGAGAGCTCAGAAAGAGGAGTATGGCAAGGATAGCACGAAATTCACGGTTTAGAAAGGTGTTAAGTCCTGTCCTTTTCTCTTGTACTCTTACCCTGTCTCCTGTCTGTAAACAACACCTCTCAGGCTTGCTTACAAGTCACTATATAAGCAGCAGTCTGGGAGTGTAGCCAAGGGACAGTCTATAGCTATATCCCCTGTTCAGTCCATGGGCAAAGTTATTTCTTTACTCTTTTTTTTTAAAAGAAGGAAAAATGTTGCAAGGAAGGATATACCAAACTGTAAAGAAAGGCAGCTTTAATACAGCCCTTCAACATGTAGTCATTTAGCACCAGTAAGACTGATATTCCTGACCTTGTGAAAAAACCTATGAATTTCTCAGTTACCAGATTGCATACAGCATTCATGGTGTTTTTGAGCTTGCTCCCCAGGCAGAGCTATGAAAAGCAACAGTGACTTGAAGAATTGAAGAAACAGAGTATTTCCTGAACTTTTGCCATGTGCTTATTCTGCTGCTGAGATTGTACCAGAGATAGATAGAAAAAGATTTATTTATTGCAGGTTATGGTCTTTCCCCCCACCCCCCTTGTAAATCTTGCAGAGCAGTTCATGCAGCATTAACTCTCTCTGTGACTTCTACACTACACATGAAGATAAGGCAGAGGATGCATAGCTTTTGGGATTCACTGATCACTGATGTTCTACCACTGATGATATACCATGACCAGTTTAAGAGATGAATAGGAGGGCTCAACAAAGGGAAGAGGCCATCATGGCTTTTAAGTCTGTAAACTGCGACAAGAGCCAAAAATACCTCTCATTTTCAAGCTCTGAAGAATCAAATGCGTGGTATTGTTTGTGAGCAGTGTGTAATAGTGCAGCAGGGCCAAGGGCACACTAGTAAGGAAACGTGATTAGTGGAATAACCTAAACCAAGCACACAATTAACTTTCATACATTTCAGTGGAAACTGAGCACACTTGGTGCCAGGCTCCTGGGAAGGTGAGAGTCAAAGGAAAGGTAACGTTGGGATTTTTTAAATCCAGTTTGCAAAAAGAGAATAACATTCACATGATGGGACGATCAGAGAGCAAGTTCCCTTTCATGCTGTTTCAGAGCACTGAGGATCTCAGATTTTATCACTTAACCTAGTGACAGAAATCCTTTTGCACTTTCCCTTTTCTCCTTTTTGTCTTTTCCCGTCCCCTCTTTCCCTCCCTGAGCTCTTTGCTTCTGCCAATGGATTCCCTGCCTCTTTCCTCAAGGAGCTTTCCCTCTACCCTTATTTTCTCTGCTTTTCTCTTTGATATCCCACACTTCTTGACTGCAGTTCTGAGTTGACTTTCAGCATTGCCCGCGATGGGTGAACATGGGAGTGTGTGACACACTGCTGCTGAATGCCCAGGAGAGCAGGCTGCTGCATGCCCAGGAGAGCAGGCTGCTGCTGAGGGACAGACCCCGGCGCAGACCCAGGGTGAATTCTGTTTTCTAGTCAGGGCCAAAAGTTCCCGGCAGACCTCATGAAGTGGGAGGGTGGAAACTGTCTAGTTCAGCTCAGTCCGCGGCGGGAGAGGGGAGATTTACAAAGGGATCTACTTTGGCATCTCGAAGTAGTACAATTAGGGTGCATCTCACAATTGTGCTGCCTGCTCCATAGGGAACACTGAGCTTTTGCTATCAGACGACAGAACTCAACTACCTAAAAAGTCAGAAAATACATTTTGGCGAACATTTGTGTGAATTCTGTCTTGCAATTTGAAGTCCAGAAGAGCCCATGAGCTCTGCTATGTGACAGTGAGCGCTTACCAAAACATGTTTAAAGACTGCAATAATAAACACATCAAATGAACCTTACAAGTATTACAAACAAAAAAGTATCAAGTCCCTAAAATACGGCGAAGCTCCCTGCAAACTGCTGCCACAGAATCCTTTCTAAATGCCTTGCATAATGCAGCTGTGGCAGCATTTAGCCATTTGTTACAGAATTTACAAATGGATTTACTTTTTGTCACAGGCGCTCTGGTGACAAACTTCTTGTTGACACAGACAATGGCAATTTCTTCTATGAAAAGCATTTTTTAAGTTTACATCAAAGATACATTGAATAGATATTAACATTTCAACAGCTTTTTAGGAAGCTTTCTTATAAATTAAAAATGTCAGGATCCCAATGACTCCTGAGTGATTTAAATCCTGTCACTCGCACTGAAAAAGACACAAATTCATTATGAAATGAACAGGGGGTGGGACTGGCTTTACCATGCTTACTTATGCTGAACAGGGTGTACCTAGACAGTTCCCCAATGGGACCCTTCTGCAAAACGTAGTACAGGCCTGTTCGGATTAAACTGAGAAAAGATACCTAATAAAATGTTCCCTTTTTAATGCCTTAAAATGCTAATCTGTTGCTTTTAATGAGACTAAACTGGTGCATTCCTGGTGCAGTGTCTAGATGAATCTCAGTCACCAGCAGATTTATGTTTTCTGTCACCAGCAGATTTATGTTTTCTTTCCACAGCTCTAGCGCGCAGTGGAAAAAAGACGTATGTACATAAGAAGAAAATATGTAATAAATACCAGCCAACCTTCCTGAATGCCAACTGCAACAACACTGCCTGGATGGGAAAGGCCTAATTGCTGGTGCTCAATAGCTGGCTCAGACGTGTGTTTTGCCAGATAGATTTGTATCTCTTCGGTATGAAGCAGCAGACCATGAGACGAAGAAATCCAGATCTAATTCAGGCTCTGGAAGAAAGCAGGCTGTAAGGCTTATGCAGAGCTTTTCTGTGCACTTCTCTGACAGTGTGATACTTTTTGTCTCAGTATCACAAACCTGTCATTTGCTTCTCACTTCTTGTCCTTATCACCGGATCCAGCGCTTCAAGGTCTTGTGCTCAGTCCCACTTTTTTCTTTCAGACAACAGTCTTTGCTTGCCACAGTGGTCCTCCAACACAAAGCAAGCTGCTGTACACGTGCCTTCTCTTCCACCCCATCTAAACCAGTCCAACCATCTAAACCAGGTCTCATCTGCCCTGAAGTTACACAATGCTAGATTACCTTCAGGGAATACGTGTATGGTGTTAACAAGCCAGCAGCAGATAACACAGGCAGAGGCTGTACAGAGAGCTGGGTCCAATTGCACTGCAGGTAAGCTTATTCTAAAGGACTATCCAAACAAAATTTCAATAATTTCAGGAAGCTTCTCTTGGAATATGGAAAGGGTTACTCCAGGAAGGAGCCCCAAAGGCATGCAAGCAGGTAATTAATGCCGACAGGCATCTACAGGGCCACTGAGACTCCTTCAGCTCACGTCTACACAGCTGCATAAACACAACCCTTGCCCATATCCCTTTCCCCCAGTTCAGTTCTTGTCCCCACTACATTTCAACCTACTCCCTCCTCCCCACTGCTTTGGCATCAACAAGAGGGTCACTGAACGCGCACACGAGACAGGCTTCCTGCTCTCGCTTCCAGAGGCTGGCCATGTCCCAGCCCGCAGCAGCTGGCTGTGGCCTCTCAGAGAAACTCTGCTTCATCTCTGCAGCCCTAGGACAGAGCGTGCTCAGACGTGCTCTGTCAGCAGCACACGCAGGCTCGTCGGTGCTAATTGCTAGGAGAGCCTAAGCAAACAGTGATCTCAGGGTCTTTGGATATTTTAGTTACTGAGCTCAAGCAAGTTTCTACTGAGCACACACGCAAACCTGAGAATTCTTCTGTGAGTACCGAAATCTCACAAACACAGTAAAAGACAATTCCCTGGTGAGCTACAGGCAACTGGGAACATTTCAGTAGGAAGACTTAGGCAATCATAATCACATAAAGTGTTAGCAACACTGCCTACAATCCTATCATCGGTGAACTTGGAAGCACAAAGCAGCACACAAAGTTGTGCTTATTTGTGATGCATTTATTTATGAGAACAAGAAAACAATGTAGGTTAGGAGGGAACTCTGGGGGTCATCCTGTCCAACCGTGCAGCCAAAGCAAGGCCATCTTCAATATTGGATCAGGCTGCTGAGGGCCTTGCCCTGTCCTGCTTCGAATATCACCAAAGACGGAGATCCTGTGGCCTCTCCGGCAAAACCTGCCCCACCCACAGAGGAAGAATTTTTTCCTTATGCTCAAACGGGTCATCTTCTGCTGCAGTTTGTGACCATTGCCCCTTGCCATTTTGTGTGTACCTCTCAGAAGAAAGTGGCTTGTCCATAAAAGCTCCCGTAGGTAATGGAAAACAAACCCGGTTTCTTCAGCTTCCCCTTGTACATTATGTGCTCCCACCCTCAGAACATCCTAGTGGCCCTCCACTGGGCTGCCTCCAGCTTGTCAACAATATTTGTAAGTATTTATAAAGCTCTCCAGATTGCATAATCCTGCAAGAACACACTGACTTAACAACAGTGAATAAATATTATGAATACATTTTACAGATCTTTCATGATTCATTAAAGAAAATGATTGCTAGCAAAGTAGCAGGTCTGGGCAGTAATTACAGCAGAGTAAAGGGCAGTTTCTGCAGACGTGTTCTACAATAAGGTTAAAAAAAAAAGCTTAGGTAAGAATATAAGTATTAGGTAGAAAATGTCCTGAGGAGTTTGGTAAATCTAAAAAGAAATAACTGAAAGCACATTTGGTCTAAGTACAGGTTACAAATTTTTAGTTAAAATTCCTTTCTGTTAAAATATTCCACTTACAGCAAAGCCATATATTTCTGTGAACTAAGATGATTTTGATGCACTTCTGAAAATTATTTCAGAAAAGAAAGCCTCATTAATCACCTTCTACACTTAGGAACTGGAAACACTCCCTGTGACTGAACACCTGTCCGTTTGTTTGAACTTGTGTCTACAGAGAAGCTCTCCAAATTATCCAGCCCCTCTTTGGGAAAGAGCAGTTGATGAAAACCTCTCCAGCATAGTGAGGGCAGTTACCTTACCCTATGTCATTATTCTGTAGCCCTCACATGGCGTTTTATGAATTTGTCAGGCTATAGTTGAGTTCTCCTTGCCCTCATGAAGCCTGTCTCCTCTCCTTTCATTATGCAGAGAAACAATGGGGAAAGTGGGGACCATGTGTCAGCAGTTATGATATTCCCAAAGGAGAATAAAAATGATGTATTTCTGACAATGCTTGCCGTTGCAAGTAACAGGGCAGCCAACCTCATTCCCATATTCCTAACACCAAAAACTGTGTCAGTGGCTTTGGGGAAATGCAAGGCCAGGCTTCCTGGAAGCATCCTTCCTGCACACAGCACTTCAGAGGAGGAAGCAGACAGAATCAATACTGCTTGATGCTACTTATCCATATGACACCAGAGGTGCCACTCTACCCCCTTGGTCATGCCGTTGTGGGTCAAGTGCCCATTGAAGGCTTTGCACTCCAATGTTCAGTTATGAACTGTAAGATTGATCCTACTTCTCCAACTATATTTAAAAATAAATTTTTAATATCTTTTTTTCAGATAATGGAATTAAACTATTTGGGATTAGGCTACAAAGGCCAGTAAAAAAATGCACTGAAAACATCAGTATTTGTAAATCACAGTCTATCCAGTGCATAAAGGACTGTACTCACAGTGTTGAGCGAGACTGACAGAAACCTTGCAATATAACTCCAAACGTTTATCAGTAGTACTATTCTAAAATAACAATAAAAACCACCAAAACAAAAAAATAATTTTGAGAATTAGCATGATGATGCATTTGAAATTGAAGGGCTAAGTATGTCGAGATTGGTGCAAGTACATTTAGGGACCCAATAACAATTTCAGTTAAACATATAGTGTCTAGTACTGTATTTTTAACATCGTTAGAAGTAATAAAAATAGTAACAGTATAGTAACAGCATTGCTAAAAAAGGTGATAGAAAAATACTTTCTCTTTAATTCTGTCTGCCTCTATGTTCTTTGTAAGAGAAGTTTTTCTGTCTGTTTTGGTGCAGTCATTAATATCTTTGCAGTTGGTATTTCTCTTTTACACAACGTGATAGCAAGAATAAAAAATGGAAAATGAAAACGTGGACATTAGACTGCTAAAAAGATTATGGATTTGGGGACAGGAGGAAAACCTGTAAATGTTTTAAACATATTTTTGAAGATCAGTTATGGAAGTGCCTCTTCTAACTCCTATGCATTTCTGACATACCTTAATAACAGACGAAGATCGCTGCCGAAGAGAAGTGGGGGTCATGTGCTTGATTTGCAGTGTGACCTAAAAACCCGTAACAGCTGTCCCCTTTCCCTCCTTATCTTTACAAAACAACTGTTGCACTCTCCTAACAACTCACTGCTTCAGCTTCACATATTCCTTTCCTATCTGGCACGGTACCTTCTGCTATGATTTCCAAATGTCCTCTTGACGCACGCTTGTGCATGCACTGCTGCATCTGCTACTAATTAGGGAGGGATATTTAGCCTGGTTTGAGAATGAGGCTCTTTGGCAGGGAAATGAAGCTTGCAAGTTAAAAACACCTTTTCACTCTGTTTCTCTTGATTTTTTATACACATCGAAACAGAAAGAAAAAAACCTGTGAACCTTCTCCAGAAAGCCAGTGTATCTGTGCAAACAGATCTGGTTTCTTCCCAAGATGCCAGAAAGTGATTTCTTCTGCTTTCCTTTGAACTCCCAGTCAGATTGGCATTTTTCCACATACCTGTCCATGATGGACCTTTTCTATCAACAGTTGCTAAAACTCTGTCTAGGCTTGCACAGACTGAGCAAAAAATTCATACTGCCTAATCTAGCCAAAAATTAAAGTCTGTCACTGTGGAACAGAAACAGCAGACGAAGTTATCAACACGTCAGCAAATGTGCACAATGGACGAGAAAGCCCTTATAGCCTACATTAATTTAAAAGGCTTTGCAAACATTTTGGAGCAAAGGAACAGGATACTTAAAGCCAATAAAAGTGCTGTGCTAAATTAAAATACATTCTCGTGAATGTTAAATCAGTAAATATGGTGCTGTTAATGCCACAACAACATCCCTCTAAAGGATACATACTTCAAAATATAGCATCTATAATATTCAGTAAGTTTGTATCCTGACTTGCAGAATGGATATCAATATCCACAAGCAGCAGAAAGATGTGGTCCATCTATGTAACAGTCAGCAAAGGTGAGATTCAGTTAATTCAGTTTTAGATATCCATAATGTACACAGTACAGTCAGCAGCCTTTACAACCAGGGAGAGAAACGGGTGCAATCCACATAACATTTTATGGACATTTACTTTAGGATGAGCTGAATCATGGTTGAAGCATGCCTGTCACTCTTGTGCTATTGTCAATCTATCTTCTAAACTATCTCTAGCTACAGATGTCTAAAATTTCCCCAGAAATGTTAGATAAGGAAGATTCACTTTCAAAATCCAGGTGATTTGAGATCCTCAGTGACAGTTTTTTACTGTAGACACTGGACAGGCCAACTGAAGGAAATGCTTTGCAGGTCCTGCAATTACGGAAGAGCTGGTAGGGAATGTGAAGATGATAGTATCAAAGATAACAGCAGCTTTGGCTGTGGAGACCATGAGAATTTCAGAACTCTGTCTTGCTGTAAGGGAAATTCTGGTTAGACATAAAGATTGTTTTTTCCCCACAGTAAGGGTGGTCAAGGACAGCAATAGGTTTGCCAGAGAGTTTGTGGAGTCTCCATTGTTGGAGGCACTCAAAACTTGACAAAGCCCCGAGCAGCCTGATCTAACTTCAAAATCAGCCCTGATTTCAACAGGCGGTTGGACTAGAGACTTGAAGAGTTTTCTTCTGATTTAGATTATTCTGTAACCAAACGATTCTATGACTCAACAGGGACCTTGCAGAACAGCTGCTTAACTGTTAACTAAGCAGGCTGTGGTTCTTCAGTTGAGTAATATGGGGTTCAGAGATTCAACTTTGGATGAAAACAGCAATATCTGGAGATGCGATGAGAACTTCCAGAGCTTTTCAGAAACAAGGCTTCCTCACAGAAAATCACTCCTGACACATTCAAAGACCCAAGATGATTTCTTCCCTGCTGCTGCAAAGGAACACATAATTGGTAAACTCTAAAGAAAAAAAAAGGGAAGACAATCCTACAGACTCTGCCCCTTTTGATGAGCCAGCATTATGTGGCTTTCATGCCACAGAGCATTTTTTAGCACTTCCCTGAGTTTGATTTCCCTTGTATTGGAATTCTTACTCTTCCCCTTCTTACTTCAGCTCTCTTGTATGCATTTTTAGTCTACTCCAGCCATACTCTGTTGTCCAGTTCATTCTTGACTTGAACTGCAATACTAAAAATTAATTTATTCATTCTTTTTATATTCTTGTGAAGACAAGAGATTAAAATATTAAGGTGAATATGCAAAGACATATAGTTAACACACACATAAACACACTTGCTTCTTCTGTTTCCATCTAGTGGCCAAATGATGGTTAATTTTTCCTAATCTTTCATACACTAGTCTTCTTTTTGTCTTATTCCAAAGAGTTTTGCACAGTTCACAACAGAGCTAGAAAATGGATATTTCTAGAACAATGTAGGAAATTCTGTTGATTTGCTGCAGGTTTTTCACCATAGTAACATTTGGAAACAGGCTTCTTAGACATCTGGCAGCATGACTAGGAAAATGATAGTTGCACATCTCTAAACCCACCAAGAGTGTTTCCAGCAGTAAATCTTACAGTCTCCCTGGAACCCTTTACTATTCCTTACAAAAGAAAACAAACCTGGAAAACAGGTTTGTGCCTCTGTCAGTAAAAAAAGGTGCCACTCATTAAAAAGGAAAGGCCATAATTATGAGTCTATGTCCTGCTGACAAATGGAACAGCTTGTCATGCCCAGGATGGATGTCATAAATCAACAATTAGTTACAACACGCAGAGAGTTAGGGTTCACAATTCTCCCATAGAAAGAAGTATCTCCAATTTCCATGACAATACTGCATGTAGATTCCAGTTGCATCTGCTCATAAGATTATGTCGAGGCATCATGAGCCTGATGGACTTAAGCCATGATTTGTTCTCAGAGTGGAATATGTCTACTTTTTAGAGAACCATCTTAATAAAAATCCTTAATCATTCTCCAAAGCGTAAACAACACTGTCCAGCTTGTGACTGCAGATAGAACGGTTAAATCACATACTCAGCGTGGTAAGAAACTTGCTATTTCCTAGAGAGTTTGTTTTCCTGTTTCAGGAGGCAACCTAACTCAAAGCATTAATACATTTTATGTCTTGCAACTCAAATTTCAAAAGCATAGGGAGGGGTTCCTGTGGTATGTATGCTGACTGTGGTATGTATAGAGCTTGTGTATAGAGCTTTGGATGTTCATCAACTAAGAATATTGCCTGCCTTGTCGTCATGTTGTTTTATGTTACAAATATGTAGTTGCTACAAATTCCTTTTTTCCACTAGAAAAGAAAAAGCCTAAACCACTTTTTGCTGGAACCCATTTTGCATTTATATGCAGTGAAAAGCAGTATCAGCCTTCTTCATTTATCCCTTCTTTTTCCAGAAAAGTTTCATACTCAGTTCACCTTTTCTAATTGTTCTGGTCTTCCAGTATTTTCTTTGCACTTCCATGTTTTGCTCAGTGAGCACTCAGAGCCATGGATCTGGCAGAACTGGCATCCTTCAGCACAGCTTACCATTTTCGAGCATTAGCTTCCCTGAACCACTTAACAATCCTGGCAATTTTCCCCCACACAGTAAAATAAATCCAGGAAGAGCCTTTAATTTTGAGTGTTGTTGGGTGCAAAGCCTTCTCAGCTCTTTACGGAATGAAATTAGGGCCTAACAGCCACACGTAATCCTTTGAAATGTAAATGTTCTGTCAGAGATTAATAAATTACCTTTATAGGACTATAAACCGCAGTACAGAGCACTTGTGAAAATTTGCTCCTACAAGAATTTAATTACTAATGCAACCGAAAATCAGTAAACTCTGAATTTTGTTCATTCAGAATACAGATACGCTCTTCCTACCTTCCAATTTAATACATATCAGATGATGTAACTGCCATTACAATTACTAAAAGATTATTGCAACCTGTGTGAACATATCTACATACAACTCCACATTATACAGAGGGCTTGCTCTCTGTTTATGAAATTGTTGGGTATCAGGTCCTCAGCAGAGGTCACCTCTCAACACCTCCCATCTCAGCCTGTCTTGGATCACACAAGCACAGAATAATTTAAATGGCAAGTCTCTTTGGTAGCTAGCTAGCTCAGCCTCAAAGACGGCCAGCTTCAAAGTCAGATGAGGCTGCTAAGGGCCCTACCCAAGCCCATGTCGAATATCTCCAAAGACAGGGTTCCTGCAGTCTCTCTAGCATGCTCCAGTGCTCAAACACTTGCTGGGGAAGAATCTTCTCCTAATGTCCGAGCAGAGGTTTGCTGTTGCAGCTTGTGACCACCGCCCCTTGTTCTTCTGTGTGCACCTCCGAGGGGAAACCGTCTCTCCCTTACGCGAAACTGCCCTTGCTGTACTGGCAATCACAAAAACCAGAAACCTGACCCCCCCTTCTTCAGGTTAAACATGCGCTGTTTCTTTAGCCTCCTGTACGCCAGCTGCTCCAGCCCTCCATCCGCGTAGCAGCCATCCACTGGATCCTGGTCTGCCGTTATGCCTTCTGCTGGGATGTCCCACACCATAAGGAAAACGGACACAACTCATCAGCACGGAACAGAGGGGAATGATCTCCTCCCTTGACCTGCTTGCAATGCTCTCGATAGTGTGGTCCACAGTATGGCTAGCCTTTAATCTCACCCATCATCACCCACTTCTCCTTTCCTGTTTTCTCCTCTCTCACGTGGCACTGAACAACCTTTCAAGAAGCACCCTGGTGTGAGGATCTGCATAGAGCACACCTCCATGAATTCAGCATTGTTAAACAGCATGATCTGTACCGTAACACATTTTTATTTGTGCATTTTGCATATTTTTTCAGATTTCAGGGATCCTTCATATCATTCCATAAACACTTCTCTCTGTTTCAGAAAAGCCAAAGTATTCTCATAAATATATATAGTAAATAAGTGAAACTGTCAAGATGATACTTGCCAGGAATTTTTTATCTCAGCGGACTAAGAGCTAATAAAATCTGAAGAGTGATACCAGCATTACAAACAAAATCTCTCTACTTCATGCTTTCAGTGAGCACAATAGTATCTGAAATAAACACAAGGGAAATTTTCTTCCACCCCTTCCCAAAACACCAGATTTGACTTGCATACACAAGAATCTATTGATCTTCCCTTCCAGTAACCAAAAAGTTGAAGAGGGTTGTTCACAGTATTCCTTGATCATAATCTATCAGTATAGTGTATACTTCAAAAACATCCTCTTTACTACTAATATAATAGAAAAATGCAAAACCCCGCAAGATAAGAAACCTGGTGCTCTATTAGGATTTTATTTTTTTTCTCTGCCAAGCCGCCACATTCTCAACTACCACATTCCCCTTAAGATTTCTGGAAAATTACCGTTTCTCTGTTTCCCTCAGCAGTTAAATGAAAATAATACTCACAAAACATATTGTTGTGATTCTGTATTAAATCTCTATTAAGTATTTTGATACTCTCAAATACAAGGTCCTCTACAAGAAGCATACACTGTGGTCATTTTTATCTACATATATGCTTCTGCTACCAAGTCTGCACTGTATATGAAGACACCAAGAGCTTTCTAAGGATCATTTATCACAACATGCTACAACTACTACATGCAACAACTACTACAACTACTAAACTATTTCATTTATTTTAAATCAAACTGTAACACTAGTATAGGCTAGGGATTTTTTGTTTTTAAGTTATATTGCATCTTGCCTTGGATGGGTGACTGGATCATAATCCTCCCACAGCTGCAGCTAGTGAGATTGCTTTAAATTAACGAGCACTGCAAACAATTATTTGAAAGCAGCTTGCCCTGTTAGAAAAATGTGGTGATCCAAATCCCACACTTTTTTTTTTCCCCCACCAAACGTTCTAAGGTTTTATTGATAACTATTTATCCAACGTTATGGTTAGCTGTACAACTTTGCCTTTAACACAAATGAAGAAATTGGAAAATAAGCCAACTGCACTTAGGGAAGAGTGTAAAATAAAGACTGAACATTGATTTCAATGACTGAATTTTTTCCACATAATTGAAAAGGCAGTGAGAGAATTTGGATTTCACAAATGACAGCAGATTTGATACAATTCACTATGTCCTGTATTATCTTTGTGGGTAATCTGTTCAGCTGCTTATTTTTGAGAGGAGAGAAAGAAAACATCACAAAACCCCACCCTTAACCTCCAATTCTTTAATCACAGAAAATACACTAAAAACTAACATTAGATAGCTATGCCTAAAGTCTTTTACGTCTGAATTTTTTCCCTTAAATGAGTTATTTTCAGTTCTCCAGCTACATCAGACAGTACCAGTTTTCTGCCAAGAGCCTGTGTTCTTGGACGTGGCTGCAGTTCCCGAGGAGGGATAAAGCCTTCTCAGCTGGAAAAACCTGGCTGCTGAAGGAACTACCAGAAAAGACACTGAGTGCTGCCCATCCTTGTTCTGAAATGTTCTGAAGTTTTTCTTCTGGTATTTTTTTCCCCTGTTTTTTTTGGTTTTTTTTTTTTTTTTACTCTAATTGGAATGGTACTCATTTCATACCAAAAGCAGAAAAGGATCCCAGGACTCCCTCAAGCTGACTAGAGACTCGACTACTTCCAGTATTTTCAGTGGAAATAGCACAAATACCAGAATGCAGGAGGACACACCAACACAGGAGCTGCCCTAATTCTGCACTATGTTTCTATTACCCCTGCTCAATAACTGAACTTTCATTTGGGCATAATGTCTTTAAACTCTAGCATCAGGTTTGCAGATGAAAGAACATCCATGGAAAAATAAGACTTTTGAGACCCTCACTCTTTTATTGCCTTCCTTTAAAATTTTTCTCTGTAGTATTTGTCTCGACGCAATTTTTGACCATGTCACTCCAGAAAGCTTGTATCAGATGCAATAATTGGACTAGAAGTAACCAGAATTACTTTCACTATTCTGCACACACTGGGACACAGTATAAAATCAGCTACGCCAGCAGGCTGCTTCTCTCCAGGGTATGGCCTGATGCAACCTGTGCACTACTACCAGGTAGTATCTGTACCCAGCACCCCCCCAGCTGCAGTCTGTGAGGGCGCACGTCGAGAGACACCTTTGTTGTTGAGGCTGTTGGTTCTTCATTTCAGGTCATCAATTTTAGGGGCATCTGAGGAATAACAGCTTGGGGAAGGCCACGCCAAGGAAGACCTCCACAGAATCTGTTCCAGAGCTTTGCTCATCCTTGTTGGCCTTCTCTGCATTTTTCCATCTCTGCTGCACGTTTTTGGGGTGGGGAATGAGAGAAGCTGTGATGAGCAGTGAGCTGACCTTCTCAGGGGACAGCCTGCCACAATGGCAAAATCCCAGCTCTGAGTCATAGCGTTTGGAGCCCATGAATTTATGGGCCAAGTTAGGGTTGTATTTTGCTTACAAGCATCGTTCTACATTTATCTACACCAAGTATCATTGCTGATTTATTACCCAGGCACTTGCCTTGTAAGGACTTTCTGCAGCTCTTCAGCTGGCCCTTCATGGTTTAGCGGAGCATTGGCAAACTTCTTGCTTTGCAAACCTCAGCATTCGCCTCCTTTGCAGAGTTGTTTATGAATGTGTAGAAAAGAACAGGTCCCAGCATGGATGCAACCTCCCCTCACTGACTCCCGCTCTCTGTTTCCTAGCCTACTTGTCCATGCAAATGGTGCCTCCCTTATACCTCTAAGGGATTAACTTTTCCTTACATGGATTTTGACAGATTCCCTCTTACTATGCTCACTTCTTAAGTATCTACTGTTTTATGTCTGCATACTAATGATAATTCAAGATGAAAAAAAAAATCCAATCAATCGCAACCAATCAACTAGATTTTATATACTTCCCTGAACTGTGGTACTCTCCCACTCAGCTTTGCTGGTTTGGCACACTGTGCCTGCTGGTTTTAAGGAAGAGCCGTCAGCCTCCGTCCAGAAAGAAGGCTCCATATCTGGCCCAAGAAATGTTATTTTTTGGGCTTTATAAGTTTTCTAAACACTTTTATTCACTGATTCTGCATGCAATGTGAAATTATGCTGCAGGTTATGGGAAATAAAAGAAAGAGGTGAGAAACTAATTCAGCAGGAAGACTGAATCCTTTTTTGTGAAATGGTTGTGATCTAACCCTCTCCTGGATGCATATATTTTTAAACTTCCCATACTATTCCATTTCTGAGGATGAAAGAGGGATTTCAGTTTCCACAGCTTTCAACACACACCATTTCAATTACATCAAAAATAATTTTAAATAAAAATGAAAACACACAAATGGAAAAAACCCTATCCCCTTCCAGTAAGAAACCTCCCACACCATCAAACTGAAAAGCCCAATATATATTTCTGTCTCCTCTAGAGAGATTTCATTTGCTGTATTTTGCTGGGTTTTATGAACAACAAACTATTTTAAGCATCTAAATTGCCACATGATTCACATTGATGATAAAAGGCAGCAGAACACATTTGAACTTTGCACACACCCATCTCCTCTTGTTTTTTATGGTTTAGAACTGCCCTAATGTATTTACACAGGTTATGCAGCTTGAAAAGCTGGGACACAGGAAACCTTTGGGCTAAGCTCAACGCGATTAAAGTTCACAGTAATGGATGAAAATCAGAACAAGCTAAAAAAAAAAAATCAGAAGAACTGTTTTGAAAACCCTTTAAATAGCAGAATTTTGTTGTTGAAAACACAACTATGTGCAATTCAGTTATTAAAAAAGACTGTTTGTTTATTACAAATTTTTCTCTGTGTTTCAAAAGTTAAGTTTGGCAAAAGGATTAAATATGACATCTAGAATATGTTCTTACATATTACATTTCATGCTTCTTTAAAGTAAACCACGCTCCTAAGAATCCATCTTCTTCAGTAAGGTATTTTACAAAGTGAAAGAAAAATGCAGCCAAGTAGAAACTCCCATTGTGCCCACGGTTCTACAATCACAACTATAATATGGAAAATATCTGGATACTTGCACGTAATTTCAAGGAATTGAAACCAGAGATTTATCTACTTAAGAGATCTATAAAAAGAAAAAACATTTTAAGTAGCCCATGTTGCACATACAAAATATTAAGGTAACTCATCAAAAATACAGGTAACAGTTAGACAAGCTACCTTTAGGTGGAAAAATAATTAAAATTCTTCTTTTAAATCTACGATATTGATATATCATTGAGAAAGGTACTTTCTGGACCATGAAAATAATCTGTAGCTTGAACTGTCTTCTGCCTGCATTTAAGCAATTCATTTTAACTAATTATTAAAATTCTTTAAGACCATTTAAAAAGAATAAAACTTTTATAAAATATGTTTTATATTCACATGCTTTTAGTAATGTCTTTTCTTCATTAGTAAATTACTTAGCCAAGGAAAGCAAGGTAATGTGCAACATGTAGCTACATAGGCAGATTTTTAATTTACTACTTTCACTTTCAATATTGTTACTTTCACAATGATAGGTAGAGGATTTTAGTTGGATGTGAGACCTCCTAGTTTAAGATAAAATTGTAATTTAAGGAAATACAAGCATACAAACGGTAGGACGATTAGATGTCTTACCACTTCTCAAAATCCTGCTAAGTATCTAGTTATCTGTAGTAATCTTCTCATCCTTGAAAATCCAAGTCTACATTAGTACATCCATCATATTCAAATTAGATTAATAATATGTACAGTCCCCACCTTTTCAGTCCAAAAAAAGCAACTGCAAAACAAAAAAGGGAGGAGAGCAGGGGAACAACCTAATAAAAGACACAAAGCCACATAGTTAAGCGATCACTGAGGCTCATACTCGTGCAACACCTGCGGCTTGTCCTTTATTTAGGAAAGGACCTGCTGGTGCTAAAGTTGCTCAGGCACACTGCAGAAGTGCCAGACAGGAACAAGTGTTTGCTTGCTGTCCTAAATGATATTATAATTGACATTTATATTAATCCAGTCAGTATTTGGGTACACAGAAGGAATTGGCAGGTTAGACTGTTTTGAAGGCAGGAAGGAAGCCAAACATTGTACTCTAGTGCTGGTGTTTCTTTCGTCTCACTAAATGGTGCCAAATTCACAGTCCAAAGCAAATGTGCAACTCAGCCAGTGACAATGCAGCCTTTCCCACAACATTTCATCAATATGTTTTAATGTGCTTCACACAGATCCTCTCTGAAAGGACGGTGGTGGAGCTACACTTAGAGAAGTCCTTACTGAGCTGATGCACTAAGAGCAAAACAATTACATTTCTTGACCCTAGTGATTTTCTAATGCAGCTTGCTACCAAGCAGCTTGGCTTCGATAGCATATCTAAAAGCTTTCAGAAACCAAGCAGCTTATAAATAAGTCAAATTTAGCCTGTCAAAGAGTATATCTAGAATTGATACGAGCACCTGCTTGTACAAGTACCTTCCACAAGCACCTGCTGGTTAGCA
Organism: Aviceda cuculoides; assembly: GCA_035590195.1. NCBI lineage: Eukaryota > Metazoa > Chordata > Aves > Accipitriformes > Accipitridae > Aviceda > Aviceda cuculoides. The sequence continues at coordinate 66,826,257 of JAVJGG010000074.1, forward strand.
GAAACCACGGACCGGTGTGTGCTGGTTTTGACTGGGGTAGAGTTGATTTTCTTCATAGCAGCTAGTATGAGGGTGTATTTTGTGCTGAAACAAAGAGCTGAGCAGCGCTTACCCAGAGCCAAGGCCTTTTCTGCTCCTCACCCCACCCCACCAGTAAGGAGGCCGGGGGGGCACAAGGAGTTGGGAGGGGGCACAGCTGGGACAGCTGACCCCGACAGAACAAAGGGATATTCCAGACCATAGGACAACATGCCCATAAAGCTGGGGTAAGAAGAAGGAAGGGGGGGACATTCGGAGCAATGGCATTTGTCTTCCCAAGTAACTGCTACGTGTGATGGAGCCCTGCTTTCCTGGAGATGGCTGAATGTCTGCCTGCCCATGGGAAGCGGGGAATGAATTCCTGGTTTTGCTCTACTTGTGTGTGTGGCTTTTGCTTTACTTATTAAACCGTCTTTATCTCAACCCACAAGTTTCCTCACTTTTACTCTCCCGATTCTCTCCCTGATCCCACCAGAAGTGAGTGGCTGTGTGGGGCTTAGCTGCTGGCTGGGGTTAAACTATGACACCGTGGCACCTTCTCCTGTCCCAGCAGACGGCTTGGTCACTGCCTGCCACCATGGGTGTCTGGGTCACTTACAGCTTCTCCAAGCTTTACTCAACTGAGCCGAGATTTTCTAGATCAGGTGTATGTGTCACGACAGAAGTATTTTAGAGAACTTCACACAGGACAATACAGCCTTTTCTGAGTACAAGAAAAGGGGGAAATAGGTTCATAATTCAAAACAAAATGCTTTTTTCTTTGAAAAGCTCCAGCATTTCCATTTTTATGTTTGGATCGTATTATTCTGTGGGGAGAAGGGCTGCAGGGTCACATGGGCAACAGCTAAAGAAAGAAAAGTGGAAATCTCTTAGTACTGGCTGTGCTTTTCTAAATGCTCAGTGGACATCAATGAATTGAAGCAACACTAAGCGGTACTCTGAACATCTCAGCTACTTCAGCAGCCCCATAGATGAAGTGTTGCAGGTGCCGCTGACAATATCAAAATCTTTAACATTAAAAGCAACCTTTCGTATCGCAACTTGACCATGCTACACCAAGGAAGAAACATACATACACACTATGTGCAGATGTTGACACACAGCTTGAAGAGTATGTCTGCACACAAGCTCCATTCAGATATAAAAGTGTGGGTGGTCATTTCAGTTTCCCATGGCAACAATGAGTTATGGAGCCACATCAGCACAAGTCCTTGCCTGTTGGAAGAAGAGCACCGTTTCTGCAAGTATGCAGATTTATGCAGAAAACAAATATGTGCTGGAGGAAACTTTAGTGTTTTCTCTGCTTGCTGGTGGTGTCCCCTACCTCCTGACAAGCACACAGCCACCTTCTCCTGCCTTGGCAGTGGAGGCACCCTGCCAGCTTCGTGAGTGCTGGAAGAAGAGATGTATTTTTCTGCTGTTTTGCTCTGCACAATAAACGCAATGCTGTTGACAGAGGATATTGCACAACCTCAGCAATTTCATCATCATAATATCTGATCGACTCAAACCGATTAAGAAGTTTATCCTTAAAGTGCCTTCTCACTTTACAGCTGGGGAGCTGGCACACAGAAATTAATCAATTTTCTAAGGACACAGAGGAATGTCTGTGGCACAGCCAGATGCTAAAAGCTTGTTTCAGACTAATGTCGTTATTACACAACTATTACTCTCCCTGAAGTCACGAGGATTTTTCCTACTTTAGGACAAGTAAGTGGCTCTGGAAGCTCACCCATTCCTGTCAACATGCCTCAGCCTCATCTGAAGGGCTCAGACTATTGCCACCACTTTGCCTTTCTGCTGAGACCCATGATGGGTACGGCTGCTAGAGACAGCTCAGGTAACAGGGGTATGTTTCCTCCAGGAAAAATGAAAATGGTAATTTCACACCAATCGTGTGGGAACCACCTGCTAATAAAAAAAACCAAAACAACCCAAACCAGGCTTAATTGGTAAAAGAAATCTCACTCACATCTTAGCACTGAAATAAACACTTGAGAACTCAGGACGGCCTAAGCGCTTCGCACAGCAGCTCTCCTGACATGTCCCATACATTGGGCTACAAGGATTTGAGTATGCCAGTTCTGCTTCTTCTAGGGATGCATCCACCCTGTAGCCATCCCAAATATGGAACAATTTTTATTCCTTATCTATGACCTAAGTCTTGCCCTGATTTAAAGGAAAAAGGGTTTCTTCTTACGCATTTTTGTAAAAATCACATGTCTTTTTAACATGCTGCAGTTAGAAGCTGTGGTGCATTATGTTAACAACCAGGAAATGCTGTGGGACTTCCCCACCTATGTAAGAAGTCAGGGCAGCTTACCTCTAGTAAAGCAGACCTATGGTGGATTCAGGGGTTTTCTAAAAGTAATTTGTTAGAAGACTATAGCAGCTTTTTGTAAACTGCAATTGAATGCATGACGGGCAAGTAGAACAACATACAGAGGACCATTTCTCCTCAGGAGTCCTATCAATGTAAGATGTGTATTTTTTTTATTGGTCTCCACTTCTGTTCTTAAAGAGGGTTAAGAGCCACATACTAAGTCTAATATTCTATTTCCTTTAAGGATAGCTATGACTTTGGGAAGAATAATGCTGTTTCTAGAAAGCCAGTGTGTATATATAGGTATCTTGGGATTACTGGAGACGTTAATTGTGTTTCACACATCTCTGCAAATTGCTGAGATGTAAAACCCATGAAGTGCAAAGCACTGTCATGGTCATAACTCATGTTTCTTAAGGGATTTCAAGGGGATATAATGAAATTAAATAGCAAGACTTTAACTGTTAACACTTCTCTTAACAAGAAGAAAACAGAGTCTCATTCTCTTAAGAAAAATTGCACTTTTGGCTTAACAAATTGGAAGAAAAAACATGTTGAATTCCAGGGGTAACAAGATCTCATAACTGAAAAACAGCATCTAACAATAATTTACAATCAGGTCTTCTGTTACAAAGTTGGACAACAGAGACCAAACACTAACTCTGATACATGTAATCCTTGCACAGTTTTTCCTGTAACTAGAACTGCTACTTAAATCTATTTGCTAGATAAACTGGTGTAGCAGAATACCAAGCCTGCTGTACTGGTAGGATAAGATAACGTGTCAGACTGAGAGCTCTGCAAGGAGAATATAGTTATTTTGAGATGGTCAGCAATTCTGGAAAGAAGCCCTCGCCTCCTGCAGAACACCAACTGGAAGCTGTCACTCACTTATCTCAACAAAACATTCACAAGGTTCCATCACATGCAAATGTGCCAGATTCTGTAACGCATGTTCCTCCTGGTAAAAAACAAATATTTCTTGACTTGGGGAGGAAAGAAAGGGCAACCCAGAGGAAAATCTACTTCAAATAAAGAGCAATGTTCATGACCTTGGAAAAATAGACAATAACAGCTGGATATTTTGGGCAACCACACTAAATTCTGCTGGTTTTCTCTTAGCTACCTCTCTTAACATGAAGTCTCAGTCAGGAGGGTTCTGCAGTACTATTGCAAGTATTTTTGTAGACAAGGATGTAACTCTACTTAACTGGCGTGGCCAGGAAAGGGAGGTTAAACAGTCCTAGCTGTGACAGCTGGAAAACCTGAAGAGCTCCCAGTGCATCCTTTCAAGAGCAAAGTCTTGCCTTCTACCTCTGTAAAGTATGGCATGATCCAGTCAGGACTTTAGCTCTAAAAGGCCCTAGGTGCATTGAAAGGCATGTGCCAAGAGTAAGAGGAGATACCTTGGGTTTTTCTGATTAACTTCTACAGCTCCCTATTGTGCAAATGCTATGGAGCCAGAAAGGAAAGATAATAAGTTATTGATCTCCCATTCATTTCATTACTTGTAGAGCTGCCCTAGATGCAAGTGTTTTTCCTGTGAAGTGGCTTGATAGATCTTCACAGCACAAAGAGCTGAGCTCTGGAGCCAAGTGGAGGCATCCTTGGATAACAGGGCAATTTCTGACTAAAACAGCTGAGGCAGTTAAATTCAAAGCTAAACTTGTTAGCAAGACCGAACAACATCTACAAACCCACTGAAGAATACACTGGAGAATGAAACAGTTCACTAGAAAAGAAATTATGTTGTTTACATACACACACCAGTATTATTCCACATTGTTCACCAGTGTTTTATACCTTCTTTTCAATAAACCACTCATACTTCCTTTGCCCCATGAAATAAATGGACTTAATTTAAGTGGTGAAGAATAATCAGACCAGTAGCTTATACTTCTGTCCTGGTTTCAGCTGGGATAGAGTTAATTGTCTTCCTAGTAGCTGGTACAGTGCTGTGTTTTGAGTTCAG
>JAVJGG010000074.1:66849019-66869332 GCA_035590195.1 Aviceda cuculoides
GAAATCTGTTGTGCAGCATCTTTCCTAAGGCAAGTACATCTGTCTCAGTTATAATTACTGTATTAAATTCAGAGACAGCTATCTAATACTTAAATTACCAAAAAAATTTGAGGACCACATATTATTCATGCTTGCAAAATAAGGGCATAAATTTATTCTTGAAATCACAGTAGTTTAGTGTCATTCTAAGATGCCACACCAAATACAGTATTAGAATTTCTTCCAGGTTCTATAGGACTTGAAGCATGCTGCTATAAACTCGAATCAGCCAAGTACATCTGTATGAATATCCATGATGTCTCCCCTGTTCATTTCAAAGACAAATTTTGACCAGAGACTCTAGAACTGTTGCGAATCTGCTAGACAAGGGATAATGTCTGGCATTTTTTTAAGGCTTGTTTGATCAGGTCTAATCTAGTTTTTCCATCTCTGTCTTTCCATTCAAATTTTCCATTACTAACTACTTCCACCTCCACACATACCCCTTTTCTTTTCTCTTTTTTTCCTTCTTTTCCTGAACAATTTCTTTTAAACATTAAGAGTCACTTCATAACCAAAGCAAGCAGTAAATAATCCAGTAATCATCACCAGGCTTAGTACCTCTGGTCAGAGGAGTAATTTGCTGAAAGGAAAGCCTCTTTCTTCCAGCTTTCCTTCTAGAGATCAAAACAGCACACCATCAGAAGGCTGAGGGGTGCCCTCATGGCCGTCTGCACCTCCCTCATGGGTGGTGGGCAGCGGTGGGGGAGGCACTGATCTCCTCTCTCTGGTGACCAGCGACAGGACACAAGGACATGGAATGAAGCTGCCTCAGGAGCAGTTCAGGCTGGACATTAGGAAATGTCCAAACCTCTTCACTGAGAGGGTGGTCGGTCCCTGGAACAGGCTCCCCAGGGAAGTGGTCACGGCATCAAGCCTGTCAGAGTTCAAGGGGGTCTGGACAACGCTCTTGGTGATATGGTTTAGTGTTAGGTGGGCTTGTGAGGAGCAGGGAGCTGGGGTCGATGATCCCGATGGGTCCCTTCCAATTTGAGATATCCTACGATTCTCCGCTCCTTCTTAGGTTCAAACTTCTTACCTTAAAACTCTACTTCTCTAATATAACGAGGTTTCATATCCTTAGCTGAAATATCATTTTGCAGTTGTGAACTCATTCCTTAAATCTCTTAACTTTTTTCTCTGCACAGGAATTTCCTAAATTTTTTCAAGGAAACACTAACAATCAGAACCTTCCATCATCTTTCCCTTTTTTTCCTCTGTTCAGATAGCTAAGGCTTTTAACCCATTTTCCTCCTTAAACCTTCTACTTGCCTCACCAGCATACCCTGGACAAGGGGTCACATTCTAGTTCCAAATCAGAGCCTTTTTTTCCCCTCTTAACCTCTTCATATCCTTTGGAATCTAACAATAAATCTTGCCCTTCGTGTTTTAAATACTTCACTGAACCGCATTTCTGTTCTTACAGATTTGGCAGTCTTTGCCTCTGATGTAACAATAAACGGAACATTTTCTTAGCGGCACTAAGCTGAGTAACAACTGATATTTGTTTTGGCACTTGTAGTAGGGATGAAAGGTGAATTTATATTTTCCACTGCACTATGCTTACAAGTGTATCTGTGGGCAGGATAGCTCAGGTGGTCTGCACTGCAGTCCAAGGGCAAATATAGGAGTTAATACACCTCTTTGGATTATAAAAGACACCATCACCATTGTAAAGGATGCAAACAGACAAGAAGTCCAAACTTTCTAAGTAGGTAGCAATTTCACTTGAAATACAAGATAGCTCTTGTGGTATCCAGAAATTCAGGCTGTCTTCCAGGAGTGAAACATGTCATATTCCCACTACAGTTAATTATCTACTTGAGCTGGAGGAATGTTATGAAGAATAGTTTAGTCAATGTTTATGTAAAGCATTTTGAGATCTGGGCAGCTGCAAATCCAGAACTCTACTAGCTGGAACTGTTGCTGACATATTGGTAACTTAAAAGGGAAATTTTCTTGATAAATTAACAGGGAAATACCAAGTATATGCTGAGAAGAAATATGTCTTACTGGATTATTGTAGCCAGTTCTCATGTCTACACTTAAGAGACTAACTTCAAAAAAGCAAGGACCTAAAAAAATTATTCGAAGTCTGGGGCATCTTTTTATAATCAAGACGACAGCCTCAGTTTATTTGAGAGAAATACGTAATGGATTACTCAGTTGTACCTGATAATAACCTGTACGTGGAAGAAGCTATAAACACTACGTTGCTCTGTAATGAAGTCGAAGACATACTGAGGAATCAAGAAGAGAAAGAAGGAAAAAAAAAAAACCACAAAACTTTTACAAGGTTGAAATAAAGTGAAAACTGGAATTTACTAGAGGCTGAATAAAAAAATTAAAAAAAAAAAAGAAAAAAAGAAAAAAAAATCTTCATCACTTCAACTTGCTTTTCAAGTAAAACAAATTACTGGGTACAAGTAACTAGTGACCTGTGTTAACAGAATTACAGAAAATATGGCTGGCCAGGACTGCCAGACATCTTCTGGTCCACTCCCACTCTCCACAGCCAGATCAATTAAATCTTGCTTGACTCTCATCTCTGCCTACTGGATTTTTCTAAAGATTTTGCAGCCTCCCCAGGCAATTTATCTCAATGCATGACTACCCTTGCCACTAGGAAGGTTATTCCAACACGTACCTCAAGCGCCTCTTGACGTAATTCAATTCCTCTGACTCCCCACCCCCTAACCCCCAGGAGAATGAAGAATACGTTATTCCCTACCCTTTTTTCATAGTCTTTTACCTACCTGAAGATTGTTATACTTCCATTCCTCTCTGGATGAAACAAAACCAATTTTCAACTAAGTTTTCTAGATTGCTGATCATTCTCATAGCTTTCCTCTGGACTCTCTCCAGTCAGGCGAAGTCTGAAACAGCAGTCTCTCTGAGGCTTTATCAAAGCTAGGCTGAAAGGATTACCTCTCGATGATTTTCTGCAAAAGTGGAAAGCCTGGCTTTTGAATAATATGATTCCCTTTTCTCTCACCATCTCCCACTCCTTTTTGATTAAAAATTTCTAAATATGCAAATAAAATATAAAAATATATAGGAAAACAAAGCTGTTAATTTTAACTGAAGACTAAAACTACTGTGAGCATAAAACCTGTGGTTCAAGGAACTAGGACTGTAAGAAGGTGGAAGAAAACATTTTTCCAAAAGGAAATACAGAATATGAAGAAAATCACCTATTAAATGCATGTTGCCAAATTTGTCACTTCTCTAAGAAAAAACATAGTGTATGGGATGATTTGGCAAGCTGTTAATACAGAAACATACAAACAAAATTTACTGGATCAAAAAAGCTCATGACTAACCAGCACAGTGGGTGAACAGTTTAGTGCTTTAAAGTACAGGGCTTAAAATTCAGAGATAAAAATTTTATTTTAGGCTTACTGGTGCCTTAGTATGTAACTTGGGCAAGGTTAAAGCCTCCATGGCTCTCATTTCCTCCTCACTTTTGGAAATGGTGTAATCTACACCTTAGGACAGTGCTCTGGAGGACAAAGGAGGGAGATTTAGGGTTTAGCACCAAATTTACGTAATCTCCATCACTGCTACATTTGAGTTTAATTTGAACATTAAGTGTTGCAGCTGCTATCCTAAGCATTATTAAAGATCATTCTTTTTAAATGACGGGCTTTACAAGTTCCACAAATAGCTCACATTCAAACAAAGCATTACCTATGAACTAAGATGGTGGCCACTTTCTTCAGCCTTCTCTTTACTCAACAGCAAATCCAAAAAGCCCAGTTTGTTTTATATCCCAAAACAGCTAATCCACTTCCTGTCTCACTGACTGCTCACTGAATGCTCCATCACTTTGTTCCCCCAAATTCTTCATTGTACAGGTTCACTTTCAGTTTAGCAGGGATCAGATTTCTCTCCAACACAAGACGAAAATACAACTCTTCATGAGCGCCCAAAATTACATAGCAAAACAAGTTGATCTTTTAATCTCTTCATACTGTTGAAGGTAGATGGTTCTCAGCTTTACAGTCCTGAACTGCACTCCCTCAGCCCTTTTTCAGACTCAGGGAATCCTGACATGGCTTGGCTATGCAGAGCAATGCCTAAAACATACACTTCTGAGCGTACGGCTCTGAGGTCAGCATTACTGGTGCTATCAATAAAGAGTGCATGTGAATAGATTTAGCATTAAAGAAAGGGATTGACCGAAGTTTTCTAAGAAGGAAGATGCTGAAGTCTGCCAGGAGTGGGAAGTGCAGCTGAGAGGTGCATGCGTACATAGGGCTCAAGGGCTAAAACGTAGCCCCCTCCACCCACTCTAGATCCCCAGCCACAGCCTATTCTTTGAGTTACGCATCCAAACCTCATCAGCTGTTCCTGCAATATGCTGAGATACTTGTGTCTTCAGACACCACTGGAATATGAGTGAATGTAATAACCATGTTAAAAATAAGCATTTTATTAATATCAAATATTGGTCTTATTTTTGTTCATCAACAATCACTAATGTGTTCTCATATAAGAGGCAAAAAGAGTCACCGAGTTTTACATTTTAGTTGTGGCTTTTCTATTGCCTTCTGTTAGTTTTCTGGGATTAATTATTTGCAAGCTATGAGAGTACTTTGCGTATTTCCATACTCTAAATATACTTCTCTTCCGTCTTTCCTCCACAGTTTTGGATAACGAAGAGTCTCAATGTTAGAAAGCTCTCTGTTTAACAAAGCCATGGGAGCTATATAGACTGTGACTTATGATAGTGGTTTTCCAAACTCTATAAATTGCTTAAGATGAAACATTTCTTGTTCATTTCAGTCCTCCTTTTCTTCACAGTTTCAAACATTTCTAGTTTCTAAAATCTGAATCTGAAGAACGACCCTACAAGAAAAAAAAAAGCTACTAGATCAGGAAAAAAAAAATCTTTTAAATTTCTCAGCTGAAAGGCACTCAGCATTTTGTTTCAGAGTCAAATACGTCACCAGGGGAGATCTCAAATCCAGCTCCTTAATCTCAGTGAAGATTATACATGGCATTACTGGCCTATAACACTCATAGAAACAGACACCAAGAAGAGATCTCCCATATCACAAATTTTGACCCCTGTACAGCAATATCAGTATATAGTTGCTTTTGTATTTTTCTTAATTTCTATTTTAAAAGCAGTCCCCATTTGCTTTTGTCTAATACTCAAATCAATAAAAAAAGGAACACAGCTCCAGAATACTTCCCTGCAAGTTGATCACAGTGAGGCACCTGGGGAATCTGAGCATTTAATCCACACCTCTCCATCCATCTTGCATAAGACTGCATAGGCTTGCGTATATGTATACATTTAAATTATAGGATTTATGCATATGATATGTGTTTATATCACACATCTGTTTCATGCTGTGAGTTCTTGTCATGGCTGTCATTTATTTTCTCATAAGTCCTGCTCCTGATTTTCTTGTGTATTTTGCACCAGTCTTTTTGATACATCAGGAAAGGTGCAAGACAATGTGCTGCACATCTGAGGCAAAACAGAGTCTTAACTATAAGAGCATCAGTATCAGAAATTAAGGTTTCTTTACATGCGGCCAACTAAGGAACAGAAAGTATCTTTGGCAGGAATTTTTGGGGGAGGGTGGGGTGGTCAATATTAACACAGGAGTGGGGTGGAGAATTACTTCAGAGTGTGTTTTCCCTGAGGCGCCAAGTGAGAACACATATCTTGTGCAATTCACATTTTTAGCCAATTATTTCTCTGCTGATTTAGGCTTGTTTTCTCTTCTAAAAATATTAAATCAACAATCTTAAATCAGACTCAGGAATTCAAAGACGCCTGTTTTCAGGGGTTGGCAGGAGCACCACTGAGGGCAGGACTCAGACAGCTTCCAGTCTGTAGCCAATAAGAGACTATATTAGGAATATAAATGTACTTACGTATTTACTTATATACACTTAAGTAGTATAACAAGTATTTCACAGCAGTTCTCTCATGTTTGGTTATATGGTATATGACAGAAATGCTAAGTAATTGCAAAAGAGAATCAGATAAACTCACTTAACACTTTAAATGAAAAGAAATGGAGAGTGCTTCCTCTTCCCATTTCAGTATGCAGGTATCACAAGGAATCCCTGAAGACATCACCATATGCCAAATCAGATAATCTCTAATAACTTCCTTATGAAACACTTACAACTTGATGGTAAATGACATCATTAAAAAAGGAAGAGATTTGCAGTTTTCTTGCATTTCTGAGGTATGTTTACCAATGTGTTTGTGAATTTAGTTGCCTCTGTATAAAAGAGAACTGTGAGTTATCAATGTCTCCAAACTATTTATGACAGGAAAAAAAAAAACTAAAGCAAAGAGATTTTGGTTTTTCGTTTCTTCTGAAATCATCTGAGGTTAAAGAGTTTTCACCATAATCGACTAATTGATGCTGACAGTAACTGAGTGGGAGATGTTACAGAGAATGCTCATGGGCATAATAATCACTGTCTCCCAACAGAAAGAATGTGCATTTATACAGACACAATTTACGATTCATTGTTTTTCCACTTAATGGTAAGTTTAATGCAGAGTTCATTTATACTTCATCTATTCTTCTAAGCCCTTCCTCCGAATCCTCCTTTTTAATTACTGCATCATTAATTTAATGACGCTCTAATTTATCTTGTCAGTGTTTAAGAATCTAGACTAAGGGATCAAGGGTTTCATTTTGTTACACTGTGAGCCTTTGAAAAGATTACTGACAAGTAGTTATTTCTGTAAGCAGTTCTGTACTGGGTATAAAGGAAAACAAAGTCAATTTTCTGGAGATAAAACCTGAACATGATTTTTAAAAATAAAATACCAAACTCAGAATGAAAACAAGTGATCTATAAAGATAAACAAAAAATAAGTTACACTGAAAAGAAACATTGCTTAAAAAAAACCCAGAAGCATATTTCAAACAAATGTAAATTAAACTTTTTCTCCATAACTCTGGTGCATTCTACCTTGCCTTGCCAAAAATAATGAAACAGAACAGTGGACAGCAGTTAGATTGGCAGGGCAGCACAAATTATATGATAGATCACTGTCAGACTGAAAACTCACAACAATGGTTATAAAAGTATCATTTCAGCATTTGGTTACAGATCTGAAAAAAAATGCATAGATTAACTAAGATTTATGCACTCTGCATCATGCTTTGCTTCCTCCTAAAACAGCACTAAGTCCTCAGACCACATGTTGATATCAGAACATTTTGATAATTTCAAGACTTGTAACTTTTGAGCGATCAATGATTTGACCCTTTGACATCTTACTTTGGTAGCCAATTACTCAGAGATCTAAAAAAAAGAAAGAAACTGTCTCCAGCGTTTCGGGTTGCAACAGCAGTGTGAGAAGCTGAGAGAGCTTACCGCAGTGACGGCTTTCCTCCAAACTCATGAATTTTGTATGAAAAATATCCCATAAAGTCAGACTGAGACTCAAACACCAAAGTAAGCTGTAGCTACAGTGCCATGAATCTGTTGTTTCTGAGTATTAGCCTGCTATAGAGAGCCCAGCAGAGAGACTGCATCAGCTACACCTATCCACCACCTCACTGAAGCAGAATGAGATTTTTCCTGTGCTAGTTTTTCCCGCCAAAGCAATCCATTCCTGTAACCATGGATGAAATGAGGAACATCAGGAGAAATCAGAGAGTTTCAGCCCAATAAAGAACTAAATTCCTTTGATACTTTACATAGGCAAGCAATTTTCAAGCACCAGGTGTGGTGGTGCATTTCTTTCCCTCCCTCTGGGCTGATCTACAAACTCAGGAAGTCTCACCAGGCCTTAGCATAACTGTAATGAGTCAGCTGGTTAAGCATCCTTTGACTGTACCAGGAACTCTCTCATGGCTAAAACAGGGAGTCATGCGGACCATCTCAAGGACTTCTGCTGTCCAGCGATATAAAAAAACCCCACAAAAGTAGAGATAACTAACTCTCTCATAACAACATTGAGACAACCCAGCCCTCCCATGACAACCTTGGAGCATTAGGTAAAAACATTTAGATATAAACTGTTGACTAAGTCTGGGACTAGGAGTTGATCCAGCCGCACCTAGACTCCAACAAGGTTTAGAAAGCAAGAGGGTCTTCTCTGAACCTTATGACTCAATGGAAGTGTCTCCCTTACCCTTTTTACATTCCTGATCTCTGTACAAATCACAAGAAATCAATTCTAATTTGATTTTTCTTTGTATATTCCTAATTTTTAACTTATTACATTTTCAGTCTCTGTATACCTAATTTTAGTCTGATTCTAACTTAGTTTTCGTGTGTGTACTTCATCCATGTATTAAGTAATAGAGTGAACCTTGCCTTTGAATTCTGTGAACTTGCACTTTTATATAAATTCCTATTAAATAATTTTTTCCTTGCTAATACCATTGGGAGTGATTCTTTAAGTGGTCCAAACCACTCCCTTTTGTGACACCGGGCTAACAGCACATCCTCTTTTTTCCTAAGCATACCACAGACACGTTCCTTCAGTATGTCCCAACTGCCACAGTGACTATAGGGTATGTCAAGAGTGGCAGGTGCATCTAAATGTCATGCCCCTCAGGCCTGTCTTTCAAAAAGAGTTCATACCCTTGATGAATGGCTCCTAAGCATCCTTCAGCTGCTGGATGAATAGGACTTGGCAGGTAGGGACCTATCACATTTCCGACAATTACGCTTGTCAATAGGAAAGTAGTGCGTGAATAAGGACATACTTGAATGAGCACAGATGGATTCAGCTGTGAGAGTGCAAGAAAGAGCTCAAATGACACTCACTATGCTTTAGAAAAATTAAGAGTGGAGGTCTAAAACAGCCCAGGAAGAGGCTGAAATGAAACGTGGAGAGAAATAAGGAGATTAATAAAACATTATTCACTATGTACATTTAGTTCAAAGCAACAAGGATGACTGTACAGGCAGGGGAAGAGGGAAGACAAGAAAAGCCTGGTAGGGTAGAAATGTCAGTGAGAAGGCTGGATGTCATGTACCAAAATCTGTACATCTCATTCACCATGAGCCAGCAGAAAGTCTATGGCAAAATTTCAAAATAACCAAGAAAATTCAAAAACAGAGCAGTGAAATTCACAAGATGGCACAGTCTGTTCCAATCAACAGCCCATCTCTAGGCATACCCACAGGTCAGTTTTCTCCGTGGGGGCAACAACTCAAGGATAGTATCATCCAGACAGAATGAGTGGTGCCACTCCGCCAAAAAGTTAAGGGGAGCTCCTTTGCCAGGCCAGCCCATAAGAGGCCCAGCTTCTTTTCTAGTTATCCAAGAAGTCCTTCGGTGCATTAGGCAGAGCACTGAATAAAATTTGTGTTCACTTTATGTGTCAACATTCAAGCTATTCTAAGGCAGAGTCCGAGAAAGAGAAGGTAATTATGGGCCACATCAATCTTCTGCTTACCGAGAGATCTCCAAGCAGCACAGGTAAAAGATACTAGAGAGGTGCCTAACAGCTTCTCCAGACAGGCAACTGTCCCGATGCACCCACAAGGTAGCTAGCTAGAAGAATTAATCTAAGACTTTTCCCCTCTGCTTTCTTTTATTTTTGAGGAAAAAAGGAGTGCATTAATGCTGAAACAGTCTGAAGATTCCTCTCAAGTATTAAGCGCATGCACAATTTTTCTTGTCTATGCTAACTCCGTCAGCTCCCTCCTCTTGCTCTCTGCCTTACCACTCCTTTCTTCCTCTCCTTCGGGCTTTCTTCTGACCTTCCACTATCTTCTGTCTCTCCTTTCCCACTACAAATGTGTTCAGTATTTCTCATCTTACAAAGTCCTCTGCCCTCTCAACCCAGAACTATCATGAGTCTTTCCACAATTTCCACCTCAAATTCATCAAACACAGTGCTTTCACTGGCTGGAGGTCTCATCCTACAGTCTGGGTCCCTGACTCTGAAGGATGGATCTTTTACCCTTCAGCAAAGTTTCTCAAGATCTGTTTTTGGAAAAAACTCAGAATCTGGAGTCCAACCTCAGTCTCCTTTGCTCACTCTTCTGACTGCACTCACAAAATCTTGTTTTCTATGACTGCTTCCATGGAGCTTCTCACTTCCCCACTCACAGTGCTCCTTCCTTCCCCCTTACCTTTCAGAAATCTCACGCAGAAACACCAGCTTCACTGATGTGTAAAATCCTCTGGCTGAGGATGCTTCTCCTACCTCTTACTCCAAATCCATCTCTCTTGTCACTCTGAAAAATACAGTCTGGGTTAAGCTGAAAATAATTATAAGTTCAAATTGAAATTCACAGAACTCACAGAACTGAGATGCAAAAATGTCTGCAAAAAGCTTTTTTGTCTTTCCCCTGAACTTAGTATCCACTCAAATGTTATAGAAAAAAAGACAATGTTATGTTTAAATATATTTTTTATATTTAAAATTTGACCTAAATCTCATTTTAAAAGGTTAAAGGACAGCTGAAAGTGAAAGACAACATTTAAAGACCAAAGGAAATTTAAAATTAATCACCCCCCTGTAAATGTTTCAAACAATTCAGATTTTTTTTTAAAAGAAAATTCTTGCCAGAAAATAAAATTACTTGAACAGCTCTTGAAGCTACACAAAGCAGAAGGTTAGAGTTCATAAGCCACTGATCTCATTTTTAGCAAAGGATTTCATAAAGCTGGAGCACGTATGTAGTATTTTTTTTATTATTACCATGTCAACACAAAAGAATGCCAAGGCAAATTTGCTTGGCATCATATTAGAGACACTATCAATTTGAAAAGTCTCTATCTGAAATAAAGGGCTCTTTACTGAAAGTCACTTTGTTACTTTTATTTGATGCCAAAATAACAGTAATCGGAAGGGATTTCACCACCACTACTTATACTTTCATGAAGCACAAACAGCTAATGCTTTTAATTATTAGCCTTCTCCACACTAAGAACAAAATCACACTAGCTTCTGATTAATCAAAACATTCACTTACTGTATTGTTTACTGAACTGAGATACAGTTTCTTTGGAAGCTACTGCTAAATATGCATTTATGAATATAAAATTGCAATTGGCTTGTTTTCATTATAATTTACTCTAAGAGTGACTGCTGTATTTTTTTCCTCTGAGATTAACATGTTTCCATGCCATGTACTTGGGCAGATGTAAATTTCTGTAGAGTACCATTTTAATATGGATTTTATTTTTAAAAATCTTTAATATTTTTCTCTGTTAAGAAAAGAAGAGCGGGTACAGCACAAAGTAGAGTCAGTGATGTGTGGTAGGCAGAAAGAAGAGAGTAGGAACCCAAGAACGTTTCACGTATTTGCGACAGATGTAGACACTGGCATCTCAGAAATCCCAACTCTCATACATACACATCAAGGCCATATGATGCGTTTGAGTAGTACAAATGTCACAGGAAGGATCAGGGCACAGTTAAGCATTAGGAATGTCTTATAACTGGCAAGAAACACTAACCCAAATACCATGAGCTTCAGCTGCAGGAATAGTGATTTTGACATTACTCATATAAGCTTCCCTCATTGTTAGATAGGGAAAACAATGTAGTAGGGCTATAAGTTGAGCCAGCAGTTCAGTCACTTACCAGCTAAATTATTCCTTTTTCTTAGCTCAGAACTCATTAATAAAGAACCAATTACCTTCTGGTGCCACTTTGTTAAACACCCCAGGAAGAAATGAGCCCCAAGAGCAGTGTGAACCCCCCCAAAGTCACTGTACAGCAAGTGCAGAGTATCTACAAAAGGAACACAGCTTCCAGGAAAGAGCCTGTGCCTTAGTCCTATGGATGACAACAACAAGGATAACGCCTGAAGACTTAAGATGAGAAGTTTGAAAATGGAAGGTATTAAGACTTCATTTTTAAATTAACACTTATTTCCTTCTACATTCTGCTTTAAGTCTATAGAGTGTGACATTTTCCCCTCCTGCTTCTCCGAAGTGTTTATACAGGTAGCTCTGGGGTCCTCTTCTGCCCACTCATAATGGTACATACATGTACTTCCACATGGGTAGAGAATACATTAGCTAAGGTATGCTGGAGTTGGATTCTGCTTTTTAAAGGTGAAAAGGAGAAATGTCTCTCACACAGCAAAGAACAGCACATATAAAACGCTCTTCTCGTTTCCAGTGGTGAGTAGCTAATTACGCATATGTCTAACATGCACAGCTCCTAACATGGAAAACCACCAGTGCCCTCTTATCCAGCAGTTATATGAAGAGGTGGACTCAGTTCTTAGCTACCAATCTGTGCAGTAAGAAGCACTATGATTCCCAAAGATACTGCTATATTCAGGCATGTTCCTTCCTCGCACTCTTACTCCCCTGCAGCACTGAGAGTAATGGTCTGTAAAGCACCACCGCAGTCTATTAGTCAGATAGCTGTGTGTTGTTCTCCCTTAGATCACTGGACAGAGAATGGGGGATTTGTAATGAAAAGCTGAAAGCTCTATTTCCCACAATCCCGTCGCATGATTTACAACAATCATGATAATTTAAAACTGGCAACCGCAGACCAGAGTGCTTGGCTACTATTGTTTTAGCAGCACAATCAAATTACCCATTTTTGGCTTTTACAATTAACTTGTTACATGCATATGTTATCACTTCCTAAACAGTAGTATTACCAGATGGAGAAATTCAGCTGGGAATAGCAACAGGAACAATATTCTGAACATAATTCCTAATCTGACCCCCAGTGAGAAGTTCTTTATCATAATACATATTTAATGCAGAAATAAAATTTTAGTAACTTTTATGGCAATCCGTTCTTTCCCATTCCAGTCCTAGAAGGGAAACAAAGGATGGCCTGTCTTTAAAAATAAACATATAAAATTCCTGAATGCTAAGATAATTGCACAGATGTTTAAGTAATCCCTTGGGCCATTAAAACTTCAATTAATACTCTAAACTACAAAGACACCTACTGCCAAAGCTAACACCAGCCAAATACCTGCTTCTTTCCCAAGGTAGGATCATGAATTGTGGCAAGATCCCTTTTTAAGCATGTGTGATGAATCAGCCAGAACTGTAAAAGGTCATTCTTTTCTTACACTTACCTTACATTCACTTTTGTGGAGAGATTTGTCAGCAACGTTAATAAGTTAATTCCACAGGACTGACATGCAGCTGTGAAGCATACAGAGCATCATGATAAACATCACCTTACTCCTGTGCACTGTGGTATTACACACAGCAAGAGGCATGCAGAAGAAAGCTGTCTTATACATCACCCTGAGGAAAAAAAAAAGATGAATCACACCAAGTGGGCAGCCTAGCAGTATTTCCTCTGTAAAATAACTATGAAGAAAAAAGCAGGGTCACCTGGCACTTTTGCTAAGCAATTTGGATGTTTAATGAACCACAGATTTAAGAATTTCAGTGAAGAAAGTTGACGGTTCAGAGAAAGCAGATTCCTTCCTATCTAAGTGAGGGGGACCCTAAAATGGCATCACAACACTGGCAGACATCAGCCATGTTTACACCCTGTCCTGCACAGCTGTGGGTGAAAAATGAGTTGAATATTGTATGTAGATGCTCCCTCACTGCTCAAATCCTGCCTTCACAATCAGATTTGTTTTACTGTGGTTCTGACCCTGGAGAGACACCAACTCTAGGGGTATATTTGCTACTTGCTTACTCTGGGCTTGAGATTTCATACAGCCATCCTTGCAGCTCGCTCTTGTTACTTCCATGTTACATCTGCCTAAAGCGTTAAGGGGACAGCCCAGACCACCAATCCTTATGCAACTGCAGTTACAGAAATGTGTCTTGCAGTAAAATGAAGATTTTGCAAACAGTATCACTATTAGCTACCACTTAAATGCAGCGGCAACTGTATTTCTTGAAAATTTACCTTCTAATCAAATAAAGTATGAGCACTCAAGAGCAGTTATCTCACTGCCATGAGAAGTTACCAACACCCAGATGAGCAGTACCAGACTCTTCAACCACTCCCCAGTGCTGGTGGCTGTGTGAACACGGGGGTCTGCTTTACTACAAAAATTATATAGGTACTTGAAATCACCATTATCATAAACTCAGTGCTGCTCACTCAAAGAATACTGCTATCTTTCAAAGCATCAACAGATACTGAATTTGGCTTTAACTGTACGAGAAGCCCGAAAGAGTTGGGTTTACACTAGAGGGCAAATGCATTGTGACTAGATCAGTACTCAGTTGAAGTTATAATGGAGACATACAACATTGTACAAACCTAGCTGGCTTTGCTACAACAGTCTTCAAGTGAAGAATGAAGAATTCAAGTTTGAATACATAAATACTTAAGTAGTTTAGATGAATGCCAAGTTTAAATAAACGAAGACAATATCGGAAAAGAAGAACAATACTTCCACCATTCAGAAAAAGATATAATGACGAAGGTAAGCTTTGCCTTTTCTTAAAAATGATGAACATACCCCTTGCACTTCTGCTTCAGGGAAGAAACGTGAAGATGGTCACTTGGCATGGGTGCACATGGCTTTTCTTTCCCTTACTGCGAATGAATTTAACTGCTTATAAAATCTACTATAACCACAGAAGTACAAGTTCTAAGTTGGAAGCTATCAGAATTGGCATGTAATAAAATATATTTAAAACAGTCTGATAAATTACAGAATAAAATGGTTCTACATTAAAAAAAAACCCAAATATAGACAGTCAAGACAGACTGACAATTTAGCATGGTTACTGACAACATTTATCTGAGTATCAGGAGTGGTGAGCATCTTACCAGAAATACATTTCAAACCCAAAATGCTCCTTTGCCTGCAGCAGTGTAGCACACTGGCTATTCACCTGAGCAGACATCAGCTCATCTACAGACTGAATCTGCTGTGGTCTCCTGTGTCACACTGAACCTTCAGTCCCCTCACCAGCACCTCACTCTTCTCCAGTGTCTACTCTGTCTTGCCTGTCCTGAGTGTGCCAAGGCTCGCTATCCCTGATGGTGAACACTGCAGCTGTAAAAAATACACATCAAAAGCATAACACAAAGACCCCTGGGTTACATTTCTCTAGCCCTTGCTTTGAAGGAGTTCAGACTACATTGCTGTAATTCCAGACTAAAAAAAAAACCCACCAAAAAAACCAAAACCCAAAAGCCAACAATCTGCATGGCCATGAAAAACATCTCTAGTTACATAGCACTATTAATCTGAACTCTTCTGCACAGGCATAGCATCTTCTAGGACTTGTCAGCAAAAGAAAATTTTCTTTTTCACAGACAAAAATATGCACTGGAAGCAATATGAGTGAGCACAAACATTACATTACATTTCTGCATTCATAGATGTTTAAGCAATTGTACCACTGTACTGAACTTTCAGTGAGGTTGAAATAATCTATTATCCCATTGTTGAAAGAATTAACCACTGTCCCCTTATTTAGAAAGTGCCATTTGTTTTTCTGGTTTTGAAAAAAGTGGAAGGCTGCAGCTACCAGCCACAGTGGCTTAAGATAAAGCAGAGGTCTGAATTTCCATTAGTTTAAGATGAACAGGATCAGGCCATAAAGTGTGTGAATTGAGTTGGTCTTTTCTTGTTCTTCTATGTCTGTCATATGCTTATTTTATTCTGACTAAGAATATCAAGGATCCACAGTCTCCTTAGACAGTGTTTTGCTAAAAATAAGAGTATACGAGATTAAAGAGGAGAATGTCTCACAATTGTATGCACTATACAACTCAGGTGCAGCTCAAGAGCCTAACAAATAATAAACATTTTTTAGGCTTCTGGAGACAAAGGTTTCGCACCCACAGAAATATCAGTGGTTTTCTAGAGCAACACTTGCAGTTCTTGGGCTTGTTATTTCTAGCCCAAATACTGAAGAACCTCCTTGTGTTTATTCTTTGCTGAGATCATGTATTTCAGGTATTTCAACAGCATATGAAAAGCATTCCACAGATGCAAATTATTACCATTTTGTTTAATATCAGCCACAATTATTTTCAGGTGTATTCTCTTCCCTCAAAAAATCCTGGTATTTCAATATTGTACTAATACAAATCAGTTTCTTTTACTTAGATAGTCCTTTCCATTCAGGCCATCCTGCTTTGAAAGCAAATTACTTGCTAGTTGCTAGCTTCAGAAACAAAACACTACTTAACAGAAAATTGCAAATTAATTTACAATTCAACAGAGCTAAACAAAGACAAAAACCCGCTGTTTCTATTTAAATGGAGAACTGTTCTTTAGGTGTGGATCTTCAGTATGAATACACTCAAAGCTTGCATATCGTATATTTACCTTCTGTGCAACTTGAACTTGCTTACTGAAAGGCAGAGATCTATCACCATCTATAGAGGCTGGGCTTGTGGTAAGCAAATAGCTCCAGCAAGAACTGCATGATTTCTTTATCATTGCTCCATCCTCCAAATCGTTTAGGAGCAAATGTAGTAGTTGCACCACCTGCACCAGGACACAGTGATCTCTCATCTCTCTAGACTGAGCTGGGGGCAGGTGCTGGGAGCTCTGGACAGGATGGGGAGGTAGCAGTTGCATCAGGTGCCAGCGGAGGCATTAAGAGTGTTATCAGCTTCTACAGCCAGTGGCCTACACACAGCATATACGGATATGAGTCCCAGCAAGGTTTCTGCACAATTTTCGAAGGAGTTTTGATAGGTCTGCTCCAAAAACTTGATTGATTTCAGACATTTTCCCACTGCAAACTCACGCTGCTGAATACAGCTCACACTTAATGCAGCCATGATGTTTTAAGGACCATCCTGTTAAGTTCAACAGATGTCAACGTTTTTTTCACACAAATGCTATGTGTAGGAGTAGTAATTGATACATATTCATAAAAGCAATTATATACCCAAAAGCTCACGTACTGAAATCCTGGACTATTAGAGCTGAGAGTGGAGATTTTTAGTTTGGATGCTATTTTATTTTTAATATAAGTTGGACCACCACAAATCTTCTGAGGAATCTGCTACATATTTACAAACTTTTGAATCCAATTATGATCTATAACTCTAGATGTAAGTACTGCCCAGTGACACAGTACTGGTAATCAAAAGCTAAGTGATGCAAGCACTAGGTATTTCGATTTCAATGCCTTACTGCACTGAGTGACAAAACTACAGCACAGCACCAAAGTGTGCACATGATTCAAAGCATCTCATTATTAAATATGAGGTTCTGGGAAAGCAGACCTTGGTGAGACTGAATTGTAACATTTAGAGATTAATTATGTTACTGAGAAAGATTTCCTAGTGCTTTGATACTACCAGAAACCAATTATACAATATAATAAGCACAAGAGAAGAAAAATAAAAACCTTGGGTGACGTCTCTATTGGAAAGCCATTAAAACCAGCAGTTTTGTGTAGTTACGAATTTGTTGTATAACATCTTACTTACAAAACTGCAGGCAAGTTTCCAGGTTACCACAAAAAGGGAACTTGGTGAATCATAATCACATTCTTTACGAGTCCTATGTAAATGGAAATAATTTGTAAAAGCACACTGAGCTGTGCCTCAGTGTTATAGAAAAATATGTTTTGAGTGCACGTTATTGGAGATTGCTGTAAAAGGAATCTAGGCAGGATTTTATAAACTTAGAATTTTTAACTTGATCAAGAGGAAGAGCATAGACGGGATCACGGAATTGCAAAAACAGGGTGAAAATTAGGTGAAATTAGGTATTAGGTGAAAATGCCTAAACAATCACAACATGCTATAACAGAAGCCAACTCCGCCTTCTTTAACAGCTCCCTCTTTAGTCTAACCCTAACATTAAGTACATGAGCAAACCAAATCAAGAAGCCACACAGGGGATTCTGCAGTACACCTGAAATCACACTGTTTAGCTGTGGCTCACCTCCAGGTTTAGGCAAGACCAAAACATTTTAGAAAGCGAATTATACCTCAACAGAAGGAAGGAAAAAAAAAAAAAAAAAAAAAAAACTTATTTCTTGCAGGTGATCAGTTGATTCACCCAGTTAAATAAATTCAACATACACATTTGGAGTATATAGAAAAAGCTAATTTTCTTTTGATGCCTTCTTACAGATACCAGGAAATCAAGAACTCTCAAGTTCAACTACTCACTGTCAAGGTGTCAGTGGAAATCCATAGATTCTCCTATTTAATCTGCTTAACTTCAAAATTTGTAAAATGAAGGGCCGTGGTAATCAATCTGATTTTTTAAATTTAGCAAAAAAAAATTTAGCAGGGACAACTGGATCCAGGTTTCATGTGGAGAAAGTTCTTATAGCAAACCTTTGAAAAACAATGAAGGAAATTTAAATAAAAGGGAGGGCCACACACAGAATTAATATTAGGCAAGTGTACTCAAATTACCTAGCTTCTAAATATAAACCCCCATTTCTTCAGTGTACTGACAGTATTCATCAGGTGACATCAGCAGTACAAATTGGCACCTCCACTCCCACACATCTCTACTCCAGGTCCTTGCCCCATAGATTAAACCTCAGGTGATGATTCAGGAAAGAGGTAGAGGAAAAAAGATCTTCAGTATTAAATGGTGTGCATTGTGCATTGTCAAGTGGACTATCCATACAGAAATCCATGTCAGAGCTGCTGCAAGAAAGCCCCTATCACACAGCACATCAGCAGCAGTGAGAACTTTCCCCATCTTTCCAGGCTTTCTCACTGTTAGTTGATCTCTTTCATGACTGAGCGAGGCAACCCCAAAAGTCACAAAATGTAGCAGAACATGTGCTTTGTAAAAGAAATAGAAATTAAAATGCCATTCTCTGCTATTCAAACTAGATCTCCACTGAGTCAAGACTTTCCTCCTCTTCAAAATCCTTGGCTGATTTGGCCTTAGCATCCAACAGGACATTCCTTCCTCCATCACTGGGACTCATGTTGATTGCTGCTTTTCACTCAAAATGTCAGAGGACTGTTCCATGTCTTGACCACTGGCTTGCTGAAGCCATGCTGACCTCCATATGGAAAGGCACTGGAGGAACAAAAGGACTAGCATCACATCTCCCCATCTGGGCTGGGTCTAAACCAAGGCTGGGTCTAAACTAAAGAGTGCACGGGAATGTTCCCAGGCACAATTGTCCCTGGAAGCGCATTTATCCAGTTCCTGTGAAGTCTGATTATCTCTGGAGCTAAACTGTTACCATGATCCCCGGCGGACCCCTGGCTTGGGTCAAGTACCACAGTTAAAAACAATTCTTAAGCACGATTTAAGAACACAACATTTTGACAGTAAAGAGGTGGGCCATTCTGTACCAGCTGGTCCCAGTGCCGGGAACAGTCCTAGGCACACTTAAGGTACCAATATGTAGCTCCCAGGCAGCCATTTCCACCCGCTGGAGACACCAATCTCAGAGGGATGCTGCAAGGCCATTTTTAAGGGGCTGTGGTACGACTGCAGGAATGCTGCAGCTGTGCCTTCCCTCTCCCATCCCTCGCTCCCAAAACCCCAGCGGCTCCCCAAAATACATCATCCAAGGAGGTTCCCATGCAGACAGGACAAAAGGATGAAAACCAAGAGCTAGTGTTGAGCGAAAGCACTTGTTGAAAATATTCCTGGCATGGCAGGATGCATGACTGGACAATACTGCCTGGCCCTCCTTAACACGTCAAGGGGGGATCCTAGTGAAGTGATGGGGAATTGCAGTGTGGAAGAGACAAAAGTAATTTCCAACATTTTGAGAAAAATGTAAATTTATCTACCAGTTTTGAATACTGTCTACCACACTAGCTGTTGAGCCATTTTCAGCAGAAGTGCAGTCTCATTAATAAACAGAAACTATTAACAAAGACCAGAACTGTAGAGGTCCGTAAGAGGGCATGGTGGGAACAACAGAAAACAGAATATGCAGAAAGCAAAATTTTGAAAATGAAAAAAATTACAGGCCTTTTAACAGTTTATAAAATCCCTAAGTTCAAAATTCTGTCTACCATTACTATTAGATGTTCAAAAGAGCTACAAAAGGTTTATCATTTTCTATTATATCAGAAGTACTTTTCTGTAAAGGAGAGGATTTTTTATTAATCACACTTCTCACCAAACATATTACAGAATAATAAATTAGTCTGTAACAAGAGCTGTGAAAGAAATGCTTAATAATTGTTATTATTTATACAGAACAATGGTAAAATAAAAGTGTGTTGTGTAATTTGTTCTGCTGGTTTTATGACTACATACGTGTCGTGGTTTAAGCCCAGCCAGTAACAAAGCACCACACAGCTGCTCACTCACTCCTCCACCATGTGGCCACGGTGGGATGAGGAGAAAATATAAAGAAAATCTCGTGGGTCGAGACAAGGACAGGGAGGGATCACTCACCACTTATGGTCATGGGCAAAAGACAGGCTCAACTTGGGGAAG
>JAVJGG010000074.1:66873728-66896365 GCA_035590195.1 Aviceda cuculoides
CTGAAAAGTCCTTGATTTCAGACTAAACACCACTGAGCAACAACTGAAAACATCAGGGTGTTATCAACATTCTTCTCCTACTGAACTCAAAACACAGCACTGCACCAGCTACTAGGAAGACAAGTAACTCTATCCCAGCTGAAAACAGGACAAAAAGCAGTAAAATCCTCTTGGTGTACCAGAGGAGTCACACTAAGTAGTAGGGTTTCATAAAGATGTCCCTTCTACCTCCCAAGAAGACAGGTGTTGCTCCAGCATCTTTTACTTTGGATTTCACAAACATCACTTGAAAGAAGAGCTCTACAGATAAACTTGATTTATTTCCTTGTGTTCTCATATTTAAGATTAAACTAGACTGGGCAGATGGGTATTGAGCGAGAGTCTTCTAATTCAGCCTCATCTGAACAAGTCCTTTCATAAATTTCATGTTCACCAAGGGGGAAAAAAACCTACATAGATGCATACACACAATTCTGGCTTTGCCAGTCTAAAATGTGAATGGTAATGGTGCCATGGAACTGTTGAGACCTCTATAAGAAAACAGGGAAATGATGTATGTGGGAATCAGCTGTGAACATGGAAATGAGTGTTGATGTGGATCAGTGTTTTTCACTTAAACTATTTCTTGTTCTACTGCCACACAGAAACACCACCGTTTAGGATGGGCTTGCCTAAAATAAGTGGGAGGGGAGGAAAAAAAAAAAAAGAGGTGCTTCCAGAGATTTTCAAAGGCAAATGGAGTGTTTAATTATTTAAGATAAAGCCGTTGCAATATTTTGTCTTGGTGCTGCCATCAAGGAGGTGTTCTGTCTTGAAATACACTTTGTTAGGCTGTCATAGTTTACAGATTAACTTTATCTTCAGGTAGCAGAAGTTTTTTTTTATCTTGCATGAGGAGTAACAGTAATTTTATGCCATTTTTAGGATAGTATTTAACAACTTTTATTTTAGTGCTCTGAAGAAAAACATTCTAATGAAAATTAACTTAAGGTAACCCATAATAAAAGATGGAAAGGGATAGTCATCGTCATTGTGGATAACTTTGCTCATGTTTATTCTTCATGAAATCAATAGGATAATGGTATTAGCATGCATAACTATTTGCTAGATATAATTTGTAGTTAGCAACCTTGATGCTAAAAAGAAGTCTTACCATTGTGGGAATATTTGTGTGATAGAATTAAACTTTATAGCATTAAAAATTATTTTACAAATACATTTTCTAATATTACCCTCCTTCAGAAACCCTACATGTTAGTGATTGTAACTTTATTTGAATAAATGGGACTGGAAATACTAAATGGATAAAGTAAGTCACGCACACAGTCAATAACAAAATGGAACTTCTAGGAGAGCTTCAACTCCTAACGGACATCTCAGGTCTTATCAAGGTCAAGATAGAGGAGGTTAGAATGTGCATCCAAACATGTTTTAATAGTTTACTTTTCATCCTTCCTATTCATTACATAGATTTACACATTTGCTAGTACAGAGTTTTCATAACCAATAAATAATAACAGTTCAAAAGGCTTTATTTCAGAGGTTTGAATGTGTTATTGACAAAGAAAAAAGTTTTAAGTGTTTTCTATGATGATGTGTTAGAGCACAGTCTCCTAAGACAGAGAATACTAGAAATTGAGGGTGTTCTCTTTTAACTCAAGTACTAATCGTCTACATTTTCTGAAGCAGAAAGTTAACATTCTGTTCGCTGTGATGAATTAGGGTTGTTCAAAAGATCACTGTGCAGGATGCATATATGTTGCCATGGATCATTACAGCAGTCTGTCATGTGAATGTGTGTTTAAGTAAGTTTTGCAACACTTTATTTAGCAGGTTATAGCAAATAATGAACCTTATGGACCTTGTATGAGATATTACACTACAAATGATTGACTTCTTATAGAAAACTGGAACTTATGTAGATAAAAGCTCAATTTAATGTTTTTAAGGTCATAGTTTCTAAACTACAAATATTACTTAATGACTTTCTGTTGATAACAGAATTTGATGTTTAGCCTGAAACATTTTTTATTTACCTTCTTCTTAGTTTTAACGCATAAAAGTAGCATTTATGCTCTAGAATATGAAAATACAAGGGTTTCTCTACTATCTCGTATCTATTTCAGCCAATAATACAAAATTGTTATGCTAACTCTGGTCTTGATACTAGCTGCTGTATATGGTTGCTGCAGCAATAGTAATTTTTCTGTTTAGATAGTAAGAAGTAAGGGAAATGGATTGCTTTTCCTATTGTTTGCCCCCCTCCCCAATCCACACTTTAAGCTTTAATCTAAATTATTGACATATATCTACAAAAGGTGTGTCCCTTACTTTTCATAATTGCACGTTTTAACAGTTAGACTTAGATAAGAAAAATCCAGTGTTGTTTTTGAGAAATATCTGCTCAAAATGAAAATGCATCTAGAAATTTATAAATACTATTTAATTACTATTTTCATTTATATCATAATATCATTTAGATGTATTACTGCCAAATTCCTTTAATGATTTCACATAGATCCCAAGTAGACATGCACCATGTTTCACCCATAAGGTCTTAGCTTCCCTCTATGTATTATTTAATTTTTAAATCTAAAAATTAACCTATATTCTTTATAATATAATATGTATTTGTAACAACACTGATAATTACGTTTGGGAAAAAAAAGCAAAATAATTCAGTGCTACAATGTGTGCTGCCTGTGTAGAGCTGCAGAGAAGTCATCAGGGTTCAGGGTGGGTAAATGAACATGCTCATATACAGCCTTAGGGCTCTGGAAGATTATTTGCTAAGTATATTATATTAAAATTCTGGCAAGTATCAGTTCTTTAACATATCAGCATCAGAGTTCCATAAAAGTTCATAATTTATCTCTTGAGGGGGAGTCATTTTTGGCTATAGTAATGCATTTCATCATCATTATCATAAATGAATATTTCATTCCCCCCAAATTATTGTATAATTTATGAGAGTAAGATACCACCAAGTGCACATCTACATGTACTAACTCATACTTCAAAGTGTCTCATTTATTACATTGGGTTCTAAGTCTGTCAAGATAAATAAAAATAATATGCTTTAACCTCACAGATACTGCTCTATCTATATCCCAAGTAAAGAAAAAAAAAAAGATAACATGTTTATTTTTATAATTCCATTTTTTGCACATAGTAAGTAATGAAATCACTTCATACACTATAAATGACATGAGCCTTACCAAATCATCCAAAGACATTAAGACAAGCTGAATTTTTTCAGTTGTAAATCAGCAAGGATGCTCCCATTTATAGGTAAGCTACACACAAGTAGTCTTTGTGTTCTGCTTACACTTTCATTAGTGCTGTTCAGTTATTCATGCTGAGGTGACATATGAAAAGTTAAGTTGGCCTTCATCTGGAATTTCAGGTCACCTCTGCTGCTACAGACAGAGCTCTCGACATGCTTGAAATGGTTTCTTATCTTGATCAGGGATGACAATATTTAAAAGGTATGTACAAATGTATGTTTGTAGCTTCCAACATTGAAAAAAAAACATTAAAAAAAAAAAAAATGTCTAGGTTTGATCCCGCCAGAAACTCATAGATGTTGTTAACAGGAAGTAGAATAAATATTGTTGCAGTTTCTTGATGCTCCGCAGATACTAAAAAAACTAAGGATAGAAAATGCAGCTGGCTTGTGGGCTGATGAGAATGTTGTGCCCAGTTTACGTTACAGAGCATTTGTTAACTTTTGAATGACAGCAATATAGCACTGAAACTTGGCTAAATAACACAAACAACTTCTTACACACATAACAACAATATGCTATGAGGTAGTTGGAAAAATACACCTTTTTTTTGTTGTTTTTTCTTACAGCTTTTAAAAATAGAGTGTTAACTTTATGCCACAAATCAATGCAATCAAGTAATAACGTGGTTCTTTATCAATCTTTTCTTATAGCAGCACAGGATTCATGTTTTGGGGAATTTTTTAAATTCTTTTTTCATACTACTATTGAGAACAGTATTTATTATGGATAAGGTTTGGAAATTATTATTATATCGTATCATATCATATCATAGAATCATATCATTGAATGGTTTGGTTTGGAAGGGACCTTAAAGATCATCCAGTTCCAACCCCCCTGCCATGGGCAGGGACACCTTCCACCAGACCAGGTTGCTCCAAGCCCCATCCAACCTGGCCTTGAACACTGCCAGGGATGGGGCATCCACAGCCTCCCTGGACAACCTGTGCCAGTGTCTCACCACCCTCACAGAGAAGAACTTCTTCCTTACATCTAATCTACATCTACCCTCTCTCAGTTTAAAGTCACTACCCCTTGTCCAATCACTACATGCCCTTGTAAAAAGTCCCTCTCCAGTTTTCCTGTAGGGCCCCTTTAGGTACTGGAAGGCTGCTATAAGGTCTTCCCAAAACCTTCTCTTCTCCAGGCTGAACAACCCCAACTCTCTCAGCCTGTCCTCATAGGAGAAAAGCTCCAGCCCTCTGATTACCTTCATGGCCCTCCTCTGGACTTGCTCCAACAGGTCCATGTCCTTCTTATGTTGGGGGCCCCAGAGCTGAACGCAGTACTTTCTTCTGGGGCCTCAGTCTTTGGGATTCCCATTTGCAAAATTCTGTAGGCAATAGGGAACGCTATAAACTTTCATTAAAAACAATAGAAAGGCATACTGCACCTCTTAAAAAATTAAATGCTTTCAGGCATTTTATTGCACCATGTGTAAGATCAAATCTCTAGCAAGGTGCTAAGTAGACATGGAGGTATACAGGGAGTAAACCAGACAGAATGAACCTTGCTATATGTATTCACCTATTTTCATTATCAAGAAATAAGCAGGACTAACCAGAAAAGGGAGGTTATACGCCCAACCAGGCATTTTTTTAACATTACTGAACTTCACGATATTCAAGTGTACGGCATCCTTTTTAAAAATCAACCCCTTTATTACAATCAATTGGCTGCAGCAGAAGCTCATACTCATCACCTCTCAAAAAGATGCCAGGCTTCCCTTGATTAGTTTGAACATAAAGAGTAACATTGCTTTCGTGTACACTCTTCCCTCCTGCCTGGTTTGCAAATCTTTAATTAAATATAAATATCATTAACTTTCTTCACGTGATTCATTTAGCAGGTTAAAAAGTTCACTTGCATATACACTACTCATCTAAGTAGCCCATGGTGTGGAGTAATCATAATCGGAGCTGTCACAGTGAAAATGGAAAGCAAATTGATTAATGCTGTACAAAGAAAAAACATTATTCCTCAATACTGAACAGCCCCACCTTCAAAGTCTCTGTAAACTAATCCTTATTATCCAGCACCGCCTTCTGCCCTTCCCATCCCCCCCAAAGCCAAGAAAATAACTATTAAAAGATAAAATAACCCAGCACCTGGATTGGGAGCCCAGCCAAGACAAAGAAGCAGGCTGTTCAACGGGAGCTCACCTTTCAGCACATGTGCAGTCAAGGTCAACTTTAAAGGAAGAAAGAAGCTGTGATGTCCAAGAGAAAGAGATGGGCTGGAGGACAGGGGGCAAGCTGTGCTACGGAGAGTGGGTGAAGGTCTGGAGATCACTCCTGTCAAGCACTGCCTGCCACAGCCCCTTCCCACTTGCCCAACAGGCAGAAACTTCCAAGCTGAAACCCGCACCCACGTCCTACTGGCTAACCTCCCTCTCTAGGCACGCTCCCAATCCATTCATTGTCTCTGGTAATTCAAATACTCCCAGCCGCAGTGCTAAAAAATCAGTAATGTGCAAAACGTACACTATGCATCCCACCAAGCGTTCTCACAGCAAAAGAGAACGATTACCCTCAGCACAATTTGGAAACTGTGCTCACGTTCGATTTTCCAGGAACAAACCCTCTGACAGAAAAGGGAATAAACAAGAAAATGTGTACAGGGATCATCCCTAACTTTAAGGGCAAACCGCGCTGAGTGAGAGCAACAGCCCTGTGTACCCAAAGGTCAACAACCAGATTCCAAGTATTCTGGAATATGAACTCAGTATTTCTTTGGTTAACAAAGTTTACAAACCTGAATTGATGCCAGTGACAGAGAACATTTTCATTTTGCAATAAACCTCAGGGAGAGCAAAAGCTCTTGGAAGGGCTCACCCCCTAGCTGAAAAAAAAAAAAAAAAAAAAAGTCTGCCAGCTTCAGAGCTGTATTTGCAAAGTTTTATAAGTAGCAGTTAGGGCCAAAGGGGAAACAATACTGTCAGAAGCTTAGTTTGGCCACCACAGTTATCACCTTAACCCATGAAAAAAGCAGTGCCAGGATCTTTACTAACCAAAACCCAAACATGACTTTGAGTGTTTACTGTGACAAAGGACAGCGCCAGCAGCAGGGCACCAGTGTCACACTAACGCAGCTGTGGGACTGCTCCAGATCCACAGCAAAACCTGTTATACCCACCCCTAAACTAGACATAAAGATGGATTTTGTGTATTTCACTAATGCATTTCTCAGTCTGAAACTTCTTCTAATGCACATTTATTTTGGGCTGTGTTTAAACAAAAAACACACATGCAAAAAACCCCATGATTCAAGACAGTTTTCTCATTGCTTTATTACAAGATTAAATGTCAGAGTGTCATATTGTACCAATGTAAGGAGAATAGGCTAAGCAGCAGTTTTAAAAAAAAAAAAAAAAAAAGTGTTGCGGTAAACCACAAACTGAATGCAAGTCAATGACAAAATGCCGTTGTCTCACGGCACCAGGAATTCTGTGGTGCATTAAGAGGAGCAGCACATGCAAGAGGGGTGATGAGCTGCACCGCTCCCGGACGCTACTAAACACCTCTTTCCCTTTGGGCTGCTCCTCCTTTCCCTTTCCAACGCTCTTGCCAAACCCAAGGGTGCGCAGAAGGTGGCAATGAAGATATGAAGCTCAGAAAACCCAACCAGTGGAGAAAGGTTTAGAGAGCGGCATTTGGCTTACACAAGAATCGCGAGACGCTTGGGGAGCAGGAGGAGGGAGGGAGGCGAGCACAAAGCCTTGCAGCCTGGAGAGGCTGTTGCAGAGGAAGCAGCGGCCGGTGGCTCGCTATCACGAGCTATCACTGTGCTATCACGAGTACCAACTGCGGTGAAGGTTTTTTTTAATAACGTTCCAGCTAGGTAATTAAGAAAAGCTGACCAACCCTGCAGTGCTGCAGAGCCTCCGCAGACCCTGGCAGTGCTCTGGGGCTCCCCTGTCCCATCCACATGTGGGGTGACAGCTTTCCCATACCTGCTGCAAACTCTTCAAGCACAGGGAGGTGTGTCCGCTCAGCGCCTACCACAGTACCAGCAGTGGCAGCATTATGTCTACCATAATCCTTATCTGAGATTATTATCTTGCACAATCAATACCTGGCATCAGTAAATACTCATTTAGTAAAATCCCATCTCTTTCAAGGCATTGTAATGTCTTCGTGAACATCATAAAAACACTGGCTTCTCTATAAAAGAAAACTGACATCGGTCAGCCTAACAGCAAAAACTAGTTCAGTAACAGAATCTTTTGGTGTGACCAAAAAAAATTCAGTTTGCTCCATTCATATTGATATACAATTCTATAGGAGGACTGAGACTTTTATTTCTAGCCAATTTGTATCATTTTATGTAACACAAAAGAAGAAGTATTTTCATTTATTTGAATACACTTGAAAATATTTTGAACTTATTATTTGAATTTATTTGAAATTACTTTTGTTTAGCTGTTTTCAACTCATTAAAATCATGCTTCAGACTGATAATTTGATTTTTATTTAACATGTGTTTAACCAGCCCAGCATTTATGAGTTATGCAGTCCCAGCTATTTCTAAGAGATTAAACTATTAGTCTAATTCAATCCAAAATTACTATCTGGTTTCTTGAAAACATTGTTTTTCCAGAAAAATTACTACTTTATTTCATCCAGTCAGAGGCAAGCTTATAATGAAAAGCTTCATTGCACAGAAGAGACTAATTATCTTCCCTCTAAATTAAATAGTCAAGGATTCCTCCACTGTCATACCTCATCACGCTATATTCAAAATTCCCTTAAAACCTCAGATTTCAGAAAAATATTCCTACAGCTATTTTAGCAAGGCACAGAGGCAACGAATATTGGGGAGTGTCACATTTCAGCAGGCATATGGCCAAAAAAGACGTATTAGAAGCACAAGTAATCAGCACACAGCACAGCCATATATGGCTGTATTTGTTTTGTTCGGCACTGTAAATTATCCTGCCATTCCTGAATGCCACCTGCCAGTGCTCCAGGGCAGGTATCTTCACATTTGTTTAGCATAGTTGACTGAATTGCAAACTATGGCTGTGACACTGTATTAGTAATAAATTATTGTCACCTAAGGCAAAAGTCTTTGCTTCTGTTTGTTATACCAGACAGCGCATACCAAGGAAATTCTGCACATACCATTGAAGAGCAGGCACTAAACTGAGGTGGCTGCACTAAGGTCTTAGGCTTATCATAGCCAGTAGAGCCTCTACAGAAGGTGAATAATTCAGGTATCTAGTGCAGATACTTAACGTTACGTCACGCAAGTACTCTTCAGCAACTTTAACAAACTTACGATATCACCCAGACAGACCAGCCACCATTAGGTCACGTTTCCCATCTGCTGCTGCAGCTAAATCCTGCCCACCCCTGCCTGCCCGAGATCTGTCTTTGACTGCAGTGCCCTGGCTGTAGAGCTCTCGGATCCCTTGTCTCTGGATACACAAGCCTTTGGGTCACACGATGAATGTGGGCCACCTTGCAGGTGACAGAGCAGATCCCAATGCCTTCCCCGTTTTGTCCCCCTTTGGCTCCAGCTGCCCCAAGGCTGCCTCTAGCCCCAGCCCTGCAACAAGGCTGGCAGCACCCGGTACACGGGGCTGCCAAAAGGCAGCTTCGTGCCTGGCCAAAACCAGCCTGGCTGTGGGCGCCTACCAAAAGGAGCTGACTAGCCCTTTCTCATGACAAGGCATCCCCTTGCCAGAGGCTCCCAAGCTCTCCTGCTATCAGGCAGCTGCGGGACAAGTCGCGTCGGCCCAGTGAAAACGCAGCACCCAGCCAGGGAGGCAGCTCAGGCACCCTACACTACGGCATACGCTGCAGCCCCCGCGGCACAGAAATGAGAGCTCCCCAACTAATCAGTCTTACAGAGAATATATTTGCCTTTAACTTCCGGCCACAGCCTTTGAATGCATTTCACGTCTGAATCTATCCTAAGCAGCCTGTGTATTGACACATGCTCCACAAAAGTGTGTCGCTCTTAATTGTGGCAACTGAAGATTTACCTCCAGACTCAGGAACCGCAGTTCTTTTGGGACATAATAGGCTTCTGATACTCCAGCGCATTGTCAGGGTAGTCAAGCTGTCAACTGACAGTCAAGAGAGAATAAAAGCCCAAAAGCAAAGGGAATGCCAACTGGGAAACTTGGTTTTTTTCACTGATGCATTTTTTTATCTACCACCAGCCTCAGGAGAGTTATTGTAGCTTGCTGGTAGCTTATCTCAAGGGTCAGAACTGCAAATCTGTTTCTGTGTACATGTGCATTTATGAATTTGTGTGTATAAAAACTGCTGTGCAAACACCCCATTTTACTTTGGTAAAACACACTGCAGTATACAGAATACCTGCAAGGAAAAACCACACACTTAGATGCTCTGAAAATAACCAAATATGCTTGATGACTAATTTCTAGTCATGAAAAGTAACAGCCTCATTCCTTCAGGACAAAATGCTTACTGATAATAAGAGACGAGGCAAGTTACTCTTTTGGAAGGGAACAAGTTAATATGTCCACACATTTATTTCTCCCAATAGTTTTTCACCTCACAGAATATTTTTTTTTTTTGTTAGCCTAGTTATGGAGGCATTTTAGCTGTGTGTTTTAAAAAAAAAAAAAATCAAATATATTTTCCTGTCTACAAAACACCCAGGAACATGCCAGAAAGTAATTAGGAATGACAAGCACATAATGACATGCGAGCTGCAAGTATTCAGTTTTTAGTCTGGAAAACAAAACACTTAACAACGGATATGGAATGCTTTTGCTCCAGCTCTTTCATGCATAGCTGGCATGACTAATTTGAAAAATAAGAGAACATGTGCCAGTCTACTTTTCAGGCAGAATTCAGACAACAGAGAAATTCAAACGAAGGAAAAGATCAGACTAACGACACAAGGTGCCTATATTAACTTTGCAGAAGAACAACCAGTGTACCAGAAGCCTGCGAGTAAGTCTCCACAAAGAGACTGGTTTGCACTTGGGGCCTACCAGATTCCCATTTTTGCTAAAGAGCAACCTTGTAGCCATCCTGAGATTGGCGAGGAAGTGCTTGTTTCCTGCAGGCAGGTCATCATGTGGCAGAGACTAGAGTCAGAAATTAAGATTATCTAAGAGGATACCTACTGGTATTTGGTTACGTTTTTCTGGATTTATGAAAATAACTTTTAAATAAATTTGACACCACAATCTGAATTTTCTGAAAGTATGCTGAATTTTGAGCAAATGCCTTGATCTCTAGTACAGTATGGAAAACTTAAGAATAAGCAGATTTGCTAGTGAGTGACAGGACGTGCCTACTGACACCTGGACTAGAAACTCTCCTGTAAATCTTACCAGAAGCAGAGTTCCTCAGGCTCAGCTTGCTGATGAACAATGCAGTAAAGTTTTATTATGGAAAAAAGTTGTTCTTTCTATCATGCAACTTGGCAGCAATAGGTTATCGAATATGTATCTGTCCCAAATAATGTTGTATTTCAACTACTTAGCAAAGTAGCTGTGAAGGATATTATTGTCCTGGGCCTCCCAAGACAGGCTTGCTGCCAACTGGGTCATACAATAATCAACAAACCAGACTCCAGAAAGGATGCTAGATTCCTCCCAGCAGCACCTACCATTGAAGAAATTACATATATTTAGTCAGTGTAGTGCTGGATTTTCACTTCTTTATTAACGAACTGCTTAAGGGGGTCTGATCAGCAGATTACTTTAATGACCTGACTTCATACTTGGCCATGAATCTTTAATTCATGTAAACATTTCAGCTCATGCTACCGCCAAAGAAAACAGCTTGAAGAAAAGGAATAGTCTGTTTGTAGGTTCCCTGGACTCTTGGGTTGGATACATCATCAGTGAAATACAAGCAGCACCTGGCTTATTACTAATTCCAAGACTGCACAAAAACTAAGAGCACAATACATTCAAAACAACACCCAAACACTCAACCAAGTATTCCCCTGTTCTAAGAGGAGAGAAAAAGAAAAAAAAAAAAAAAAAAGGCAGAACAGCTGTAGTGGTTCTGCTATGGTTTGGAAACCAGTGCCATGAGCACAGGCCCTGAAGTCTCACATCTGGCTGAGGTCTTTCTGAGCTCACTGCAGAGCCTCCCTTGCAGTCACGGCCAGGGATATGGCCCTGTTCCTAGCCACAAGCTGCATATCGCTTCCAGGAGCTACTGCTTAGGATATGCAGACCAAATCTTTCACTCAATCCCACAATCTATGCTATAATCCCTTTTTCACAGCTACATTAAACTCCCAAATAAAAGATGCTGTATGCATTCCCAGAGCTAACAGGACAGGTGAGAAATACTTTCCTCATAAACATCATTTTTACCTGCTTGTTTGTCATTCAAACTGTAGGGTAGACCACAGAGTATTAACAAACCCCTACAACAACTGGACTGATAATTGACTTTGAGTAATTTCAGAAAACTAATCCCCCCAGTGGTGGCTGCTGTTCTCTCTCACTCAGCACCAGCATCTGGCAACAAGTGATTCCACCGAGTAATCTTGGCAAAACTTGGAGAGATTGTTTTGAATTTCCTTCACAACTTCTCAATGCCCTCTTAATTCTCTCTCTTTATTCTCTTAATAGCTGAAGATGAAACACTACTGTTGTGGGTCTTCTTGATCCCATCATAATTATTTCTAATGGTCCGTGTGGCACTCTTTACCATTTCAACATTTGCTTAAATTTATTACAACTAAATGACTGTGTTCTACACAGCAACTTGCTGGTAGCAAGGGGAAGAAAAGCAGCCAGCATTTAATGTCCATGGACAGATCTTTGAGCCAAACAATGGCCAGAAATAATAACACTACATAAAAT
This sequence comes from Aviceda cuculoides, assembly GCA_035590195.1. Taxonomy (NCBI): domain Eukaryota; kingdom Metazoa; phylum Chordata; class Aves; order Accipitriformes; family Accipitridae; genus Aviceda; species Aviceda cuculoides. Next base: position 66,885,828 of record JAVJGG010000074.1, read on the forward strand.
ACACCAGAAGCTTGTAACACTATCTGCAGAAAGTTCCCTACCTATAGCCCAGTAAGGTCCTGTGTCACTCCTCAGAAAGGAGTTATCAGGATGGTTTTGAAAGCATCATTCTCACCCACCAGACATGCACAGGTCTGCGAAGAAAAAGTCGAGGGAATATGAGCAGTTCTGTTTGGTTTTACTGTTTTGAATGACAAAACAACATAATAAACGGCATTAGTCCTTTTCTGTACTAACTGAAGTGCTCTGCTGAGACAAAGACAAATGAATGAATGGGAAGAGCGGTAGGGGCCAAAAGTCAAGGCCCAAAGCCAGAGCTGCCAATAAGCAACTATTTATAATGTAGAACATCCAAAAAGGTCTGTGCTGTTCACTTAAGAGTACATACCCTCCTCAATCCTTAATCTACAGTGTTAGAATTGGTCTACTCTTCATGTCTCAGTCCCTTGGTGCATCCCAGAAAGCTTATGCAAGGTAAAGAATCAATGCTAGCCTGTTCAATGTGCCTTTGATGCTTTCCTGTTGTTGCTTTTCAAATGCCTGAATTCCTCTGGTACTGTTTGTGTGATTATAGCACCTAAAAATGATTGCCAGCCAGCTGCACTACAACTACACCAACAGAACAAAATGCCGACTAATATTCATCTTTTCCCCAAAGATGCCTTATTGCTGTCCAGTAATTGCCATAATGAATACCATTGCTCGTTCCAGCTTCCTGATGTTCTCTGTTAGCAAGTTTCCACCTCCACCAGTGCCACACTTCCACCAGCTTCTGCAGCTCTACGCTGTTAGGGACACTTAACATGTGGCCTTTACCATCTGCTGCTTCTCCTGCACCAGAATCAGAGGAAACTGATTGCTAAGTTCACATACATTAGCACGAACTCAGAGTGACTTCAATTTCTGCTCAGCAGCAGCCCAGGGAGAGGGACTGGGGAGGAAGGGGGGATGGCACACATAGGCAGCTCTGCTTGCAGGCTGCTGAATGGGTAATTGAAGCCTTGGCTGCCGTCTCCTCCGGCCGAGCACAGCTCAGCACTTTTCCCGAGCTGGCTTCAATCTGCGTTGCCTGGAAGTGCTCCACAAACCACAGCCTGTGAACAACCGTGCCCCTTCTGACCGGGATTTTTAATAACATTTTTCAAGAGCACCTATCTGTATTGTTAAGGTAGGGAGTAATCAGAGCACCCGGAACATGCCAAACTACTACGATATGAAGCAACACCATGAACACAGGGTTTTGCTGGTGCCCACCAGAGCCACCCTACCAAAGCACAGAGTGGCAAGACATAGAGATAGCTCATTCATCCTGCAAAAGAAGCTTCTGTCAGTCCTTCCACACTTTCTCTAAGTCACACAATTCAGAAAACCCTACCCAAACCTGAAAGCCAACTTTCAGTCAGAAGAGCTGGAATAAAGCGAAGGAAGTAACTTTGCTAGGTCTATTAAATATAATGATAACGTGAGTCTCAGCATGGATTGCATACAATAAAGAAACACGCAGTTCAATGATCTGGATGCATTTTTCTTCTTTCTGGATTGCTCCATTAAAAATGTGCTGAAATTTAAATACACATCCATAAACTCTGTATCACCATTCGGGTATTTGGCTTTGTCAATGTATGACTGCTCAAAAACAGCCAAGAAAATAAGAAAGCCTCCTACAGAATCCCCTGCAAGTAGGCTGGCGCGTTCTCCCTCATGGCTGGTATTGCCACTGACACAGCAGAGTTTAAAGGTGTTCCCCCCTCCCCTCTCCATCTGTTACTCTGCACCCTCTCTGGCAGGCCGGCTCACGGTAACTTTTCCACAGAACAGAAGTCAATCTCTAATGAATGTCACCCTAGTAGGTTACAGAGGCTTTCAGCCTAGAGAGCCTATAAAAATGACAACATAAAGGATGCATACATATACTGTAATACAAACATAAGAAATTTCTAAAATGGTTTGTACCCCAAGAGGAAGTGTTCAAGGGTTCAAAATTAAGTAAAAAAACCCCAAATTACTAGGCTAAGCCTATTCAACTCTCGCCTTCAGCTGGGCGAAGGTTTTGGCATGTGGCTCCAGGGGCAGAGGAGCCTGGCCACCCTCAATGGAGCTGAGGTTGCTGCTCTGCAGTACTGCTCAAGCTGAACAGGAATGAATGTACTTCTCATTCCAGTTTTCAAGATACCTGGTCAGTGCAGGTGTCCGAAATGTAGAAGGTGGGAGGGATGATTCTTCTTTTGCCCATAAGGGCACACTTCTGCTTCATACAAACAGGATTACCAATCCACAGCCTCTTGTCAGATCGGGCTCCTTGGCAGGAACCTTTTAAAATCAGTTTAAAAAATCTAGACAAATAAATAACTATGAGAGATACCTCTTCTGTTTCAGCCCTAACAACAAACGGTGCCAGTCATTTTTACTGTGATCTTACATCTTTTTCCACACTTCAGCATCAGTAAATAAAACAAAACCTGCAATATAAACAAACAGTATGTGTACCAACTGCTCATGTATAAAATGAGTTGGCGAAAGACATCAGTTGGTCTATGTAAAAATAACACATTTCTCTTCCCTCTATTTGTTACGAGCTGTTGCACTGACAGGATCCTACAAAACACTGTAACCAATATGCCATTTGGAAAGCATAGCAATGCAAGCCTCTGACAAAATTAGTCCTACACTACCAAAACCATTTCTACTCCTACCACAGCTCTACGCATAAAGTAGCACAATCTTCACAATAATAAAAAAATACATTTTTTAAAAAAATCACTATGAATATATGCTTCTGGGTGCAATTCAAGTTACATTTGAATTTTTAAATTATCTTGAGGTTTTAGGGTTTTTTATTGTGTTTTAGTACGGTAGTCTCAAACGTCCTTAAACAAATGATTACTCTTAAGTCTTAAACATGTCCTTTTGATTACTGGTCACATAATGTTCAGTTTTCTTAAGACAGTGGACCCAAACAGTTCAGAGTCTATAACTTCAGTCTTTTCAATATTATCCAACAGTTCCCCAGGCCTTCATGTTCTGATGTTTTTACTTACACATATTCTATTTTATTTCAGAATTTATCCACAATCTGTATGCAGTCCCTAGCTCTTGATCCCTCACACCATAAAACCTCCTTTCCTTTTCTGCATGATTTAGCAAACTGAAACACCTGTAGAACATGTTTGCCCACTGTGGAAAACTTTTTCCCTCTTCTACTCTGAGACCTCCTGTGGTTAACCAGGCTCTCAGGTTCCTTAGGCTTGAAATAACATTCAAATGATAGGCCAAAATTCTTTAAAAAATGAATTATATCTGAAATTCATACCTCAGCATACAGAACAGGCGTATAACTACAGAAGCTTCTGTATGAAGATTTCCATTACATTGTTCAATGTCAACCTCAACAGTTAGTCAGGAGGAGTCTCTCTTCCTAAATTCTATGTTCTTTCTTTCTGACAGGTGGACTTTTTATTCCCACTGGATCCATAAAGCTCTCTTGGGCTCTTACCAAGAGAGCACTCCACCTGCAGTAGCAGAATGGGAGGGGACAAGGGACCCGCAACGATTTTCACAATACTTTGGTTACTTTGATAAAACATTAACTTTTTTGTAATTGGAAAAAAGCAATAGAACAGGCTACAACAAATGCAAGGGTGCAAGAGTAAACAGCATTACTTGTTCAGTCATGGCATTAAGTGCATCCATCTATGCCACAAGCTGGATCAAGGACACAAGGGCACAATGTATTGCTTAATTCCCTTGTACATCGGATACAGATTCTACATGGTTCTACACAATAAGCCCAAAAAATCAATGATGGATAAAGCATCTTCATGCAAGTATTCTTGCTCTCCTCCTTGCTCTGATGCAAGTTAGGCAGGCCCTTTACACCACTTACAACAGCTGAATGCTATCCTTCCTTAATGTCACTGCCAGCATCCCTGTGGTCAACCAAAGCCTTAAAGAATGATCAAGCAGTATCCGCTGTAGTTAACACGCTTGTGTGTGCCTTGTGGTGGATAAACTACATGCCACTGAAAAAAAAGCATGTCTGGGCCCAGTACAATCAAAGAAACTCATTCTCTCAAAGCTGCCTATTATTTCAAGGAAATCAGCGATTCAAGCAAAATACTGCTTAAGAACCAGCAGTAACAAGGCACAGGCTGCTCTAAAACAGTGACTGCTTTTTCCGAAATGGTTTCTGAACTGATATGGCCACCCTTATTAAATGCACCTTAGTGCTGGAAGATACCAGAGGTCATCACACAGTTCCACAAAAATAGCCTTCCTCACAGGGAGGTGGTGAGGCCGTTTCTCCCCATCCCGGGCTGCAGTCCATCCATGCCGTACATGCTGTCCCGCACCACCAGAACTGGCTGGCGTACAGGAGGCCAGCAGTGACCATATCACATAACAAGTCTCTCTCCTGTGCAGTGTTTGTTATCGCCACCCAGCACAAGCAGACCAGAGAATGACTGCTGCTCTCCAAAGGTCAGAAATCATAAAGCCCCATCTCACACACTCTCTCTGATCATACTGCAGTAACGTTGCAGCCATGAGTAAGAACAGTTCATCCACACGTACTGGACCAGCAGGCTGGCACTGTTTGGAACAAGCACGAGTCACATCTGAAAAGTTTTAGCTGCAAGTGTTTCAGTTATGTGTATGGATGAGCCAAAAACTGCAAACGGATTCAAGAAAAAAAGAGGAGGATTTCCCACTGCACACTGCAAACCATTCCTTCTGCTGGCTCAACTCACTGCAGCAAGCATGACCCTAGCATACGCCCTACAAAAGCCAGGACTTAACCTGGGAAACCAAAGCCCCAGCGTAAGCACAGCTCACTGGGCTTGATCTGCACATGCTGTGAAGTACAGATGGGCTCATAGAGTCCTAACTGTGCTGTATTCTGCCCTGTTTACTTAACATCTGACTTAATCCTTTGAGCTGCTCTGTGCCCAAACTGAAACTGTCACAGTCGTTACAAAAGCGATGCTTTTCTTGGGGGTTTCTACGTAAGTAAAAGTTCCATAGCATTTCCCAGACACACCTGACTAGGCTCAGCCATAAAAAGTAGTCAAAGCCAAAGATACAGCAGCTCATTGCTGCTAATTGCTTTCCTTGTCTCGATCATCATCCCAGACCTCCTTTACTTCAGGCAGAGCAGATAAAGCTTGGTCCCAAACGTAATCACAATCAGTCCTCTTCAACTCATGTGAAGCAAGGGACAAGAACCACCATCTAAAAAGAATCTTGCTCTCTTTTCACTCACTTTTTACAGCATCACATAAAGTCACTAGCAATTTCATGAACAGTCAAAACACCAAACAGTTCAAGCTTTTTTGGATGAAAACAGTATACAAGGCATCGCTCAGAACACCTATAAAGTAGGTTCATAACATGGTTCTTGAGCAAACACTATTTAATAAACATTCAGTACCAAATTCAAACAGTATTTGCAGATAAAGGAGAACCCATTGCATTCTCAAAGTAACACTGGCATAAATTCCTATGTGTGTGTGAAAAAAGCGGGAAAAAAAAAGCATGAAACATAGCAGAAATCAGGCTGCTAGCTGAACACTTGAGAGCAGCTGGCAATAAGGCATGCAGTTCATGAAGTGAAGAAAAAACTGACAAGCATGCTCATTTAACCGAGACAGCTGAAATAAAATTTGTTGGTTCTTTCAGTCTGTTTCTCCTGGCCTACAGACTCTCTTTCATGGTCAGACTACCACTACCCAATGCCCAAACTCCAACAGGCACAAAAGGATTTTTTTGGCTATATCAATAAGGTTGTAGAGATGAACAAGGTATAGATTAAAACCCCAAACTGTTGCATACTGGTCAAGCATAGAGACATCTGTTCACAGAACTAACACAGGTACAGTTTCTACCTGCAGGGTACTATCAACGCATTCTAGACATCTGCTGGAATACAGAACCAGCCCACTGGGATTTGAACAAATCCAGCATTCTATAGGTGCAGCAGACTTTGAAGGCTAGAAACAGCCATTAGGTATCTCTACCTAGAGAAGAACAGGCAAAATACTTCTGTTCTCCCCAATTCTAGGCTGGCCAGACCTGAACCATTATCACCGCAAAAGCTGAAGTACTGAGTGACCATATCAGGCTGCCCAGGACCACAATACCATGACAGCCTGGGGTGCAAGCCAACAGCCAGTGAGCACGGTGCTGGAGCAGCTCCTGATAACAGGTCAGGGTTTGACTTTTCTGCTACTGAAAGGCGAAGTTTTACCAATCTCATTTTCTCCTGAGGCAGTAAAACTTCAAACTCAATTTAAGCGCTTGAATGATGCAACATGACGGTTGTTTTTAATAACTCAACTCTTTCCAACCACCCCTCAGAGCTGTTGTGTGTTAGCTGCTGAGAAACCTGTATTGCACAAAATTACTCTGTAGAGCATCTGCAATATTACTTCATGTTTGGACCAACTACTTATAAACTCAGTTTGAAGACTGTAATGGATTTATGACAGTATTTAAACAGCTTTTAAAGTTCTAAATGTTAATTATTGCCATCCTTATTATTGTCCAGTGTTTAAATGGTACCCAAATGCCACTATTCCTATGTACGTCTTCAAATATCATCTTTGTTGTAGGATTACAAGCAGTAAGCTTATTAAATGATCAGAGACAGAAATCTTCCGCGTTAATGAGCGTAAAGCTGTTGAAGCATCTTCTCTTTGCACATTCCAAGTTCCATTTCCCACATTAGGCACCCACCCCAGGTAGTTACTGTGCCTGACGCACAGGCCTGGCAGGTCTAGCACTGTGATACCCTAACACTGCGTGTCTCTCTAAACGCCTACAGAAAACGACAGATGGGAAGGCATAGCTCCTTCCACACCAGGAGAATGGTGCTGTGTTTACCCCTTAATGCAGAGAGATTAAAATTTTCTGCTAAATTTATCAGAGCTCCATATCCTCCCATTAATGTTCCCCACAGGGCATTCGCTGCCTCCACCACATCTCTGGCGTCCTCCATGCAGTCCTGTATGACCACGGTCCCACACAGTGGATCCCTGCCACAAGTCATAACCGCTGGTTGGGACAGGCAGCAAAACAAGAGACCATGCTGCAGACTGTATTGCTACAAATAGGAGCATTTTAATACCTGGAAGTTATAAAACTCAGCACGATTTAGGAGATACGGAGGTCAGCATCACAGTCAGTGTATTTTTTTTGGAAAGTCAAAAGACTAACATAAATGTGATTAGCATGGTAAGTATGAATAGCATGACAGATGGAGTTTTAAAGCTCGTAAGTGCTTGATTACTGCTCTAATCCTTCAGCTACTGATTACATGGATAACAAATTAAGTGGGACAACTTTACACCTGAAAGGTTACTCCGATCTGAGTGCCTGTGCATGTGCATCCACACACTTAACACAAGTACCTCACGCATCAGTGACAATTACTGCTTGAAGCAGAAGACTGGACAAGGGTGTTTTCCAGCAGTTATTCCTTCAGTAAAAATAATTGTCGTTTACATCCTCACAACATTGTATCTCTGAAATGCTCAGCAAGCAGTAAGAAACGTTACTCTGTTTAAGTAAGATATTAAGTCTCATCCTATTGCAAGCCACCCTGCTACTGTGAAGCGTTTCTGAAGCATATATTAACTTACTGATAAAAAAAATAAAGTTCCTGGTGATGGCTTTCTTTTCAATAGAATACCTGCTTTCTAAAGGTCAGTAAAATATGACGCTTAAATGTATTTTCATTTCATAATCTGCAGTAAATATGATATGGACAACATCCATCTGTCAGGAAACAGCCTTTATGATTCTCTGAGGAAAACTGTTTCTCATACATAAAGAACCAGATCTTTGGTAAGAGGATGCTTGTTACATCTCTCACAAATTAAAATGATGTGTAAATAAGCACCCACCTCATACAAAGAACTTCAACTGGGATTTGTACACATAAAGAAAGATTTCCCTTGTGATAAACAATTTGAGCACACAGTGTTCCTTCAAGTTCCTCCTGATATAAATCTGTTCCTGCCAAGCTAGTATTTCATTGCGTCAGCCTTTTGCCTTTGCCACTACTGTAGTGGCAGCTTTGCCGCCGCTCTGCCTGCTTTCCTCACACTGCCCTCTTCCAAGAATTACCATCCCAGCTCCGCTGGGCCAGAGATTCGCCTTTCCATCAGATCAATATGTGGTGAAAAAATAAGGAAGATCCTTCTAGTGAAAAGGAACCCGACCCTCTAGCAAACCCAACATTTAGAGACTCCCATGTGGATTGAGTGGACTCAGTACTGCACTGCTAGTATCCTTGCCCTTCCTTTCCCCACCAACTTTATCCCCTCTTCTTACTATTTCTATAATTTTTGTTTATTTGCAATGCTTTGAAAATGTTTTGACACTTACCTTAAGATGGCAAGAGCTTCAACTGGTCTGAATGCAAGTGCTGTCATGTTTGATAAAACTTTTTTTTTTTTTTTTTTAATCAGACCAAAAGAAATAAAAATCAAAGCATCTCTGCCTACATTGCTTTCTCAATGGCAAATATTCACAGCTTCTATTTTGCCCATGGAAATCTGGTATTTCAAGTAAGATACACAATGTTGTATTTATTTACCTTGATGCTCCCATTAGTAGCGCGAGATAAATACCGGCTTTGATAAAAACCAATTTCTGCAGCAAAAGGAAGCTTCACTTGATAGGAGCAAGGCCTACCTCTAGCTTTTATACACATTAACAGAAATGTGAATATAGTCAAGGGAAAGAGACCCTGTGAGCGAAGTTATACCCTAAAAGGACCAACATGTATTAAACTTCCTCAGCTTCCAGATCATGAAAAAGACAGGTACCAATCCAGAAATAGGGGAATTGCTATCATCGAAGATTTATTTGAGCTTTCCCTACTGGAAATGGGCACAAAAGCCACATACAGTAGCACATGCGACTTCGGTTAGTAAAAACACACGGAATCGAGCTCCATATGTCTCCCCAACACACCCAGCATGGCACAGACACCCAAGCGCTTTCTGGGAGCAGCGCTGCTGTGCTGCATGGTGCTACAGAAATTAACACCTCTACAGAGCCCCCAGGTTTATATATCTGCACGGTGCTGCACCGTGCTGTGCAGATACATCAACACCGGGAGACAATGAAACAGCCCATGGTAACGAAAACAATGCTCAACCATACTTGCGGAATCTGACTCCAAAATATTTGGGGGGTATCTATGACTCCTCTATACATCAGAGTAAGTTTCAGCAGTTATCTTCATATATTTAATAAAAGTACCACTACCATTTACTAGCAATTTTAGAAATCACTCCTCAGAAGCACTGCAAGCTGTTTTTGTTTGTCAATCCTTTATTAAAACATGCTAACGTCCTGAATTAACACGGCAAGTAGCAATTCTAGTAATGCGAGACTGAGAAGTAGTGCAGATGAAAGATGCCACATTCCTATTTAAATATTTCAAGCTGTCTGAAAAACTTTCAGTGATACTTATATTTATCACTCAGAGACACAAAACATCTCAATTGCAATCTACCGTAATCTCAGCATTTAATAATCTTTTAAATAAACACCAGTACTTAAATAAATCTTACCAAATCTCCTTATACTGATTCTACTCCTAACTACGTTTTTATCACTGATGTGAGCAACCGAGTCTATGCTACAGCTAAGAGTCTTTCAGATTTCAGTTAAGCACCTTTTTACCAGGTAAATAACTTCAATTTTTCTGATCAGCAAACACTTGTTTAAAGCATTTATAAAACGGGATCCAACTCAAGCAGTGGGCTACAGTTTTGTAACCTATTCATTCTTATTTCTGATTTAACCACGAACAGAAAGATGACCAGGTGTGGGTCATTTGTAGTTGCTACACAAGGAGGAAAGTGAAGCTGTGACTGGATACAGTAGGTTAATAATACAGTCGATTCTCAATGAGGTAAGACACTACTGAAAAGATGAGTAACTAATCCACACGCTTGATCTCTAGAATTAGCCCCGTGAGAGTTTGCAACAAATACCACTGAAGACGCTGCTGTGGGAAAACACTAGTTGCTCCCTCCGTTTTGTATGCTGCTGCTCGGAGTATGTGCAGTATTTGTTTTGAAAATACTCTCTTCAGCTTCTTCCCCGTGCAATACTTACAGCAGACCACACACTAAGAAATGCGATCGATTACAGATGGCACGAAAAGTTAAAAAAAAACCAAAAAGGTGCCTGCGTGAGTGCGTGTATGAACTGCCACGAACCACACAGAAGAGACACTCGGATGAGCTCCTTCACGGAGCAGGGCAGACCGAGACGCTGGCAGCTCATCTCCCGCTCTCGCTCTGCCTTCCGAACCCAAGTCCGCCCAGAGCAGAAGACTTCTCCGAAGAACACCGTTTCTCCAGACCTCCGCCGCCACGCTCCCCTCCCCCGCCGCCCCCCTTCCTCGCCCACGGCACGCGGGGACGCAAAACTTCTCTCCCCGACGCCTGCCCCCCGGCAGCAGGGCCGCGGCCCGGGTCCGGCGCCGCGCTGCCCACCCCAGCGGCACACGCCGGGCGCCCGCC
>JAVJGG010000074.1:66897175-66953368 GCA_035590195.1 Aviceda cuculoides
GTCCCCGGGAGCGCGGCTGGCTCCCCGGCCGCCCCGCAGCCCCGGCCGGTGCCTCTCACTTTCGCTGCGCCGCGGGGCTCCGTCTAGGGGAAGGCGGCGGCTACTGCAGCGCATGTCCCTGCCGGGGAGGGGGGGGGCGCGGGGGGTGGAACTGCCCTTCTCCCCCTCTGCGGGACTCCCGCTCGGCGCTGCGGGCGCGGGGGGCTGCCCGCGGGGGTTACGCCGCTTCCCCGGAGGGGCCGCCCGAGGCAGCCCCGCGGCCATCGGTGGCGGGGGGCGAGGCCCCGGGCTCCCGGCCCCGGCGTGTGCCGGCGAGGGCAGGGCTGGCGCCCGCGTTTGTTTCCAGGAAGGCGGCGAATCCGGTTTTACTGGGGCTGGGGGTGTCAGCGTGCGACACGCGCGGCTGTCAGGGAGAGATGAAGCGGTTTTGAACGGCTGAAAGTGCGATGATGGGCGCCTTCCCCCACCCGGTGTGCGGCCCAGCACACGCGGGGCTGAGTAAAGTGGGTGCAGACACGAGCTACAGCAAAAGGGGGAACGACCGCTTGGACTTTTCTTACAATAATAAAGATTTGTCTTTTGAGAAACACCTTAGGAAAGAAAACAGTCAAAATGAGGGTAGTGCCATCAGTTTATTTTATTTAGCTATCATTTACGTTGACAAAGTACCAGAGATAGACCCACATGCATGCGCAAAGGTGACTTCAGCAGTGACAAACTGATCTTTAAGGCCCTTGCAGCAGCACCCCTTCCTTCCCCCGCCCATGCTGGCACAATCATTTGGTAAGCCACGATGCAAAGCCCTCTCCAAAATTAACGCAGAATAGAAGAGAACTGTAGCTCACCCGAGTTCCCGGCTGTGGTTTGATGAGCACAAATGCTAGTGCCACCACATGGAAGTTGTTGGGTGACAGTGGCCAGGCACGGTGCAGCTCCTGGCACCTTCCACTGCTCAGGCTGGTGCTGCCCTTCCCTTGTTCTCGTACCAGGAGCTGTGCGGCGGGATGCTCCTTGGCTTCAGGGAGCTGGTGTGCCTCAAAACCTGACCTGCAAACAGCAAGTGGTCAGTCCTCAGCCAGGCTGTCGCTCCAGGCTGGCACTCTGCCCACTCCCCTGAGTGCCAGGCCAAACGGGGGGTGTGTGTCTCTGCGTGTAAAAACATGTAGCTGTGGCAAGATGGACCAGGAGATGGGACCTCATCGATTTTCGATTGGCTTAAGGGCATTGAAATCTGACATGCCGATAACTATCTGCCAGAAGTGTCACTGAAGTTTTAGACTAAGGGCACGCAGATAACATCTTTCTTATTCCTACACCAGAACCATGTCTTGCCTTTTCCTCATTTAAAAAATTGCGGAAACAGAACTCTACATTCTTTCAACAGTGTCAGGCAGTACCATAGCCTTTCCATTCATATACGTGCAAAAGACATTAAGTTTCAGTTCCTACCACTGGTTAGGGGATCATATCCACACCTCCCGGGAGATACCTGTGCTGCCAAACCAGCAGTTGCTGCTCGGGCCTTTCATTCTTAACTCCTGCTATGGCAAAACATGATTAGTAACTCATTAGCTTAGACATTGCAATCACAGACCTGATCCTGACTCTGAAGTTTTGTGGTTGGAGCACTGTGTTAGGAGAGGAAGACTTGCATTCCAGCTCCAGAGATGTTTATGGTGTTTGTTTAATACAACATTCCTGTAACATAATGAGATCTGAGATTATTACAAACTGTTTTGTATTGGCCAAGTAGCAGTGAGAGTTGAACATCTCAAATACCACATAGATAAACCGGAGAAAATACTTTACTGCTCCCTCATTATATGTACAAATAAGCATAGATAATAATAAATCAGTAGATGTATCACATATTCTGGATTTACACCTCCCACCTCCCTGGACTTTCTGTATACTAGATAACGTTTTTCACTTCTTCACATGGCAGGTGGTTTAGTTTCATGGGGATTAATGTCGAACACAGTTCACTGCCAAGAAGACCAGATTTAGGCAAAAGCAGACAAAGCATTTTTAAATCAGAAAGCTTGTGGGGCTGTGGGTGTGGCTGGGAAGACAGGAGACAAGTAAGAGTGTAGGTAGGTTCTAGTTTGGGGTGATGGCTTGGGATAGCAGGGGGGCTTTGAAGGGGTGGGGGTCATCAGTATGCAGGTAGGAGGGGGTTGAAAGTTTGTGAAATAGATTCTCTGAGATTGGAAAACAAGAAAAATTTTATTTTTTTAATTATTTTTATAATTAGGACTTCACACCTAAAGTAGGTTTTGAGTTTCTACACTGTCTACAGCTACTCCTGCAGCTGCAAAAGTACAAGGTTGTGTGTTACATGTCTGCATGATAAATATTTTGAATTTTCTTCATTGCTTCAATACAAGTAAATGGCATAATAAATGGTCAGTGATCTCGGCTTCTCTCTTTGCTAAAAAAAAGAAGAAGAAGAAGAAGAAGAAGGAGAAGAAAAATCTGCCTTTTAATAACTGCTATACTAATTTTCACTGGAGGATTTGGAGGAATATTATAATATACTTATTCTGTGCTGCTAATCTGCAGTAGTATTTTAACCATCAACAGAAATTAGCTTCAGAATATTTGAGTCTGGTATCTTATGAAGCATGAGCATGAATCTTAAATTTAGCTCAGCAACAATATAGGAATTGATTATATTCTTTATACATCTGTTAGGAAACATCTACCTTTCAAACTACGTATAATTTCAGGTGTGCCTATGTACTTCATTTTTTTCTTTTTCATTTATGCTGTATTATCACTCTTCCAGATTACCTCCAATCCCCTTAAAGAGCCCAGAAAAGCAAGTCTGGCTTGAATACACTCAGTAAAGATACCTGAGTTCTGACTATTTGTTCTGACATACTATCCAAAAATACCAACACCAGCCGATGTAAGTACTCTTTTCTCTGCACACGCAGTTGCCACTTTAGTCCATTCCAAACAGTGTATTGAAAGTCCTCTCCTTTCCGAGAGTGGTGCTCTGGAACTAGGCACAGAAGATGAAACAATGGCTGAATCTGGTTTTACTCTCTGTTTATGTTAGTGTATAACGCCGTGTTTATCAACAGGACGTCAAATAGGATTCCAACTGCTCAGTTCATAATAGTTCTTCATCTGGAACAGGTTCCTTCACTTTGAAGTGGCTACAGCTAGTGCACATTATATTGTGATTGGCAGTAATTTCTGCAAGACTAGCTGTGAATGCTTATGTAAGTACTGGCTGAAATCTATTGCTTGTGCAGCATAAAGGTAGCTACATTGGTAAAATCTGCCATGGGTGGAGTTACACCAGTCAAACTCTGGTTGCTTGGTTTAGCAGGCTATAGTTTCTTACAGTCAGGAAAAGCTATGTTAATATATACATTTCTAGATCAATATAATGTGGTCCACATGCAGGGTCACTGCTAGAAAAAAGGGTTTCTTTGGCTAGTAGAATTTATACTGGAAGGAAATAAAGTGACTTTTTTTGTTGCTGGTCATTTTGCCAATACTATATTGCAAAATGCACTCTTTTAATTGATATTGTTCTTCCTGCTAAGCTTTTAGACGAGGCCTGAGACTCCAAGATCTAGCCTGAGTAGTTTGAAATTCCGTATTGTTCGCAGTTTAAATGAGTATGAATGTGTTTCTCCAGAGTGAGGAACCACTTACATTAAATCACAAAAAAAGTTTTTATTTTTCAAAACTGCATGAAAAACTGCAGGAGACTGAGATTAAATCAAGTCATTGTTCATATTCCACGTTCTTACCTGCAGCTTAAATCTATGGTTTTATCTATTTTCTTTGCTTTTCTTTTAACACAGTCCTAGAATCGCAGGAAAATTCAGCTTGGAAGGGACCTCAGGATCTCCCTAGTCCAACCTCCTGCTCAATGCAGGGTAAATGAAGAGGTCAAACCTTGTTGCTTCGGGCTTTACCCCATTGGGTTTCAAAAAATTCCAGGAGTGGAAACTTCACAACATCTTGGGGTAACCTGTTCCACTGCTGCACTGTCATCATGGGGAAAAAGGTTTCCTTTCACCTCTGGTCTGAACTTCTCATTTCAGCTTATGCTCATTGTCTCTCTCCCTGCCACCATGCACTGCCGTGGAGAGCCTGGCTCTGTCTTCCCAGTGACCTACTTGCAGCAAGGGGAAAGCTGCTCTGAGGTGCCCCCCAAAGCCTTCCCTTCTCCAGGCTGAAGCAGCTCCATCCCTCAGCCTCCCCTTGCAGGGCTGATGCTCCAGCCCCTGAGCATCCTGATGGCCCTCCAATGGGCTCGCTCCAGTTTGGCAATGTCTCTGTTGTAGGGAGGGGGAAAAAAGATGCAGTACACAAGATGTCATCTCATGACTGCCAAGTGAAGGGGGATAATCACTTCTCTTGATCTCCTGGCTGTGCTCATCTTCACACAGCCCATGATGCTGTTGACCTTCAGTGCTGCTGGGGCACATGGCAGCTTGCTGTCCACCACGTCTGCAAGGTCATTTTCAGCAGGACTGCTCCCCACACAGTCAGTCCTCAGCTTGTATCACTTTCTTCCCAAGGCAGGATTTTGCATTTGTCCTGGCAGAATTTCACACGGTTCCCATCACCCCATTCCTCCAACTTGTGTAGGTCCTACTGGAAGACAGCCCTGTCCTTGAGCATATTCACTGGTCCCTCCAGTTTGGTGTTATCTGCAAACTTGATGAGAGTGCATGTTACCTCCTCCAGGTCATTGATACGGATGTTAAACAGGACAGAAACCAGTGTCGATCCTGTGGTACTCCACTTGTTACTGGCCTCCAGGCACAGGGACTACAAATCCATATTTTTTTAGCAATACAACATATTTTTCCAATTAATCTCCACCGATCTTATTTAGATGGTAGTGAAAAAATGGAGAATGTAAAAGGAACACATTGGCCAAAATAGAGAATGGTTCAGATGAATGTGTATTTCCCCCTTTATGTCATGACTTTAGAAAACAGAGCAAAAGTCCACTGGTGCTGTGTGAAACTTAAGTGATAAGCTTTATAGGAAGTAAATAAATCTTTTAACCATGCTATGTGCTTTCCATAAAAATTTCTGTTGGTAGGATAGGAGCAAGTCAAAATTTTGTGCAGTGGGTTGGTTAATGCCTCCTCTTTCCTCACTTCACCTTCTTCATGTTCTCTATTCATCTAAGAAATAAGAATAGCTGAAAGAAGAGAAGCACTCTTTTAATCTAAATTTCCATCATAAACGGAATTGCAGAAAAAAGTACCATTCAGTTTATTTTGTTACGGCACATGATTGCTTGCCACGAAGAGAAACCACACTAATAAAATGCATATTCCAACTATGATCAGACTTGTACCAAGAGCTGGGAATGCACAGTGCTTGCTGTATGCAAAAATAAAAACAATATTTAATAGCAGCTCTGCTCTCAGCCTCTGAATACATGGAAAATTTTAGGTTGTGGGTTGTCTGGGTTACTTCCTTTAAACCTACAGAGCAAAGCTCCTCTGAATACTTTATATGAAAGCAGAATAATTACCTAACCAACAAATATCTGTGGAAACAGAGAATTTTCTTTAAGGAACTAATCTCCAGGGAATCAATGTGAACACACATGCAGGATAAGAAGGCATAGGCAAAGCAAGAGAGAAAAATGAAGGAGCACTCTGTCACAGCCTGCAGTCTCTTGCTCTCTCTTTCCGTTGTTTCTAAGTCATCCATCATGTTGTTATCTACAGCTAACATAAAGCAAAGACCTATCTGACTGTGTGATGAATACATTGACTTTTTGGTTCTCTGGGAAAAGTGACAGTGGAGGTATTTTTCTTGCTTTGTTTCTGAAGAATGGAGATGGAGGAGAGTAGGAGTGAAGGTTTTGCTTCAGCCGTTACATTCAGTGCTCTGTTTTTTTAAGGTAAGGAATTGCAGAGCTGGTGTCCTGGCCTGCTTCCAGCACTACACAGGCTGTCCTGCATCCTAGATGTTACATTAGCCAGAAGAACTACTGCAAAAGAACAATGAAAAACATTAATCAATTTTAAGAAAATTAATGTGCGAGTATTGCCCTGTGGATCTTAACTGAATCCCATCCTTCACCTTTTCAGTGCTTGTTGAAGGTTGTGACCAGGAACATACTGCAAAACTGGAATCCAGAGCCTGAGACCACTTCTTGCACTTATGTGTCCACATTGCCCTCCATTTGCTTTTGCCAATAGCACAAGTTTAGGTGTCGGGTGAAGCTTCTGCCTAAAATGCTGGTGTCTAAAATGTCTCAAAGGTTTAAGCACATTAAACAAGATTCTCTTGGATTGCTTTCCTGCACTTAGATTCCTAAATTCCAGTGTGTTAGAGACCTAACTGGTTCACTTTTCAAAGTATTTTACATTTTATTGCCCAGACTATGCACTCTACCCACATTTTTTGAGCATTTTTCTGCAACTTCTGCTACATATTCCCCCTCTCCACCCCAAGTTCTTTTGTCTGCCAGATTTAGGTGGAAAGGACATCACAGAAGCTAGAGCACAGACTATGTTTGATTATTTGTGTGCCCAAATTCGCTTTAAGCTAACACACTGGTGTTCCATGCAAAAGGCAACAGACAAGAATTTGACCAAGGTCAGAGTGTACAAAGCATGAGATTTAAATTTCTGAGCTAGTTGAAGAATGTAAACAAAACCACAGAGTAACTTTTTTGTTGTTTTTGTAAGTCTGCTAGTTCCAGGAACAGCAGCATCCTTTAATTTCCAATTCAGCTTAAAGTCTATAATTGACAGGTCTTATGCATATGTGACAGCAAAGGATTCGAGGCAGAAAGACTGCCAAAATGCGTGTTGTTGCCTTCTGTACACAACTGATATGCTTTCTATCGAGGATGACATTAACCTTCTTCTGAAGAGCTTGGTTTTTTACATCAACTCACCATTTTGAGACAAACGTTACATCAGCAGAGGAAAATCTTGTCTTAATATTATTTTGTTAGAGTATCATTCAAATGCTCACAGAGAAGTGTCTTTCAAAGCAGAATATTGTTATATACACAGAAGCTCATAAGATTATGTGAGATAGCACTTTGACTCTTCAAAAAGACCATGTTCATTTGCATGCTTCCCAATCCTATTCTATATCATCCATCTAATCAGGTGTAAAAATCAGACCCCTTGGTCTGCAGTTCCCTATTGTAGAGCCCTTTTTGCTGATGGGATTACACTGATAGTTCTCCTTTAAGAAATCTTAATTGGGCCGTGACAACCTCGCAGTCAAAATAGAGATCTCTGGACCCTTTTGTACTTGCGTGACAAATCCTTGTCTCTTCCACGAGGTTCTCCCATGCACTTTCCATTCCATTCGTAGAAAATGGTTTGGCTGTCCATCCATATGATCTAATGTCCTTTGGCCCTCAACCACTGCCTGGGTGAAATTGCCACACATGATTATTTCAAACTCTTTTCATCCTGCATGCTTGTACTTTGATGATTCTCACTGCTCGTAACAGTACTGAAAGGCAGTGAGGGCAAAAGTCGGCTGACAGAGAAATGATCTCAAGGGTCATCCAGTTTGGGGAGTGTCCAGCCTTTCTGATTAATGGAGCTGCATAACTATGTTTTACTTTGGACGGAAGCCATATGCCTTGGAGAGGCCAAAGAGCAGGAGTCCTATGAACAACAATGTTCTTACAAGACTCCAGAGCTCCATCATGGGATGGGGGGCAAGCTGAATATAAAGCTGGGTTCCAGGAAAGTAGGTGACTTCATTCTAAACAGGACCTGGTGACTACTTCTTTTCATAGGTGGAGACTCAGACTGAGCAGTAGCTCCCATACCCGAATGGACCACCTGCTCATCATGTGCTTGACATGTTTCACATGTAATCATTTTGACATGGTAACCACATTTGAATTACTGAGGATCCAAATGCAGCTGAAGCCTACAAGTTACCTGCTCCTGATGTAGTTCATTCATGTGTCCTAGAGCAGGATTAACTGTCCTTACCTAATTCTTGGTATTTTTCTGACTAGCTTTTTTACAAGTCTTAGTCTTAAAGACACCTCTATCTACCAATTTTTTTAAAAATTTGATTATTCACGCCTAAATCCAGTACATCATCCCTGTTACATTTAATCAATTTTTCATTCCACTACTGCAATTTCTCAAGATAATTCTGAATTTGAATTATGTCTTCCAACACATTTATGTTTGCTCTTCTTTCCAACTTTGTCTCACCTGCAAGTTTAGTAAGACTGTTATCCAGACTGTTAATAAAAGTTGAATAAAGTCATAACAAAGACAGGTCCCTGTAAAACCCTAATTTTGTGATATGACAGTATCATAGTAAAGTAAATGGATTTTAAAAGATATGGGTTTAAAGAGTTATGCATTATCAAATTAGGTTTTATGCTACTACTTTTCCTGCTATCTTTCAAGTGTTTGCAAATAGTTTAATTGATTTTAGATTTTTTTTTTTTCTGTGAGTTGAAGTTAAATTGATTAGTTTATTATTCCCAGGCTCTTCTTCCTCTGCTCTCTCCCATATTTTTCTAAAAGGCAGCTGTTATTTTTGTCCTTACCCAGTCTTACATCTCTTCGCCATCTTTCACGAATTCTCAAGTAATAGCTAATCTGACTAATTCACCTCATTCTTAAAATATCCCAGGCCATAGTCTATCTGGTCTGGCTGACTTGAGAACATTTTGTAGTGCTCTTCTGTCTTACTTCTTCCCTGTTTTAGATGGAGTTCTTAACCCTTTGTCATTAATGTTAATTAAGCTAGGCATGTGCCTGCAGCTGACATACAAAAAAGGTTTTAAATACTGTGACCTTCTTGGGATCATCAGTTTTGTCATTGCCTTCCCTCTGCTCCCCCAAATAGACAGGAAAAACAATCAATACTTTCTTTGCTCTTCCTTAATATTAGTGCACATTACCTTTTGAAGTGTTTTCTAGCTGTACGTTGGTTTTGTGCCTTAGTTTTCTGATTGTTTTTATACATGTGGTGTTACATGTTTTAGAATTTGATCTGATTTCCACTTTCCAGGTGGAACTTTGTCAGCTTGAGATCACTTAAAACCTCTGGCTTACCTGAACTTATCTCTCAGTACTTTTCTCTTCTAATAGGAATAGCTTATGTTTTCTGCCACAACGACTTAATTACATTTTCCTTTGACTTTATCGTTGGCTTGAATTGGTGGAAGTTTGGCTGCCACAGGTCCGTGATTTTCTCCTTTTCCCCTGTATTCTTTCTTAGGATCGTGAACTCTATAATTTCATAGTCACTGTCTCCAAGTTGCCTTTCATCATCCTATTCTCACTCAACTACAATTCACTGGTTGGAACCACATCCAGAAGAGCCTCTCCTCTGTCTGTTTTTTCTACTGCACAAGAAATGGTGACCAATGCTGTTCAGTTTAGAGCTTGCTAATTGATCTCTGTCCTGATGTTTTCTTTTTTGGACAGTTGAACTCTCTTGTGATTCTCTGGTCCTGTGCCAGGATTGAATGACTTATCATGTTATTCATAAAAAAGACTTCCACAGCAGATATTCTCTCTTTGGGTGGTTCGGTCTAACAACAGTAGCAGTCATGTCCTCCTCTTCTTTCACCATCATCTAGAGACTTCCAACGAGTCCAACTTCCTCCCCTGTCTGGAGTTCCGGACCAGTGCAGAGCTACATCCTTTACTGTTAGATAGTCCTATTACTTGAGTTATCTTACTCATAAGACTATGTTTTGCCAACAAGGTCATTGTTGTGGTCATGTTTTAGGTATCCTTACTCCTCTTGTTGATTTCCTGCGTTAGCTCATGCTTTTAACTTGGCTTGTCACCATCCTAACCACCCAACACATTCACATTTTTTTAAAATTAAATCTGTTCAAATTTGCTTTATGCACTTGAAATGTTCACATACAGAGTGATACAGAGGGACACATAGAAAGTGACACATTGTATATAAAATTAAATCTAAGTATGTAACTGTTCCCATTCTTTTTCTTTGAAGGTTTTTTTTAAGGATTTTATATTATTGATCAAATGAGCAGAAAGAACAGAAAGATCAAACAGCCAGACAGGGGAAAGAGGTCTTTTATCAAAATTCTAAGTTTAATTGTGCTTTTATTTGTCATTGTTGACTTGAGCCCAGTGCAGTTTATATAACAGCCCTGAAGTCATTTGCAAATGCAATGTTTAAATGGCTTCACACAATGGCAGTGACATTTACCTAGTGTGGTTTTCTTTATTTTATTTTATTTTTAATTGCAACAGTTGTAGCCCCAAAGTGGAGCACCAACTTGTGTCCTTTCCCATTCCCTTTGACTGTACTTGAAAACATTCCATCCATCCTGACGCTTGTAAACAGATGCTTAGATATCCAGCCAGCTGAAACCTCTGACACAGGCCACATCTAGAAATAGCTTGTACAGAAATAATCCCGTAAAATATTTGTCACAGCGAAGAGGAGGGCCCTGCAATGTTGAGACGTGTGCTACTTGCATACATGCTTTTAGCAAGAACACTACCAACTTTCCACCCTAGCGATTGTGCTCAGGACTTCATGTGTGCTGTATTGTACACTCATTACACAACACGTTTATGTGCACTTCCTCTAGTAAGAAGCTGTCACAAAACTGCTGTTTCCCGTTTTCATAAATTCAACCTTTTACTTTTATAATTTTGAGGGAGTAGTTTTCAGCTATTACCCCTGGGGCAGGTGTAGCCCTGACATGATGAGGCCAGCAGCCGGGGACGTGTCTCCCTCACACGTGAGGGGCACAGGGTTAAAGGTCTCTTTGCCTCTGCTCTCACTCCCTGATCAGTCCGTGTCTGGCCAAAGTCCCTGCACAGGAGAGCCACTGGAGTATTCCTGTTGGGCTCTTGAAGTTTAATTTAAAATGTGAAACAAGCCATTAACTTTCTCGAGGGCAGGGAAATGTAAGGGAAGTTTGTAATTCTGGAAACATACCACGTAAGAAAGTGTATAGCTTCTGTTACTTGTGGAGCACAGACACTGTTTCTGACACCCTGCAGAAAAAGTGGAAGCTCAATGCTGAGATTTCACAGCTGCCTAAAGGAATGGGACCTCCAAGCCCCATCCATTTATCTGCAGTGCAAAAATTCAGAGAAATGTACAGTTGGGTAGGATGGGCTGTGGCAAGCAGAACAAGGATTATGACAGCAAGATTACTGTCTTTTGTATGTATATATTTCAGTGGTTCCAACAAAATATTGTCATGGCTGTAGATCTACTCATACGTTGAGACTGACACATTTTTTCCCCACATCTGCTGATTTTAATGGAGTTTACAGAGATGGGAAAAACAGAAATAGGTGGAAAGTTTTGAATAACTGCTGAAAAGTGAAACACAGGCATCCCCAACCCATAGGATCAGGTATAGTCCCTACATACATCCTGACAGCTAGGTGTCATGAGATACAGGTACACCCCATTGACTCCCAACTGCTTAGTCACATGGGCAGAGAGGAAAGGATGATATTTTTCAATACATCCCCTGTAGCTTATATGCAGGGTTCTAGTCCACTATTTCCAGCTATTATGTCATCTTGAACTCTCTCAAAACGTATCTTAAGCAACATGGCATTGAATTTGGGGCATCAGAACTCAGCTTCTCTAATGGTTATGAGTATTCATCTCATTTCATGCTTAAATATATTCATGGCCCGCAAAAATCCATTTCTCTTTGTGTCAAAATTGTCCTTTACTTGAAACTACTCACCTCCTCCCCAGTGCTTTCCCTAGGTATATTGATAGTTACTTTATTGCCTCTTGGCTTTGACTTTGCTTATATCAAGCTGCTTTAGTCTCCTCTCAGGGAGGAGGCTGATACAACAGCTAATTCTAGTAGGAATGGAAATTCCTCTGATTGTGCTTTGTACTCTGTTTTTCTAATAATCTTGCTGCTGAGCACCAAAAAGGATAATTTCCAGTTCAATGGAAATACTTCCATTTTTTACTCCTTTTTGTTTGCTCTGTTTTGATTTGGACCAAAACCTGAAGATTTTGAAATTTCCAGTGAACTGAATTTCTGAGAATGTCATTCTAAAACATGAAGATCAGTTGTCACCTGCATTTTGCTACCCAGCATCCCAAGCCTGTGGCTTCAGCTGGAGCAGGGAAATACAGGTGCTTGGTTCCCATAGACTTGATCTGGCTGCCCTGGTGTCACAAAATCCAAAATCCCAGTTGTGAAGCATCAGCTGTGTTGTAGTCCATCTGCTGAACCTAGTGTGAGCAAAGTGCCTGGTTTCTGGGAGGGTCCCGGCAATTCAACACTGCTACTGGGGAAGAAGAGAAGCCATGCCACATGAGGAGCAGGAGAGGCATTTGGAGGTCCTAGCAGGAGTATGTGCAGGTATTTACCCTGATTGCCTAAGCATTGCTGGCAACGCTGCAACCAGTCATCAGTTCTGCACTCCCTTTTTCATCTTGTACTGAATCCTATCTTTGCTGTTTTACTGAAAATGTTTTCACTGTAATGCAAATAAAACAGGACCAGGCAATGAGGTTGCTCACTGGGCCCTAAATCACCCCCATCACTTAACATGCTCTTTGGGATAGTTTAGACCTGAGTCAACAAGTCCTAAATAATGCCAGGAAGATAACAGTGGCTGGGGACTGCTTCCAGTAGACAGTGTGGAGATGCCTAAACCACCGGAGCTGACTCCTTGCTCTTACACAGTCCTCCAGCACTGTCCCAGCAGCGTCTGAATCCCCAAGTACGCAACACGGTACACGTCAGAGGTATGCAACGCATGCCTTCAGTTTCACGCTATGAAAACACTGGTCTGGCAGACTGAAACCTGAGTCTTCACACAGTTTTAGCTACCACACAGAAATAATCATTATGCTTACAAGTGCTGGATTGGGGCCCAGAGAAAACCTATGGCCGAAAGCTATGTAGTGTGGGCATTGCCCATCTGTGACTGGTTCTGTTTCACTTAGTAATACAGATGTAGTCATAATCATCTGCCTCCTCAGGCTGTCTCTAACTAATTTCCATAATTTAAAACTCAGTAGGGTGAAAACAAGGCATTTTTTATTATACTCTATCCAAACATCTACCAGTTTTCTGTCTATGTAACCCAACAAAACGCTTGCTTTGAGCCAAAGCATTCAGATTTTAAATGGTGTTTTGAGTAAACTTCTGAGAGTTTTTCTCACAGCTGGTGATCTCCAATCACAACCCCCCTGCCCCACACCCAGACACAGCTTTTGGAGTTCACAGTTCAGAAGCACACATTTGGAATTAAAAGTACTAAAGCAGCTGTCTTCATTGTCTCAGTTGCTCCTTTCAGCTGCTCCATCCTATGACAAGCCTCCCTTTCTGGAGTCTGTTCCATGTAAAAGGAAAACATTAACATTTATATATATTAATATTCTTTCCAAGCCTTTGCCAGCCTTCTCAGATCCTACCTCTCTTCTTCACCACTTTCAGCTGCACAGCTCTGCCTCAAATCAGCTTGATATTTTCAGGGAGGCTGAGGCTCCTTATGATCATTCCCAGCCCACTGTTGTAATTGAACTATAAATTTAAAAGCTTTGCTGGAGAAAGACTGTCTTATCTAGTCACTGATCTGATTATTTGCCCCTGCACCCATGATTGCAGTACCTTGGACTCATGGGCTTTTCTGTTATAGGAAGTCAGTTAACTCTTTCCCTATTGCATGGTGGTGGGAACTATCTTCCTTTCCCCACTCTCAAGATTTGTTTATTTTCTTGCAAGTTTTTTATAGATACATGATTGAAAGGTTCATTTGAATAAGTATGTTAAAGGAGATGCTGAAGATATTTGTCAGAAGCAAAGCTTTAATGCTGTTCTGAATTGGCTTATTCATTTATATTGTTAAAATAAAATTCATGAATTCTTAATCTTAGGAGATAGATGCTGCTCTGAACTCTGCCGTTCAAACTATTTGCTGCTTTTTATCTCCCAGGATCAAATGAGGGCCAGACCACAGGGCCTGACCATTCACATACTCATGAGAGCTTTGCTATCCACAGCAGCCACAGCAAGAAATGCAGCACATGAATTCAAGCAGAAGGGCCACTGTACGAATGCATTACACTGAGCACTGAGACATTTACTTAATGAGATAAAGTATTGCAGAGGTCCTTGCTTGCCAGCATTTGAACTCCCTTTCCACAGCCTACGGGGTCTGGTCCGAGAGCGCCAACTCCAAGAATGGACTCAGTGTCCAATAATCAAAGCAGGGCTGAGAACTGTGGTAACCTCTGAAATCATAGGGCAATGCGACTAGAGGGAAAAGAAACAAAAGCTTTGGTGTTAGTCTCCTTTGCTTAATACGTATCAAGTCTCCAAGTCAGTTTGGTCATGAATTGTTCAACCAGAAGAGCTAAGTTTACAAATATACACAATATTGTATATAGTACAGTCTAATCCCCATCTGCCCCCATTGGGTGGTAATCATCACACTCCTGTTTCCAGGAAAATGAAGACCACAATTAATGTTACAAAAGTAAAAGTTGAGTCTAATGGGAACATTTGTCATTAAACTTAAAAAACAAATATTGATGTTAAACTGTGCTTTAATTAATAGCAGAATGAACTAATGAATGGTATTAGTTACAGTTTGACTGCTTATTTTTTCTTGCTGTTTTATTCGTAGATCTTGTGTTTTTGCTAAAATGGGAATGATAAACAGCTGCAGAGCGTCCTGGGTCACAAACTGAAGATGGCCTCTTTCAAGAAATGTGAAGCTGATAAAACTGCAGAACCAAATCTAAATCAAACTAAGCCTGAAATATACCCACTTGCTCATTTTTTACCTAATTACATTTGATTACAACAGATGAGAATGACTGTATTCTTACTGATAGCAGTAGAGTAGATACACTGAATCACTTAGTCCTTTCTCCTGCTGTAATAACCTTGAGCAACATGAAGATGATCCAAGAGAAGGGGGTCAATTTGCCTTTCAATAAGGATGATCACTTTTCCTCCATATTTCCATATTTGCAGCATTCAGACATGAACCACTCATCCTTCATCCTGTATGTGTTGTACCACTATGCCCCAAAGTACTAATTTGGTATGTTCATTAGCTTTCTTCTTGTTTTTAATATTAAGGTCTTGTTTATCTTCTCTAGAGCAGGCTTTTGTTCCTTCTGACTCTGAATGCTGCCAGCTCAGTTCATGGTTACTACCTCTTCTCCTCTCCCCCAAATACTTAGATATCTGCAGATATAATGGAAGTCCCTCTGGACATTAGACTTGGAAGTTTCCTTTCTTATGCTGATGTATCTTTCAGTGCTTTTCAGCTTCCCTTTAAAGTATCCAGCTATTCTTCTCCCCATCCCTTAATTGCCTCTTTTATTTCCTTACAATTAAAAGAAAAAAATTCTTCCAAGTTCCCATAACCTAACCTAACAACACATTTTTTATGCCTAGAGCTACTGATAGAAGTGTTTCCTTTATTTCTGGATGCTAGCTATTTATTTGTCAGTGTCCTGGCCATTTATAGGCAGCTGAGAGTTCAGGACAGCTGACTTCCACCTATTAATGTAGAGTTCTTATTGTCTTTTTTAAAACCAAACCTTCATCCCGAACGATGAGGCTTCAAAGGCAGAACCCAAGAAATTTGTATTGAATGTGAAATGCAGCTTGGAAGAACAGAAATGAAGTGCTGCTGTAACCATCACTGCTCATTCTTTTCCTTACTCTATTTCATAAGCATCAAAAGCTGGCCCTGCAGCTTGGGCTCAAGCAAATCAGGGCTTTGTTGTTTAGCTACTGGCTAAACAACAAGACATTCAGAGCAGTTATGTACTTATAAGTGTTGGAAGCAGCAAGATTTGCTAATGTTATGCCGTGACCTGGTAATGCTGCCTGCAGGGACAAAGGGGATGTTGGTCCTATGTATCCTTTTCTGATAATTTGTGCTACTCCATAACAATCTGCTTGTTTCACAATAAGCTAATGAGCCTCGTGTGTTGCAACTTCACCCCAGAGCTACTTAATTCATTGGGCTGGCAAGTGTACTGTTTGCTGGAGTGATAAATACCAGCAGAGCTCCCAGGTCAGCAGGGTTTGCAGCATGACCTCTGATTATGGTCTGGACAGAGACTGGGGGTAGCATGAATGCACCTCTGCCAGGCTCTGCCTTGTGACCCAGGCACCTCAAGGTCATTTAAATGAGGGCCTTGTCCCTCCAACTAGCCGCTTGTTGATTGTCTCCCTTTTTTTCCCTACCAGAAACGATTCTACATGATGGTCCTACGGCATCTCTGACAGTTACTGTCAGGGAATGGTGAATACAGTGATTTCCCCTGGCAAGGCAGAAGGCCTCAGAAGGGGGGTGCTGTTTAACCTTGACAAACATAATCTTTGGATTTGGCTCTACCAGCTCGGGTGATTCAGTTCAGCCTTCCTCTTTTCCCAAGGGTTAGGTAACCTGGGAGGTGTGTTCTATCAGACTCATGTCCCATATCACCACTAACAGAATTTTGCTCTAGCCAGTTATATTTCATCACCATCTGAGCTCTCTAAGTATGAGGTTTCACTATAGGATGTTGCTATTCAGAGCCCCATTGCTCTGCCAGTGCAGAAGAGATTTCCATCCTCCCTGACCAGACAGGTCTTTGAATCGCTCCACAGTGAGGAGAAGCCCTGGATCAAGATTCAGGAAGTGAAGCAGGATGGGCAATGGAAATGAACACAAGGGTCCCTAATACAGATCCTATTCTCAGCTTGAAGCAAAACAAACAAAGAGAAGAAAACCCATAGCCCACCAAAAAAAGCCTACACTGGCATAAAAGTGAGGCATAAATGGCTTTCTGATGGTAGTTTTGATATAAGATCACTCATTGCTAACAAAATTATGGAGAAAAGCCTTCTCTTCTGTGGCCAGACAGGAGCGATGCTGTGGAGTACAAAGCACTTGGGAGGTGGATGAGGTGTTAATGGCTGACTTGCTTTGATTAAGTCAGCCTGTGAGCTTTGAGCAATTATTTCTTAGGCAACCTTCAAAGACTATATTCCCTCCAGATTCTGTGAGGGTCAGACCATTACACGGGGATATACTTTGTAGTGAAGTGTTGTTGTTTGCTCTACAGTAATGCTTACTTTCTACTCAGCTCACTTATTGCTGTAAACTCTCATTAGTGCATATGGTCAGCTGGCACCACCGTTCATTTTCCCTTTTAGTGTTCTGCTTGAATTCATCTCCCTTTCAGAGCTCATATATACTCCTAAGTCCTTCTCTGTCTGAAGGAAGTAATTACTGTCCTCGTAGCCTCTGTATCTTCAGTCATCACAAATGCCTAAGGAAATTTCAGAAGCACAGATCAAGCCAAACTCCATTTCCTAACACACAGTTACCCTGACACAGTAAGTTTTCTGACCATTTTTGTTGTGAAGCCTCCATAACATGGTCTGTCTCCAGCACTGACTCAGCTGTAGTGTCAAAGTGCAAATGCCTTACATTCCTCAATGCATTTATCCTCAGAATACATATCCGATGTATCCGATCTTTATCCCTGCTTGTAGCTGGGAACTGAGGCCTCCAGAGGGTGATTCTTAAAAAGGTTCACCCTCTGGACATGATTTTCTATCCCCACTGCCTGTGGAAAGACCCTTGACAACTGCAGAAACTAGAACATCTGTATATGAATTAGACCCTGTCCTGAATTCCTCACTGAAAACCGCAGAGGAAGTAGGTAGTGATTCAGTGAGATGGGCATGAGTATTTTGCAGCCCAAGATATTACTGAAGGTGTTGGGTAACTTTTCCTATTAGTATTTCCACCTTCTCTTTCAGGGGAAGAAAAAAAAAAAGTACTGGGTTTCAAGAGGCAGCTGAGATATTTTGTACTCTGAAGAAAGACTTCTTACCCTTGCATGTATTGGTAAAAGGCCAAGAAGGTGTAGCTCATTCCAGAAGAAATTAGAGCTACAATCAGTGCATCATCTGAGAAAGGACAAAAGGGAGGATTATGATGTTGGTGGGTTGTTTTCTTTTACAATTGGTTGGGCTCCAAGCAAACAAGAAACACCTGGCAATGAGGGATAGTTACTCCCACTGCACTGTCATTATAAATCAATTACTAACTGGAAATGGACAAATAAATATACAGACAAAATTTGTAAAGGCAAGCTGACCCTAAAAAAACAGCTGAGAACTATAGGTTAAAGCCACAGGCAACCTGTAGCACACCCTGAAAACCGATCACTTAACATTTATCATTAACAAGACACAATATTTGTCATTCAAATTGTACCACACTGTAAAGTGAAACTAAGCCATCAACTAGTTTTGGGTACAGCAGTAATTTTCAAGATTTAACCATTTTTTCCCCTGCTGAGGTGGATTTTGAGAGAACAGAGGCAAGGCAGAAGTTCCTGGGCTCCAGCCTGAGGACTTGCACGTCAACCTCATGATGCCACATCACTGTTGAAACTATCACTGTAATAGTTTCCAAAGTAGCAATAACATCAGTCTCATGACTGGACCAAAGTAATCTTTCCTTAATAAAAAGAGATAGCAAAACTGATTTATTTCTGATCATAAGATCAAGATGGGGCAAACCAGATTTTTGGACAGTTGTCAGAGATTCTAGGCATTTTCTATTGCAAATAGTGTCAATCAAAAATACAGTGGTACAGTAACACTTCTCCTTTACAGGTACCCATATTAAATACTGCTGCTCAGATGAACAGTAAAGTTCAGAGCACAAAATACAACTACCAAATTCAGTGAGTAAACTTGTAAGTTCTCAGCTGCAAGAGACAGAAAGTTGTATGCAAGAGAAAGCACTTGACTGATTGCTGCAATGTTTGGTATTTGGGATTTTACTGGATGGCACAACATGAAAAGTCTTTATAATTGGTTAAAAAACATTACAGAGATTGTTTAGCTTATTTTAAGACATCAATCCCACGGGCCTTTGACAGAAAAAAACCCAAACAACTCAACCCCAAACAAACAAAAAAACAACCTCAGAAACCAAAACATACTCTGGAGAAGTTAAAAGTTCATTCCAAGTCAGATGCAGATGTCATGTATATTGAAAATGCAGGGGAAAAAATTAGACTGATACTGTGAATTGAAGCTTTTATAGTTTTGAATGCCTAATCTTGCAAGTCAGTGAAATTCATTTTCAGAAATCGACTACTATATAGCAATAATCTCATAACTTTCTGATAAATTACCTTCAAATGGTGCAGAAAAAAAGTCTGTAAAGCAGCCTGCTTGCAACCAGTTGCTAGAGAGATTCTATCTGAAGGTGATCCTTAACACAAATTTCAAGGGGTCCAATCTTTTTGCAGAGCAAGGACAGCGGGCACATCAGCCTTACTATCTTGCTAGTGAGAGGAAAGTAAAAAAATTTTCTCCTGTTAGCACTCCTTGACAGTAAAAGGTCTGGTAAGAGAAGACCCTTATTCCTGTGCCATTCTTTCATAATTTCATCCTAGCCTCAATCTGTCTGTGCATGCTTCTAGTTTCTTGTTCAAAATACACATGCTCCAGGTAACCTACAACTTATATAACCAATTTTCATTCCTTCTCTTAGTGCTCTTATCCATCCATGTGTTTTCCCTTTGAACACCATAACTTGCAGACTTCCCATCTTCCTTCGGTCTTGTTCCCACTACCTCCAACTTCCTCCCACATTCATGAAGCCTCATCATTCCCTGAAACCCCTACATCTACGGCTCCAACTATTTTCTCAGGCTCTGGGTTCCTGGTACTCATAGGTTCAGTTTTAGAATATGCCTTCTGTCCCACAAGAAAAACAGCATTGCAAGAACAGAAACTTCTCCTGCCTTTGGGAAAATAGGCAGTGAGCCTTTTTTCTTAGTCTCACATACAAATCCAGATCTATCTGCTTCTGAAACTAAAAAAACAATGAAAAAATGCAGTGAAAAAGCACAGGCATGAGATTTAAAATGCACTTACAGATGCCCACATTCAGTGGCTTATCTCCCCTTATACCAATGCTTCTGAGGATACTTGAATGGAAGTCAGATGCTACAAGAGCGTGTACAGACAAACCTATTCATTACCACCAGATAGTATGCTGTAGGGCAAGAACTCCCCTCCATGATCTTGAGGTAAAGTAGATTTTTATCCTGTGGGAATTTCCATAGCCTCTGTCAACACTGGTGGGGGGAGAGGGGTAAGCTACGCCTTGTAACAAGGCTGTTAATAGCAAGGATTTAATCACAAATAAAGAGATGAACAGTTGTTCCTGATGCTGCATTTTTGGTATCTTCACACACGCACTTTCTAAAAAGTGCTCACTAAATATGCTGTTCATTTTATTCACTTTCAGTCTTGACCAACATTATTACTGCGCCCATGTTCCTTCTCTACTTTATTTCAGAATTTTGTTTCACCCACCTGTTACTGTAGCTGTCTGGTTGGATATCCAAGCAGGGCACGTTTGCTGTTAAGCACATCCACAGTACTCTGCCTTGAGGATCAATTTATGTAAATAATGATTAAGTGAGCCAGGAAAACCTGTACAGGGGTGATACAAAACATCCCCATAAAAAGCCATGAAGGAGTATTGCAAAAGGGTTACCCTTTAATCAGAAAGAAATCTGTCTCCCTGACAGATTAATTCAGCTTAATTTAGTAGGCATTATGCAGTTACTTCAAAACACCTTTGTATTTTTCATGTATATTTGACTAACTGGTTTCCAGACTGCAAGATGAGATTCGACTCCCACCAGTTATAGACCTTTACACTGATTTCAGTGGGGTCAGATCCAGCCACAAAACCATGCAGCCAGGAAAGTGCTTACAAATGCAGGGGAAAGTACTACAACATCAAATACAGCTCATACTAACACCACATGCTGCAACCGCACAGACCTTCTCTGAGAAGAAACGGAAAGAGATGAATTTTCTGTGCAAGTCCTATGCAGTGACAGTTTGTAAAAATGCAAAGAAATGATTCAGCGCAGATGGTGTTGAACTCAACTCTAGGTCTTATCATGGAAGATAAATATGAGTTGGAAGTTTACGGCTGCCTAGGCAGTAGCAATCATAAACTATGTTCATTAACACTTACAAGAAGCCAGTACAAGCTCTACCTGTGCCTTCTGAAAGTTTAAGAAACTGTGCTTTAAGAGTCCCTCTGAGATACCTGGGAAATAAGGCAGAAAACAGCGAGGAGTACCTGCATTGGTTAAAGTGGTTTGGACAAACGTAACTTCAATAAGACGATAAAGAAACACAGAAAAACAATAAACCACTAAGAGATTAAAAATAAATCTACATAACAAGTTAGCAGCAGGCAAGATTGCCAACCTTCTCACAGGTCCAGGGCAGCAGTTTGAATGTAAGCTAACCTCCTTATCCCAGCTAAGAAGTATCTGAAATAATCAGTCTCTGAAGTATGTGGCACTCCAGAGACTGTATGGCTGGGTAAAGGCAGCTTTTGTTATTTTTACTGCTGCTTTTCAGCTCTACTACTGCTCGTGCTGCCTCACTACCCACGTCTGTCATCATTACCACAGCACTTCCACAGCTGCTGTTGATCTTCAACATGTGAGCTCTTCTAGGCCCTCCAGTAGACTACTTTGGTGCTTCTCTCAGAGAGAATACACACTTACTCTACATTTCAAAAATGGACAGTATTGACCGTGATCTTTTCTTCTCTCAAGCTCTTTCACCCTACCATTGCTGGCTGCAGTCAGGGTAACGTTTGCCTATGGGAATATTTGTCAAAGATTTTGTTTCTGTAAGTTTCCGGACATGAGTTGTAGTTCTACAATCACTTTAATTTCATAATTTATTTTTTGTCTAATAAAAGTATCCTAAGTTATTGCACATCTGAAATGTAACTGGTGTCTGGTGCAGGTGTTCATTTCCCCTCTTTGTTAAGAGGACTCTTCTCTCAGTCAGTCCCTGCCTGCATCAAGTATTTTGGTAGCTATGAAGTATTTCTTCTTCTGTTTAGTTTGAACTGAAGAAGAGCTCTAACAAGAACAGTGAGCTGAAATTTTCTTTCAACATTCCATTTTTTTCCTAACAATAACATTCAGGTAATTATTTCTGAAGTAATTTTCTGGGGAATAGAGTACAAGGGGATAGTGTGATTTGAACTCCATTCTGCTAAACATGTATACCATCTTCTTTCGACCACTTTGATCACTTTGTACACAACGCCTACATTCAACAGCCTAAATTCTCTGTAACAGCCTGCAGAGGAATGTAGGCATCTTTGGATGGTGATTCTTAGCCACTAAATTAGACATCTAAATTCAGATTATGTAGCCATACCTTCTACAGAGAGAAAGGGGTGCAGGAGTGCCCTGCATGAAGGACATACAGCTACTCAGAGAGAGTGCGGTGCAAAGCCCCACCAGTGTGTTGACCAGGAAACAAATAGGCTTTATTAGCTCTAGCCTAACAACAATTCATCTTGACCTCCTCTGCCACGCACAGAGCAGCTACAATGCACTTCTGTACTATCCCTAGTACCCTGGGTGGGCTTGTTGCCTCTGGCATAGCACAACACAGTGCAAATGCGAGACCTAGCATGGGCCCAGGTGGCTTGTTTGGCTGAATAAGAGCAGTGCTTGTGCTTTGCCAAATCCCAAATTCTGTAGCACTATGCTACAAACACTGGGCAACATAAAGGTTGAAGAGTCAAACTTCATTTTGGCATTTCTGCTGTTTCTTAACTTTTACAATTCAGAGTAATAAATTCAGAGAAAATAATTAATATTATAAAGAAATAAGAGAGCTGGACCGTTACATACAATCTCTTATAAAAAAATGCTGCACAGATAACAGTAATCCTAATCCACGTACTAAGTGTTGACTAATATAGCCATTTCAATTAATTGTTAATTATATTGGTATGTAATTTTCATACATGTAATATATATATAAAACATGCACTATTCATATATCGAACATTTAATGTTATTTTAATTTTTATAGAAATGCATTGATATTATTTATCATTATAACTGAATATAAAAATTAGTATGTTCTTACTTCCTCAATAATATTTTTCTCCTGGAATACACAGGTCACAGCACTGGAGACATTTATGTTTGATTCACATTACTGTTCTGCTTACACCAATGATTATTTGAAAGCATTAAAAGGACCTTCATTTAAAGAAAGAAAAAATATCCATACAGTTATTAGTAATAAAAAAAGAATTGTGACAAAAGCAAAAGCTCATCCTGTGAGATCTGAAAGGTGCACAGATTTGGATGTAACTAGCAAGAGGAAAGTAATAGTGTTACAGAGACCAAAGAGTACATAGACCAAGTCTATCAGACTGTTTCTAGGCCATTCAGATAAAAAGTTGATATACTAAAATCAGTTCACCTTGTCTACACAACTGTACTGCTTCGGTGAAAGTACATTTTACTAGAGTGAGGGACAAAAGAAGTTTTTATTCTACATGCAACTAGGTGAAAATGCTACAAAGGAACGTGATTTACCAGTGAAGGTTCTTTGGAAAATGTTGCCCACACACATATTCCTAGCTTAGTCATGCATATTTACAGCTATTTGATCTAGAATCATCTGAGCCTTGTTAGGACTCAGCGGCTGCCCGTCCAGGTCCTTTCTTTCTCACTAACCTCCTCTTTGAACTTAATCTGCATAATTCTCCATTACAACTCATACAGGATTCAGCTGACAAGGCTTTCAAAAGGAAGTCTGTTCAAATGAATAGTTCCTATCATATATGTGTCTGTTTCACACTCAGTAATTCTGTTAATCTGAACAGTTACTGCCCATTTACACCTAAAACACTAATCTTGTCCAAACTTTGCAGTCTTTATGATGAAGCTGAATTCTGGCCTTGTGATGTCCAAATGAGTTTATATCTGAATACATGGTAACTATATGCCTGTAACCATGCAAAATATTAGTCCCCAGTGAAACTAAAAGAGGGAATTTCAAGATAGAACTAAAAAAAAAAAACCAAACTAGAGAAGAAAAGTCAGCCTATATATGCCAATTATACTACCGTTATGATTATCAAAGTAACATTACTGATTATTATGCGTGATAAAAATTTGTCATGGGTCTTTTGGGGGCTTTTTTTTGGTTTGTTTTTTTTTTTTTCCTTGCATACATAATGGAAAGGACTTGTATTTTTTCCTGAAAAATATTTTGAGAGAGCTTCAGAGATGACATGCTGGTGTATCAGTGGCACCAAACTGCACCTTCCAGATGACTGGGATTTTTGACACATGAGCACATTTTTCTTATAAGAGTTTGCAGATGCTTGAGTGGTACTTATATTAATGTAATAAAAGTAGTGCAAGATCAGCTGTGGCATGTGTGTATTTCTCCACTGCAGATGCTTTCTACTCAATTGCAGCCATAAATATTGCCATAACAATTGTCAAGGCAGTGGAACAACTGCAGTGCTAATTAAAAGAGGGATCCTGAAAGTTCTTGCAATCAATTGAAATGATTGCCACAGTCTGTTACTTAAACTCACACCTGTCAATCCTTTGACTTTACTCCTGCTACATGGTAAAATATTTGAATTCTGACAAATTAATATTTTCACATGTTATTGGAAGTAGGAAATTTTCAAGATGATAGCAGGGCAAAAGACTTGGTGTACTGCTAAGCAATGGCATCACTAGGAATTTATGAATACATTACAATGCACAGCTTGGCATCTCTCCTTGCTATCATCTTGATGACAACAATGTTGCAGAATAGTCGCCTTGCCTAGCAGCTTAAATGACCACAAACAATAAAAAAAGCCTTGGAAAAAAGGATGATAGCTGCTACCACCATCTTCTCTGGATAACCTACACTGTGCATAGCATAGCTTTGTGCAGTAAACAGTTGATGTCTCTGAGACATAAGAAATACTACAGAGATCAACAAAGTAATTATTTGCACACAGAAGTATTTATAAGCACAGACTAATTGCATATAATACTGGAAGACAGAATTTGTTGTGATGTGTGGTGTGGTGACTTGGTGATTCTTCTGGAGATACACAGGTTTCTCTCACTGTCATGTGTGATACAGTCACTGCTGTGCACTGCGTGTAAGGGTCTGACTCATGGCAGGATCAACGGGAGAGCTGCCTGTAGGGCAATTACTACTGTGAGTGAGATTAAGCACAAGGGTTTGTTTTCCTCCTGGCTGGAAATTTTATATCCTCTAAAATCTCAGTAGAGAAAATTTAAAAGTCAAGCTATGGTTAGCACTGTAATAGTACTCAGTAGAAACAGGTACAAGAAATAAGGCAGAATAAAACCTAGGGCTTAGCCCTGAACATCAATTCATGCCTGCAGACTTGCCCATTTTACAGGCAGCCTTCTGGCTGTTAGTGAAGCAATAGAGATGCCAGCTTCGGGTGAAAGAGTTCAACTCCCCAGGGAGGCAGAGGCTTCATAAAGAGTTTATCAGAACAGTCCATCACTGCTGTGAAATGCTAACATAGCTAATGGACCGATGAAACACATCTGTGCTATTTTGATAGCTGCCCTTTGCTATGGCATATGGACCTCCCTCTTGAAGGCAGAGAATAGCTGTGCTTGTGTACATGGAATGGGGCCTATTTAACTTCTTAGCTATGGGCATCATAAACCCTTTCATAGACTCCCAAAGAAGTGCCTTATCAATCATGTAGTCAGCGGTATGAAATGAGCAGCAATGTATTTTCTTAACTCTTTTAGGAACAATAAATTTCGATGAAACTGCAGAATGAAATGCAATTCTCTGTTATTGTGCTATTTTAAAAATTCATCTCAAGATCCTTCACAGATGCTAAAAATCCATACTGAACATCAGAAAAAGTTGGGGGTTTTAAAGTACTTAATGTATTGTCTGGACATGTTTTGAAGCTGTCTTGAACTCTCCCAGAACACAAAGAGCTTTGGATTGCATACTTTATCTTTCCAAAAGTTTGAAACATTACTATTTCTTTGTGTTTCTGTAATATGTATGTTCATATCTGTATGTGTTAGGAATAAAGTTCAAAGACATTTTCAAAGTTATTTCAAGCAACATAATTTTCTTTTACTGTGGATGCTGCTTGAATCATTCATGTTATTTTCTGCTATGGCTTACATAAAGAGAAGAGGCATGCTGGAACCTCTTGCGGTTTTTGTCTTGTATATCCCTTCTCAGCTACACAGCCATACTGGAGCCAATTACTCCAATTAATGGAGATAACAAGATTAAGTAAGTTTTGCATATTCATAGTCTTAGGAAGAAGAGGAGGTCAGGAGGATGACAAATGTTGCTTATTATAAGAACACATAGCATTTAAACTGATGACAGCATTGTGCACAAATACAAATTAACTAAGCCATTGCTCTGAGTTAAAGCTTCAATTGCAGATGGGGAGACTTTTGCATTAGAAAAAATAAGCAAGAAAACATTAATTTATGTTGCCGACATACATCTGTCATGTTTAAGATTGTAGAAAGTATGTAAATATGAGATAGACCCTGGTCTTTTTTTTTTAAAAAAAGTTGCATTTAAAGAATTACCATAGAACAAAACACATTTAACATAGAATCATAGAATCATAGAATCATAGAATCATTTAGGTTGGAGAGGACCTACAAGATCATCGAGTCCAACCATCATCCCTGCCCACTAGACATGTTACAGAGTACCTCATCTATGCACTTTTTGAACACCTCCAGGGATGGTGACTCAACCACCTCCCTGGGAAGCCTATTCCAATGTCTTACAACATATAAAATCCAAGAGAATATTTGCCCCAGAACACAACATGATCCAGCAATATGACCACTGGAGCAAGCCAGTAACTCCCCTTGTGAAACATAGCATTACTCTGAAGTTCCTCCTTTGAACTCTGATATAATCCTAAACCTTTCTCGGCATAATAATTTGTGTTACTGCTTCATCTCATTCTGACCATGTGCCCAAGCATGTACCTAAACAAGTTGAAGCCCCCAAATATCAAACATTCTAACTCATTTGGGACTGGGGAATGATGTTCAAAGGTAGCACAATTACCTAGCAAGGTGGACCTGAAACACTGCAACTCCTGTGGTTAATCCTGCATGATTGCGTAAGCTTAGGAAAGCATCATGGGGAAACCTCAAGCATCTTACTGTGTCTTCCCACAGGACCAGAGGAAAGCTGGAGCAAGCCCCAAGGATGCTCGAGAGGAGGAACCATGACCAAACAGCACCCAAAATTCTTTGGTCATACAGACTACTTCCAGCTATCTTTGAACAGGAGTAAGAGAGGAGCCAGGCAAGGGGAGCATAACTGAAGAAAACACCTCTAGGTGTGTTTTGTAGACATTTGTCACCAAGCAACATAGAAGGCCATATAAACTGTAATTAATGTATTACTGTAAAAGCTCAAAAGCAGAAAGTGCCTGCCTTGAGGACTAACAGAACAGTAGACAAATACCTTAGGATGATAAAAAATGCTAGGCTAGCATTTAAATTAATTGATAGAGCCCAGAACCCTGGATATGCTTGCCTTGTGACTCATACAGGTCAGCGTAAAATGGAAACGGGATTCCTCTTTGACGAGGCACACAAAGGGATATCAGAGAATCACTTATTTCCATTTTGTGTGTTCAGGCGGGGTTCACAACACTTAAATGAGAGGTGCTTTGGTGGCAGTAATGCAGTGATTTTTAAGTGTCCTCCTTGTAGCCTATCAACTGCATTCACATGTAATAAGGGACATTATAGATAATCACAAGCAAAGGAGAACTGTTATTTAAAAAAAGTTCAAGTCAAGGTATTAAAAAAGGATCAAGCCATGTGTAAGTAAGTCACCTCTAGTGAGCTTTTTGACCCCTAGAAATGTGCCTCACATTGTGGTTTTGTAAGTAACAGTAGCAAGGTCCTCAGCTGTTGGTCGGCACATCCAGGCAGGAGTGCAAGGGGCAGACATTACGCTTGGCTTAGATGCACATAAGGCACCAGAACTGGATTTGGTAGGCAGGCCCTCGTTTTGACCTAGCGCAGGTGTTCCACTGTTTTTCCTGGAAGGTGTAGGAAAGCTTCCACAAAGAAACTCCCTGAAGCTCGTAAGCTGCCAGGTTCCTTGAAGTCTTGAACCCGAGCTGGCGTTACTGCGTAGGAACAGGTCGAGCCACCAGGTGGAGGGCAGGGGACAGGGACTGCTCTCAGTGCAGCCACAGTTTGGCTCGTCAGCCCTGCGGGCCAGGGGCAGCGAGTTGGCACCATCTTGTCCCATGGGTTGGAAACCCGCTGAGAAATGGGTGCTGCAAAGGAGCTGGGAGGTGACACTTGCCCCAGCCATGGCGTGCCTGGCCAGCCCCATGCAAGACCTGGCTTGGAGGGTGTGCTGAGAGGCACGGTGCTCCCAGGGTGGTCCCCACACGTCTCACGGCTTGGCTGTCACCCTGGGGGTCGTTCAGTCCTCACACACCTCCTTCTGAACTGCCCTCTCTGCAGCACCCTCAGGAAACAAGTCGCGGGAGGTGCTCAGCATTGCAAAGTCTGCTGTTCTGCCTGTAGCAGTTTGTTACACCATTGGTCCATGAATGCGCACTAAGCCACAGTCACAAATTTAAGATTTGGGGAAAAAAAAAGATACATATCCATGCAGGTTCCTGCAAAAGAGAATAAATATCCTCAAGTATTTTAAAGTGATAGTTTTCACTACACTGAGACTGTACATGCTAAAATTAAGCAAAGTTTAAGGTCTTACCAGGCTTGCTCTATTAGTATTAAGGAAGAGGACAAATTTTAGCAGTTGTGAATATGATCTTTCTTTCACAGGACTTTTTATGCTAATTTCAATAGAACTATTTTTTCTTGAGGAATGTAATCAGAGTCTGTCCCTCAGAAGACTCAAATACCTGCAAACTTAGGGGCATTATCAAATTTGTATACACTTATATTTGAATGAATCACATAGGAAAGTGTCATCAAGATTCTGTTTACTATTTCCCCTGAATCCCTCCATTAGTAAGTAGCTGAAAATGTATCTTCAGGTCAGAGTGACTGATTTGCTGGCAGAGCACACGTGCTGTCGAGAGCAGCATACATTTGTTGAAAGTTATAAACACTGCAAATCAATTAATTAGATAAATAAATATACTCCTATGAATTCTGTTATTTCAAAGATTCAGCACAGGCTGGTATAACACTATTTCCTGAATATTCAGGCAAATTTAAAAGATTATTATTTCCTCTAAAATTAGGAAACGGTAATATATTTAAATTAGATTGACTAGTACATGTAATTTATACGAAAAGCTAACCAACAATACTGCAGGTGCCTTTGTTTGATACTCATCAGCTGCAGATTATTGCAACCTAAACCATGAAATGTGATAAACCCCTTTCATTTATGTGTAAGAGTAGTACTACATCTTTGAAATATCCTGCCACAGTTACAGTATTTTCTTGAACACTGAAAGCAGTTAGAAATGTTCTTGTCCAGAAATGACATGAACATCTATTTCTCCCTTCTATCTATTCCACTCTTTTCTCCAGTTCTCCCATTACATTGTTCCTGGCTTACTTCTTATCTCTCGATTCGTAGTGGTT
The DNA here is from genome assembly GCA_035590195.1 of Aviceda cuculoides. Classification (NCBI taxonomy): domain Eukaryota; kingdom Metazoa; phylum Chordata; class Aves; order Accipitriformes; family Accipitridae; genus Aviceda; species Aviceda cuculoides. The sequence continues at coordinate 66,926,651 of JAVJGG010000074.1, forward strand.
AGAGTCACTGACTCAGTCCTCATCAGTCTTTTTTCTCAATTCTTTGTTTTTAACAATGCAATAAATGGCTAGTTTATATTAGCAGAAGAGGAAAGATAACTACATGGGCACCAACAGCTATATAGTGCAGAAAAAACTGAGAGCATGCATTTGTTCTGGCATTGCATATGTAGACAGAGAGAAGGGAATGGCATCAGATACTGAAATATTGCAGCCCAGATTTAGGCAGAAAAATGGTTTAGTAGTCAGTGACATGAAAATTCCACTTCTTCCTCATTGAAAGGTGATATATCACACTTCTATACTATTTCCTACCCCAGAATGAAAGTAAATGTTCAATTTTAATTTAGAATCAAGGGTTTATACATTGCTAAATTTGCTGATACCTGTTCTGTGTGATTGCATTCCATCGCATACATTCATTCTTTAATTATATCTCAATTTTAATATTAATGTCAAATATGGTTAAAGAGTTCACAAAGTACTTAAGACAAGGCTAAGCACTATGACCTTTCCATTTGTCTGGTATTCCTGTTTCAGAAGTAATGATTTTGAATAGCAATAATAACGAAGACTATTCAGTTTAAAAAAAAAAATAGTTAATAGGGTAAGTAGGAAACTCCTGACTTTTCCAGCAGTTGCTTACATGACGTTGGATCTATCACTGACTCACTATGCTTCCCTTCCTCTGCTTATAATATGGGTTCTTTAGGGCAGGGACTGCCCTCTAATCTATGTTCTTATAATCGCAATGCTTCTCTGTCACATTGGATGCTGATGGGCGCTAAGGATGGACGTTACAGTTCGGGATGTCTGAGCTTTCTGAAACCAAGAGCTACAGAGCAGTCAGAACTGATGAGTTCCTAGAGACCAGTTCTTCTAACTTGTTGACAGCAACTGAAGAAGCACAAACAAGGACGTCTGATGTTTTTAGCAATTTTAATTAGAAATACAATAATGTCACCACTTAATGACAAATGTTGTATCAGCTTGCTGAACACCACAGGTGGTCTTCTAATAGTATAGCATTATTTAGGCTTATAGTTAAGATAAATGGGGATTTATCATTTTAATGCAAATTATTTTGCTCTGGAAAAATTAACCTACATACTATTTCTGTTGTATGAGGCAATAACCAAATCAAACATAGGTGTTCGAGCTCTCATTCTAGCCACTCAATAATCTGACTATTGCTTCATAAAATAACCTGAATATCATCATCTAATATATCCACCTTGTTGTTGAAGTAGTTAGGAAGCTCTGGGCACATTCTCAATATCCTTTCCAAACCTCAGCTGAAGAAAACTATGTAGTAATGTGAGTATTCATAGCTGAGTGTCTCTCAGGTTCTGGCATACTGAAAGCATATTCCAATTGCTAAGATTTGTGACAAAATTTTAAGGCCAGATTCCTAAAACCTGGCAAAATGCAAACTAAGGGTTTTCAGGAATTCTATCAGGAGTCATAAAAACTGCAGTGTTGGGACTACACAAGCTATACAGATTTTTTTCACCAGTTTAGCCTCATTGTAGACAAGAGTATGAATAAGGACAACATATATCACTGAAGTCAGAATTAATCAGGCTAGAGTTTATGAAGTTTTCAAATGATTTGTTGATTACAAAGGCATGATATTGATCCTGCATAGTTTTTAGTATACATGTGTAACGTGTAAAAGCTCCCAGAGAGTTGACTTTTGTTTTTAAGATGGATGTCTTTCAAAAATATTTGATTGTATAACCATAGAAACCATAAATTAGAACTCTGGTAGAATGTAGCTCTTCAGGAATGAGTAATCCCAAATATTTCAGACTTTTCAACTCTTCTGAAAAATAGCAAGCTCTGAGGTTAACATGACTTAAACAACATCCCACCAAAACCGGTTCCAGCTCCTACAGAGACAAGCAGTTGTTTGTGGCTACAGATAAGTAATTTTAACAATTTTTTGGCAATGAAAAAGAAATTTGAAATATTAATGAAAGTAAGATTAATTCAATAAACAATTTTGATTAGAAAAAGAAACGTGGAGGAAATTTTGAAATTGCCGCAAATGAAATACCTGATTTCAACACGCCTAAACAAGCCTTTTCAATTTTTAAAATTTGAAATGGCATTACATGTTTACAAACTGAACAATAGTTTTTTACAAAGGAAGAAAAACACAGAATATTTTATAATAAGGGCTAAGTAGACAAAAGAGTAGATGAATCATTTAAGTATGTGGATACAGATTTTGAATCATTTGATGTTGATTCAAAATGAAAATTTTGTGGTTTATTTTGTAAGGAATCTGAAAATCTTCTTTTTCAGTTTCACCCAAATAATATCTCCCTTCTCCCTTTCTACCTCTCCAAATTTTCTTTCTGACATGGAAGGAAATCCAAATAGATTAAATAAGTCAGATTCTAAATGTCAAAGAAACTAGTTGTCTAAACGGGAAAATTAGGTCTAAAAAATACACTTGAAATATTAGATTGAACAGACACACCACAAGAGCTTCATGGAACCTAGGTACTCCTGTTTCCAGTGTGTAGAGAGACTACAGCTTCTGTATACTTAAGATGAACTGTAAATACTCTATCAGTGTTTAAAAATGTCTGGATATACAGTAGTGCAGCCACGGTTTTTACGCAGAGCAGTGAGTTTGACTGAGCCAAGAAATTCATAGCATTCCTGAACATACCTCATGTTTTAACACTGACCGTTCCTGGAAGCACTGGATTTACTTTATGTTAAGCATATCACACCTGTACAGCCCCACCATGGACTTTATCACAGGCAGCAAGATTCCCAGTGTGTTACTGGGATAGTTCAAGATTAGTTAAGTCTTGGAACTAACACTGACAGGATCTCCAGAAACTGATTTAGAGAAAATATTTTCAACATGATGAGATTAGCAGGTAAAATGCTAAAATTATTCCCTCAAATGCAAGATCATCACACCATCTATTTAACCACCATTGGCTCTGTGTAAAGTGGAATGCAATTACGAGACAACTAAGAGGTTGCTTGTGCTGTTTGCCTAGCATGCTAATGCCATTTTAAATGGTATACATTTCATTTAGTTTTCTTTTCCAAGTAATACCACACATACCACATCACATTTATATTTGCATTTTTTTGCTGCTGATCCTAGTGTAAACTGTTATGCACAAAGAATAATCTAAAATTATTTTCCAAAAGGAAGCTTTCAATGAAGAAACGGGAAAAAAAGAGATTCTGAAAAGTAAATGTTGGATTTCTACGCATATCACAGAATTGTAATGAAAAAAGAATTTAAAGGCCTGCTTTTTCAACTTCCCATCGGTTACATGGTGTGACACAAGGCAATTATTTCATCTAAGGGGGCCCTTTCTTCAGTTCCTTCTGGTTTGTTTTGAGGAGTTAGAAAAATAAGTTATTCCCCTCCCAGGATTTATGAAACCCACCAGCTTTGCAATCTGTGTTTGAATACTCTCTGAATGACATCAGGATTTTATCCCCTGTGAGCGGAGGTGTTGTCAATGCAAAGAGACTGGCCCAGAGGCCCGGTCCAAAAATATGTTATTTGGGAAGGGCTCTCAGTAGAGAGGAGCTGTTTGTTTTGGTTAGTTTTCCAGTCCAGATAAAGCCTTCAGTGGTCTGTTGAGAAGGAAATGTTGCCCTGCCAAGTTTAGCATTTCCACACCCTTGAGAAATCTGAGATGCTGAGAGTCGGGTAGTGAAGTAAACAACTTGTTTGAACCAACATGGACACAGATGTCCGGTTCCCGGGATACCTACTGGCTTTATGGCTAAGTTCTGTCGGTTGCCCACTATGCTGTCTTCAAGTTTCATCTGCTTTGTCGCTTTAACACAAAATGCGTCTTTTTCAGAGGCTAAGCTCTTCTGCCGGACCTTAAATGCTTGTTAACACACTGCAAAAATCCTTTTGAAGTAAGTGACGTACAGCTATATTAAGCATTTGTTCTGATGGGGAAAGGCTCATTCTTTGATCAAAGTCCAATCATTTTATACTTATGCTCCCCTATCACAAAAAGTTAATATTTTGAAAGCAGTTAAGATTGTGTATTTATCTCCCTAATGCTTGGATCAGAAAGGAAAAAGAAAAGCTGAAGTGATGTCTGTCAAAAGCAAAGTACATCAGGCATAAAAATTTCCAGAAAATGGGTTTTCTCAAAAGTTCTGACCATGCAGGGGTGAGAGGTTCAGGTGATGCAAACCTCCTTGAAGCCACATCTGTGAGTGGCAGAGGAGAACTTCATCCTGATCCAAGTTGCTGTTAGAATAGTATTAATTCATACACAGTTTTTGTCTTTTTGTAATGAATAAAGAATCATAAGGTTATAAAAATATTAACACAGAATATCAGGGTATTAGTAGTAATGTCTGATATTCCCTGTTCCTTGGTTTTTTCTGCTTTTTATTATTTGACTAAATTCATTCCCTTCTGGATTCTGAAATGTTAACAGTTTACTTGGGTTTAGAAATGGGTTGAACTTTAAGAGAGAAGGGTTGTCAACTTATCTTAGATGATATATCTTGAACATGGGAAAAAAAAATTTTTCTTCCTTCAAGTGATGGTTCATACATATACACGTTCAACACTGTGGATCCATTGCAAGACTGTTACTTGGAAGAGATCCCAAGGGCTGAAAGACAGCCTTCCTGACGGGGCAGACAATCTACCTTTACAATAAAGATGCAAGAAGTATTTTGAAGCAAGTTTTGGCTTTGGTTTAATGAACACTGTTACAGGTGAATTATACGCAGATTGTTAAAAACAAAACGAACAATCCAGTGATTCATGTTTTCAACCTAGAGCACCAAGGTTTTTTAACATCCACGGTTTTTCAAAGAGGGAAAAACCTGAAGTGTAACCATTCATTGAAAATATTCTCCACTGATATTTATTACTTTATTTGAGCATGCCCTTCACCACTGAATATTACTGGGTTGTTGCTAAGAAACACTGATATGTGATGCCAAATTATATTACTGACATTGAAATTTTACTCCTTATCATGTTAAAGCTTGCTTGAAAACAACTGCAATTATGCTATGATGGAAGGAAAGGTAGCAGCCTCTATTCAGTAACTTTTGTATTTTAGTTAAGGACTGAAGTCTATATCTTCTTACTACATGTTTGTAGCAATTCTGCAGCATTTCAGCTAAAAGGTATAATACTGAGATTATTGATGGTCTACATCTGCATCTCCTACACAGCCATCTCAACAATAAACCAAATGTTCTTTTTGATTTTCAGACAACATATGCCTAATTGCAGGAAAACTGGTCATAAGGTTGATCTGCAGGTAATAAAATAAGAAGCACTCAAATCCATAGCTAATGTTTTCAAGGCACTTCATATTTCACTTGTTTTGATCTATGCAATTGACCAGCTGAAAGCTGAAAATGAAAGGATGTTTTTTAATATATATTTTTAGGTTGTTTTGTATGGCCTACAAATATTTTTCTTCTAAAATAACCACTCATACAATAGTTGATGTATGTCAAATACACACAGCCTCTGCTAGGGAATGTGTATCTTCATTTACACAAACATAACTTTTCAATTATATTATTTTTTAATATAACAACAAAGCCCAGAATCCCTATAGCCAAGGTGGGATCTCAATGCAGCCAGTACTCCAGGAACACACAAGTGGAGAGAGCGGTCCTTCCATGTAAGGTTTAGACCTCAAATATGAGACCAAACTGGACAAATGGTAAGACAAGTAATGCTAGGTTCATAAAGATTTTGAGAGGGACTTATGATCTAAAACATCTTTGAGTGTATGACCTTAAGCAACCCCCATTTCCGTACCAGCCCATTTGCAGAAATGGAGATAAAACTTTGGGATAGAAATTCTGGTAAAATATCATATAACTGACAATCACAGTAACTAAAAAAAAACCCCCAAAATCAACCCTCAGAGAAAGCTGATTAGGATATCAAGATCCAATATCTAAAAGGCTTTTAGAATTTGCGAGGCAATCTATGTAATGCATTACATATTGAAATACACGGAGGGTGAACAAAGTTATCACATCAATATTGAAAAAAAACCAAGCCAAATTATTTTGCAGGACAGAAAAAAACCTGAGACATGTAGACATGTAAAGATCAAAAGAAAACATAAGTGCAGTAAATGGAACTACATGTTAGGTGGCCAAAAAAAAAAAAAAAAAGAAAAAACAGAAGGATGGTTGGCATCGGAGGAAAGATGCAAGAAATACAGAGGACTATCTCACATTGCAGGAATCTGTCAGCACTTGGCATGGACTACAAAGACCAAGAGGAGGACACAGCTCCACCCGCTCACTGAATCTGTGGGAGGAAGAGGGACCATCCTGCAGTGAAAGGCAAATTGATGATCAGGATGAAAACTACCAGTAGAATAACACGAAACTGTATCTTGCTATCAACATGCCTGAAGAAAGGTCATGGAAACTGGAACAGAGACAAGTATATCTAGCTTCACAATGACAAGCTTAACCTTCTTTAAAAGCACAGCTAAACAACAAACAGAAGAAGATGTACAACAATACAGGCTGAAAACACACACTTCTTCAGCCTCATGAAGAGGATCAAAACCAAATGGAAGAGCTCCAGGATATCTCCTGAGGACCAGGGAAACACTCAGCAGAGTAAAAAATAAAACTAAAGGAATTTGACTCCTCCACCATGACTTCTGGGAAATTCCACAGGAGTTGACAATAGGATCAGGTAAACTCATTGGGTTTGCAATCATAGAGCAACTAAACCCAGAATACTCTAACGAAATGAAAGGGTGGTCTGTTATAAATCCCAAACACCAGATTATCAGATCATATCCCACACCATGTGGTACAGTCACCCACTTTTTAGACAATAACATATTATGCCACTCTATTTGCACTCCAAAATCTGCCACGATGTACCTTATCTCCTCCTTGAAATCTTGTTTTCCTTCCTTCTTCTGCTTCCTATTGCAAATGACCCTGAATACCACCATGTTTGCCATCTCACATTTCTTTGGCCTGAGTGCTGAAAGGCAGCACAAAATTTTTAGCCTTTGTCACCATATGAAATATATCCTGTATTCCCCTCAGCTGTCTGACTTGCTAATGAGAATATACAGACCTTCTGGTTTACAGCATCATCAATGTGCCCATGGGTACCTTTTGGCAAAGAATTGCTTGTATTGTGATTGGCAGCTACCCAGTGGGGAGGTAAGAGCCTTCTGAGGTTTACTATATTTGTTTTGCCTAGAAAGTTACAGAAGAAGTATATCAAGACAATCTGGACTGACATACTCCAGTTGCTTGCTGTCCTGTGTTATTATTACTTCCCTGATTTTGATTATTCATTGTTAAAAACTTCTTATAAAACATAGTATAAAGTCAGTCTTACAAGTATGTATTGTTTTTCTTTTTCCTTAGACATTTTTCAAATGACCAATAATACCTTGATTTTGATTTATTTATTAAGACCCCTTACCATTGGGACCTGGGATTTCACTTGACAAGAAAATAATTTCTAGTAGTAGGTTGAGTCTAGAATTTGAAATATGCTTGTTAACATAGAAGTAATAGAGCTACAGAAGGATTTTAACACTCTCCCAGCTAAGTAAGGTATTCCATACTAGCAACTATAAAACAGATCTGCAATTGCTCCAAAGCCTGGATAGGAAGATTCTTATCACATTCATACCTGTCCTGAGAAGTCCTGAATTGGAGATACCTTTGATCCAAATCAATTGTTGAATCTACATTTCAGTAGATTTGCTTTTAATATGCACTAAACAGTATTTCTTGTGAAAGTTTCTTTCCTTCTAAGAAAAATAGGACTTGTGGTTTGGGTCAAAAATACAGCCTTGATAATTTGTATAATCAAGTACTACCTAATTGCAATTCCTTCTATATGTCTGCCTATTAATCCTTGTACTTTCTGATGAAATAGAAAGAGGGTATGTCTGTAGGCTACCACCGAATAATCTGCCAGAGATACCTCAAAGATTGAAAGACTTGTTATTACTTATGTAACTGTAATGAAATGCTGTACTACAGCATTTCATCTGTCGAGAATTAGCTCATTAACTGCATTTCTCATAAACAATATTTTTTGGTTTCTTCCTTGCCTGCAAAGAAGAAGTACTGGTCATTTCTCTCTCACCAATAGAAATATCATGATTAGTTTTAATAGTCATTATCACAACAGACCTTAGAGGTTCTGAATATTTTTGTTGATAGTCTACATTGTTTTCTACTTTCTTAATTTATTCTTGTTAAAGCATGTGTATGGACTTAATTGTTAACCTTCCTTGGGATGAAATCCAGAAACACTTTAAGTCAATGGAAAAATGGTGATTAACTTAAATAAATTTTAGCCTTGTTCTTCACAGCTTTGAAACATAAATAGGCAGCTGTTATGGTGCCAGATGTTCCATGTGATTACAAAGAGAGAGAAAAAACCCCTCAGAATTGGTTAGATTCTGCTGTGCGTTATGGATTTCCCTTGAAGAATGTGCATACGCTCAGTATTTTAGAAAATTGGGTTATCTTACAGATAGGTTTCAATATTATTTTGGGATCCTATGTTTGGAGACTACTGGATGTTTATATATGGAATTACATTCTTAGTTCTTCCTGAGTTTGTAAGAAACAAACACATAAACAAACACAAAAAAGAAACACACACACACGCAGACAAATCCCTCACCCCAAAACCAGTATTTGTATTCTACTAGTCTCAGATTTCTCAAATCCACACAAATGACTAAAGACCAGAATACAAACATGAAGAAACATCTCCACAGATCAGAAATTAGGAAACCTTGGCCTTAAATACTAAGCATTTCTCAGCCTAACAAAAATACAACCATTAAAACAGGATGAAAAAAAGCGAGCTGGAAGTAAATGATATAAATCTTGTTTCAGTAAAAACACAGCGTAGAGAGAAATACCAGCAAGGTACTAGGTATTCTCAAACAGAGTGGAACAGATGTTACGAGACCACTGCAGTGATTTCAACAAGGTTTACATTAACTCAAGAAAATTTGATTTATAAAAACATTTTTATTTTTATTCTCATGGCCCTGATATTAGACATCTACCATTGGCATGAATGAATATCATCTTGCAGTTTGCAAGGACACTACAATAATAAATCCAAGGGAGGCAGTAACTATACAATTCATCTCCTAGTATGTAGTTCTTCTGTTTGGAGGCCACTGAAATTATAGTCCCTGCAATCTCTGCACAACACAACTCAGGAGGCAGCACAATCAGAAGACACTGCTTGTTTAGCCAATGTCTCAGCTGAACACTAAGTTTCACAGAGTTTTATTCAGAACATGCCTGAAAGTGTCTCATTTTCCATTCACTGGCTTAAAACTTTCCCTGGAATTAATCCTAGCTGTGATTCTTGAGAGAGAGGTTTCTGCACCTTGGTTTTCCCAAGATTCAATAATGTGTGCCTGTCAGACTAGGTTCCAGGCAAAAAGAGTCTAAAGAAACCCTTGCTTGCCCTTTTCACTTTGGCTCAAAGTTGGACCACAATTTAGAAGGCAGGAGATTTGGATTTAGTTCCTTGTCTTCCAGGATGAATGCAAACACACGTGTTCTACCCCCTGAAAGAAAAACCCAGGTTGAAGGTGCTGGAATGGAAGCCCATTCTGTCCTCCCAGAGCTATTTCACTTCATGTGAAGTTATTAAATATTCATTGGAAATTGTAAGGCTTTTCATGACTTCATGATCTTGTGGCTAGAGCACTTTCCTGAGAGAAGAGAGAGCTGGAGTTCTATTCTTGTTCTAATTAATATTTCATTATCTCTATTAAATGCTCTGTGCCATATGGACAGGAAAGACTACTCTCCAGCTTCAAGAAAGAAACCCTCTCACTCCTAATCCGTTTAACTTCAGTATAGCTTAAAGTCCAGAAGCAGAAATGTCAATGTGGTTTGCTTGCCATCTGGATCAAGAAAACATCATCATCCATTTCTGGAATAAAGGACTATCTCTTCCTCCCTTAGCAAAAGAGTGGAACAGATGGGGAGGGCTCAGACCATGAGTTCTTAGTGGACAGAAGCTCCTCCATGAATATCAGAGTAAAGTGCTTATAACCCAGAAAGTATAAAACTCAATGAACACTTTTTTTCTTAATACATCTGGTGACTACTCACCTGATGTGCTAGTTCTTTTGGATGCCTTTTGTAAGCATCTTAATCTTTTTACATGTTATTTACAGAGACTAAAAGCCAGACACAGAGATATGGAGTATACTTCTGAGACCAGATACCTGCTGTGCTCTGTGCTGTGATAACCAGATCACTTTTGACTCTAGACCTTACATAAATCACAGATAACTGAAAAGTGAGCAGTAAGGTGAAAAAGCCTGAACATAGTATCTCAAAATTTTTGCTTAGATCATCAGTAGTGGGTTACAGCTGGGAAAGGAAAAAATTATTTTAGGAGAATAAAAAGGTTTTGAAGAGGATATGAAAACCAGAGACCTTGGAGGCAGAATGAGAAAGGTAGACATCTTTGGGGAAATGCTATTTCTCTAAAATTTGGAGGTAGGAAGGAGGACTTAAAAAAGCAAAGCCAAAATTCTTTTATTACTTTTAGTGTTAATTTAGTACCATGTTGAAGTAGCATCCTTGGCCTGGCAAAATCCTGGGAATCAGCTCTCTAATTTTCCTCTTTAATTGATATTTTACCTTCTATAGGTCATCTTCTGTGCTAAAGAAGGCAAAAATAATGAAGGAGAAAACTTGAGAGAGCATTCTTCATCCTGAGTTCTGGCCTGCAGAGCATCAAAGGTGGTCTGTCAAACAAGGTGGAAACTTAAATTAAAGAACCCAAATATTTACACACAGAAGCAAGCAAACAAAACAGGCTAAATAAAGTATAAACAGATGTTCAAAGTTTTGCCTGGGATGTATTTGGTTATAGAATAAAAGCATGGTAGGAACCCTATACAAAATGGTGTGTGGATGTTTGTGCAAAAGAAAAAGGCTGAAATACTGCATATCCATATGATTTGCATATGAAAACAACACTGGGCATAGCTGGTGCCAGACCTGCTGAGACAGTACAATACACCCAGAAAGTTACTTAGGGTTGATAGGGTAAGGTGGAGCATTTTGTTGATTTTGTGGAAGGGTTAACTTCATCACTCATTCTATGTATGCCTAGTTTGAAACAATGTGAAGTAATCATCCCCAGCTAATACCTTGAGCCAATCCATTTATTTGTATGAATGGTTTCAGTTCCACCTTATTATTTTTATTTCCTTGTCCTCATTACCTAATCTAAAGGGGTTTTTTTTCCCAGTCTTTCAGCAAAGGTACTCAGAAGCCGATTTGCAAATCTCTAATAATGATGATCCTGTCTTCACAAGTGTAGTTTAGTATAGTTACAGGGCAAGAGGAATACCAGAATTTCTGTTTTTTTCTCTTGGATGACTGGGAACAGATTTTATATCTTTGACCCTCTCTAGATCGCATCATACCACCCAATAACTTTGACCAAATTTCTGGGCTGGCCCTTCCATTTATCAATAATGTTATCCGCCAGGTCCCGGGAAGTATTGTGGTTCCAAGCACTTTTGTTCTGGATCCTGTGACAATAGATAGTAAAGAAAAGAACAAGGTTGTACATTATTCCCTTTCTTACAGCTGTCAGAAAAAGGCAGTGACTGACTGTGCTGCTTCTTAAGCATAAAGGCACTTTTTACCAAGCCCTCTGGAGCAAGGGCAGGTGGTGGAATTTCCCGATGATCTCCAACTTATCATGGCTCCCATGCCCTGTACTCAAGCACGAAGCAGTCTTCTTCAATTTGCCTTCTCTAGCATAAGCACACAAAAGTTATTAGGAGCCCTTATAGAGCATTGTATGGACAATACATTCAATATAATCTTTTCCCAAGATAAGATAAAGAGAACTTGGCACTGATGAGAGTCATTGTTTATATTGCTTATAAGCTAGTTATATTGCTTATAGAAGACACTTCTATATAATTTGTGGTCAAAATAGCATAAGAACAGCAAAAAAAAAGGAAAAGGGTTTTTTTCGTTGTTGTTGTTAAGTTGGGTAAATTGAACAATTTCTAAAATGTGTCAGAGCAGAGAAATACAGAAGACCAGTCCAAGGGGCTGACGTGTTTCTAATTGAGCTGGGTCTGTCAGATGCCTCTGTGTCATATGCAGCCGGAAATGCAGTTGCCCATGGCTTTGAGGTGGTCGGTATGAAGCCGTGGTTTCTGGAATCTCTGGCTCCTCAGGAACCGCCAGCTTCCTGGCTACCCCTAGCAAATGTGACAGATGAGTTTTCCTGGGAACGCAGTTTATGCTTCAGCAACAGTTATTAAAGGGGAACATATCTGTAGAGCATTTACCTTTTAATGGAGTGTTGTGCATGTGACATTTGGCTTTCAACAAAAATCCAGTGCCACAAAACTGAAAGCAGGTCTCATAAGGACCTGAAAAAAAAAAAAAGAAAAAAAAAAAGAAAGGAAAAAAGGAAAATAACTCACTCTCCCTGAGATGATCTTTAAGCTACTTTAGTCCCAAAGGTATCTGTTGGCATGTCCTGGAAGTCTGTATATTTCTGATATTTCATCCCAATACAGGAAAATTAATTCCAGAAAGGCAATTCCAGACAAGCTATACCTTGCTGGGAGATTTGCTGCTTTCCTCTCAAGCAGCCCACTATCTTTCAGTGCCTTAGTTGATACCAAATTAGGGAAGGTTCAGAGAAAGAACCAGGTAAGTGAGTCAGGCATTACAACACTCTAAAGCCCACATTTTCAAGAATTTGTTAAAACCAGGCCTAATTACTATCGGAGCTCATTTCCTATTCAAGCAAGTCCATAAAGTGGAAGTTGCAAAGGAACTCAGCACTGTGGATGTCACCAGGGAAATAAAATATTCCTCTGTTTGTGGGTGTTGAACTCTTGTGCAAAGTTGTGCTGTAAAGGCACAAAGTCAAAATCACCACTTTTGAAGTGTAAAATGTTAACAACAATGAAGTAGCCTAGCCGCAATCTCTTAAAACATCATAGTGCTTTTGGCTGTGCACATTGAAAAAGCTCATTATTGTGGTTAAAAAGACACAGATGAATGAGTTCGGTCTTATTCCACTCTTACAGATTTGGACCAGTCAGTAAAATGTATCATGATTAATATGATGCCTCCACATCATGTGCTTAGATATGTCTAGAACTAATAGAGTTAGAAAAGCAGCATTAATTTTCTCATACTAAACCAACTGGTATTCTACTCGCTTATTCAGTAAAGTGTTCTGTGGGTGAGAATTCTCTTATCTGGTCATGTCTTATAACAGAAAATTTTTTTTAGATAAACCATTATTGAGTTTTGTGCTCCATAAGCTCAGTGTCACCATCACAAGACAGCAGGAGCTGGCAAGAGAAGGCAGCTGTAACTTCACAGAAGCTGTGCAGAATGCAGGCAGCTTAGAAAATCCTAGCTGTGCAAACTTAAAGGTTAGGGTCAGACTGTGTCTGCAAATATAGTCAAGTGTTCCCTGTTAAATCACTGCTTTAGATGGCAGAATATTTTACTACTTTACATAACCGTTGTTTTCTGGTAGAATCTGCTTGCCATTAATTTAGGATTCAGGGCGAGAATTCTATTATTCTTTGCCACTCTGTGGTGTTTATGGCCTTACAGTAAGCATGCATTCCTTCAGAAGCAAAACTCTAAACAGCTCCAACTACCTAAAAGTCTCTTTAAAATGTAGAGAGGTAAGTTTATTTCTGTACTTCTATAATTCTTTAAACAATGTCTACAGTAATGGCAATATAATTCCATGAAAAATATGGTCAGTCAACAGAACAAAATTACTTCCATATCATAGGCAGAAGAGAGAAACTGGCAGATGACGTACTGAATCTGCTCTGTTTTATTTTTTCTTTAAAATTATTAGCATAGCCAGGGCTTTAACAAGGCAAAAAAATTTGGACATGCTTATACGATCATCACTAGCTCACAGGACAGACATCTTAAAAGCAGTTGTAGAACATTGATCACACTTGGGAGTTAAATAATTTATTTCTACATTTACCTGATGTATAACATAAGCACAAGCTGCTGTACTGCCTATTTCCTAACTTAAAAATCACAGGTCAAATAAAATGTAACAAAACAAATCACACAAACCTTCTTGGAAGTGTGAGATATCTGGAAAACATGAGGTTTGGGGATTACATTTAGTATTTTGGTTTGTGTTTAAAATTTAAAACTCCCTGGAACATATTTTTTTCTCTCCATTTTTCTCTGTCTCAAACAAATTGGTAACGCCACTAAAGCTTGCAATATTATTCTTAGATACGACTGATATGAATATTGGCAAAGTTAATAGAAGTTATTCTAGCCATTTGAAGGATGTTCCCTTTCCTCCTTCAAGCCTTTTTTTTTTCAGTCCTGCTTATAATGAATTCTCCCCACCAAGCTCCAAATCAGCTATATCCTGGGGTCTTCTCACCAGTTCAACTCCTGTCCCTACACACTATGATCTTCTGCATCTGTCCACCCCATGAACCTTCCATGGATTTTGCTCCTGGACTAGGTCTGACCTCCAGGTCTCTCCTGGCTCACCTGCAGTCCTTGGAGCTCTGCTCCTCACTGCTCTGTCCCTGGGATGAGCACCGAGCAACGCAGGAGAAGGGTGGAGAGCAGTTTTCTTGATCACTAAGCTGCGTATGAGCATTACCAGCATGTTATGCAGATATTTTCACAAGACCTGTAATATTACATTTCATAAGGTGAGAACCTCAGGATTTGCTTTTCTGTTATTAAGTTCTTAATCCCTATGATAATGGAGGGAAGCTTAACAATCTGACCCACATGCACCAGAAAGAAAATCAAATTAATCCCAGATGTACTAAACTTCTAAAGATTTTCTGAGGTTCAACAGATGAGGTTTTAAGTGCTTAGTATTGGCAGTACTGGATGCATATGGCTGGTTGGAAATTATTTCTTTTTGGTGAAACATGTTTTCACTGGAAATGTTGATTCATCTAAACCAAAATATTTTGTGGGAAAAAGGTCATTTTCAAAAAGCTTCTTGAACATTTTTAAACATTTTGTGTTAACACTTTAAAACTCAAAGATTTTCTGTTCTGAACCAAACACCCTCCTAGAAACTAGTACACAGAGTAAGTTGATGCATAGTCACACTGACAAGCATTTATTTAATCTGAGGGAATCGTGACTGATTAACTGACCAAACTGTATCATATGAAAACTATATTTTTCAATGGCATTTCATTAGACAAGACAACTTTCCAGGTCTTCCCTAAGATGTACAAATCCACCTAGGGGGTGGGGGCAAGCCATTAGTTTACTGGTGGTTTTTTAATGTGCATAGAATGCTGGTGTGTGTGGAAAAATGAAATAAGCAGTCCCCTGAATTTCTAATACTACAGTCAGAAGAAAAGGATTTCCAGTATTTTCTAATAGTCGAGAAAAAACCTACGATTCTTCCATCCCAATCCCCACACCCCCCTTTATATAAATGATGCTTAAAGAAGAAGTACAAGGAGCTAAAAGTAAAACATAAACAGGTGCAGGCTGGTCAGGTGTATAAAGTAAACTTCACGCCCTGCTATTACTTAGATTTGGAGGACATCTTTTCAGTAATTGAATTTCTTATTCAATCAAATATTTAACAGCTTATGTTATTTTTAAGATGAAATTCTGCAAACACAGGGACTGGAAATGTCCCATTTTGAGTACAGTAATGAACCAGACTTGCAGTTTAGATTGAGGAAATAAAAAATTTGGAAGAAAATCAGAACAGTACAGGTGATTTGGAATTTCCTGTTTAGTATATAGCTTTCAACCTGTGAAATTTTATCTGCTTAAAATTCTCCTTATATTCCAACAGAGGTTTCTTTGATCTCACGCAGAAAGAGAGAGTTGGAAATGCTTATATGTAAACTACAGAGATAATAAAGCCTCTTTTTGTGAGGTGGGGGAGATAAGATTGATGTGATATTGTGTGACTGCATTTTTTAAACTCTAGAAACAACTTCTTTGAAAGAAGGCATAACTATTTCTCTGCTGTCATTTCTGTTTCTTGCTTCTGGACCACTGTTTCTTTGGCCTTATGAAAACAGCATCATTATGTACAAGTCCCAATGTTACTCTTACTCAGATAATGCTAAACCTCCAAGTGACCTCAAGTGGAGAAATCTGTATGTTCTAGTAAAATATCAGAATGTAGCACATCGTTCTTCGTAATGCACATGTCTATTTGTTGCAACATATTGAATCAAAACAGACTCAAATACATAAACTAGCTGAGATTTATGTTGGCAAACATTGCTTATTTAAACATCTGGTGTTTTCCACAGCAGGAATCTGTTAACTCTGCCATTCTCATAAGTGTAGCAGTGCGTGAGAGCTAAGATTATGGAAATGAAGGGCAACCAGCCTTTTCCAAAAGGCTGGCCCTTGAACGTTAGGCAGCAGCAGTGGAACAAAATTTCCACTTCTGAACTTTCCTTTTTGTTAGGTAAAGTGATGGAACTGGCAAGCCAGCCAAAGACAAAAAGAAACCATGAAAGAATCTGTGAGGCAGTACAAATTTAGCTTTTGGGAATCATATTGCGATTTTTTCTTTCTACTTGCAGACATACACAGCAGCACATGGATAAAAAAAGAAATCCTAGTGAAAGGAAGAAAGATGACATTTGAACCATGAGCAGCCATGGTGGTTTTTCACAGTGCATTCTTCAAACCAGTGTAGTTTCACCCCCAGCTCCCATTCCTGGAAGCATTTGCACAGGTTTGTATTGGAATAGTGAAAACTACCAAAGATGCCCTTCTCTGTGACCCAGATTATGGTGTTACCTAGTTGTTAGAGGTTGCATTTTTTGGAGATGGATTTCCCAGTGGAGGAACAAGTACACTGGCAATGGAGCCCCAAAGAACTTTTGGGATGAAGAAGGGCAATAATGAAGTGCTGTCTTGGATGGATGCATGTGGAACAAAATGAGACGTGATGTTCCACTGCCAGCTCATCTCAGCATTCATAAGTTTTATGAAAATATCAGGTACTGGAGTTGGGCAGGAGAAAAGAGGAATAACTTCACAGCTGTGACTGAACACAGCCAGGCTAATTGTGAATGAGGCATCTGCTACTCTAGCAGTGAAGCCACGGCAAGGTGAAATTTAGCATACTCCAAATCCAACCATTTGTGTGCGTTTTTGGGCAAATGTTCAGTTACCACAGCTTTCCAACCGTGCTGTCTCAGCTGCATTGCTGGCAGTGCAGCAGCAGGGAATTTTAATGGTAGTTCAACTACACTCGCACGCACACACACAGAAGCCAAATAAAAACAAAATACTGAAAGGTCCTGTCAGAACCAAGGAAAAAATATCAGGATTTACTTGTCTCTGCTATGGCTTCTTCTACAGCTTCTTGACCAACTTCAGCCTCTGACTGGTTTCTTGAAATTTTACAGCTACATGTCAGATGGCAAGGATTAGCATCTGAGTAGGAACCGCTACACTAGTGCTTTCGTAATATGATCTTGCTTTTAGGCTCTGAGCTTAAAGGCTCACAGGTGATACAAGCTGATCACCTTCTGCTCCTTCCCATCCAAACATTAATCTTCACACAGCACAACAATCCGTCCAGATTTGTCTGTATTCTTCTGCTGTTTTCAGTCATAATCCTGTGATGGTATTCAGAGACAAATAGGACTTTCAGACTCTTTCTCGTACTAGGTGTTTCCCAACTCTACATTTCAGACACGAATATTTTTTTTCAATAGTGTGGCCTTATGTTTTTTCTACTTTTTTCTACTTTAATGGTTTTGCCTTGGGGTTATACAGTAGGTTTCAAAGGCTGGCTTTAATATACTAGAACATCTTGTTAACTTGTGTTCCTATCAGGATCTTTCATCTCAAAAGCAGATTGCTCCATCAAAGCTACTTATCAGTAAAATTTCAAAGATGCTTAGATGAAATCAGGGGTGGCAACTTAGATTTCCTTCAGCTCCACAGAAAGCATAATAATGGTGCTCTCCTTTCTAATTCTGTGTTCAAAACTTTTTGTACTACTTATCAGACCAGCTGAAGAGATGTAGCCAGAAAAACATTTCTCCTATAGCAGAGCCAAAAATATGTAATAAACTGTTCTTAGTCTGAAAACTGTTGTTGGAGCCAGGGTGGACTTTCAGCACATGTAAGACAATACTTGTCAGGTAAGAGGTAAAAATAAATTCATGGGTCTAGATCAATATGAAGGTTGTTTACATGTTAAGCTGGTGCTAACATACATAAGTAAAGACTGGTAGCCCAAATTTATGATAAAGATAATATCTTTAAAAAGCCAGAGTTTCTGGAATAAAGACTACAATATATGTTTCTCTAAACAAGAAAATCAGCCCATGTTTAACCGGTATACAGTGAGAGCATAATAAATACAGAACACATCTTCACAGTAATTGGAACAGGAGCAGTGATTGGCTAGATTTTAGTGGCAAAGTCTTCCAGCATCTTAAGTGTTGCACTTCTATTTGTACAATACATGTTTTATTCTGTGTGTGGTTTCCCAGGGGTTAATTAAAACATTAATAGAGACACAACAACGTGATAGGTGTCATGTATAGTTTCATGGCTTTGAGAAGAGCAAATGGAACTTCAATTTCTGGTATCTTGCTGGATGAAAAAACTGAGTATGAACCTGGCGATGTGGGAAAATCTTAACATGAATTCATTGTGCCCGGAGGCAAAATAGATATATTTGTCTTAAAGACCCAAGCTAGTTTCTTATGGTTTAAAGACAATTTCTGATATGACTTTATAGTACAATTTTTACTAGCTTCCCTGAATCTCTTGCCTCTAGTTTTAAGGGTTTTTTCTATAATTAATTTCTAATTTCATTTAGAAATACAATAACAACTGATCTACAATTCCAACTATACACTCACATTTACAGTCTATACCTAAAGGAAATTCAATGTTAACTTTGCATTACAGTCTCGAGGAGTGCAGTAGTCCACTGCATCTTATCCAGGAAGAAATAAAATAGAAATTACATAACATGATATGCTATGATTACATTACTATAAAAAAAGGCACCAAGAAATAGTTTTAGGGAAACATCAGCTTAAGTCTGTGGAACAGAAATTAAGAATAAATTAAAAAGGGTAAGCCCATCTCTCTTCTGACCTTTCCTTATACTGCATCTAAAGTAATCTTGAATTTGCTATGCACTTGAGATCTGCCTCTCCATGCCCTGAATGAATTTGTATTCCTTCAGAGGAATGCTTTTTCATAAAGGATCATTCTTTGTCTCTCAATGTGATACTGAAAAAACTGTCATTAAGATGTTACACCTGAAGTTTCAACATACAGGCAAATTCCCTGTGATAAATTGCTTTATTGTCTCATGAAAAATGTTAAGTACTTTGAGTCCTGCTTACCCCTCAACGAAGAAAGTTGACAAGAAGCTGGAGAACACACCTGCGCATGCTTTGCAATAGATGTCACAGGATAATTTATCATGCAGCTACATGCTCATGAGTCCAAATCCTGACACTTGGGTAGGGGATGATAGGTTTTTGTGTCTTTTGGACTGAATCAGAGGAAACAGGGCTGGGTGAGATGGTGTAACAGAGTGTTCCAACAACTTTCTGCAGCTGTTGTCATACCACCATCCCTTGATCTGAATGCTGCTCAAATGAAACAAGGGTCCCTATAAATATTTCATCATCGTTGTTACTGCTGCCTCTCCTAATTCTATGAGACAAAGAAAATGAAAAGAAAAAGCACAGAGCAAAACTACCTTAGAGAGCAGAGGCGACTTTATGAAGATGAAGACTGATATCCAGCAGTATAACTTCCAGTTAACACCAGCCACTAACACTAAAAATTTTGGCAAAAGCTGCCTCAGGTATAGAAGTCATTGTTCGCTGCATTATTGAAATAACTTTTATTTGTGCCTAGGAAACTCTCTCACGTTTATTTTCCCTGAAACTTAGCTCCTTTCAGTACTATCGAAACAAGCTTAAGCTTTACACTATTTTCTACAGCCAACAACTTGATATACAGTCATATATGGTGAGCTTTGCAAGTGAAAAAATATGAGTATCTATTAAGTCCTACCTGAAACTACATAGATCATTTTCTGTCTGTAGCTTTTGCTTTCTCCTCAAACATTACAGCTCTGTCTGCAACTCAGACATTACTATTTATTAGTACAGTATGTTCTTCTGCCTCAACTACTGTGGCAGAGGTAAACGGTATTGACTTGGTGCCTTAGCAAACAAAAAAGTAAAAGAATAATCAGATAGTTGATAAAGGGATTGCCAGTTAGAGTAGACTCCGACCTTTGTAACTCTTTGCAAATACCAGTTCACTTAAGGTTACTTTGCTCATGCAAATTGAAAACTTCTTGTGATAAGGCTCCAAATCCAGCCTGTTCATTGACAAGATGGATCTCATTGGCAATTTCATCTAACTAAAATTATGAAAAAACTGTAATTTTACAATACAAAGCTATTTAATCTTAAGCTTCTTCACCAACTTATCCCTCGGCATTCAAAGGAGTACAAACTCAGAGTAGACTAAAATAATCACTTTTATCATGGCCACTGCTTCTTTATATGAAAGCTACTGTAGTAGCTTGTCTCCATTAAAATAAATATGAAAATAAACCCATGGAGATCTGCAGCTGCAAAGACAACCTTTTAATAGCAGCTAACCTTTATGAGCTGCAGACATGATCCAAGTTACCCCTAATCAGTAACAAATCCTGCTCTCAGCACAGGATTACTACTGGTCTGAGATAACTTCACCCTGAAACATGATGAGAGGACTTTGGGTCTCCTCCCTCAGGTAATCAATACCACTTGACTACAGGCCTGACAAAGGTAAAATATCAGCTTAATCAAGGCTTGTGTGTTCCAAGTGGAGTCAGTCAACAAACCTAAACTGAAATATCTTTCTGCTGTGAAACACTGAGAAAAATACTAATTTATCTGAACATAAGCAAAAAAGCAGTGATAAAAATATCCTTGAGAGGGTTCCTCAGTCTCACCAGTTGAGGCCAAAGACAGATCAGAAAAGCTCCAAGGGATGCTTTAGACAACAACATGGCTAGCCAGACCAAGATCAAGGGGAAGACATACCAGAAGACAAATGCATGCACAGGTATGAGGGCTAGGAGGGTATCCAACAGGGTTATGAGGCAGATAGATTGATTTTAGCAAGCAGATGATAGGAACAGAGCAAACAACCAAGTACCACAGCAGTGAGGGAACAGAGTCAGACACCAGGAATGAGCGAACCAAGGCAGCACCAGGGTCAGGACTGAAGTGGGGGTGATCAAAGGAGCAACCGAGACAGAGGATCAGAAATCAGGCACTCCAGAACATGAAGCTTGCCTACACCAAAAGTCACACCGAGCAGGAAAAAGCAAGCTGTAGAATCCCATCACATAGCTTGTGTTTACAACAAACCATCGGTCAGCCTCCTGGGCATGCCCTGAAGATGACTAACCTTCAAAGAGCACTAAAGCACACACTTAGAAATGCTCAGGAAAGCACAAGCTTGCCATTCAAAGAACTGTTACCTCAAAAATCAATTCTGCTCATCTTGGCTCATCAGCCCCATGGCATTGAGTTCTGTGCAGCTGAAGCAATAGAAAAAATGATACTTCAACAACAGAGAGCTAAAGAGGCAAAAAGGGAATCTTGAATCCCTCTGAAAAAAGAGCCCTATGATGTCCTGTTGAATTTGCACAGTGATAGCATTGCCCTAAGTGCTGGGCCTGCAATAAAAAAAAAAATATCCTATTGACATGAAACCAAAAAGAAAAATGATCTAAAGTGCAAATCACTGTTCATTTTGTTACTGTGATGAAAATACATGACGGCACCTTTGTCAGACCCTTGCTCAAGAACCTCAAATATTATGTTAATATATAGACTCTGTCTCTGGTTTAGAAGTTGATTTCTCAATGTCTTTTCAGAAAGATGGACAGTAGCATGGAGATTCTTCATAAATTTCTTCTGAGTGACAGTAATTGGTGAAACAGTAATAGTTCAGAGACTTTACTTAAAGCAAGACCCATCACAACTAGTCATTTGATGTACACATGATTAAATTTATGTACCAAAAAGTCCTGATGAAATCAAATAGTTTACTCCTGGTAAAGAAGAGAGAGTGTCTGGAAGCCTTCACAGGACTGCAGAACACCAGCATGTGTAAAGTCTCGCCCTGCAAGATTTGCTAAGATAGCTAACCTGGTGTCTAAGAATGTTAACCTGACATGGCAGGTTCACTGTTGCTGGAACAAATGAAATATTTCATAGAATAACTATTGATTTTTCTTGTTCAAATATTTTTTTAAAGTCTCATTAAAGCTACAATGTGAACTTAACATGCGGGTTTCCTCTCCACCCATTCTGCAAGAGACTACACATAACAGATCTATTATATGCTGCTGAAACATTTCACCTCCAATTTTATTTATTCTTTTTCAAAACACTTCAAATATCATAGTCTTACAAAAACAGGGGATCAGATAGGGAGGTAATAGCAACACAATAAAAAAACATGGATACAGCTCTCTGTATTTTGTAGTGTTGATGCAGTTGATTTCTAGAACACATGAAATATTATTCAGAACTACTGAAACAGGCTATTCATCAGCTACTTTGTGGCAATATTCCATCGTAGCAATATGACTGCAAGAAAGAACCAGAATTATAATTGGGAAAGATGAAATGAGAGATGAAAAGATGAATTACAGAAGTTCAGCACAAACTGGTCATTTTCCTTTTTCCTCCTGATGTACATCAGGATCGAAAAGACAATATAATTAACTAGAGCAGGTTCAGTTTTGTTCTCTGCAGAGTGCTGACTTAAGCTAAGGCCCTGACTATCTTCACTGAAAGGCTTTGGAAGAGCTGATGCAAGTGACAAATTGCACCGATAATTTATTTGCTTTAGAAAATGTAAATACCATTAGCAGCAGCACCTTGGGTTATAAGCTTTAATTTCTAAATCCAGTACCCCTATTATCATGTCATATCTCAACACACAAATTTACAAAGCTTTCGTATTGTGAAAAAGTTGAAGTTTTTTGTTCCCATTAACGTGAAGGGTATTGTAAAGACTTTTTCCAGTCTAGACAGAAATGTTGTAATTTCCAGCCTACATTTAAACTCTCCCTGCATAGTCTTTTGATATTCACTGGTATATCCTTTCAATTTAAATGCCATGTCTTTCTTCCTGTCTTATGAAGGTTTTCAGTTTGTTTGTGTGTAGTTTATGCCAATATTTTTGTCTCATAATTGCTATTTCTTTTGTTCTCTAATGGATAACCAAAGATTTCCAACAGACTGAGGGAGCAGACCACCCAAGAGAAATAGCCATTTATTTATTGAAATGCTATAAACTGATCATTACAAAACCCTTCATCTCTCTTGACATACCTCTTCATCTGCAAAGGAATGAGAACCCTGTACAACAGTCAGGGAACAAAACAAGCTCCTACTGGCTTCCACAGGGGCAAATAAACAGGGACACTATTTTCTCACTGATTTCCCAGCAAAGGCAACTTAACATTTTCCTACTTGAACAAAAGGTTTGCTACCTGTTTTGCAAAGAAATACTCTTACCATCTTCTCGTTCCTTCTGCTAGCCTGCATGAAACATGGTTAGATAGTCAGTAGCTACTTCTTGCCCTCCTTCTTTAAACTTGTACTACTAGTCTACAGCATTTGTTTTGAAATATACGTGCTCTAAAACTGGGATTGTAAACATGAAGCTATTCAGGTGTATCCACTACTAGCAAAACTGAATTATCAGTCACCAAAACTCAAGTTTATAATTAAATGACCGCTTTATACAATGCACTACCTTACAAAGGGTCCTGACATTGAAGTCTAGGGACCCTGTCACCCTTTGAGAGCAAATATTTATCTGAAAAGTGAGTTCTCTCATGAGAACAAGCATTTTGCCAAGGTTCTTCTTGAAGCACCTATGCTGCTATGCAACATATCCGTAACTCTTTATAAAGTTCAAGATGTCTTAGTCTTTCCACAGCATAACCTGGATAAATTGTCCAAACCAACACATTAAAATCCTGAAAAATCCTCTTCTTTCTTTCCACAAAGGAATTTTTTCAATGGTATCCCTAATCTCAGTTTACATCTCTCACTTTACCAGTGATACCTTTGATTAAGCATCCCTTTAGCACTAAGTATAATCCATCCAGAACTGTTTTTGTCTAAGGTTTGGAATACATTTTAGCTGAGTTGATTTAATGCAACTCCTTGATCTAGTGTTGCACCAGCAGTCTCCTGAGTACACATACCTTGAACTTAACACATTGCTGTGGCCTTATCAGATGAAAAGTCAGCTTTCCTCCTTCAGTATTTGGCACAATAGAGTGTAATGCACTTATTCTATTTAACAGTTAAGCCTTACTTGTTAGTGCAGACTATAAACAGAGTGGGCATCCATCTGCCTGCACTGGACTGCATGGATATGGTATTGCACTAGCCCTGAGAGGAAAGCGCAGAACACTGAATTTTATCAGCTTGCCTTGCCCAACTGCATGACTGTTTGTATGCTTGTCATCTGAAAAATTACTGTTGAAATGCATAAAATTGTGTTTTTCTTATGGAACATAATTCCAGACTAAAAAAAGTGCCCTTTCAATAGTTTGCTGATAAACTATAGGTGAGGTGAGGATTGCTGATATCCACACAGTGAATTATACTTAAGGTTTTTCCAATCATTGTTTTATCTGTGCTAATGATACCCGTTGACTAGCTATTTTGTGACAAAGAAAAATAACTCTGATTTTTCTCTCATCCCTGAACAGACAAAAGTACGCCTCAAATCTGTGTCCACTGCAAAGCAGTCACTCCCAGTTTTTGCAGCTTGACTACGAAGCAAAACCATCATTCTTTCAGTGTACTACTCTCCATTTAGAAACAAGTTCAGAAGCAGAAGTCACGTTGTGAAAACTTAAAAGAGAAAAAACAGGAAAAGAGGATTATTGTACCCTGAAACCTTGATAGTTTAGTAACTCAGCTTTTAAATCAAAGGAAAATACTTTATTATTCCTGAGCAGTAAAAGCAAATCTCCGCTTACTCACAGTTAAAACCATGGTATTGACAATTGCATTATTATTTCCCTGTCTTTTTTAGTCTTATGCAGTGGAATCCTAGAAATAACAGAAATATGCTTCACAGAAATCTTGTGACTAAACTTCTTTGTCCTAGGAAACTAGCTAGAAAGATATCAGGATCTTCTTTTCAAGTCACACCAAATTATAAAAATTTGAAAAAAAAAAAAGATAGTTCAAACGAACTTCTCATAAAACAGATCTGCATTAAGCAATCCAGATAGAGACCATGGAAAGAACAAATAATCAGTAGAACTATTTAATAATCTACAAGTAATTAAATAATTTCTACAACTGAACTAATGAAAAAACAGCAAAGGAAGAAATGCATTATTTATGTGCAGAGGAACTGAAATCCAGAGGTTGCACAATGTCATTATCCTGGAGTTGGAGTGTTAGTGATGTAATAACCACCGGGAAGCTCCTTGAACGATGGTCAATATATATTGTAATATAAATACACATACAAAGCTAAATTTCTAAATTGTCTGTTGCAGTACTAACTGCATGTATTCTCAGAGCTTAAAACTAGAGGATCACACAAGTATCCTTAGAGGCAAATAACTGAATTAATTTTAATTCCCTGAATCTTGCTTGACTAAACAGAATGGCCATTTCTTGCTCAGCAGAAGCTTTTCATATGTAACTTACTCTTGGATAGAAGGAGTATCTTATTCTAATGGAGGAAGAATGATTCATTGACTTCATCATGCTTTGGATCAGGCCAAATAAAAACTATGAATCCCTGAAGGCAAAGGTGTTTTCTTTTCCTGGTCTGGAAAGAGCAGTAGCTGGGAAGCTCAGTAGCCTATATGCAGCATGGGACACTGGGGGAAAGTGCTAGTGATAAGATTTCCCTGTCAGATGTGAGGAAGGGAAAAGTAACTTTAAAATCAGCATTCCAGAAATGAAGGAGAAATCTTGTCCCCAGGAAAGTGGGCAGAAACTTTTTTTTGTGATATTCAAGAAGGCAGCAGAATTACATCCTCACCTTATTTCAAATCTATCATTGTCTCTGTGGTATGAATCACTTCTGCTGTTGCTTTGTTGATGGCATTGGCAGAAATCTCAATTAGCAGTGCTGTGGCTGTATAAATTTCATCCATACTGCCACTTGGTCTGTTTTAATCAGCAGCAGAGGGAAGGAAAAAGCATTCTTAAAACAGATAAAAGTGATCTTACAAAGTACTATATTACTTCCTTTCTATGTTCCGTTTTCTTTATTTCTGTACACCCACAGAGAAAGCTTAGCAAACAAACAGGTAGGCAGACCTAAATATCCCAGTGCCAGGAAGACCTTCTCCATTTTCATAGAATCATAGAATCATTTAGGTTGGAAAAGACCTTCAAGACGATCAAGTCCAACCATTATCCATGCCCACTAGACCATGGCACAGAGTGCCTCGTCTATGCGCTTTTTGAATACCTCCAGGCATGGTGACTTAACCACTTCCTTGGGCAGCCTATTCCAATGTCTGACAACCCTTCCAGTAAAGAATTTTTCCTAATATCTAACCTAAATCTCCCTTGCCTCAACTTGAGGCCATTTCCTCTTGTCCTATCTCCAGCCACC
>JAVJGG010000074.1:66953468-66973900 GCA_035590195.1 Aviceda cuculoides
CCACGAACCGCCATCTTCTCAAGGAGTATGTCATGAGAGACAGTCTCAAAGGCCATGCTGAAGTCAAGGTAGACAACATCCACTGCCTTCATTTTGATCTTTTGCACAGTCTGCTAGGACATTGCTCCCAGATGGGACAGTTTCAGTGTCTGTGACTCAGCACACTTTAAAGCTAAAACACTCTGGGACTGTTTTCTGTACGAGCTCTGCCCGGGAACAGACTTTTGATGTTGCTGATCTCTCTGGTGAGCTCAAACTAGCAAACAAAATAGGCTTTCAGGGTCTTTTAGTTCGTTCCTCAGTAAGCCTGAGAGTTTGGTTTGTTCTAGATATATACCCTATGGCAGAAAACCAAGCAAATAAGATTTCAGCAGGAGAGAGTACACTGCACAACTGTGACAATTTACAATTGAGTGGGTTAGGATTTGTTGCTAGCATATGGCTTAATTAAATAAAACCCAATTTTAAAAGGTTACTCTGTGTGCAGCTGTTAATATGTAAGCACTCACAGAGAAACGCTCCAAGGCAATTTGTTCCTTTAAACATCAAAAAATAAGCACCAAAATAGAAAACTGGAATTAATATTTTGATTTTTTCATTCTAGTTTTATTAGTTGGAGGCAGCTCCTTGGGTAGCAGGTTTAAAATCTGTAGACAGGAAAGTCCACTGTGAAGTCTACAAACTCTTAGACCCACATTCAACAGCAGAGGGAAACAGAATAGGAGAGAAAATATTTCTACACAAGAAAAATCTGAGTTTGCCAAAGATGACTGCAGTTGCTGCTATATTACTGCCAGCAGTGCATATGTTTCTTACGGGCAACTGAATGCTTTCCATTCAGTGTGTAAGAATCCTGTTCACTTGACCTATATTGACTGGAAATGATCTAAATTTTTCTGAAACAGAGCCATACAGAAACCTCTCAGTTATAATTACTCCCTGCTCTGTAGAATGTCTGAAGTTTTTTTTACACGTGTACATATAGGCTATTGCTCTTAGTATCCCAATGAAGAAATAGATGCCTTCACTTAAAATCCAGAGAAAACAATCCCAAAAAAGTAATTCCAAACATGTCTAAATTGCATTCTAAGTAGGCTTTTTGGCAAGCCCAGACAATCCAGATGAGGTATACTGTGGGAGCACACTAGGTCTCCCTGCTGGCCTACGTGCCCAAATTTTCTCCTTAGAAACTCAGTGTACATATGTGTGCATGTGTGGATGGAAAACTGCACAGACAGATTTTGTCCTACAGGGAGTCAATGTGCTCAGGGCAAGTGTCCAGGTCTGGAAACTGGGAAGGGTTCCCAGATCCCAAATTACAGACATAGCCACAGAGAGCCAGGGTCTGGCTCCCCATTTCTCCAGTTTTCATGCTCCAATTGTCTAAAAGGGTCTGAAAACAGACCTAAAAGACTTCACTGTCATTTGTTTTTTCATATAAGCTGTCTTCAAGGAAGAAAGAAGAATTGTGAATACTTATGTGAAAAGCTTCAGATCCCAGCTCTCAGATCCTCATGGACCAGTTGATCAGAAATAAAAAATAAGGACCCAAATAAGGTGCTGGATTGAGGCAGAAGATAAAATCTCCAGCAGTAAAGCACAGCACGTAAGAGTACATTTGTGAGGAAATGTTGTAGTACAGCTCTTGAACAACACCCTGTAAGCAGAACAAACAGCATAATCTCCCAGACATTCCTTCCACAGGCTTTGGAGAAAGCATTCAAAAATAAAAATGCATTGAAGAGAGATAGCTATGTCCAAACAGGCAACCAAGACTGTGGAAAATCCACATCTTTGCTGGAAATCTATAGCCACTATGTACAGTGTTTCCTCCAGTCCAATGGATGTGTCAACTACGTAGTCTATGAAAAGGTTCCTACTCTTGTAAATCACCATTTCTGAGTTTCATAAGATTTCCAAGCACTTTCCACAACAAAGATTAAATCACACCAAAACTCAAATGCAGCAATTTTATACCAAATACCTAACAGAGTGTAGAAGTAATATATAAAAATAAGGACTATCACATCTCACTGAAACTCTAGAGGGTTTTTTCTCAGAGTTTTTTCATACAAAACACTGACTAAAGTTTACTTTGCTTACTTGCTGGATCAGACAACAAAACAATACATGAAAATTTTATAGTAGTACAACACAATATTGTCCCATTTCCTTGACGCTATATGTTTCAAATATTTCAAAAAAATAATTAGCTCAGACTAGCTACATTTGGAGTGATAGCAATCTAACCCCTCCACTAAGGTTGCACTTTTCTCTCCATACTTCTGACAGTCAAAAGATGGTTAATGTGGTTGATAGAAATAGAAATCTTATGTGTTGAACTCCTTCAGGCTACTAGTAATTTCATCTACTTCAATGTCAGTTGCCAAGGGAACCAACAAATTGAGTCAGCGATAAACAAGGTAATCAATTTTAGTTATTTTCCTCTGCCTTTCTGTACTAAGCCAAAATGTCCTTTTATCTCAGTAAGCTGATCAAGCACAGCTTTGGCCTCTTGTTCAATTAATACAGCTCGTATAAAAAACAATACTTCTGCTGCATCACAACAGTAGAACTTGACAGCTGGGTGAACTGCAAACTAGCCATATTCACAAATGCCAAATCAAAGCTTGCAACAATGGCACAGCTCTTAGTAAGTGACTGTTAAGAAACGCCTCATGTTTGAAAGGCAGATGGGCAGTGTGGACATATATTCCAGGATTAATTTGACCTTCATTTTTCACCCACAGCTAGCTAGCCCTGAACTGAGTAATATCAAAGAAATCAATTCAGAAAGAAATAAATGGTGTGCTCAGACATAAGATGTGAGTCTAGAAAAACATTTTGGAGTAAATGTTTAGTGGAAGAACTCTTGCTATTATAATCTTTGTGTAGACC
This sequence comes from Aviceda cuculoides, assembly GCA_035590195.1. Taxonomy (NCBI): domain Eukaryota; kingdom Metazoa; phylum Chordata; class Aves; order Accipitriformes; family Accipitridae; genus Aviceda; species Aviceda cuculoides. Next base: position 66,956,367 of record JAVJGG010000074.1, read on the forward strand.
GCAATGCGGTTACCATTTGGAGTCCCTAAAAGAAGCAAAGAGAGATTATGACGGTCATGGCAGAACATAGTCCAAAACCCAGACATTGCTCAGTTCATGAGCAATGGAAAGGGAATCAAATGTGTTCTTGAAGTCAGGCACCCAGACTGCAACCTGTCTTTGAAATTATATATCCCAAGCTAAAGCCTTCTGAAGTCAGTGAGTTTTTACCATGAGAGTTTTGCATTAGGTGTCATCATTCAAATATGTGATAGAATACACTGACAATAAACATAATGTATTTAAAAGTGGAAAAAAGTAACAGTATAAAACTTACAGAAAGAGTTACACATATAAAAACATAATACTTAATATACAATTCAGTCCCAAATCACGGGTAACTACTTTTTAAAAGAATAAAAGTGTGCCTTAATTTAAAATAGGTGAGAAAAGGGCTGAAAAAATAGAAGTATTCATGACTAATGATGAAAAATGAAATCCCCAGTACTACAGAGAAGTTCCTATCCATGTTTTTTTATTTAATGACACTGAGCTTCTACCACCTCTATCCCAACTACAGTTTAATATACTTAGAAATTACAGGGAGTTTATCTGTCCAGTCATTATAAAATCACACTAGAATAGTTTTGAAGCAGCAGCTATGAAGGAATTTGAAATAAAAGTAATCTCTACTCACTTCAAAGTGCAGTTTATATTATTTCTATTTATAGGAAAGAGATTCATTACACTGTGTTGAAGGGTGAAACCAAATACTCTTTAGCAAAAGAATTTTTTTCCGAGAAGGCTTATTTAGCAGTTTTGCACTCAAACTTTCATGAGATCCTAGGTGGTTTCAAGTAAGGATGCTGCAAATGAGATGGCAATTGATCTCCACAGTGGTGCACTGGGGTCATATGTGATAATACTTTGTTACAGACGAACTATATTTATGCTGAGCTGCTAACTGGGCCAGAAAATCTGCTCACCCATTTCCTGTCAAAGACTGTTAACTCTGCCATGCTGGAGAGAGGGAACCTATTCTTACCTTTGCTATCTTCATGAGCGCTGAGATCACCTGGAGACAAATAAAGGAATGGTAAAATTAGAAACTAGGAACAGAAAGGTTATATCTTCCAGATGTGATAAGGAAAATGACATCAACATCTAGAACAGCTGGTTATTCCAGTTCCTCTGTTGAGGAGCTCTGCTTCTCTTCGTGCCTCTCCTGCTGATAGTACAAACACATGATAAGGTACACATTCTTGAGTGAGTCTTCAATTTTGCCATTTTTGCAAGCTCTTCTGTTTCTTTTTAGGTAGACTTGCATTCACTTGTCAGACAAAATTCCCTTTTCTCTTCTGTTTAGTATTTGATAAGGAACTGCACTGCTAGCAAGCCAATTGTTTTGGAAGACTGTTTTTTACTCATTTTCAAACAGGAAGCTAGATTCAACATTTTGCCTAACATATACAAATTTCATTGCTTGGCTAAAATATAGCTATACATTTAAATTTGCTCTTCAGCAAAGCACTTTAAAAATCAAACTGACCCGAAATAATTTCTTTTAAAAATATAAAAATATATCTAACAAATACAAAAATACATATGTGGATGCAAATATCGTGTACCCATAAAGGTTCTAACCTTTGCAGTACACATGATCCCATCAACTGAATTTCCTTGTATGTTTCCATCCCCCTCTCCTGCTGATGCTGTCGGTCTGGAAGGACTGCTCAGAAACTGCTGCCAATGAGAAAGGTTGGTTCTGTTGTTTCACTCATAAGAGCCAGACTTAAAGGCCGCACTGAATAGGTAGCTGTAACCCTTCCTTTGTTTCTATGTCTCCCCACAATGTTTAGCTTCTGAATCAGAATTTAATTATATTAAAGATTGTTTGGATTCCTTTTGATAGGCATGATTAGTATTTAGAAAATATATTGACTAGTTTAGGAAAGAATGGGAATCCTTCCAAAACCACCTAGTCAGACCTGTGTCTAAACATTGATACTCATCAACTTTATTTTTATAAGGAATACCAGATATTCACTACATTTGTATGACATACACAAAAATATTCCAGATAAAGAGATAATAAACCTTTGGAAAGGTTGATTTAAAAGTTGCCCTGGATGAATATGTAGTGGAAAGAATTAGAACTGGAAGACCACAACCTGCTAGTTCTGGCTTGTCAAACTCTTACACTTGCCAAGATATTGCTATAGGGAATGGCTTTGAACCGCCCTCATACCTCATCTCTCTGAGGTAGCTCTGCCAACCTTCACCAGGCTGGGATATCACATCACTAAGTCCAAAGAGCTGGAAAGTATTTGACAATTTGCTTAGAGCCCAGAGCACTCAGTCACATCCTAGGTAAAAAAATCTCCTAGTGTTTAGAATCAAAATAATTTAGAGATTTGTTTTAAATTTAGAGATTTGTTTTAAATGCCTCTCCTCATATTCAAAGATCAAAAGGTCTGTTTAGGTGCTGCATTACCAGACTACCTTTTTTAACATTTCATCTGGCTTTTAGCCAAGAAAACAAAATGTTACCAGAAGTCCTGCACCCTTCTTATAGACTGCAATTCTACAAGTTCTATAAATATTCTAGCCAATAATAAGAAATTCTGCTTGTTATTTGTCATAATTATATATATATATCTTTTATTCTGTTTTGTGATGAACCACAAAACGTGAGATTATCTTCTATAAAAACTGTAGGACTTTTTTACTCTGTTTATGCTAAGATTTTTGTGCAGTTTTTTTCTAATCTCTATTTTTTAAGAGAGAGGGAAATAATTTGTAAAGATAGAGTTTGCTTACAGGGCTATTATTAAAGCATCATAACATTTATAAAGCATGCTTAGCATTTAACACTGCTTTCAGTTGCTTTGTTAATATTTCTTAAATGGTAGCATAACTAATAATACAAAGTAAAGGCATCAAAAAGCCACATGTTTAAATATAGACCATAGCTTTACCACTCCATTAAATATATTCTTGTGTTGACAGAAAAGGAAGTAGGTAATTTAAATATGTAATTTCTCTCACTGCAGAAGTAAAAAAAAATAAATTTCCAGCACACACATTAGCTACACAGTCAACATTCATGCATCAAAACTTATTTTCTGGTAGAGTGGTACATTGCAGTCATCAGCCTGTATTTAGTGGGTCTCAGGAATCATGGTCCCTTAGAAATTCCTTTGATTTAGCAATTCAGACTGGACAGGTGAGGGAGAGATCTAAAGAACAGAAAATGAAATTTAGAAGTTGTGGTAATTGGTGGTCTTGGATGACAAGGTTCAGTAGATGGCCCAACCTTTTAGTACTCAGCAAGTTTGGTTAAACTTCATCAGTAAGAGAAATATGCAAAGTAAATTTAAATATATGGTGGATGTGCTGTCAGCACCTTCAAACGCTTTAGCTTTTTTCGTTCTGGATTAATTTTATACTGATTCCTTGGTAGCAATGACAGCCCTTTGCTACTTTTTTTTTTCCTGCATGGCAGAGCAGTCAACTGTGATGCAAAACACTGAAGAGATTTTTTTTCTAGGATGTGACCTCTGGGGAGGTTTAGCTCCTGGGAGCTGTGGCGATGCAGTTTGGAGTGACAGAAATTCAAGTCTCTTCAGTGTCTAAACAGTATGTCATGAAAGGTCTTGACCACAAACATCGCATGGCCATCAGAAGTATTTTCCTTTGGTTCAGGAGTGCACTTTTAATAGTCAACACTTAACTGTGCCTTGGCTCAAAACATGGGAGAGCTAAGTGCATCCAACCTTGTTTCCTTTCAGACAATGCTGATCTGGAAGAGCTATTCCAGTCACTAATATGTGTTCTGGCCAACTGGGATGACTAGAGGTTGCCTGAAGTAAAACTCCTGAATCAGGTGTGTTGCAGACACTGTGTCCTCCTCACTAGCAGTTCTACCATACAGATCCTCTGCTCTTCTCCCCTCACATGCTGTTTGCTCTCACAGGCACTGCCAGGGGCAGCATTTCTCTGAAGCCTGTGCTTCCCCACTACGCAGAACCGGTTCCAGAATTGGTGACCTGCCCCCAAAATGCAGGGAGCTTCAGTTTCAAGACAAGACTTATTTGTGCTCTAGGGTTATAACCTCTCTTTCTGTGGGTACTCCTTCACAGCTAAGAGGAGATGGGAGGACTGTGAAAGACAATCTGCTGAGCATACAGAAGAGCAAGATCTGCAAAAGAGGTAGCAGTGACAAACAGGAATGGGAAGAATTGTGACTCTGAATCACGATTCATTTTCATTTCAGGCCACTGCAGTTTCATTTCACCCTTTCTTATGGGTATAATCATCTTCCTTATCCTTCTCCCTGCATGTTTTTTTCTCTCTTTTCATTTGTATTTGCTTATTCATGAGGAGGAATTGGTCCTTGCAGAAGGAGTTATCTCATCTAGTTTGTAGTCCAGCTAAGGCATAGCTGACTGAGGGACAATGCAACAAAGAAGGCCCTAGTTATGTGGTTAAAAGCTTGCAAAGTCCAGTCCATTGTGGGATAAATGAGTAGCCTCAGCAATTCTTTAACAAAGATTTGCACCAAAATAAATCTGGGTCCACACCTGAGTCTTCTTTTAAAAGCATTTCAAGGCTGGCAAGTCAGGTTTATCTGTTGCACCTCCTATGCAGCCAAAACCGAATTAGTGTGATCATTTTTTTAAAGGGACCTATACCTTCATCATTACTCTCCTTCCTCACTCCTGATTTCATCTCTTAAGTGACCATTGGTATGTAGTTAGACTGGAATCAAACAGTAAAATATTCCTCTGCAAATAGTGACAATCTTCTTAAAAGCACCAGATGTGGTTCTTTACTCTGGATTAGGTTGCAAATACATTTATAAGAATTATCATAATCTTTATGAAGTCTGGTTAGACTTTGAATTAAGGTTTTTATCCTCCCATAATAAATAAGCAATTTAAGGTATTCAACTTAAGTCATTTATGCTGCTGTTAGTGACTTTAATGTTTCCCGAACTGATACAAATGAAAGTACAGCCCACATCATCACTCAAGGTTTTAGAGAACTCTGTTTCTTAAATCTACACAAATAGTTAGTGTTCACTTTTGAATTTAATATAGGCAATGTTATTCTTTAATCTTTCAGAATCATTGTCTCTATTGTCTGAAACAGAAATACCAACTGCCAGCACACAAACCCACCACCGCAATAACTTTATAACTAACCAAACAAGAAACTGAGCATTTATTTCCTACCTGCTTCTAGAGTTCACAAAGACCAGAGTCTGCCCTTTGCTAAACAAGCTGTGCTCCCTTTAAAGACATCCCGGTAATTATGAATGAAACCATGATATCGTAACCTAGCAAACAGATACAGAATAATTTTTTAAGCAGAAAAACAAAAGCAATACCTCCAGAAAATCAGGTCTGCCTTATTTATTTTAAAGGACTATTGGCCCTTGGATTTACTGGTTGTAGACATGATTTTTCAGGTTGCAGACATGATTTTTCAAATGTGTACACTAGGTTCTAATTTTGCTCTGAGCTCCACATTTTCTTTTACTGTTATTTGGGGTTTTTTAATATATATATATGTTTATGAGATGGAATTGGAAATCTGCCTTGGATAAAGGAAGATGTCTGTCTGAAGTAGATCAGTATTTGCACTCTGATTTGCCCATGTGTGGCTGTGAAAACACACAGATTATTCTCAAAAGTCATCCATAATATTAAAAAAGCTATTCGTAAAGTGATAACACTTATCATGTGCAAACACTGTGGAATCTAGCCCTATCTAACAACTATTTCACTCAGATTTGAAAGCACTGAAAACTATTGAATACCCACTTACCCACTTATTTCTTAATCTGTTTTGTGCCAGTGTACACTATTAGATATTTTATCATGTGATGTTAATGGCTACTTTCATACAGAAATTAATGACATCTTACAAGATTCAATGGGAGGGCAAAAGGGGGAAAGAGAAAACAAAAAGAAGGTAATTGCTATGTTTTTAGCTTGGACTACCATTTAGTCTCAAATATTCAGTGTAATGTTTTGCAATAAAATGGCAAAGAAATTTTATCTCCACTTCAGGATTAGTTGGTATACCCTGTTGTAAGCTGCCTGGTTTAGGATTCAAGTTAATTTTTTAAAGTAACTCCTACAGGCAAGTAGTCTTCACTCTCTGATGAGAGACAGTGAGCTCATTTGCATGGTGAGGTTTAGCTGAAGCTTACGACAGTTTTACTGCACTATGTCTGACAGCTTGCAAAATAGAGCAGGCTCTGCAGCTTTTTGAGAATGATAATTACATAGCTTCATTTCATTTATTTAGGATGCCCAGACACAGTTATCTTTAGATAGTTGAAATTGCCTGACACTGAAAAATAATTCCACCCTATTTTATTTGTAATTCATCTGGCTGGAATAATTCTGTATTTCATACCCCTGTGTCACCCTTTCCTGTAAGTAACTGATGTGAACGACACTAAATAATATAACTCAAAAGAGAAAAAAACTTTAGATGTTGACTTTTCCACAACAGGAAAGGTTGTTCCTCATGTTCAGTTTTGACAGACCTCACTCATTAAGTGACAATCAAAAATGTCAAACAGAAATAGCTACTGATGGGTGACTGTCAAACTACACATCATGAAGACTGACAGCTTCCCTACAGCCCAGTCAGAGATAAACCTTCCTTGTCTCTGCACAGTGATACCCAAGTCTCACCTGAGAAGCACAACCAAACCTGACCTGACAGTTTCCACTAAGCAAACTTCCACTAGCAGACACTTTAAGGAGAGTGTTGTCAAGTTATCCACTTTCATTCTTTAATTGTCAGTGAATGATATGAATGATCCAGTGATGAATTTTGCCTGAAAGACAAAGGTTCAGTGCCACCACTGCCTCACGGAGCAGTGAGCTGGAGAATCACAGGAGCCAAGGAGATTCAACTTGGTCTTGACAAATATTTCTGCAAAAGCAGCAGAAGGCAGAGCACCTACTATTGCTAAATTAAAAAAAAAAAAAAAAGAAAAAAAAAAGAAAAGATTCAGAAACGATAAAATTCAGACTATTTAAGGACAACTGGGACTTCACTCTGTGCTTGTTTCTCCACGTTATTGATGAAAACTTTGAACAAAACCTGTCCCTCACTAGTCCTATGGACCTCCACTGCTGATTTGTTTCCACCCTAAAAGTAATAATTAAGCCTTACCCTTTCCTTCTTGTACCTTAATCAGTTTTCAGTCTTCAGAAGGACCTGTCCTCCAAACCTGTAGCAATTTACAAAAGCAAAAATACTCAGAAATTCAACTCAACCCTGAATAATTAGAAATAAAGAAATGGAACCTTTTGAAATTTTTTCATGAGTTACATACACGCATGGTTGCAGACTGAGAACCAGATGTTAATAGGATATGCCAGGGGGAAGGAGGGAGGAAGGGAGAGTGGGAAAGAACCTCTGTGCCTTGTTCATTGCCTCTTTTTTTGGCAGTGAGAGTGCCACAGAAACCCACGTGGTGACCAGGAACATTACAAAGTGCAATCCTAGAGGTGGTCTGATGCTCACAGGAACACACTCCAGTATTTCAGAGACACTCTTGAGTTAATAAACAACATTGTAAAGGGAGTTATATAAGTAGCCTAAGAATAATTTGTTTGCAGCATTCTTGATCATAAAGGATGCCAGAAAGACAGCTGTAGTGAAAGACCTTACAAACAAAAACAGGTAAGATGCTACAGAATCTGTGATGTTGGAAAAATAAATGTCTGGGACAAATCAGTGGTATCTAGAAAACCTGAAAAATTTTAAGACTATAGCTGGACCACTTAAAAATACGTATGTTCTCCAGCTGTAATAATAGAACAGGGAAGCTGCTGATAAATACAAGTAAATGACCCCTACTAAACTGCAAAAGATGATTGAGAAAACCCACAGTTATACTAGAGGAAAAAATCTTCCCAGTAGAGGCACCTCAGATGACAGGCATAAGCTGGTTGCCCCAAAGGCTCTTCCAAAACTGGTAGTGGTGACAAAGCTCATAAAATATCTGTGTAACTATAATATGAAAACACACAGTAAAGATCCCTCAGAGAACAATCATCCCTCTCTGGTCAACTGTATTTTTTAAGCATGCCCACAAAATGGTAGATTATGGAATTAGTTAATATGTTATTTGGCTTCCAAAAAAGAAACAAAATGGTTGCAGACTCAGAGGAAATGGCAACATATATTACAATGTGCTAGCAGAGAAAACAAAAGCAAAGCTCTAAAGCGCAAGAAAAAGGGACTATCAGACTGGGAATTCTTGTTGAAGAATGGCATTTGATGGGCCATGGACATATAGGACATGATGAACCCCATGTTTCTTTGTGAGAAACATGACTTAAAAATTCTGTTGTCACGTTGAAGGTATTTTCTTCTTTTGTGCCATCCTCAAATGCTGCATGTGAGTTGCCTATACAAGTTTTATTCCTTAAGCAAGACTGAGACTAAGGCTGAGACTAAATATTTCTTCATATTGAGCGCACCGCTGTAATGAAAAGAATAAAATTACCACACTTGGAGACTCTCATGATCTTTTAGTTATATTCATACTTACAACAGGAATCTTTGACAGAAGTGTATTATAAGAGGACTTGAAAGTTGGTATTTTAAATAAAGTCCATTTTTGCTTAACCGTTTGAACTCTTATCATATTCTGTTTTCCTAAAGCCTGCAGATCAAACACAATTCTTTCAATGAAACTTGTTTGAAAAGAAGTTAAGAATGCAATGTGGCACTGCAGAGATTAATTGAACTACCATGTTCCAAGGTAGCGTGCAACGAAATTGCTAAAAGCTCCCCTTTAGCACTAATACATCTGTGCTTGAGACAGAAATGGTTGTGTTTTTCTTCATACAGTATAATTTGGTTAGGAAATAAATTTTATTATTCTTACAATCTTTCTGCATACTAATGATTTGAAAACAGTATCCAAACGTATTTATCTCACTAAGCAGTGTAGCATGATTTGATGGCACTGGTTAGGAGAAATAAGGGTATATTTTGAGTAGTGAGCTCTCAGGACTCACCCTTCCTTATATCTCTGTATATATGCATATATATGCATATATGTATATATGCGGTTTTTGTTCCACAACTGAAAAAGAGAAGCTGAACTGGAAATTATTCAGAAAAGAAGCCTAAGAATGATCCTGAGATCCATTTCTTAATCCCACCTAGACAAGATGAAATGGTCTATAACTTTATACATGACGAGATTCCTAATACCAGACAATTCCTTCATCAAGCACAAAAGGCATAATAGATTTCAACAATTAGAAGCTGACACTAAAAGACTATTTTTATTTTATTAAAAGACTATTATTATTTTCAACTGCTGTAATGATCAGTATGTGTACACAGTGGATTCTGTTAGTTGAACTATTTAGTTTAAATCATTGATTGGATATTTATCATCATGGTACAGAAATTATTGGCTTATAAACATGTGTTTTGCAGCAAGTCAGGCTGATGTATTATAAGATTTGGCCTTTGCTCTCAATACCCATGACTATGCTCGTTTTATGGAAGAGCAAATCCCACCTTCTGGCATTCCGGGTGGCTTGGACTATACTTCTTTCCCCCCGGTCATTCTTACTGAATAAGTTTGGCACTATAAGCAGATTCACAGTGACAGTGATGTCAGAAAGTGAGTACATAAGATGAATGAGAAGAAAAAATGAGTGAGGCAGCACCTTGAAGAGTCTACCTACCATATGGTGCTTTTGTCTCAAAGTACTTTGCAAAGATTTATGACATGATTATCATCATCATTTGAAGGCTAGAGAGATTTGGAACTTGTCAAAATCTGTGTATGAAAACTTTAAAAGGGAGCCCAGCTGTCTTTCCAGTCCCTAACCCTGGGCAGAGGACCACAGTGCCTCCTGTAGAAACATTACAGATATGTTTGAAACATTGACAAAGATCCTGATCTGACAGAGGAACTGATAGATCATTTACTCAAAAGCATAACTGTGAACTTCATGAATGCCCAGCTGTAAAGTGATAAGCATAGGACTAACACAGACTGGAAAATAAATATTAAACAGGAAATAAAAACAGACATTAAATGGAGGTAGCACCCTTACACCAGAATTTCTCTTCATACTCTTCGTACTAGACAAACAAGAAGGAGACTATCAGTTTTGCTCCAAAACTTCATCACAATAAAAGTAATTTAGCACAGCTGAACTGCAAGACTCAGTCTTCAAATGAGTTCCCAGTTTTTATAATCAAAACTTGTCTATTTTAAGGCTAGAATGAATAAATGATACCCAGGCAGTAATATAACAAAAGGAAGCCAGAAAAAGCTCACCCATTATACACAATGTAGTGATCCATTTGAAATGGGGAATGAGATTATCATATGGCAACATACTATCGAGCCCACTAAGTGACAAGAAACACAAGGCAAAAAGTTAGTGACACAACGTTTAGCATCCCTGTCCCATATGCAGGCCAGAGGTGTAGCAGAAATGCAAGTTCATGCAGCACAGCTGGAGCAGAAGCACATCTGCCATGTGCAGATCCTACAGGAGCAATCACTGGCAATTCCCATATATCCAGCAATGCACGGCTGAGTATTGCTATTGAGGATGTGTCCTAAACACTGGGGATGTTTCTATTCTAAAAACAGAAGTCATGTCCTGCAACGCTATATTCCATTCTTGAACCATAACTTCACTGTTGAAATATGTGTAATAAGCAATATATCTGCTGAATCAGGCCCAATGACTAGGTACACAACAGAAAGGCAACAATGCTGAGTGTCTTTGTCATCATTGGGAGTGGATGGCAGCAGTGACTGTAAACAGCAAATGTTTAATTTGAACTGGCATAAATTAGGAACAATGAAACAAAGAACCAGTAGCTGGATTAACAAAAGCATTAAAAGACTTTTTCATCACCCTAGGTACCTAAATTAAAAAAAAAAAAAAAAACCAAAAACGTCCTGTGCTACTGCCATCTACACATGAAGATGTCTAGCAACCCTTGGTGCTCAAATTTCCAAGATTAATGTTAATTACGATATGGAGGATATTACCATGATACAATTTTTTGGCAGTTTTGATAATACTAGGCAGCTTAATGCCTTCCTCACTCTTTGAAAATACCAAGCAGCTACTGTGTTTCTCCTCCCTACTGAGGACTGTATTTGTACGGGTTTTCAAAGCACACCTAATAGATCTCTACGTGGGAAAACAGCATTCTCATTTGTCTAGGAGCTGTGTGTGGTGAACTGCATTTAAATGGAATAGTGCATGATATGACCTCAACACCCACCTTTGTCTCCCAGAAACAGGAACCATTTGACAGGTGACATCCTTCTTGTGGAAGGATGTGGCAGTTAGCGTGATACTGCATTTTCAGCTGTGTGGACAAAATTACTGTCTCTCCTTGCTATTAGCAGTTCATTTAAACACATTAATCTAATTCTTTAGTAGTTGCTCACCTTTTATAATTTTTACCTGAGGTTTTTAGACTTCAACTTAAATATGAAGCACATTGGTGTATATTTTTGTGCATAGTTAAGTGAAAACACTCTCCACTTAGAAACTCCAACCTGACACTGAGCAAACCGTTCACATGAGGTTTAGATTATTAAACTTAAGTGTTGAACAGTGATAAGAGAAGAATTTTCTTTGTGACATCTTAAGGTAAATAATTGCATCCCCATGGTTTAACTCCAGCACCCAGCAATGCAGTGCACCCTGAGACACTTGCTTCCACTCCCTCTTCTCTTCCGGAGAAGAACCAGAAAAAAATTGCAAGGGAACTGAATGTAGATCAAATACAAAGGAAAGAGCTCTTGAGTCTTTATCCAGAAAGGATTACTGCCATTCCCTTGGAGCGCAGAGTATTTTCACCCTTTGCTTCTGTGCTCACTGGAGAATTAGATGCTGCAGGTTTCCCCTAATGCTGATAGGAAACTATCCAGTCATCCTTCATTAGTGCTAAGATAAATTCTTCATCCATTTTGTTTAAACTTTTTACTTGCTATGGTAGAAAAATACAAGCAATGTGGTTACTGCATTTGAACTTAGCTCTATCACATTATTCACAGTTTTTTATTGCTGCTAGTGGGAGAAACTGGTGGCAATAACCTCTGTCAAAGTCTTGTTTCCTAAAAAAAGAAAACCAGCCGTCACCAGCACGGGGAAAATGTCTCAGACATTCTTCACTTAACTAGCATTTCAAGCACAGCTTCTTCCTCTATTTCTCTCTTTTTTCTTCAGAGCACAGCCAGCAATGTCTCTCTATACTGTGTCTCCTTAAAGCTTCTCTTACCTGTCTACTTATTCCTCTAAAGAAAAATCAACTTTCTGTAAAGAATGGTAAAATCTGTCCTTATTTTCAACAGTGATGTGATTCTATGGGATGGACACTTCTTGCTTTGATTTGTCAAGGACACTTGCTTCAATGTGAAGGATCTTAACAGCTTCTTACAGTTATTGTAAACCAAAAGAAGTATTTACATTCTTCAGTGATGCTAGGTATGATTTCCTGATGCTGAATTCCCAGTAATTGTATTCAAGATTTTTCAGAGAAGACACTCTACACACCTATTGACTGGCACATAGTCCAAAGACCTTAAATGCATGAAAGAGTTTACTTTCCTAGATGTGCAGGTGTAGAATCATTCTTTAGCCAATATTAATCAGGCTCTACTAATTAACTTTGAAAGAACAGATTAGAATTCACTGAATATTTACAATTTTTTTTTCATTCTTCATCACATTCACTCAAGTTGTATTTTTAGTTGTTGGTTAGTATCTTTCCACTACGAAGAACAGAAAAAGTATTCTTGACCTTTCATTTAGTCAAAGCTTGTCAGTGGAGATATATTAACACCCACTTGGATGCAAGGAACAAAAAAAGGTTAATAAATGTTCTGAGAAATAAGGCAAGTATTTATCAAATAACCTACTTTTCAACTTGTTTTCTAAGTGATTTTTGTGTTAAGGCTAAAAAGTAACTCACTAAAAAAGAATGTCTGATTCCAATTCAGAGAGATGCTGCAGCATCTGCCCAGAACTGCACTGATTCAGTGCTAAAAATATACAAGATCTCAATCCTATGAGCAGAGGTGCAGGATAAGGCCCATGATAGTATACCATAATTTCTTTAATACCTGTATTAGCCAAATACAAAAAACCAGAAGATTTCTCTCCTTTTAATGGAACTGTTGCATTCACACTTGCCTATGAAAGAAGAATTAGATACAAAACCTAAACCAAGACCAACCTCCCTTTCTCATATATAATTTTCAGTTAACAGCATGGAAACATTTCAGCTTACAGACTGGAGGGAAAAATGCAGGGGAATTTGCTGTTCAAAATTAAGTAACTCAACTTCCAGGATTTTTGTGCTTTCTGTCTGTCCAGACACAGTATGCTTATCTTTCTGTATTGAAACAGGTTTATTTGTGCTAGACACACATGGCAAAGAAATGGTAGCTATGTGAAGCAAGTAATTTGAAAGTAAGGAGACAAAAGTAAAGCACTGAAGATGATAGTTTAATGCAGTAATAAAGAATTTTATAGACTGTAAGATTCAAAAGGAAAATTCACAATGACTTTTGATTAATTCAGTTAATTTCTTCAGGGAGTCACCCTCACATCTCCTCAAATGTATTACACTTGAAAGACAAGAGGTTCTTGCCTTTGTATCATTAGCTCAAGTCACTCCTAACAGAACAAAAAGCTGTTGCCATGAGTGTGCAGAATTGTGACCAACTGAACTGACACGACTTCAGGTATACTGTTGTTTGTACACCAATTGCATCACTGGTTCAGATTCAAATTTCAGTTACACTGACAAATACAAAGGGATTTCCTATAGATAAAAAGGTTTCTTATGATTTATGCATACATAAATGAGAAAAATATCTGGCCCAACAGAGAACAATAGATAAATAAAGCATGCAGATAAAAATTTAAAGACAAAATCAACATAAAACTTAGGAAAAGGAAACAAAAAGACACTAAAAGACCTCAAACTCATTTCAGAGCGTGGTTAAGAAAGTATCAGAACAGGTGCTGTGTCCTAATTACAGGGTAATCAAGTCAGTAGTGGTCCTTCTCTCTTCTGGCAACTTTTCAAAGAAAAATGTAGAACAGCAACATGGTGTATAAACATTTGCCCACAGGCTGTCAACACAAGAACCATCTCAGTTAACAAGACTGAACAGTAATTGAAGGAGCTTTGGAAAGACTACTTCTGTGCCTGGGGAAAGGGAAATCTGTACCATATAACAAAGCATTATGAATGCCACTGGGCAGGAAAAAAACATCAATACTTTTTTTTAAATTATTTTTTTATTTAGCTCAGATGCTGACAACAGCTACTAATCACTTCTTCCACAGTGGAAAAGAATGTATATTCCATCCATAAACAACCCCTGTTACTATACTATACTAGGTAACGATAAGAAGGACATAAACATCACAACATCTGTGGGAAGAGTTAAACTTCAAATCAGAAGGAAAAAGAAAATCTATTCCAGTTGTTTTTCTGTGTTGCCTTTTCCACAGTTCTGAAAAAAAAAAAAAAAAAGAAAAAAAAGGCTTAAAGAACCATCTTCCTGCCTGATGTAAATACAGATTTCTTCAGCAATCTTGACTTTGGCAATAACAGGTCATTCTTCAGATGGGGTTTCCTAGAGAACAGATTTTAGAAATTACATCTGCTGCCTGCCTGTGCTAGCTGGAAATTCAATTCATGCACCCGATTCTATTCCCAATAGAGATTAAAAAAAAAATGGCACATTCATATAAGTGTTTGAAAAAGCTAAATCTCATATGACTCATACCTCTCTTCCTGTCAAAATAGATTAATAGTCCTGTTTATCCAAGCAGCACATGCAGCATCATTAGTAGGAGATGGGCTTTCCCACACAACTCGGGCAGTGAACAGAGACACCAGGACCTAAACGCAGAACACTAGAACACCGCCAACCTTTTTAAGTTTTTCTTTCAGAAGAAAAACACATGAGTGCCTGGGGTGGGAGATACTGGTCTAATGGTTCAGTAGTTGGGTAGCCTTCAACTATCCCACTCTATGCTCCTCTCAGATCCATCAAGGCCAGAGAGTTCAGATAAATGGTTAGCCCTCTGAAAGATGAGTAGCAAAGTTTGATTTATGCAGCAGATCCTGGACATCTGTAGGGATACAACGGAAAAGCCTTTCAGTTCCTGTAGCTTGTTTTGGTCTTTGGGAAAAGAGATTTGAATCTGGGCATTTTTCCAGAACCCTTTGGAGGGTCTTTAATCCTTCAATAGAAGGGAAAACAACACTTTTAGCATTTGAAAAGCAATTCCTGTCCCACTGGGAGAAGAGGGGTTTTAAACTTCTGCTTTCAGGAGAAGATTCTCAATTCCATGTCCTAAATGAAGATGGCAAAGTGATACCTGTCTAACTATAGCATATGAAAAAGGCTGAACAGAGATGTATGCAGAAAGTTTGCATCGATCTCCATTATACTGGACTTCTGGTTCTGATTTAACCATAGAAAAGCCAAGTATTGCAACACTTAAGCTTCTTTTTTGGATCTAACCCCAGATTTATACATATAATCATTGCTAATCTGTTTTACTGTGTTTGCAAAATAAACTGCCCCACAGAAAGTTCTTCAACACATTTTAGATGTGGTGGCTAGTCCTCTTGGGACAGAAATGGCCAGCAGCTAAAGCACTTATTTGTCATTGTCCCTATTAAGCCCAAAGACTCTGCATTTAAACACACAGACAACATTAAAATATTGCATAATTGTGTTCTAGCTACAAACAGAGCCTGGAATTTGCAGTAGTTTCTGCTCCCAGCAACATGGAACCCTACCTCCCAAGGTGAAAAGAACCCACAGTTCTTCTTTGCAGGCAGAACCCTCCTTCTCCCTTAATAGGACCTGCTTCACTGGCACAGTGTGCACATTAGAAACTAGGCGGACAGCAGCAACCTAACACAGGCTGAGGACAGTACACAAATGTCCCAACTCCTAATTATTAAAAGCCATGGGAATCTAGGCAAAGAATTTATCCTATGTCCCAGACTGCAATCCAAACCCCAGGGTTACCATGACTGAGACCTGGAAGAGCTTCATTACAGGCTTAGCGGTGCTCAGCATGTGCATGTCCCCTAGTTCTGCAGAAAATACCATTATTTTATGTAAAATGTGGACACTATTTAACAAGATAATGGGGATCCCTGTTCATTTCTAAATATGTCGTAGGCAGTAGCCTGGAAAGAGGCTGCTGAAGGGGCTCAGGCAACTATATAGAAAGAAATGGAATTTAACACAAGGAAAATTAAAATTTACTGGTTATCATCTGCTACATTATCTTTGAGATGTGACACAACTGGTTTTGATTTGATTCTGGAATTCATAATAGTTGTGCTTGCCAAAATGGTACAGTTCATAGCTATAGCCTACATACTGCCTTCACAGAAAGAGCTCTGGATGTGTGAATGCTCAAGGTTTGATAGCTATTAACAAAAACAGCAGCAGGTACCACCTTACTGAGTGCCTAAATTTTATAGATAAGGTTTGAACATTCTTTGTATTGCCACTACTCTATCAATTCCCTACTTTTTACCTTTATTACTCTCCTGCATGGTACAATTTGGCCTACATTCACATCTTTAACTGTACCATTTTGTTATGCTCAGCGTTTTCTTTATTCATCCCATATTTCTGAATGCATGCAAGTTAATAGGAACCATGCATTGAACTTTCAGAAATGTTCTGGGGGATGGGCCTACTTCCTTACCCTGCCTGTGCAACATACAAAACCAGTCTGCAGACACATGCCAAAAAAACCCCCCCAAAATAAAGCAAATTCACCCACATAAAAATAAATAAAAATAGAGAAGTCATCATTAGCCCCAAACCACATTGGTTTTAGGCAAGTTTTCTCAATACCACAATACCACAAAAGACAATATAAGACAACAAAGGAAAAAGAACTTAATGTTCTCAAAGAACTTTTTTCAACATATTTGTGAAATGCAGAATTTTACAGCACTGAGTGCAAGAAAATGGACCGAGTGTACACACCAACTGAGAGCCACCCAACTGAGAAAAGCTGAAGGAAGGAAGAAAAGTTTTTCACTGCTGGGTGAAAAACTGGCTCTGCTGGGTGAAAAACTGGCTGGACAGATGAGCCCGGAGGGTTATGGTGAATGGGGTGAAATCCAGTTGGTGTCGGGTCACAAGTGGTGTTCCCCAGGGCTTGGTGTTGGGACCAGTTCTCCTTCATATCTTTATCAATGATCTGGATGAGGGGATTGAGTGCACCCTCAGCAAGTTTGCAGATGACACCAAGTTGGGAGGTAGGGTCGATCTGGTAGGGAGGCTCTGCAGAGGGATCTGGACAGGCTGGATCGATGGCCCAAGGCCAATTGCATGAAGTTCAACAAGGCCAAGTGCCGGGTCCTGCCCTTCTGTCACAGCAACCCCACGCAGCGCTACAGGCTTGGGGAAGAGTGGCTGGAAAGCTGCCCAGCAGAGAAGGACCTGGGGGTGCTGG
>JAVJGG010000074.1:66987494-67002861 GCA_035590195.1 Aviceda cuculoides
CCCAGGAAGGCATATATTATGTTCCTTCTCCCAGTCACTTAAGATAAGGCTTTGGAGGAGTGCATTCCTACCCTCCACGGGCCCCTCTCCTCTGGCCACATTGCCCTGTTCACAAAACTCCAGCAGTTTTACAGAGGCTGTTTTCTTTTTTTTAACGAATGTTTGAGACATTGACTATCAGACCGTCGCACAACTACAGTCATGTTCTTAAGACAAATGACCTTTTTATCGGTGATAGCAAACTGAATCCTCACCATTGATCCTACTGTCTGCTTTTCTTTTGGGGGTTTTTTTTGTTGTTGATGTTTGGGGTTTTTTGTTTTGTTTTGTTTTGTTTTGGTTGGTTGGTTGGTTGGTTTTTTGGGTTTTTTTGGTTGGTTGGTTGTTTTTTGTTGCACCATTACAGCCTGTTCAGTGAGAGCACTGAATTGGCTGCATGGTGACCATGGCCAGTCTCTCCACTTGGGGGGCGTGTAATGAGGCTATGGACAAGTCCAAGTGACAGTGTACCCTGTAGAGCAGTGCCCTCTAGTTTGATTTAATGTCAAATGCTATTGACATTCAACAGTTACACTTGTTTGCTTTGCCAAGACACAGACTCATTGGATAATCTCTCCTGTTGATACTGTTGTATAAAAAATTAAACACTTAGTGGCACATGATACATAACCCAGATGTACCATGTCCTTGATGAATTTTCTAACCAGCAGCTCAATTATCTTCCACATTTTGGAGCAACAAATATTTAAGAATTTTACTAAAAGCATATCAGCTTCACTAGGGTATACAGAGACCTGCATTTAGTAACTTGATGGTTGCAACACATAAGCAGAGGATAAAGGAACACAGCCAGAAGTTCTTATTACACGGATGACTTTATATTTATTAAATTATATGTATGTAATTGCTTAGGAGTTATAATACCATTAACATTAGCATTAATGCCAGGAAAAAATGTTCCCAGCTGAAACAGTTTGGAAAAAAAACCGTGAAGCATTTCAAGTAACTTCTGGCAAATAATACTGACAGAATATTTTGTCTAAATCTGCAATACATTAGAGCCATGAAAGGGATGAACACATCAGTATGAATATTCTCCCAAAGTCACTACATTTCAAAACACAATTATATCCCAGTGTTGTGGGAATCTGTTTTTCTGACTGATTTCCTATGCATGTCAGGGTCCTGAGGGCACCAACAAGACTTAGAGCCTGGCCTAGCATCCCCCAGGGTGTCCCCCATCCCTGACCATAACCCAGGAGTCCATTTCATTCAGGCCAGAGCCACCAGTCCATGCTCCTGCCTGGCTGTGGACCTTGCTGAATGTGACCCCTACTTGCAGGCCAATGTTCCATCCCAGCCTCAACCCTTCCCTGTACCCAGGGAAGTGCCTGATGCCCAGGACTGGGGCTTCCCAGCTCCCTGTCTGGCTGCTGGGATGGGGCCTGGCTGCCAGGCCCTGTCCTGCCACCCCAGGGAACCTTTGCACCTTGTGGAGCTGCCAACCTACGCAGTGCCATGGCAATTCAAATGCAAAAGCATAATTTGCTTTTTGGACAAAGGATTTCTCTGAATGGTTTTAAATTCAATAGCACACAATGAAAACTGAAAAAAACTACAGCTGAATTTTGTTTTCACACTACTGTAAAAAACATAGGACTTATTAGCTCCAGCTTATAAACGCATGACTAAAGAGGTTCCAAAAATACAGATGAAAATAATGAATGGTGAAATATCACAGCCCCAAAATAAGTCTGATATGACACAGAACAAAATTATAAGATACAGCCTTTTTCGTCCCTCCCTCTAATAGTAACTGTAATGCGTGAGAATTTACCCCGTGTTTTTCCACTCAGTGTCACATTTTTATCTGATGGGTAATTCATATTAAGCACTTTAGGCTTGCTCAGTGTTATCTGTCCATTTACCACTGTTCAGACAGAAAGCAATGCTATAAAGATCAAGGCCAAGTGGCATTAAAAAGGTGAAAGCTAGCATTCAAAGCAGCATATCACATATGCATGTGTGAAAAGCCAGCAAATTTGCCAAGCTCAGACATGATACAATTAGGTGATAACCAATAGATAGCTTGGAAAGCATATACTTTATCTGAAGAGAGGATAAGTGCCTATATGGACAGCTGCTTAAAGCTGATTAATACAGTGGTTTTGAGGTAATATGTGAATCAGGCTGCAGAGCCTTGGTTAATCAGAACAGGACACCTTTGATCTGACTTATATCAGCTATGGAAATGGTATTGTTCTAGAAGGACAGAGACCAGAAAGGATCTTAACGCAACATTTACCACAGTCTGGATGAGAGACATTAATGATCATGCATACTTAGCATTTGAGCAGAATTATTAACTAATTAGGTGATGTATTATACAGATGCAAGAGATAAGGCTGATAAACAAACCTTAGTGATTATGAAACAATAAACTTAGCATTACAATTCCTTCTCCTTGGCCACTGAACTAAGGCTGCTACAGAGAGGGCTGTACAGAATGGCCCACCAGACTTTTGCTTGTCCCTCGCCACATTATATCATAAAACTGAATGATGACTCTGAAGTCAAGTCAAGTATTATGTCTGGGCAAGATAGGATAAGTGGTTTCTGGCAGAGGTGCAATTGCAAGCAGCCAGCTGTAAACTGTAGGAAGAAAGACTGAACATAGCTATAGTGGGTCAGGTTGTCAAGTCCGATACTCAGTCTTGAACAGGACCCCAAGCAGATGCCTAAAAGTGAATATAAAAGTAGTGTAAGCAGATAGTGATGCTTTTGAAAAGCGTTCACCCAGACTCCAACAACTTACAGCTCAGAAACCCCTAAGCCAAATATATTTAACAATTCTCAGACAATTTCTCTCCCATGATCATGTCTTGTCTGCCCTAAGTCTTCTGGGGCTCACAACAACCCCCTGAAGGGGCTCCTCATGTAAGCGGCTCCTCAGGTCACCCATATGGTATATGAGAGCCTCATCATATCTTGAACCTGGCTTCTATTAACTTAATTTGAGGACTTACATGCTTGTATACAAAAAGATCCTAGCAATCAATTATTTTGCATCATTTCCAAGCTACTTTCATCTAACATACCTTTATTGTACCTCCTGTCAGCACTTTCTGTTGTGGGCTGGAGGGTATTTGGTTTAACCAGTAATTCCTGGAATGTAAGCCATCTCATATTTCTCATCAACCTTGTCACATTCTTCATGGTATTTTTGCTAGTTGTACTAGATCGGGGTTTTTTTTCAGATGGTGAGGGGGATACAGTCACTGCTACTGATTATTCTCATCTAGCTTCTTTCTTATCTCTTTATGCCTAAAAAGGACTTTGATTTTATTCAGTGGCAGTTTCTTTAGGACCCTGTGGAAAGGGAGCTTAAAGAATACCTCATCAAGGTGCGGGTAGACTAGGCTGAGCAGATCTTGCTCCCTGTGGCTCAAGATTCCTAATGCCTCTAAGCTCTTCTCCACACATTTATCCAAGTATCCAGGAATCATTCTTTATTACAGTTTTAAACTAATTTGCCTGTTGCAGATACCAGGATTAGCAGATTTTAGTTCCTCTAGATCTCCCATACAAGTTCCCCTAGATCTCCCACACAGCCCTTTCTAAAATTACTATCACATCTGAGACCTTTGAGTCATGAAGTGCAAGGGATTTTTAAACACATGGCTACAAACTCCAGTTAACTCATTCAGAGATTTCATCCTTGAGCTGAACTTTTGTAAGTCCTGGTTAAATACCACCTGCTCCAGGCAATCTGCTGTAGTTGAGTTTCTGTTTGTTGCATAATTTCTTCCACTAACACTTCACTTTGAGCAAAATGCTGATGAATTCCCCCTTAAAAGAATTAGAGCATACAAACCTCTTGAAGCTCACATGCATTGAACAAAAAACTCATTTAGTTTTTCTGATAGATGTTTACCTTCCCTGAGTGCTCTTTCACATATCTATTGACCCAGCATACTGTCTAGAAGGCTACTTCCTCCTGATGCCTTTAAAAAAGGTTTTTACATTGGATATAGGTTTTGGTTTCTGCCTTTTGCTAGTTGTTCCTCCAGGTTTCTTGCCTGTTTTATTATGGTTTACATTTAACTAGCAAATATTTCCAATGTTGTTTGAGCTTTCTGAAAGATATCTTTTTGCTTTTAATAACATTTTTCCCCTTATGTTGGTATTTAGTGATGCCAGCATCCTTTTGCCTTTTCTTAGGGGTTTATATTTGTTTATTGGGTAAGTGGTATGCATTTGCTCTGTACCTCTGCTATGGTGTTCTTAAATATCAGCCAGAAACATCCAAAACTACACATCTAGCCATTCAAGAGATACAAAACTGATTCTGCAATCCGTCACTCTGCTCATTTGCTCAGCTTAGTGAAGACAGAAGGGCTACAAATGTAATTTTCATTTCCTCCTAAATACTCCAAAACTTTCTCTAAGCTATAATCTCAAAACTTTTGTACCTTGAAGATACTTCCTCCCTTTCATTGCCTAGGTCTCAGACACCTATACTGCCTTGCATATCTGCATCTTAGTCACCAGTGTGGGTGCCTAAGGATCATGCAATTATCTGATAGAAGGGCTGTGCTCTCCCATCTTACATTAGGGAGAGAAAGAGGTCAAATGTAAGAAACAGTATCTACCCATCCTTCATCTCACAATTGTGTGTAAAGCAAAGACAAAAGATTTGATTTCTCTGTTAGGGAGAAGTGTGTAAGACAATAAGACTTCATATGACATACTACAAAAATTGACCTTTCTTGATTTAGGAACCTAACAATTAAGGAACAAGGGACTGGGCTGGAATCCGTGTCTTTGCTCTTCTATAGAGCAATATCTGGTATTCAGACTCCAAAATGTTGTTTAGCTACTGAAGACTAGTAATCTCACAACTTTTTTTTCTTTAAATGAAAGTGCAGTCCTGCCCCTATCTTTGTCTTCTCTCATCTTGACTCACACTGACAGCTAGATGGTTTCAAAAAAATGTTAGAGAGAAATGGAGAAAAACTACAGCAATTTTCCTATTTCTATTATCAGAAGGTAAGACAGAACAAAAAGAATCGGTGAAATTGTTAGGTTTCAGTGAGATTACCATCATTTTCCCCCAAATTTTCATTCTTGCCATGAAATTATAGGTCATGGTTTGTAAATAATACCAGCCAGAATCTGATCTCATTTGCATCAAATTCAACCAAGGACAGCTGCACTGGTATAATGAAACTGAAATCAGAACCTGATCTCTTTGCAGTTCTTGGGTCCATTCTTTCCACAGAGTCCCAAAGGCCTTGGCAAACACAATCAGTATTTATTGTGCCCTCTTGCTGGTACTATAGCAATTACAATCCCTGAGACATGGGAATTCAGTGACTTCTCCCTAATTTCCATATCTTAGAGCACCTTGCATTGTGCTGCCATGGTGCCTTAAAAATAGGGTATTCCCTAAAAGATAGGAAGGTAACATAGGACATGTACTGAAGACCTGTAACCAGGCGCAGTCCTCAGTCCCTGTCCCACCCTATGTTCTATATCTCTGTCCATAGTGTCTGTGAGCTCTTAATAAATGCTGCAACAGAAACCTAGAACACATGCCATACATAACAGACACATTCATTTAATGACAAAAACAAGACAGATGGGTGAACTGGGGAAAGAGTCTAGGATGGTGAATTAGAAACACAGCCATTAAATTTAAATTAAGGTAGTTCTTTTGTCTCAAAGCTTCCTGCACATGCAACCAATTTTCTGTCTCTAAAATTAAATTCTTGTATGGATACTGATTTCCAGTACATCTGCAATAATTCTGTCTCTTTTGTCTCACTTCCTTAACAATGGCAGTAAAATTGTATAAATTTTTTCATAAATAAATTGTACAAAATAACATTAGATAATAAAGTTGTGATTTTCCCCCTGAGATAGTATAACAAAGATTTGCATAAGAATTCAGATTGCAAGTTCTAAGAGGCACATGACACCTTTTATGTAACAAACCACTATGAAAAATTTTCAAAGGAAATCTGAAACCCACCACTAATATTTCACAATAAACCAAGACTTCTCAAAATACTTTATTATAAAATGACTTATACATAAATTTATATGCCACAACTAGTTTTTACTAATCTGCATATTGTAACAATCAAACAAATAACATACACCTCTATGTGGTTCTGCTCAAACAGTGTATAACCTGCTATTAATAACTCCCAGTAAAAGATAAGATAAGATTAGTACATACTATTGCATTTCCATACAAAATCCTTAAGGCACTTTTGCAGCTTCAACTACAACAACGTATATTAACAACTTTTCCCTTTTTGATATCTTTACTAACGAGATTAAAATGGTAACTCTGATCACTTAATACATAGATAAATAGCTTGATTTAATTCTTTTATTCTAGAGGGGTTTTTTTTGCATTGCAAAATTCTCAAATTTAAAGAAAACAACATGCAACGTCAGTCTAGTTTTCATCTGCACACAACAAAATGTAGTTTCTTTCATGACTTACCTTCTCAGAAATTTCTTTAAGATTGCCAAAGACTAAGGAGTCAAAGCCATAGGTCTGGGTACAATAGGAAGCCTTTGCTTCAATACTCTGAAGACACAGGCTCCTAAGTAAACCTGCAATAAAATTAAGCATGGGAAGTTTATGCAGTTTTTTAGAGTTGCTTTCCATGTCTGGAAATAACTCTGCAATTCCTTTGATTTGCTTGGATATTGTATCACTCTGGATCTTCAGTCTTGCATAAAAAACCCCAAAAGCACAATTTCAATTCTGAAAGCATACACTTCCTTTCCTCCCCTGCTTCCCAACTGACATTGAAAGCATCCCACTGAGAAGTACTTACACACCAATACATCAAAAATTTGAGCAGATACGGACAGGGGAGGACAGAAGCGTGCTGTAGCAAGCATCTTAGGACTCATCCCTTTTCTCTTAGCAGTCCAAAATGAAATCAACATTTTATTTTGCTTTCTGAGAAGAAAACAAAGCACATCTAGAAGGTATTACAATCCATTCTGAAGTGATTTTTTTCATAAAAGCATTCTACCCATCTAAATGAAACTACCATTCCCTTCCTAAACTATTTGAGGAAGAGAAACATGTCACAGAGTCTAATCTGTCATGATATTAGTAATGAATTGTGCGTCTCTTCACAGTACTTGCTGTAATACCATATCTCTACAAAACTAAATTTTTCAGAACATCTTAACTGCAACATATTTAATGAACTAATTGCTACTAAAGCTGAAATGTATCTAGATTCTAGCAACAGTGATGTTACACCCACTGAAGATTTTAGTTGTCCTGGGATTAGAATCATAGCATTATAGGATCATAGCATGGTTTGGGTTGGAAGGGACCTTAAAGATCATGGAGTTCCAACACCCTGCCATGGGCAGGGACACTTTCCACTAGACCAGGTTGCTCAAAGCCCCATCCAGCCTGGCTGGGAACACTTCCAGGGATGGGACATTCACAGCTTCTCTGGGCAACCGTAGACTGTTTGTGCAAGATTTCTTATATTTCTTTGTAGAAGAAATCCATCTGAGATCTTTGTTCAGCCATGCTCAGGTTTTCTATGGTCTTTATTTAAAAGCTACACAGAGAAGAACTTTGATTGACATTGAGTGTGATATGTAGCCTCTATGCTGAAATCATCATATTCAAATCGATACTTAAGGTCTTTTCTCAAACATATTTCATGTCAACTTTACAACTGTGAATGGAACCGTTTGTTCTACTCCTACAACCATTTTTTGTTATTTCCTGTAACACACAGCATCTGCTGTTGGTCATGAGGGCATTTGAATTCTTCTGGAAGAACCATGTCCCCCATGACATCTGCAAAGAATGACCAAGGACTTAGACTTTATGCAATTCAGCTACTGGGTAATATCAATGGAAAAGACCGAATTATAAAAAATGCTAAAAAGATCAGAGGAGAAAAAAAGAGAAACCTATCACACAGTTCAGATTTTCCTCCAAAAAACACACCCCTAAAATTCAGAAAAATTCCACCTTTCAAATATGTTGTCTGGACTGAGGATGTCCTCTACTCAACTTCTGTCCCAGCCTGATTTTGTTGTTTCATTTAAAATATCACTCAGGTCATTGTGTGTTCTGATGTTGCTAACATTCATTATTGAAACTAAGTGTTTTCTATTGAAAACCACGCTTCCTGTCCCTACAGGCTTTCTCCTTAGTGAGAAGAAAAGGCTTAATGAGGTTTTCTTGTAAGCTAAATCCGGTAATAAATGCATGAACTGGGAACAAGAAAGAAATGATGGAAGACTGCTGATTCCCTGTTTTCAGGGTCTTCCTTTCAAAACAACATGTTCCCTTTAGTCCTCAAATGCTGTGTCCCCATGAAAGGCCATGGACTTCTGAAACATAAAGGCTTAACAAACTCTCAGATAACATCTACTTTGGTTCTAGTTCTGTAGGCAGTAACAGAACCACAATATCATTTCAGTCTATGGGTGTAAGCTACAGTAGAAACAAGGAAGAACGTCCCCTATATGTGGAAGTGAGACACTGACACACACCAGCCTTTGTTCTGAGACTCGGGCTGGAAAATGAAATGAGAAATTCAGCTGTTGCTTGTGATAAAGATGTGAAGGAAACAAGCAGCAATCAATTGCCCACTACATGGATGAAAAAAGAAACCAAGTTCTGGAGAAGAAAATGCCACAAAAGGAAAATACCTCTTCTCCTAAACAAGCCAGGTACTTGCCTGTGAGTTAACAACATGTTTGAGCACAGTTAGTCTGCTTCAATGTGTATTTGCAAATGGAAATGAAGTGAGTTACTATGTATGCTAACTAAAAAGCTTCTCACCACTTTATGAGACACAGAAAAGTATAAAATAGTATCAGACAAAGCCAGTCTGGATGACCTATTATATTCTGTGACAAATTTTAACCCTGTAGAAGATGTAACTGCTTCTGTATGCATTGTTTGGATTGTAGGTGACTAAAATGACCTCCAAAGGTCCTTTCCAATCTCAACCATTCTGCAATTCTGTGAGAATTAATAGAAAATAGGATCTTCCCTGCATCTTTCTTTCTTTGATTCCTTATTATAACATACTTCTCAGCATTACCAGACAGCAAACGAAGTGCTGACACTTCCAGGGAAAAATGGACTTCATTTTGTAATGCTAGAGCTATTTAAATATGGAGGACAAGAAAGTTACTTTGACTAAAAAGTTTTGGGAAGGAAGATCTTGCATATCTTCTTCAGTAAGTCATAACCACAGGGACAATCCAAGGTATCTCAAAAATAATTCCAAAGGACTGAGTGCAAAACACTGAAGAGGTAAAACAGTGTAAGAAATAATAGACATATGATCAATGAGTTTAAGGAATGAGCAGAGGCTAGAGATTTGAAGCCAAAATAGATATTCTGTGAACTACTTCAAATTCTCTAAGATCTGTTCTTCCCTGCTACTTTTATACTGATCTAATATTAAAAAAGAATAAGTGAAAAAGTTCATTTTTTAGTATGCTGTCTAGAGGTAGGTCAATGGCAGTAACTAAAAACTGAGAGACACAAGCAACAATTCAAATAGGTGGACAGTTGGCTTGCTGAGGTCCCCCTTGCTTTTAAGTCTGCAGTTTTTTTAAGGATGGACAATAAAGATACCGGT
This sequence comes from Aviceda cuculoides, assembly GCA_035590195.1. Lineage (NCBI taxonomy): Eukaryota > Metazoa > Chordata > Aves > Accipitriformes > Accipitridae > Aviceda > Aviceda cuculoides. The sequence goes on from JAVJGG010000074.1 coordinate 66,997,157, forward strand.
AAGGAGAGATGTAACCAGATGCCAGACATGTAACTCTGACACCTCTTCATCTTTGACATCAAAAGGGTGTCATAGCTGAGTGCTTTGCAAGTTTTAATGCCTTTGGCTCTTTATCCCTGCAATGAACTGCTTCACTCTTGACTTAGGTGCCTGATTTCTACGAATTTGGAAAAATCACCTAAAAGAAGAGGGGTTTAAGGCTACAGACAAGTGTAAAGAAACAGAAGTTCGTTTTTCCTAGCTGCTGGAATATGGTTTTTCTCAAGAATTGGTTCCACCCAATCATGGAACATTAGAATTACTGTAACACATACCTCTGGTTTTTCATAATATTATCACTAATGCCACAAAAAATATTATGTTCTCCAGCATGACTGAAAGTCAAAATGCAGAGGTTTACCTCAGGTTAATTAAATATTTACATAAACTCTCCCCATGCTACTTTAGGATTACACTCTTAAAAAAAGGACAAATCTTTTAGCGGCTTAGATGATCATGAAGGCTGTGCATCGTCATCTTACACCCTGGTTATTGCTATATTCTCTTTTCTGACTATGACAGACAATTCTTGATGTGCTAAGATCTTTCTAATATCTGCTAATATATAACAATGCTTCTAGTAAAGTAAAAAAACCAAGAGGATAGGAAAATGGCTTTAGAACATGAAGAAAATGCTATGAACTTCTCATACAGATTTACCACAGCAAGCAAGACAAGCTTCTTACCTTCTATCTTCATTTTCAAGACCTTTCAGTCCTTGTCCCAACATTACTGCACTTTATTGATTACGGACAGTTTGACTCCCCTCCAAACAGCCTGCAGAGGCAGCCAGCATTGCTTCCTACTTATTTCCAAATACTTGTGCTTTTCCAGACATCACATTTTGAGGAAAGTACTTGCATATATCCATGCAACTAACCTTGTTCTAAACCAGCCCTAGCTCACCTCAAACTGTTGCAAACATTAATTTTTTTTTCACACCAAAAAAGGCTTTGGTTTCTCCCTTACAAAACCACACTTAGTATTGTAATTAAAATAGCTTGTCCTCACTAGCACTGAGGAAGTGTTAGCTCTGCTATCTCTCCTCATCTAGTTAGGCCTTTTCTTCTAAGACATCAAAAAACCCCACCCCTTTCCAGCAGATTGTCTCTCATATACAAATAAATCATACAAGCCACTCTAACCCGCTAAACTCTCCCTGGAAGTCCTTATACTCTCCTTCAGGCAGTCTTACCTCAGTACATGTTAGACCAAGGACTGCCCACAGTGATGCTCTTTTCCTTTCATCTTTTGCAAAAAGATTCTCCTGGGCTCCTGCAGTTAGGGGCCAGGAAGGTGCTTGATTGCTTCACTCAAGCCCTGTGCTCTGCCATGTGTTAAATGGTTCTTGGACTCCAACACTGGCAGAAAGTACATTTGCCTAAAAGCTGACATTTCTCTATGTGTTTACCAGCAAAGAACTAAAGCTTTCAAATACCCTTTTCAGATTAGACATGCAGCTTCTCCTCATCAAAAGTCATGTTATCTCTTTTCCTTGAATAAACAAACCACTTGACACATTGTTTTTCTGGTTAAATTAAATACTTACTTGTACAGGGCTAGATGTTAAAGCCAAACATATAAATTCAGGAACATTTTGTTCTTCCTGACAATGCAATACTGCCACAGCGGTCAAAACAGGAGTAACGATGTAAATCAGTACATTATTTCCCCAATTAAGTAATTTTGTTATGCAAGTTGATTCTGCTGGCACCATACTAGATTTTCAAAGTCTTATGTATGCTTTCTTTTTTCTCCTTAATAGAAAAATGGTTTTGATTAAATGATTTTAGTGAGGTACAATTTCTGTATTTATTCTCTGATAAAACAGGAGTGAGAGCAGCACTGATTCACAATCTCACCCTTATATGATCTCCATGATGTACTTCAGATTGCAGCTTTAGGTCCCAGGACAATCATAAGGTAATACAGTACTGTTAGCAATTCAACCATTTAAAACCCTGAATTCTTTTAGAACTGAGAAATTATTTGTGGGCTTCTACTTATTGCTCATTTTGTCCCTGTGTCTATTGTCTTTTCTCCAGCACTTCAGTTTGAAACATTCTCTGGTGAATCCCTCTAGAGAAGGATTCTGATGGAAACTTCCCTACTACTTCTAACACAGTCAATACCGAAAGAAAAAATGTTGGTGGTTTTGTTTTTTGTTTTTTGTTTTTTTTTTTTCCCTATAGTCTTACCTTCCCAAGTGTCACATTATTATGAATAAACAGCAACACAAGCTTTAAGTTACAATCACATTAGGAGAGTCATGAATACGCACATTATTACATACCTGTTCATACGGCACCTTGCTATCTGCTAAAACCAAAAAAGCTTGAATTCAGTGTTCCATGTGTCAGAAAAAAAAAAATACTGATCCACGTACAAAGCAGATACACAGAATTCTAGTTAAGGTACTAATAAACTCGGGCAAATAATTTTAAACTCTCATTGAAATTTTCTGAAGTTTTGTTTTTGTTCATGTGCAACACAATTTAATGAATCAGCCATCAGCAAAATACACTGTAGGAAGCTTGACAGATTTTTATGATTAAGGAGCACTTTGGGATTACTGGGGTTAATACTTTAATTTTCCTACTCTTTGAAAGCTATTCTGATGGTAAATTATTTGATATAGAAAATCCACAACAGCCACTTTAGCTGAACTCTGACTTCATCTGGGGCCTTTGTGTTACATAAGTAAAGTCAGTACAAGTAAAACTAAAACCAAAACTCTCCCAGACAGTCACTCTATTGCTTTTATTTATACTCACATTTGTGTGACTAAAGTTTTTAATTTAACATATGGAAACAGCTTGGAATATCTAACTACATATAACTGCAATTATTCTCAATATGAAATAAAGGTTCCACTTTATATTACAAGATTAGCTTTTTTAATAAGATGACCTATAATTAATTAGTATGTAAGAATAACAGTTGTGACATGCAGCATCCTAACACTTAATTCTCTTCTGAAAATTTAACTTCCTGCAAATTTACCCAAAGTTTCTGCACTGATTAAAAAAATAAAAGGAAAACAACCACACCAAGTCCTGAAACACTAAGTGAAGAGATTTCATAATAGCGACCAGGACTGTCTGGATGCAGAACCAAGACTTAGTGAACTTATGTGAAAGCAAAATATGAAATTCTGTCTCTATGAAATGCAATGGCAAAATCCTCTAACATGAGCAAGGTCAGAATTTCACTCACACTGAAGAGATGACTAGTAGCATTCATCGATATTCAAAACCAGCAAAAGCATTTGGAGAAGCCTGCTATGAATGTTTACAAAACAAGTAAGCATCTGCTAGTTTCTAGATGAAGTTCCTATTTTAGCCAAAAACCAAATGTAAGTGGTTTAGTACGTTTGCTGCAGAGCTGCAAAGTGCTTGAACTATTAAGTGCTAGTTGGAAGACTTCCTGTTTTAAAGAGAAGGCAAGAGACTGCTAAATGCTGTTAACCTGTGTTAAAGTATTACACCAGCAAGGATGCTCTGCGGTAGGGAAAGAAACTATCACAGAGTCTATATGGCACACGTGAAATGAGGACTGTTTTTAGCAATGTATATCACTTTACCACTATAGGTAATGCATTTTGTTTACTGGTTTAGTACCTAGACGTTATTACAAGACTTTCTGCAAGTCTTTGCTTTGATTTTGTTTTAAATAGCCTAATATTAACAACAACCTAACCTCAATACTTTTCAATAGAAATTACTTATTGCTGTATCATAAAGCTTTGTGGCATTTAATTACCAAGAATACAGTATATCTGGAGATGCACAGATGCATATAATTTCATCAGATCAGATTAAATAGAATTCTGTGTCTTTATTTATACACAAAGAAGTTCCCACACTTAAAAAAACGTAGCCAAAATCTCTGAAGACCTGAATAGGCTACTTTTCTGTAAAAACAGCAGGTGCTTAATGTAAGACATGAATTCAAACTCTTTCCTTTCACACCCAGGCCATGGCTGTCTACTTTCCTCACCCACTCTAGGGACTTTTGGCATGGAGGTTCTCATTTTCTCCACATTAAAGTAGGACTCATGGGACAGGGGTTTAATTATCATGTACCTGTATTCTGACCAAAAAATGGACTATGCATTGCCTCATTAGCACCACGATAATTTTTGTTCCAGTAAGGAATAAGTCATATTTACAGTATTTACCAGCTATCCCCAGTGAGTTCCATTGTTTTGGCTAGATTAGATATAGATGGTGTGGATGTTGCTGAAAGTCGCACCAGTGCCAGTTTTTGTCTGTTTCTCCAGTACTCAGCTGGGAAATTTAACTAGCATCAGTAGCCTCCATATCAGGAGAATTTGAGGATACTTGAAGCCTTTGAAACACTGTTCTAAGGACAGACTGATTGCTGGAGGGAGAGAAATGGTCTGAAAGCACATGTGAAAACGAATGTGAGGAGTTCCTCCAGCTTTACCAGCCTGGCAATAGAGAAGAAATCATTGAGAACAGTAAAGGGAAAACTACTGATGCTGCACTGTTATAAAGAGGCAGTTTGGGGTTACAGCTGCTCTGTCCTTCATGCCCTCGGTGGAGAAGTGCTGAGTATGCATACTACAAACTGTCCTAACAGACCTGCAGGCAAAAGGATTTTGTGACTGATGGGAGGAGGGAGAGAGGTACAAAATTATTCTAACTCACAGTTCTTAGAGTTAACCTGATAATTTTAATGTGTAGTCTCCAGGCAAAACTGGCAATGAAGTGGAAATCATTAGTATTTTTAAGCTGCGTGCAGGGTGACATGTCTAAAAGGTTTTATAGAGTTTTAGAATACTGCAAAAATAATAGCACTCAAATCAGCATGAATTTACTTAGGAAGTCAATAGGAATATAAATTCTGAAATTTGTATGGTAAGGTTAACCTCAGATAGGAACTCTGAGAAACTAGCACTGAGGAAGGAGAGAAACAGTCTGTAATAGTTTCCATAGCATTAGAAAAAGACCATAAAAACCGTGGCTCAAAAACACATGAGCTGCTCCACAAAATTACACTGAGACACCTGGACTCTTCTACAGGGAAGAAAAGAAAGCGCACATGTTGTGTGGATCCTTCTTACTTGTTATAACTTTTTTTATTAAAAAGACTTCTACATAAGAATCTGTAGGACCTCTAGGATGTGAGGATTCAAGACTAAGAAAAAAACATTGAGCTACCCTGACAGGCATTTCAGGCTGCTATCTCAATAGTCAGAGTTGAATTATTCTTCAAATGGAAAGTATATTGGGCAAAATGCCAAACAAATAAACAATAGCCTTGCTTCATATTCAGGTGGCTGAATATGAGCTGGGAGTACGTCCAGGTGGCCAAGAAGGCCAATAGCATCCTGGCCTGTATCAGAAATAATGTAGCCGGCAGGACTAGGGATGTGATTATCCCCCCGTACCCAGCACTGATAAGGCTGCCCCTTGAATACCAAGTTCAGTTTTGGGCCCCTCACTACGAGAAAGACATTGTGGTGGGGGAGCGCATCCAAAGAGCAATGAAGCTGGTGAAGGGCCTAGAGAACTAATCTTATGAGGAGTGGCTGAGGGAACTGGGATTGTTTAGCCTGAAGAGAAGGAGGCTGAGGGGAGACCTCATAACTCTCTACAACTACCTGAAAGGAGGTTGTAGTGAGGTGGGTGCTGGTCTCT
>JAVJGG010000074.1:67003067-67013229 GCA_035590195.1 Aviceda cuculoides
TGGACTTGGCAGTGTTAGGTTAATGGTTGGACTCAATGACATTAAATGTCTTTTCCAACCTAAATGATTCTATGATTCTATGATTCCTGAAGATGTAGGGTTTTCTTGTAGAATTGTGCAAATAATCTGGAAACATCTGCCTAGGCAAAACTCTTTAATTTTGAAGCTTAGAGAAGTTTTAAGGTAAAGACAGTGAAGGAAATTCATAGAAATGTTTTGTGAAGTCATCATTGTAGGTGGAATTAACATGTCTTGTCCTAAAGAGTCATAGTGCTGCATAAAAGGATAGAAAAAGCAACTGCAGGGCAGCTTCTAGGGCTGTACTCGAGAGTTTACTAACTGTGACATGCCTTTATTAGCTTGAAAATATGCGTACCTGGAGAGCAAGCTCATTTTAGTAGTCTCACCTGCTAGTCCTTCACACTGTTTGCTTCTTGGCAAATAATCCACAATAAAAAGAAAATGTAACCAACTGAAACCTCTGGCATACTCTTCCATAAGAATAAGTACAGACAAATGTGAATAAAACCACTGTGACTTCCTGTTTTATGAAATAAATATGCTGCATCAGAATAGCCCATTTTCCATGAAGGCCTGCAAAGCTGTGTTCAGGTAACAGGAATGAAAATATTCCTCTGAACTGAAGTGAAAGCTGAATGCCATCTCTCTACAGGTGCCTGTTTCTTACTGTGGCTGGGTTAGGTAAGTGCTTTCTGTAGCTGAAGTAAATCTGAAAATCATTGCAGCTCACTGTACTGATCTGAAAATAACAAATAAAACAAAAATTCTACTGCCTAATTAGGCAGTGAGCTGGATAGCACCACAATACTAAGCATGAATGAAGGCTTGGGCTCTTTTCTGCTGCATTCAGAACATTGCAAGCTAACCTACCATTTGAAAACATGACTAAAGTTTTAGCCTACAGAGGCTGTCTTCAACAGAGTCCTGTTGAAGACAAGGCACTCAGCCTCAAGCATTCTGTGAGATTAGGCAAGAGCACTGGATTGCTCAGCATCTTGAAGAACTGAGGTCTTTTGAAGAGGTGAAGCCCTGAAGCCATAGTAGATGAGAGATTAGGAGAAGATAGCGAGAAAGAGAACATTTAATTTGATTTGCCAAAACAGGTCACCCAGGAGTCTCAGACTCAAGTCAGACGTGCTGTTCTGCTTGTTTTCAGGCTGGGTGAACAGTTTGTTGCTCCTGTCCAGTACTGACTGCAGCCACCCTGCCAGAAATTACTACTCAATTCAATCTGCCATTTTTGCTGCCTGTGTAGTGTTCCTCGGTGTAGGGTTAGGAAGCCTACTACTACTGCAAATGCATTAGCCAACTTGGATTGTTTTAATAGAACGAGGTGAAGGAGCAAAAGCACACCAGATACTGAAAGCAACCCAAAACCTGCTGTACTCATAATATGCAAAGAGCAAACTGCAATGCCATTGAAATTAAAAAATAGGTAATGTGTCATCTCATTTGAATTATAGCATCTCTCTGCAACAGAAATCCTTTGAATTAATCAAAGCGATTTAAACCAAAAAGTAAGTACCTAGCCTTTTAACATGACAGCAGGGTACTCTCTCTGTTCCATTAAGTGCACCTAATTGCAGTCCAAGACTGCACAGTCTTCTTCATCAATTTATACTTTGTTTTCCAAAGCATTCTGAAGAGACAGCAAATGAGTCGGAGAAGAGCAAAAAGCATGCTGATTGATCCTTAAATCAGTATTTTTTAATGCTCACTGAGGAGAGTGCAGTTTGAAGGCCAATGCTGCATAGTAAAAGCTTCCTTCCTTGTTACTTTTTCTAGAGAATTACTTGATCTGACTCAGAGCACCAATAAAAATAAAAGGGTTCCTGTAAGCTGAAACAAAAAAGGAGCTTCTTGAAGTATATTCCACACTGTTTGGAAATATTTAATTTCAAAAAAGAACAAAAGAATCTTTCATCTTCAAGAGGAGTAGAAAGATTGGGCAATTCCAGACTCCAACCAGAAGGAGACAAATAAAAATAATAAGAAGAAAGGGTAAGAAAAAGCTAATTACAATAATCACAGTATTAACCGTTCCTTTAATGACACTAATTCAAAGCATAAGCCATCCAAATTTGTTCTCACCTTCAAATACATCATTTATTGGAGAATTTGCTGCTTCAACTGTTTTATTAGAAATGGTTTGAGGGAAACTTATCTTAAAACTATTTACCTACTTACTTTTATCACCCTGGTTATGAATCTAAGTCCAGTTACCTGAGTATGTCTGTACTGCAGTTAAAGCAGTGGCCATGGAAAAATGGAGAAATTCCTGACCTAACTCTAAGTTAGCTATCTTGGATACTGGTCTTATCATAAATAGATAGAACTTAGAAGGGCTGATTTAGACAAAATTGTCTGCCTCAGATAAGCCTACACTAAACTTCAAGATAATTTCCCATTATTTTAAAGGAAGAAAGATGGTTTTGCATTTTGGACTTGCCATTCAGGAACTGATCCAAACATCTAGTTTGTTTTCCTACCTATATCAGAGGAAACAGCTAATGTGCCAAAAGACTGCAAGGATCTCAAACTAAGAAAGCAATGTAACCTGCATGAATCTCATTCTAATCTCCAAGGCTGGTTTAAACCCAGAAATGTGGAGCTTCATAGACCTGTCTTTTGTCTCCGGTTATGATTACCCTAGCTAAACTATTCCTCCTATATATATTCAATTCTTTGAAGCAAGAATATACTAGTTAATATAATATATGAATATTAATTTCTTGTGACAGTGAGCTCCTTGGTTCATATGGATGTTAACATTCCAAAGTGTTAAAAAAAGAGGTAATATAGTAAATTCACCATTGAGATAAAAGGTAATGGCTCACCAGGGCCTTCTGAAAGTTTGGCAAAGATTCAAAATACCTGCTTGGGAATATTTAGGCAAAATACTTAATGCATAGTATATACAGGATCTTGTTTTCATTAGATGTTGCCTTAAGTAAAGCATGGTACATCCACTCAGAGGTTGCTGAATATTGTGAGCTAGACTTCTAAATTAAGAATAAATGTACTGTCTTAAATGTGTTCGGGAGTAAACTTCTCACAAAAGAGGAAAAATGGGCATCTGAGTACAAAATTTATTACAGCTTTGTAAAAGTGCTTCTAAATGCGAAATGGACATAGACAGGGTTTTGAAATACTGAAGTGAAGAAATCTTGGTTGATTAAATATGTGTATGCCCATTCCCAAAACTGAGTGGAGGGTCCCAAAGACTGCATAGGTTAGTGATTTAAATTTCTATTTTGTTTCCAACTCTTTACTTCTGCTTATATTTCTACTAACTTTCTCGTATGAAAACAATTAAAGGCAAATTCTTCTCTCTTTACACAGGCACACTGAAAGTAGAGAATAAACTTTTATATAAAGTTGTGATACTCTCAGGCTTTATAAAACTGGAATCTTCTTCTTGGCCAGCAGCAATTAAGCTCAAGATCTTACTACATTAGGTCTTATATTGATGTATTCTTACAATCTGTATATATATATAATTTTAAAAAAATCATCTATCTTGCATTTATCTTTAAACATATTTATCATAGAATATTTATTCTAGTAATACTTTCTTTTTCTCTTTTACATGTCCTTCTGCTAATTTTGGGGTTCTTTTGCTAATCCTTTTATTGTTTATCCAGTGTTGCAAAACAAGATATTTTTGCTCAATGAATTTCACTGAACATTTTTTATTGTATTCAGATATTTCCCTCCAGGTCTTCTCTGCCTTTTTTTTTCTTTTCTTTTCTTTTTCTTTTTTTTTTTTTTGAGTAATTTCGGCGGGTGTGCTATGTATACTGAATGTTAACATTAACAGTTTAGTGTGTATGTCCCAGATACATCTACAGTCACATGCACACTTAATAATATTTAAGGAATTGAAATAATTTTGACATGAATACTTAGCTTATCAAATAGACCCTGGAAATGAAACTGTCTTTTGTTTCCAAGATTTCCATTGGATCAGAAGTTAGGTCCAATGACAGATCTGTGAGCAAAAGCACCCTTTGCTTCTGTTTGTGAAAGACAACAAATGTGTGAAAACATCAAATAATTTACTTCCTGTATTGTAATTTTTTTCAAATTATACTGAAAAGCAACAAGCACAACCCCCTAATCACCACTAATTACAGCAATCTCTTGCTTTGAAGAAATTTACTTGTATCAGTGCAACACAGTCCTGATATTTTTCAGTGATTCGTAATTTAAAAAGCACTAGAAAAGAGCTATTTCATAGAGATAGCCCATTTTGTATGAATTTGCTAAAATGAGCCTGAAATTTTCCAAATATATTAGCTGGTTAGCTTGTGCTCTCACTGATAATGAGAGGTGAAGTGTGGGGTGGATAACTTTTAGATTTCAATGTTGAAGTGCAGGGTACAAAGAGGGTGGGGTTGTAATACAGACAGAATATCCACCTGATGCTACAATATAAAATAAATATATCCAGAGAGAATTGGATTCCTTGGATTAAAGGGGGAGGAACGAAAACGAAACCCAACTTTCCTACCTGATGGAAAATATCACAAGTCCTTTAGTGCTAATAAAATGTTGTTTGTCACAGCTGAGGTTCTGAAGTAATTAATCTCTTAGAGCCACGAATACAGATGAAAAGCCTGTCCTCGAAGGTGTTGTTACTTTGATCCCTTCACAACTTCATAAGCTTTTTTCCCCCTGAAAGATAGTATTGCATTTTGAAAGTCAAAGTTTCCTAGTAATGCCAGTTGTAGGTTTCTGAGGCAACCGATTATGCCTTCAACTTCCTGTTACATTATCAGTAAATGAAGATACTGCAGTGTTAAAGAAGATCTTGTCTTCCTTGAAAAAATATTAGATAACTGAGAAAAAACCCTTGAACATTATGCAACTACTTACAATAATAAGCAGTCACACTGACATGTGTACATATCTGTCCAAATAGGAATGTTAAGCACAAACACTATGTGCCTTAGAGACTATATTAGTATATGCATACAATTTATTTAAATGAATGGTTTATATCACCTTCTATTTTACTTCAGAAAATGAAATCCACATTTCTATGTGTAGGAGAATAATTCCATCTGCAGTGACACAAAAAGGTAAATGCATAGCAGCCTTCAGAACTACCTTGCAAGCAAAATTATGGCTTTTAGTATTGCAGTTAGTAAAAGATCTATGATGTGCTCATTGTAAACCACCTCCACTGAGGGGTCCATGCTCTTCTGTGCTACTACAACAAATTACAAGGGCGTTATAAATTTGGGTTCTGACTGTCCTTTAACCAACTGAACGGGATTTTGCTTCTCTCCAGTTCATCATCACCTCTGGGACCAGTGTTCCCAAACCAGATGTGGTGCTCCAGAAGTGGCATCCCAAATCTGGCACAGGAGGGACACATCACTTCCCTTAGCCTGCAGGCTCCTGTCTTGCACTGCAGCCCAGTGTACAGGTAGCCTTCTTCACTGCAAGGGCACACTGCTGACAAAGAAGGGCCCATACAGTCTTTTTTTGAAACTATATCAACTTATTTTAGGTTTGTGTGCAATAAACAGCTCCACAGCCTCTACTGCTGTAAAGAGAAATAACAGCAGAGGCGAGCCTTGCACAAACCTCACCACCGAGCAGATTAAATGGTGCAGCCTAATCTTTCAATTTTCATATTACTTGCTGGTACAAAAGCCTGAGATCCACCTCCCTCCCTTTCCATTCCCCTCTCCCTCCTTAGGTGCCGTCTGAAGGCAGGCAGAGAGAAGACAAAACAGATGAAAAACAGGCTTCTCTGCTCTCTAGCTGCATTGCTTTGATAAGAAAGCCAGCTAATACTTCACCTTTCTGAAGGCACCTGTGCTCAGTGCAAGCCCTGGAGGGCTCAGCAGTGGCAGTGCTGCCTCACCTGGGGAGCAACATGTCAGCCATGGTCCCTGCCGATGGCTGCTCACAGGACAGCCAGGTCTGGCACCCGCTCACAGGCTTCATGTGAAAATGCCTGACGAAACCCTTCTGGCAGTGAGCTGGGACCTTTGCCACCAAAACGCAACACTTCTTGTCCTTTAAGTGTGGCCTCTTCCCTCAGTGGCAGGGTCTGCATCTCAAGGGGAGGCTGCAGCAAGACACCAAAGCCAGACCATGGCTCGCTGAGGCAAGCTGAACATGGCGGGTGGGGTCATGGGTTCCCTGTGGGGTGGCACAGGCCCAGGGCCCTTGCAGGATCACCCACAAGGCAGCTGTCTTCTGTAGGCTGAATTAAAAGGACCTGTTGTAAGCAGGCATAAAGTCATATAATGTAATTTCCACCCAGCGTAATGCTATTACAGTGCCAGAGGGATGGTCATAGAACTGTGGCATAAGTAAGAATGAGGCCATCAGTATTCAGAGTAAACATCTGTGCATCTGTCACTATAGATAGGCCAAAAGGAATTTATTACCTTTTAACCTCCCCTGTATTTGCAGTTTTCTCACTCATTAAGCTCTGTAGCCTAACATGCAAGTCAAGTGAGGATGATATAGTAATTTCCTAGTCCCTCTGGCAGAGAAGCCATAGGTGTAGCAAAGCACAGAAAGCGTGTTGTGTTTTTTTCCTTTTGCAAGTGGGGCAGTTTCAGGTTTTGTTGGGTTTTTTTAACGGTTGTTTTGAGGTTTTGTTTAACTTTTGTTTCAGGAGGTAAAGATAGTCTCAACACACTATTCCCGTTGAACTGGTGAACAGGAATCACTGAGCTGCTTGCCCATGTCCTTCTCCTCTCCACAGCTAGCTCCAGCTCCTGCTCCAGGCTGTCTCTCATGGGTGCAGAGGAAGATTTGATGTCCTCTTCCAGTGAAACATACTTACTTCTGTCATTTACATAGTGCAGCATTTCCCCTTTTGGCTAAGGTAGCAGCACAGATGAGGACATGAAATCAGGTTCTGAAGTTTAATTAGTGTGGTTAGAAAATCAGATAGAAAGGCAATTTAGGATGCTGCTGCTGAGGGAAAAAAACCCTTGCTGACATCAGAGAATTGGACTTGTACTATTCACATAACACTAATCTCTGAACTGACAAAGATGTTTTCTTTCAGTAATTTGAACACCAGCTGGTGTTAGGATTTTGAATAATAGGAACGGCTGTAATACAGTTCTTATTGTGTATGTTTAAATCTCCTTTGCAGCTAAGAAAGTTTCATTATGGGTTGATACCTACTTTCTCTACAGGGAGGGAGTCCAATTTGTCATTCATGTTTTTACTTGACATATTCTCTCCAGCTGTTCAATGAGATACCCAAAATTCAACTGAAAATTTAAAACTGTCACGAACTCTTTGGTGTGGGTTCAGTTCATTGCTCATCTTGCTTATCTACAGACTTTCTATGCTACCATGAGCAAACTTAGAGCATGCTCTGGTGTCATAGCTGGGACTTTCTAGGAAGTGCAAAACAGACTAACCACTGTCAAACATTACCTAATTGTCAAAGTTGCCTGAAATCCATCATGTTTAAGTTCTTTTGCAATTCAGAAATACTTTATGTACATCCCCTCTTACACGCCATCAGATCATACCCTGTTCAAACAGAAAACACTCAAAAATGAGAGAAGAGGTTGACAGGACCTTTCCAAGGCAGCTTACTGGTAAAAGACTTGCAAAGGAAACAGGAGATAAAGAATCAAGGTCCCTTCAGCCTCGCATGACAGTGCCTGAAAGCGCATTTCTTCATTAGACCGAAGGCAGGGAAGCACCAATGCACAGCCAGAAATGCAAGAACCTTGTGACTGACTTACTCTTTTGTCTGGTAAGGTGAATAAGGAAAAAACATGGTTTCTGATCTCTGGGAGAACCATGTGTTTGTTTTCCACTTAAGAGCTCATGAATAAATGAGCTCTGGGAATAAGAAAAAGAACTCAAGACAGTCTTCCTACTGAGTGGTAAAATCAGAATTTCTCTTGATTATTCTCTCTTTGGTGCCATGAGTTTTGCATTCCTTTTGCGCTGACTTAGCATTGCAGAGAGTTGCCCTACCTAAGGCTACTTTGTTGCTGTAAAAGTGGAGCAGTGGGGTAAAGTCTTTGAAAGCTGTTGAGGGTCAACAATGTGCTTTCCCATTTGGGGACACATGGCATAACCACAAAACTATTGAACTAAAGAAATTGTTCTCCTCCTTGCAAGCCTCTCCAGTATATACAAAAGAGGTCTCAAATTCTGAGTCCCAAACTCTTGTTCTTCAGTCCCATTTAGCCCTTTTCGATTGGAAAGTATATCCCTGCCTTCTCAGTGTTGCTCATTATCACTGCTTTAAAAATCTTACAACTGCTGCTTGTGCCACCCATGCTGGTGATACACCTGAAATACCTTAATTCATGCATGTCCAGGTTTTTCAATTGTTTGCGAGACTCACTGCGGATACTACAGTTTATTTAGAGAAATCTGTCTCACGCTGCCAGACAAGAATGGATAGACAAAATGTTTTTTTATTTTTAACTAGTCTTTAGGCATAGTTTATCTGACAACAGTTTTGTCAGTCTCAATGACTGAGTTCAGTGAATACTATTTGCCAAAGCAAAAAAACAAGGAAGAAATGTCCAGGATGGCAAAACAATTAATTTACTATTTCCATAACAGAATATTTCAAATGTTTAGGCTGTAACTAAAGAAATGTAGGTAGGAAGAGGCAGTTGCATTAGTGATGCTGCTGTCTTTTACACACTGTAGATCTTATGTTAAGAAGTTCATCCAGTCTTCAGAAGAAACAGAAATTCTAGCTCCTTCTCTGCCTGACTGAATGCATGGTTTGAACCAAGATTTCCACCTCCTGAGAGAACAGCCCGAAGCTCTGATTAAAACAGAGGTTTGGCTCAACCCTTTAATCAAGTTCTATGAATTCTTGTCATATAGCCATTTGTACTTGCAGCCCTAGAGATGTGTATGTGAACTGAGAACCATAGGAGACATGTAGGGTCACGCCATGCCATGCCATTTCAGAAACACCTCAGCTACTTCTGAGTGAGCTTGGATGCCTACGTGACACTGCATGAAAAAAATACCACTGGATTCAACCAGGTGTAGTGATGTAGATCTGTTGTGGTCCTTAGTCTGTCTTTCTGTTATGGCAACATGATCCTGTTATGTCGTATCCTGGTATTCCAGCAATCACATTTCATGACCCAACAGTTTCAAATATATCTTTGCCCAGGGTTTAGAAAAATAAATGGAGACAGAAGTATTAATTTATTTTTCAAATAAATTTGAAGATACATTATACCTAGAAGGCATTGCAGACTCACAATCTCACCTAGCTTAAAGCTAAAACACATGTTTTCCATTTAATTCCTTCCTTTTTCAACTTACTGGCAATGAAGACCTCCAGAAATAGATTGGGGTGATTATTTGTTGAATTTATATTGTTCAGATTATTAAGTTTGTTTGGCGTATTTGTGCTTCAGGAAACCCGTGTGTGAATGGATGTTACAGCATTGTCTGCAGTCAAGTATCTTATTTACAACATTGGTATTAAATTATAGGTGGTTGTTGTTGCAGTGTCCCTATATATTGTGCTAAACTCACAGCAGGTGTGATTTAGTTAAGACTCAGGACTGAAACACTGAGTGTTCTTAAATGGCTAGATTTCACGGTCATCCATCACAGCTCCTTAGTTATTGAGGGACATGGGCCTGTTAATTAGAATGAATAAAGCTACATGTGAAAAATGTAGAGAAATATTTAGTGATGCACACGAAATCACTAACAACAATTACTGGTGCATTGACTTCTAACATTTAGGTAATCAGTTTCTTTATGAACCCAAACACACAAAAAAAGGAGGGTGCTCTTGAGAGGGCAGAATGCCACCACGCCTCTTGCCTGTAGTATGTATGCATTTTCTTCCTCATTAATAATGTTGCAGGGCACCTACACATCTAAAAGCTAAGAACAAAATAACAGAATAACAACATCCAAAACAAATAAAGAAACAAACAAACAAACGTCCTGCTGGAGGTAGGATATTCCTTTAGTTCTTCCTCCTCTATGAGAAAAGTTTACTAACTTATTTTTCCCCTTCTGTCTTCCAGTTCCTCTTATTTGTATCCTTCTGAAATTGCCTAAACAGTATGTCCTGGTTTCAGCTGGGATAGAGTTAATTGTCTTCCTAGTAGCTGGTACTGTGCTGTGTTTTGAGTTCAGTATG
>JAVJGG010000074.1:67030692-67046385 GCA_035590195.1 Aviceda cuculoides
GTTTTTTTTTTTTTGTCTATGAATGCAGGTTTTGGCCCGAAGGAGGCCCGCGGGCTCAGCGGCAGGGGAGGAGGCCGGAGCGCGGCCCCGGGGCAGGCGGGTTGGGGTGCGGTGACCTTGGTGGGCAGGGCCCGGAGGTTTGGCTTCGAGGTTTAATTTTGCTTTATTTCCCCCGCACTTGAAACTGCAGCAGAGTTACCGTCTGTCGCTGTGCTTTTCAGCCTTGCTGTCACCACGTCGGTCTTTCCCAGAGGTGGGCTGCAGGTGCAGGCAGGGAGGGTCCGGGTCAGCGGGCACGGCTCCCTGGCAGCCCCACCGCGTCTTGCCATTCATAAACGTGTGGAGTTCAGCCGTGCAGCTCGCTTGCCCGCTTGCTTTCCTCTTCCTGGGGAAAGCTTCTGCCAAACCTCACAGCTCTAATGGTTTCCGGACCACGTGTAACCATAGCCAAGTTAATTTTTTTGTCTCTTCAGCCAGAATTGTTTCTGTGGCTTTTCTTATTTTATTTTAGTTGAAACAGCTCATCTACTCTCCTTCTCATGCCCCTGTTTACTCTTCCTGATGTCTTTATGGACAAATAATCATAGCTCTTCCAGCCTTTGTTTTGCTAAGTTGTATTTTGCTCTTCTATAAAATTTACTTCGATTTTGTTGATCGTTCTGGAAGCTCATCTGTCCCCATGTTACTTCTCTCTTAAACCTGGGATACCAGAATTGCAGCCAGCTCCTGAGGTCTTACCTTGCTACCCCAGTGTGCAGGGGAGCGTGGGTGATCCCTGGCACCTTGGCTCCCTGAAAACTCTTTGCTTTCAAACAGCAGAGTGGGTGGGAAAGGGATTGAAAGGAGCATGTTTAGTGTAGAAAGGCAGATACCCCAATTAGAGACATCCAACCTGGGAATGCACATGTATGTAACACATACTGCTCTGCTGGTCCCCACTGTCACAGGCAGTTGGGAAGACTGAATGAAAGGTACCATGTGGTCTCTTTAAAATATTTTCCTGTGTGTGGGTACAGCAACAGGGCAGTGGCCTGGCCTCCCTCCAGCCCTGGCCCTCATGCCTGCTTGCAATCTTGTTGTACTGGAGCTCCCGAGAGTGACAGCACTTAATACTCATTTTGTCATTTGCCTACTGAATGTGAGCAGAAGAGGTGCTCTTTGCAGACTTACTGTCATTGTAAAAATGTTTCCAAAAGACATAGTCATGGTATAATTGAGCATGGGGAAGGGTCTTTTACTCTTTCTCACCTGGCACTGTTCCTTATGACCTGCATACTCGTTTTGTTTTGTTTTGTTTTGTTTTGTTTTGAGTCCATCAAAGCAGAGGAACATCAGTGTTTCCATAGGGAGGGAGGTAAGCCTCCCTCTTTCAGAAGGCTTTTCTTAATGTTCAGTATTTGCAGTTGAATTCTGGTTTTGGGGCTGGGATTTGTATTGATTTCCCTCTTGCCCTCCCTATTTCTTCAGTTTGTCGGAGTCTTCCCTGATTCTGGGCTGTTCTTCAACACACAAAGAGCTCTAAGACTGCATTAAGAAGCTGAGGGAAGGTTCACTCTGTTGAAGGCAGTCTTTGCTTACTCTACTGCCAGCACAACACTGTACTTCGTATTGTTCCTTGGCCTCTACTGAAATTTTGTGGTGGTGTTGGCTCTATGCTTCACCAATTTCTGGTTATGTTTAGTGTCTGGATATCTTTGAAACTACAAGTAGCATTACATAGGTTAGAGCAGTCTTTGGGTTGCTCTGACTCATGCTGAGGAATTGCATTTGTGAATCTGTTCACAGTAAGACACAATTTGTCAACAGTTTAGGATGGAATTCAGAAATTTAAAATTTGTTTGGACATTGTCAAATTGATACAGCTCATATTAAGCCTAAAGCCTTCACAATACATATGAATGTCATAAAGTATGGGTGATGTGGGGGATAGAGAAATGATAGAGTCCTTGTTTCGGAGACCTGAACACTTCTCTCCCCCACCCAATGTTTAGTGTTTACAGTAGCAATATCTTTTCTTACATATTTTCCCCCTTACCTAGCCAGAGGGATGGTCATCATTATAAAGCTACTGTATAATGCTTTTTATTCATTCACTTGTTTCTTTTAACATTGTTCCAGATTTGTGGATGCTATTTTTCTACCAGCTGCCATCGCAACACCAAATTTTATACTGATCCTGTTGAAGCTGTAAAAGATATACCCAATGGGGCAACTATACTTGTTGGTGGTAAATATTTAAATTCTTTATGGATGCAATCACATGTTCTATTAATGAGATACTTTTTACTGTGTTTCTTTTAATATTAACTAATCCGAGGACCCATATACTTATATGGGTATTTTAAACAAGAGATTTCCTACTCTGCTAATAAGGGACAGACTCTCAGGGAGAAAATCCCAGTTTGTTTCTTAGAGGAGGGAAAAAGCCTCACAAAAATCATAAGGTTTTTTCCTCCACTGGTGAAGTGTTAGACTTTACTTGTGCCAGTTTGAATGCAGAAAATCAATCTTGGGCTTTTTCAAGTTCGCATTGTTACTTCAGATGGTGAAGAAATAAAATATGGTAGCATTCTCTATATTCCGTATCTGCCTAATCCTCTGGGTCTCTGTGACCTTGAACAAATCGCCTAACCTGTTTCTGGCTGTAGGAGGTGAAGATAGTACTTACCTACGTTACACTAAATGGTTATGTGTAGCATTTCCAGAAGAGTCAAGAAGTCATATCATACTTTCACTGTGACTTGAGCTTTTTAATATTCTAGGTGATTTCCACAATTTCATGCTGTTCAATCTACTGAAAGAAAAGCAATGTCTCTATTTAGTAGGTTATAAGCGATTTTAAGTATTGAAGAAATAATGAATGTAATGTTATAAAACATGGGAAACCTCACTGGAGATCTGTAATGAGGCAAAATGCCTTCTAGGAAGAATTACTGTATTTTTTTGTTGTTGTTGTAGTGAAAAAAGATCTAAGGCTAAGTGGTTGGGAAGGAAATGGTAGTAGTTGTAGTGTTAGAGCCTGGCCTAAGACTTAGGTACCTCAAATGTGGCACGGTATTTCATTTTAGGCGTACTTGGTTCTTGCATAATAGGTAGGAGTGTGAGGCATCTCAACCTGGGTGGAGATCTGGGTTACTGTGGTTTCAGTTATGCATCTTCCCAAGAGTGCTAAAATTCACAGATTTTTATCACCTAATTATAGGCTAAGCTGTACAGGAGAACTCCTCCTTCCTCCTGCTTGACATTGTTATGTGCAGCAAAGAACTGAAGGTTAGTTGGGCAGAAAGAGAAAGAGAAATAATGAGTACAGTGGTTAGGACACACATGAGGAGGGCCAAGGTCCTGGAGCCCTTCTCCAAAGGCCATTTGTGTGTGAGCAGACTTCTGATAGTTTAATGGCTTTCATCCAAACTGGGAAGCATCTAGTGACTGAGAAATTCCAGTACTAGGATGCGACTCTTGCCAGAAGTGTTGGTTTATTTAGTCAGCTAAAGAGCTTGTTCTACTCAGAAAATATTTTTAATTAAACAGTGCACATTTGCAGACTTCTGATTAATATGAATTCTTTCAAACACTTGTAACATATTAATTTTCTTTTACTTTATGTAGGTTTTGGATTGTGTGGGATTCCTGAAAACCTCATTGGGGGTTTACTGAAGACTGGGGTAAAGGGAATAACAGCAGTCAGTAATAATGCAGGGTAGGTATTCACGTGTCTGTGGTTTAATAAGTACAGACTAAATATTCCATTCATGTGAAAAGGCTGATATGTGTGAAAAAGTCTTACTTTTCATCATAAGAATTTTCATATTAACCACACAGCTTTGTTTGAAAGTGTTATTTTTGGAATGAGCCCAGAAAGTACAGTACTGTATGTATACTCAGCTTTGTCAGGGAGCAGTTGTCACTGTTGTAGACAGTTGCAATTAATGTATATTTATATATATTTAACTGGTTGACTGTAACTGAAGATTCTGACTTAGATGCTTTAAATGTAGTATCAGTGATTTTTTGTGTGTGTGAAGTTCTAAATAGGTATTTTTTTTTTAAACTACTGTTTGGTGCTTTCTGATGTTCTTGTAATTCTGTTACTTCAAAAAAAACCCCAACACAACAGTGGAGAATATTTATGATGAAAGAATGGAGAGCCTCTTTAATGGGTCTTGGAATTTTTGATTTATTTTTTTAAATGTTCGCCCATTAAGAAATTAATGTGGGGTTGACAGAATAATTTTTTTACATATAATTTCTCAGCTTCTCATTGGGGCTAATTTTTACACAAGCTGTTCGTTGTAGTAGACTCCACAATACCTAACAGTCTTCATATAGAGGAATAACTACAGCCACTTCTGTTGAAATGCATTGATAAAATAGAAATGAAATTGAATAAAAATACTGATATGCACAATATAATGACTTGTATTTGAAATCAGCCTGGTCAGTAAGACTGATATTCTGTTCCTTGCAGTGTTGTTGGATGACTAGTATCTGCAGATGGCCCTAACCTTGGTTCGGTGACTTATCCTATTAAATGTCACCTCCAGCAACATAATAATTACAGTGTAATTTGGTTCACTGTAGATTTAAAGAATACTGGAAGACCCATGTCTCCTAGTGGCATTGTACTTTCTTTAGCAAATTTTCTTTGATTAGGGAGCTCATCCTAAACTCTATGGTCTTGTGGAATAGCCTTTTCACAGCTAGATATACTGGGATTATACACCCAAGTTGGTAAGGAAGGTATTTGGGAGCATTCTTTCCGTTTTGTTTGTTGGTTGTTTTTGTTTGTTTGTTTTAATTTTTTATAGGGTTGCTTACTTTCATCAAATGGTAATACCTGTGTCACTACATCTTCTGTGAACTTTCTAGTTTTGAATGCTGTATTTGTGGTGAAATAGTAATGAGAATTTTGTATTGTTTCCATGGAACTTCTAATGAAGTGCTTGCAATTATGAGCCTTTACTTGGGTTGGAAGTCTCCCATCTGTTCTGTAGAAGCTTAGCCTTGCCACTTATCCACTTGCAGAAGAAGAGCCATGGGGGCGGGGGGGGAAAATCACTGGGAAACTGCTTTCTTCTGTACCTATGTTAGAATGAAAGCGAGACAAGTTTATGCAAGCCAGAAAGGTTGTTTGGGTATAAAGAACTTTGTTCTTCATACAAAATGAAAATAGATGTCAAACATTGCTCCTTAGTTCCTCCAGCCTTGCCAAAGGCATGAATTAGGTGGGATTTATCTAAAATGCTTTGTGCTGTTTTCAGCTGCATCATTACATTTCCCATATACTTTGTCATAGATTTGTATCCTAGGTTGGTTTGGTTTTAACCTGACTGTATTTAACATAAGTTAAAACTGGAATACCATAAAAACCCACAGATTTGTATGTATAGTCCAGGCTTCTGAGGCTGAATTTCACAATATGTTGATCTTAATTTTTTTTCAGTGCTTCATGCTTGCCATTGCACATTCATTGGGTAGCAGATATGATTTGTATTGGTAGTTGGCACATACACAGTCAAACTCAAGCTCCTTAAGCTCTTGTGGGAAACAATTTCTACTGGATGATAAACTGGAGAGAGAAAGAGAGAAATAATTTTGAGTGGAAAGGTCAATCACTTAGAGATCATTCACTTTCCTCATACTCTTATTTCTGAATGGCACACATATATCATCCTGGAGGTATTAAAAAAGCCCATAGACGAGGTACTCTGTACCATGGTTTAGTGGGCATGGATGACGGTTGGACTCGATGATCTTGAAGGTCTTTTCCAACCTAAATGATTCTATGATTCTATATGTAGACAGAGGGATTGCACAGATGCTCCTGGGAGGGAGGTGAGGGTTTGAATGTGAGGAAAAGTGAAAAGAGAAGCATTGTGGAATAGAATGGAGAAGACAACATTTTGTATTGTATTCTACACAGAGTTGGTGGTGTTATAGGTTAGAATTAATTTTGCTTGAAATGATGCTAACTTTCCTGAAAATTCTTTGGATTTTTAGGCCGGAGTGATTACTGTGAAATGTTTGGTTGCTGGAGGGAAGGAAAAATTTAATTCCTTTTCTCTTGAAACTAGTTTTCACGAACATTCATGGTAAGCAGAACAGTGTAATGATTTGAAAATGCCTGAGCGCATCTGGGATTTTCATAAAGCCTAGTTTGTAAAAATCCTGGGTTTGCTTTCATGTTGAACAGTATGATTTATTTTGAAATTAAATTCATAATAAAATATAGTCTCATCTATTGTTTTAATTTATTGTATTACTATTATATGGAACTTAGCCTGCTATTGTTTGGTAGGGTTCGGGAACCAGGTTAATGCACAGGTGTCGTCCTTGATAAAGTCAGAATCCTCTTCACAGCAATTGATATCATTTAAGCATCTTCTAATACCATGTCAAAAAGTATAGAGATATTATCAAGTATTGCAGTGCTAGTAAATGGATTTTAAAACTGAAGTAGCACAGTTATCATACACCCAGCAGCAATAGTATGCAAAGGGTGAATTGTGCCTGTAACCTCAAGATGTCAGGTGCTTTGTGGGATGAGTAATGTGCCACTTTCCAAGATGCCTCAGGATTGAGCGAGTTTTGCTTTGGCATTGTTGTGCTGCAGCTGATGCCCTGCTGTGTTTCATCTTCCTGAGTGCAGCTGATTTTCTTCTCCAGGTCGTCCAGCAAACAGGAGGCAATTGGTTGTGGTTAGGTTTTTTATCCTACAGTGGGGTTAGCAGGAAACTTCTAATTGGAGCGGGGAACAGGCCAAGTATATAGACAGAGAACCTATTCTGGAGAGCAGTGCAGCTACATGGGTTGTCACATGTCTTTCAATATGTTACAGGGCTATCTGTTTATAACTAAAATAGCAGCAATGAAGACAGTGCTTCACTTATATCTAGGGGAAAGCAGTAATTAGGAGGTCCTGAAGTGCTCTTACTAACTCTCTTTTAACTGGAAAGAAGGTTCAGCAGAGCCTTGAAATGCTTGGCAATGTCTGGGAACACCTTTAAAGGAGTAGGATGTTCACAAGTTCACACCCTACTGTTCTATGCTGCAGGGTAATAGGGAGGAGATTCCTCCTGCATATCCTTGTTTAAGTCTTGTAGCTGCTGGCAGGTAAAGTCCTTGTTTTGGCCTTTGAAAGGCTTGCCAAGGACAGGTTGTACAGTAGTGTATGGGGTGATTTAGGCACCCTAGTTAGAAACATCATACTGCTAAACTTACTGTCTGTTGCTGTGCATTGTGCTACTGCATACACTGCATGCTAGCTAGTGAAATGGCACCTTTAAGAGTAGTTACTCTTTTGCCAAGCCAAACAAGGCAAAGCGTTTGAAAGGGAAGCAGTACAAATATCCATTATCTCTGGTATTTACATGACATGCTGCAGGGGAAACTGTAGCTTGTGAACCAGGGAGATAGTGAGAGATACCACAGTGTGCTTCCAAAACACAGCCTCTCACACCTTACTTGTTTTGCCTAAGTTGTTCATATTTTAAATACTTTACACTATGTTATTATAAGCCCTTTAAATTTAAATGATTGTCTTAGTAAGCTACTAAAATCCATTTTATTAAATTTTTGCTGCATTGTTTTTTAAATTTGGTTCACTCCAGATATGTTAGTAGGTCCTTATTTTAAACTTTGATTCAGTAAATTCCCAACAAGTTGTGATTAGTGTACAGTGCCTTGTTGCACATAGCTGTTTTTTCATCTGCTTGTGACTTTGTGGTATATTGCTGCATGCTGATTTCAAGTTATAGTGGACTTGGATGTTTCAGGTCAGTTTATGCTAAGACTTCTCTAATGCAGGCTATCAGACCTATTGTTTCAGGATCTGTGTTGCAACAAAAACTATGTTCTTGCCAACATAGCCCAATATTTAAAATGAAAGTTTAAGAAATTGGCAGCAAATTGTTATTTTTTATTAATTTTGCTTAATGAAATGGATAACTAATTTTGGCTATAATCACATTCTGAGATCAACACTTCCATTCTGTCTCTACCATCTCAATAGACTGAATCCGTACTTTGTAAAAATGAAGTCTGCTACTTGTAGTAGCTGCACATGTGGTCTGACTGTTGTATCAAATGAGCTACTTCCCTCTGGATTTTGTCTGCTTTTGAGACTTAAATATGCATTCTTTTTGAATGCAATAGGGTTTCGCTTACAGTAAAAATAGAGAAGTCATAGTTAGTATCTTAATTACTAATCACTTAGGTGATCATCTAAAAGGAGATTGACAGCATGCTGTCAGATTATCACAGATTCAGACTGTCTGCTTGAAAGGCATTACCAGCTTTTTGTACCTTTGGTCTCTGTGCTCTTTTTTAAGAAGTTCTTTTTATGTTACAATGTTATACATTAGTAAGGAGAAAATAGCTTTGAGATAAACGTTTGAACTGTTGGTCATGATGCCTGAGTGCACTGTGATTTAGTGCTGTTGAACATAATACCCTTGTTTTCGTAATAGGCTATTTGCAGTTGCCAAGTCACCAGGTAAGGCAGTACTCTATGGCATCAGATGCCATGGTAAATTCAAGTACTTTGAATTTAAGATAAATGTTATGTATATTAAAGTTTAAGGTTATCTCATTTTTTTCAGTCATTACTCTAAATTATATGTTTCTGTTAAAAACAGAATGTGTCTGCCATCTTTGCCACAGACTCCCCATTTGTTCTTGCATATGTAACTCCGATGGCTTAAATCCATCCTTATTACTTTTATATATATATATAAAATGTATATTTATATATACTTATATATATTAAAATATATTTAAAAATACAAAAATACCATCAGGTGGAAATTGCATTCCAAATTCACACAAAGTTGAGAGGTTTTTTCACATAGTATAAGGTGTCAGGTGGTTTTAATGACATGAATTTGGTAGTCCCTTGATTCAGAGGGCTAAAATGTAACTGAAAAAGTCTGGGAGGGACTGGGAAGAAAGCTTGTCTGTACACAAAGGTATGATCAAGGTGATGCTGAGTACCTTACATTGTGTGTGTAATTTTTGTATATGCATAAGAAATTCTTTAAACATCCCAAATTAAATATACTTTCAGAAGTGAAATACAAGGTCACCAATGACTCTTATCTCCCTTGGTGGAGAGATAAGAGTGGAGTTAGGTAAAATCCTGCAGATGGCAAGTTGCCAAAGTAATGAGGCAAGGTATATAAGATATTTTCACGTTAAGTTGATTATTGGAAGCAGTTTACTCTTTTTTTTTTTTTTATGATCTCCATTCTTTGTAAAGAATCTAATCAGATGCTTTATTACAGCTGTTAAATTGGTGACACTGTGTGAACTGTAAATCCCTGAAGATCTGACGAGGTCGTCTTGCTAATTTTAGTGTGGAGGTTACTTAGGATTTTGGCAGGGCAATTTGTACTAAACTTTGCACTACATGGAACTATTGAGAAATCAGCTGTGCAGATGACTTTCTAGTTGTGATTACAAATGACAGAATAGAACTCAACATGGTCAAGGAACTGTGTCAACTTGGTTTTAGAAAAGTGACAATGAGAGCTGAACCTAGCTTTCAGCCAGGAGACTTTTTAAGTATGCATTCAGGATAAAATTCAAATATTTATTGGATTAAGTCTATACCATGTAACTTCACTGTGAAGGAAAAAATATGGTAACTCTAGAAAGTTCTGAATCAAGTTATTTGTTGTAATAAAAACACAATATGCCATTTCACAGCAGAAAGTAATGTGGAAAGAGGAGACCTTGCTGCTAATGTAACCGTGCAATGGGCAATACTTGTCCTCTTCAAAAATTACCTGCCTTTGCACCCTTTCGATGAACTTGGCCTATATACCTGCATTGTTTCTGGAGGAGGATGGTGGAGGAGCAATACTGCCATTTTGCTGTCAGTCTGGAGCTGTGATAAAGTTACTGGAGCGGAGAAGACAGAGTTCCCCTAAGAAGGCTTTAGTAGTGGAGGGAGAAGAGTGCAGTGTAAACACTGCCGAGAAGGGCCAGGAGGAGTTTAAGGCTCGGTCACACCAACTTGCACACAGGGCTTTGTGATACCCAGCAACTGTGGGCTTCCTTATTTTCTGTCTTCTTTCTCCCCTCGAAGTGGAAGAAGTCCTAGGCTGCTGAGCTGAGAGAGATTCAGTACACTGTTTCTTTTGTCCTTTGCGATCGGCTGAAAAGTTGGTGAGAGTTTATGTAGTTTCTGGGAGCTGTGACTCACTGTCCTGTTTGAGTCCTACCTGTTCCTTCTCCTGACCAGGACTGCCTTAGCATATGGCACCACCCATACTTCTCTCTTCATCCTGTTTTCTCGGTCACCTTCCCTAAGAGACCTTATACCTCTTTTCTGCTTTCCATTAAGCAGTTACCATCAGGGCCAATGGGAAAATGTTCTAGGAAAAAGGAAAGAAAAAGGGTGGCTGAAGACGGTGTCTCAAGAATCAATGGGGCAAATAAACATTATGCCTCTGTCTAATTTACCTTCATATGAGCTGAAGCTGTTTTCCTCTCCCTATGGATTGACTCCCATTCCTTATCTTGCCTGTATACTATGTACCCTGCTGGAAGTGTGGGACAGAAAAGGAGGAGAAACAGAATATCATCTGACCTGGCTCCTTAGTAATCTTCCAGTGTAACACAAGGGGGATTGTTGTGGGACATAGTCTCGCTGTTAAGAGCCAGTTGAAGACTGGGGAAGACGAGTCGTCAAGAACTGTTATGTGGGTAATTGTCCACATTTATGTTACCCTTGGTGTGCCTGCACTTTTGTTTGGGGTCTTCTGGCAAATGCCGTCTAGTAGGCATCTGCCTGTTTTCTGTACAAAGGCTGTAAAGGGTCACTTTCTGGTGCTGCCAGGATTATACTTTATGATTGTTTCTGTGGACCTATGAATGTGCATCACTAAGAACTTGGATGGTGTCTTCAGGCTCTTACCTTTTTTCATGTTGGTAAAGTTAGATGCTATGGTCAGGCAAGCCTGTGAGCCTGAAGGCATAAGGCTGTGTTACTAAGAGATGACAGACGGGTAGTGATTGATGCATTCCTTTAAGTTGGGAAGCATATCTGGACTTCTCTAGGAAGTGTTGACTTACTGGGAGACGTAATTGCATGTAACTTGGAGCAGACCCTTTTGAGGACTGAAAAGCTGCTGTTACGAAGTAAAACAGATGAGATCAAGCCACTTTTAAGTGCAGAATGATAGAGGAAATTGTTTCCCTCTCCCACTCCTAGCCTCTTGCCAGGAAAATTTCTAGCTCTGGAACAGGTCCATCTGTTACCAAGTTGCATGCATAGTTGTGCAGCACTCAGACTTGCTGAATGCCTAGAGAGTCTGCTCTGGTATCTCCAGAAGCTGCCTAGGGTCTTTACATAAAGCATTCTCCAGGAGTAGGACCAACCACAAAAACGCTTTTTTGGACCAAGTTGCAGGAAACTAGTTTCTACCTGTGGTGGAGCCTTGCCCCAGGATTCTTACTACATGCTTTTCTTTCTCAATCCATAGTCTTCAGGGGTGATGTAGTTATCTTCCCATATGAGGGGAGAAAGGTCATGTACAGCATCATGTTAGCTCTTCTTTGGCCAATATGTTTTAGTTCTCCAAACCTCAAATATTCAAGTTAATCTTTCATAACTAGTGGCTTCTGGTCTTGGTAGGATCTCCTAGGAATATGCACTGCAGGTCCTGGAGAATCTCTGAACAATGGATATAGAGGAAGACTTTTCTTTAAGACATGTAGAATGAAACCCTCATGCTAATTGATGCTGCTCACCATCCCTTTCCAGTGTTCCCATTAAGGGCAGCCAGCCTGTCTTGACCACCCCCACTTTCCTTAGATATCATAAATGTCTTTAGAAAGGCAGAGAGAGAAGTGTGTAATTTCCTCCTTTTACTCAAAAAAACCCCCAAAGCCATCTTATGTCTCTTGCCAGAATCGTGTTACATTCCAAGTCTCCTTTTTTTCTGCATAAGAATGCAAATTTCTATTCCCTACTTCCATCAAGCTGTGTAGGGCTTGTTGGTGTGCGAAGCTTTTATCAGCTTGGAAACTGAGGTAATCTCTTCTTCCCTGTGATGCTGTAGAATGTGTTTTGCTTGAGCCACGCAGAGAAAGGTCTGAGAGCTGCAAATTACTGTTTATCTGGAGTGCAACATTGAAATGCTGCCTTTGACTGCTTCCAGTATACTTGAGATACGTGGGCTAGATCTGGCCAGGAGTTGTCTTTGGCTGATTTTTGTATTAGAAAAAGCAGACGTTAGTTTTTGACAGGAAGGTTTTGTAGGTCTGAGAGGGACAAAACAATAGGAAGGAACGTGTTGCTAAACAACCAGACCTCCTTAATTTTTGTTGTCCACATCAGTAGAATGGGGGACTTTGGTCACCTGTGTTCTTGATGAGTGCCAGGTTACGTCTCTGTTCCTATGTGTGTTTCATGTATTCTGTTGATTCAGATTTCATCCTAATACAGAATGGGGAAACTTCTACAAATCTTAACGATTTTGAGCACAAAAGAACACATTCTCTGTCTAGCACTGATGTACTTTCCCTCTTCCGGCAGCACACATAACAACTATATCAACTTCCACCACGCCCTTTTCCTTCCTATCTAGGGCAACACATTTTCATTGCACTCACCTTTGTTTAAACTTTTAAATGACTGAATCCAGCTTTTAAAATAGATATACAGGATGTATTCTTTCCATCCACTCAGTAAAGGATCTTTTTTTTATTTTTGTTGTTATTATTTGTTAGGAAGGGCATTGCCTGCAAGACAGATATTTTAGGGGTTACATTTTCAGCATAAGCATAATTTAAGCTGAAAAGTTCAAAGTAACTTTTGTGCCTAAACCAACACAACGAAGAAAGCAGCAAAATATAGAAAGGGAGAACAAATAACTAACAATTGCCATAAAAAACGTTATGTTGAAAGAAATTTCCCTAAACCAGAAATTGTTTTTTATTTTTATTCTGGAGAGCAAAGTGTATGGAGAACAGGAGCAAGAACCGCATTTTCACTGCTATGTGAAATGGTGGTTTCTTAGGACATTCAAATACACAAAAAACCCATAGGAAATGTAAAATAGACTGAAGTGCTCAGAATGAGTTTTTGAAGGGAGATGAAAGGAAAACTGATGTGTGTGGAAAACAGAAGTTATTTTATCTGGAAACCTGAATGCAGATTGCATCCTTAAAAAAGATGGATAGTGCTAGATTTCTTTTAAGAAATTTACATCTAAAATAAACCTGTAAGATAAGTAACAGCAATTGAATTTTGTGATGCTGCTCTGAAGACGAATGCACATGGGAATTGAAGTAATTTTTTGTTATCAGGCAGGCAGAGCCTCTTGGTGCATGACTTTATGAAGGTAAAATTCCTCTTCTCGTTGTTCTAGGGGAATAATGTATGAACTGTGTGCTCAGTGACTGATCATCACTGCAGTTTTATTCCTGAATAAATTGACTGCCTTTGAGGTGAGAAGAAGGAGTGACTTAAGAAGTGAGAAACAACTTGGGATGAGTGTGACAGAGAGTAACTTCTGTGCAACTTTCTGTTTAATTTCTATAGGGAATTTTGTAACTACTAAGTTTAGCTTGAGAGAAGATAGCCTGCCTGTAATAGATGAGGGAAGGGAGTGTATCCTATGGGATCCTGCATGGGATCCTTCAGCACGATATGCAAAATCCTGTTAAGGACGGTGTACTTCGGTAGCTGCTTCTCAGACTGTAGGAGGGAGGGTCGTAGATCTTAGTGAAATGAGACAGAAATTTCCTTAACCATTACAAATCTGCTGTTGACCCTCTGTTGCCATCCGTTTCTCACATGAATGCGCACTCAGAATTTTGTTGTCTGCGTGCAGAAATCTCATGTCTGCCTGTTTCTATTTGATAGCTTCCAAGCTTTGCAATGGTAAGAGCAGTGTTAACCACCTGAATGATAGGCAGAAGTTGCAAACTGGTTTGTATGCAGTTCAAGCTGCCCCTGCTTGCTTATTCTTGCACTACAAAGCACTGCACAGTTTTGTTTAACTTCTGTACTTTTGCATGTAGTACTCTAGTTATACAAACCCATTAAACTGCCACCAGATATTGGCTAGTCTGTTGCCTTTGCTTGCTACCTTTTATAATGTGAGGTCAGGGTTCGATGGTTTTCTTGTGAGAGGGATTGTCCTGCTTTGAGTGACCCTATACAGGAAATTCTGGCATTTTTATTTTTATTCTTTTTTAATCCCTTTCTTTGCCCACAAGACTCCTTTTTCTACTCTATTCCCAGCTCTTTTAGTTTCAAGCTGCTGGAATTTTTTTCTGTGAGGAGTTAGAAATATAGGTTGTTTCCAGACAGCACACGTTTTATGCTCAAGACTTTGGCACTGCAACACTTTTAACATTGCATCAGAGTTAGATTTTTAATTTTTTTTTTAATAAGTCAGAGTTGGAGAGTGGAGCAAGCTTTTATCATAAGGTAAGTTCTTTACATCTAGAGAACACGGAATAAATTCAGAGAACCAGATCAGAGAAGCTTGTTTCACTTCCTCTCATGCAGTTTCCAAAACGCCTGACTATGCATAGAAGTGGACTATCTTCTTAAAATAGTCGTAACCTTAAAATAGTCCTCATTATGCATGCAGTTGAGAAGTCTTTCTGACTGCATGTCCGTCCATGTAGCTATTGTGAGTACTGTGGTAGGAGGCAAAGAGCTGGTGCTGGTACTGCTCTGCGCAGCCCCTCTCCCTACACATGCAGCACTGCAGCACATGCTATGGGACGTTGGTGCTGGCATGCAAGAGGATAGTGGTGCTGTTGTAAAAGTGGGTTCATCATTACCACTTTTATATTTGAAAATGAATACTGTATAATAGTAAACCTTTGAATCTGGCCTTTTGAAAGGTGCACCTGGGATGTCTGACATGGATTCTGAAGTGGTGGAGTATTAACATACATTAAGTGAGGTTTGACTGTTGCTCAGTGGGTTCTTTCCTCTGATCTACACTGATTTAATGTGCAAAACAAATACCTGTCAGCTCACTGACCATAATTTCTTGATTTTTAAGTTGGTTTTTTTTCCCCTTTTTTGAGTAAGATAATGTTTTTTGTATGGGGAGTATAGGTTTATATTACAGTACTTACATGTCTCCTTTACATTCTTTTTTTACCAATCACCATAGGTTATAATGCCAGGGTTAGGGGATATACTTGCTGATAATTTGCATAAAGTATAAGGAGGGAGAACAGAGGGAAGGCAGTCAGATGCATTATTTTTTCCATCTAGTCATTAGTGGAAAGGCTGTTCCTTTCAGTACCTAGGGAAGGAAGCAGTGTTGTAGACATGGTGGTGTAAGAATACCAAAAGGGTGAGATTTATATAGGAAAGGGATATATTTCATTAAAGCAATTAATAGAATTAGTAAATACAGACAACCTTTCTGGATCTCTTCTTCAGGAGAGGTGTTTTCAATAGGATGCATATATTGTAAGCACATGTGCATGTTAATTATGGCGTGCTGGATACTGGGTTTGGTTTCTTTTAATATTTTTCAATATTTCTTATCCTGAAATTTCAAATGTCCTGGTTTTGGCTGGGATAGAGTTAATTGTCTTCCTAGTAGCTGGTACAGTGCTATATTTTGGGTTCAGTATGAGAAGAATGTTGATAACACACTGATGTTTTCAGTTGTTGCTCAGTAGTGTTTAGTCTGAAATCAAGGACTTTTC
>JAVJGG010000074.1:67052671-67089588 GCA_035590195.1 Aviceda cuculoides
TGCCCCTCCAGCTTTCTCGCTGGCTGGGCTTGAGAAGCTGAAAAGTCCTTGATTTTAGACTAAACACTACTGAGCAATAACTGAAAACATCAGTGTGTTATCAACATTCTTCGCATACTGAACTCAAAACACAGCACAGTAGCAGCTACTAGGAAGACAATTAACTCTATCCCAGCTGAAACCAGGACAGCTTCTGGGGATGCTGCTTGTGCAGTGTCTGCCATCTAGTGGGTGGGAATCAAATTGGAAGATTTCAGTTAATTGTGAGACAACTCTTTAGGGCTTGTTCATTAAATCTTAACTAAATTAATCTCTGCATAGTGTTATGAGCCAATACTTACAACTTTACTTTTTACCACTATAGTTTTAATTATTTTAGCACTGACAGGCTACCCAAATGGCCAGAATGCAATGAGATCCTAAAATCATGAGCATCAGTCACATTCTATTGAGATTTAGTTTTGTGTAATTAGTACTCTAACTTTAAAGCCTACAGCATGTTAGCGTGTTGCACTTCTAAAGATGACATATAACCTTTAGGCTTTAAACAGCTATTGATGTAAGTCTCTGGGAAAAGCAACAATCAAGTTTTTATGTAAAAGAGAGTCTCGGGCTCCATCTCTTGGGAATATCTCTTAGAATCCCAGAGATGGGCAGAAAAGCTCCTTTTATACCTGGTCAGCTGACATGGAAATAACCAGGCACTTGTTGCTTCTCATGTTTCAAAAGTCACAAATCTCACAATTCGTTTTTTCTTTCTTTGTACTTAATGTTCAGTGCTTTCATCCAGAAGACCTTGAACTCCTTAGACATGTAATTGGCTTTGTGGACTGCACAGACAAGCTATGTAGATCCAGCATGAAAATACTGGGTCTACAGTGTGCAATGGTAAACAATAAGGTGAATTAATGACTTGCTAGGAGATATGGGGATTTGAAATATTTGTGTCATGATAAAACAACCTTTTGGAAAATGCTCTTCAAGTTTGGTATGACTTTAGGCAAAATGGAGGACTGTTGTGTCCTTGTTCCACAGTAAGGGAGAGGTCATGGTGAGATCTTCAAGTGCTAAGGCTGCTTGGAACACAGGATTTTGAATCATTGCATGGTTCGCATCTGCCTCTTGCCACCATTTTGTAAACCTACCAGAAGTCATTTTGTTTCTTGCAGGATAACTGGGGAAAATGCAACCTATGTTTTGGAGGCCATCAAGCTATACAATTGATCATGACGATCTTGTCTTGCTTTGAATCCAGAAAAATATTAAAAAAAAAATGGAAAGGACACTAATGAAAAGCAAGCAGACTTCTCTTTGGCCATAAGTCTGTAATTAAGGCTGATGAGGAATTTGGGCTGCTGATATCCATGGTACAGCTGAACATAGAGCAGAGTACACATGGGATGGCCAAACAGAGTAGAAATGCTGTTCTGTCAGCTTGTTGGTATTCTTAGCATGGGCAACCCAGATTCCTTTCTCAATCTGTTCTGGATGGCTGTTTCAACTTGGAGTGAAGTATGAAGTTTTTCTTAAACTGTTGGAGAATTAAAAGTAAGTATGTAGGACTGTTACAAAAGGAAAACTGAGCATGTGTAGCCAGGTGGGAAAGAGAAAAAGAACTTTGTACTGTGCTCAGAGTAATGGATTGGGAAACAAGCCGAAGGAGAAGAGGCACAGCAAAGTGCTGAGGCTTGGGTGTTGAGAGGAAGTTGTGTGATGGTGTGCTCTTGAGCAATTTATGGCCATGTGTGAACCATTTCTTGCCATATCCAGGTGATAAAAAGATGAGCTAAAATGGGAGGAAGAAGTAGATGTAATGGTCTGCTGAATTCAGAAGAAAAAGCTCCAAATGACAGGATATAAAAATAAGTTCATGCAAGCCATTCACCAAAGTTCGATTTGCTGTTCCCAAATGACTAGTTCTTAAATATATTTTCCTGTAGGGTACACTCGCTGAACGTATTAGAGCAGGAGGAGCAGGAATCCCAGCATTTTACACCAGTACTGGCTATGGGACACTGGTGCAGGAAGGGGGTGCACCTATCAAATACAACACAGATGGCACCATTGCCATTGCCAGCCAGCCAAGAGAGGTAAGATGCCAGTTTGCTACTAGGAAGCCTTCTGCTTTGAAAACTGAATTTTGTACATGTTTCCAAGATAAACAGTAGTTTAAGGACCTCTTGGCCAAGTTTGACCTTGGTATATTGGATTAACAGGATGTCTGTGTTACCAGACACATTAGTTTTTCTCTTACTGCTTACTTCTGTCCTCTGTAATGTGTTAGAAAAGTTTCTACAGCTTTAGGGTGGCTTAGCATCAAGAACTGGTCCAAGTGAAAACCTACCTTGCTGAGTTACTCTTCATTTGACAGTTCTCTGACCAGGTTCGCTGTGTATTCAGACAAAATCTTGGACCAGGCCACTGCAGTGTACAGTACAGACGGAGAACAACCTCTTATTATTGGGGCAGGTACTCCTTAAATACTGTGGTATGGAGTAAGTAGCCCTGCAGCTGTACATAAAGCTTTAGCATTAGAAGAGATGGGACATTTTCCTGTTAAGCAGGGAAGAGCTCACTTTCAGGAAACACATTTGCCAACAGCTGAGATGCGATTTAGTGTGAGTATTTGGAATTGCAAAGAAATAAAAAAAGTGTGGCTTCCAAGTGAGAAACAAGGGCTTCATATTGAAATTGGATGTAGAATTTGGAGAAGGGAAGAGATTTCTCAGTGACATAACTGTACTTGAAGAAACAGATGGGGCTAATGCTGTATGTTCCAGTTAGGCTGTAAATGGCAGTAAATTCTACCTCAAGAACGTCTCTGGGGTAAAGGTAATTCTGCCACCCCCCTGTCCCTGGTTTTCACTTATTTTATACATGGTTATTTTCAGTATCTAATCATTTACTTAGTCTTTTTTTTCCTTAATTTTCTTACTGAATATGTCATTATTATGTTTTACCATTTGAAGGAAAGTTTTGTTTATTAGCTTATGATTTTGATAACATTTTTCTTCTACTTCTAACAGTTGTGGAAAAGTTTTCCTTACTCTCCTCAGTCTTTTGGGGGGCTAATAACATGACTAGCATGATTCGATCAAATCCATTTTCCAAATCCATTTCAAATGCGAGTGTCATTTTATAAAAGCTCAGATCTCCTTTTACAAGATTGAAAAACTGACTTCTGATACACTTTTGTCATAATTCCTCCCCCTCTCAGCAATTTTAAGTAGCTCTCAATTAGTATTTCTGTATACTCTAACCTTCTACATTGTTTAGAGAAATGCTGTTTCATGTTTCTATATGGGATTAAAATACTAGCTGTTTGTCAGTTACATATTCTGGTTTCAGGCACAATATCATTACAAATATTGATCATAAATGCAGAGAAAACCAAATGAAATTCAGCCTGTCAGATGATGTGATTTGAGTAGTCTGTCTCAAATCCGCTTTGTTTTGTATTTGGGTTTCTGGTGGTGGGCAGTGATTATGATCTTTTTCAACAGTTCTACTTTAGCACTTCAGTTTTTCATTAGCTGGTAGATGTGCAGGAGAAAGCATGTCTAATTACAGTAGATGGAGCAGCAGGAATATGGATCTGATTCTTGTTCTGTTTCATGAAACAGAGACACTATGATGAAACTGGGTTTTACAGCCTTTATCTGCTTCTCCGTTATTACACAGTTGAGCTACAGTTTTTCAGATAAAACTTTATGTAGTACAAAAAGAAGTTTAAATATAATAGTCTGTAAAATTAACCCCATAAAATAAATACTACATGGGAGATCTGCTTGAAGAAACCTACATATCAGTCATGTACTTTTCTCTGTAGGTGCGAGAGTTTGATGGCCGTCATTTTATTCTGGAGAAGTCAATTACTGGAGATTTTGCTCTTGTGAAGGCATGGAAGGCTGATCGTGCAGGAAACATCATTTTCAGGTATGACTTGTTTACCAATGGGAAAAGATTCTTTAATGATCTCCTGTGTGATGGCAAAATAATGTTTTACCGATTCCACTTTCTTTCATATTGCCTTTCCCTACTGTCAAATTATACTGCTACAAAAAACAAAATATAATTGCTTTTTCTAATGACTTCTCAGTTTTCAAACATAGCTGTGAAATAAACATTGGTAGTTAAAAATGCGACATAGCAGACCAATGTCATTATGACTCTGGAGAAATGTAGTGACACTCTGTTAATTTCAATATTCATGTTAGTTTGGGTACTTTACCTTGTGTAATTGAAGGCTGACCCAAGGAGTGCAGGTTTGTGTGTGTCAGAAGAGAAGGAAGCTAAGTCAGTCTCCTGGCCAATCAGTGATGGGAAAACTTGATTCTGTCTCCAGAAAAGTGTGTTTAAAGTCGATTTGATCTCAGTGGTGTAGGGGGAGGCATCATATGAATTTAAACATTTTTTGTAGTAAAAAGTTTGGGTGTTGCACTAGTGATACCATCATTTATTTGAGTTGCTATATTTGTGCTCAGGTTTGTCCTGAACTGAAGCGGGAGAGGTTTGCTTATGTTTAACGTCTGGTTTTTATTTGTTTGTTTTATGGCTATCAGATGAAAAGGTAACTGTTATGGCAATCAGTTGCGGTTTACTACAAGATGCTGAATGATGCAGTCTGTCTTTGTATGTATTAAAACAAACATGGAGTTGAAAAAGCAACTGAAAAATATGCAGATAAAATAATACCAATAAAGTAATGCTTTTCTTTGTGTATATATGTATATATATGCATGAATTCACATAAATTTTTATCCATATAACTTATTATAATAAATTTAAATACTTGAAAATTAAGAAAGAATTTTTTATTTTACCCAACTCTTGATATCCTGGCTTGCCTACTGGCAAAACATGATGGTTTCAGATCGAAAACTGAACTTTATTGTGTGCGTGCACATGAATTTGATGGCTGCTAAACTGCTTTCCTTAGACTCTGAGACATGGAATACAGGAAACAGTCTTCCTCCTTGGCCTTGTCTTTGCTTGATCTTGAGCCTCTAGTGTCTGTGCTTTTACCCCATATCTATCTACTGATGCTTATTTTCCTCTGAAAAATTCTTTCAGTCTCCACAGAAACAGCCTGGCTGTGTTCTCCCTTCTTCCCCCCTCTTCCTTTATGTCCTGTGGTCTCTCTTTATGCCTTTCCCTCTCCCTCCTGTCCCTTTCAGAAGTCTTCGTATGTCTCCCACATTCACACAATACAGTTGAAATCAGATGCTGCTTCCATCTGGAGTGGAGACTTAAAAATCTTGACTCCTTTCCAGTGTAACTAAGCAAAGATGGAAGCATCATCATCCAGTGTCTTATTCCATGTAGAGTATTACTAGCTTCAAAGAATTTTCTCATACTAAGCAGTGACCCATTCTGGTTTTGGATGAGACACAGGTTGCCTCATGGCCTACATGGGCCATCTCATAGCCTGCAGGAGACAACAGAGGAGGAAATTGTAATCGGTTAGAATATAATAGCGATAGTTCTGTTATCTACAGGACGAAAAGGAAAATGTATTTTTGACATTGTGCTACATGCTGAGTATATATTCACTGCCAGTGGGACCCTTCCATACTTTTTTTATTATGTGACCTCTGTTAGCTGAGGTATGCCTAGATAGACATAGGCTCTGTGTTTGCTCACATCTGCCACCACTTCCACAGCAGTGTGGTACTATTTATAAAGTGTTTGCCATGACTCTGGTATCTGTGGAGCCAGTAGGAATGGAGTGTCTGCCAAACTGTTAATCACCCTTAAGCTGAGAGCTTTTTTAAATCTTAAGGGTGTACTTTTGGTAGACTTATTTGGACCACAAGCCAGCATGAGGTTTTTTTGTCTAGTCTCATACATGAAGCTATAGTTTTCTTGGGGATCCAAACCAGCACCAGCTCCTTCAGAAGGCAATTTTTTAAACAGAGTTTTCTACATGATACTTTGTGTCCCCTAGCTCTTTTGTTCTGTACAACGTGCCATGGTGGACTATTCTGCACCACAGCTGTTGCCTAACAAGACCCGTGTCTGGCCCAGTAGATAATAATTCTTAGGTGTAGTGCACCATTACTAAGGCAATAATCCAAGACTCTCTCAAAACATAATGAAATAATCCCACCTTGTTCCTGTGCCAGCTGAAAGGATGCGTATATAGGCATTTTGCTTTGTTAGTCTGATGCAGGTACTAGTTCTACTTAGTGGAACGGAGTGTCTCCAGGTCTTAAGCTCCTTTGGAGCTTTGCTTGTGAGGGACGACAGCAGGGAGTGCCACGGCTATTGTGGATATTCTACCTCCTCTGGCTCCCCTCCCTTTTCATCTGGTACCATTCTGCTTTGGAGCTGTTCTAGCACAATATATACCTCCACTTTACAATTGGAGGTGTGGTTTGGTGCTGATGAAAGTACACTCTGGACAAAGGAGCAGAGACATTGAAGGGATAACTGGAGTCAGGGCTCCTGCTGTCACAGACAGTCATGTCAGGTCATCTCTTCATGCTTCAAGTGGTGCTGCAATACATGAATTCGTCTCACATCTGAGGTGTCCCTTCGTCTCTGCACCATTAGGTACATAGTGGATGTAGTGCATTGGTTTAGTCTACTATGAACTAGTTTGCTATCTTTTGCCTTTGGGAGAAAAGCTGTTGTCATGCCTCTGAGTCAGCTTAGGAATCCATTGCTGGAACAATGGACTTTGTAGTCATTGCTGACTCTAGATGTACAGAAAGCTATCTTAAAATAAAAAGGCGTACTTGGCTAGCTAGTTTCTGGACTGCATACTCCAAAAACCCGAACATTATTCTGTGCTGGAA
Organism: Aviceda cuculoides; assembly: GCA_035590195.1. Lineage (NCBI taxonomy): Eukaryota > Metazoa > Chordata > Aves > Accipitriformes > Accipitridae > Aviceda > Aviceda cuculoides. The sequence goes on from JAVJGG010000074.1 coordinate 67,059,472, forward strand.
AATAAGTATAGTGTTTCTGGTTTTTTTTTCTTCTGGATGATGTATTCTTTAGAAATAAGACCTTTGATTTTTTTTCTTGTAAAAGAAACAACTTTACTTACCCAAGAACATTCTAAATTGTATAAGCTTTTATAAATAGGGTCCAAATCAAGCCCATTAAGTCCTCTTCACTTGATGTTGAAATGTTTTCTTGTAACTTTTTCTCTTATGTAAAAATAATTTTATATCAGTTTCTTTTACTGGCAGACCAGCCACTATGATCTTGAGAAAGTCTTTGGCTTGGAAAAGTAGTCACTTGGAATGAAATACTGAATTCTTTGTTTCCACATCTGCCTTCCCCAATCTGTATCCGTTCCCCTGCTATTTTAATTCAGATTTTGTAACTCTATTTTTCTTCTCATTCTACTCTGCTTAGTTGAGGGTAGTTTTCCCTAAATCACTACTAGCTGGTATTGTATTCATGCACTAAGAGAAGAATATAAATTCAAGTATTTTTTTTTTTTTAGTGGTTTCTGCTTCTTACATCCTTTTGTATTTACACAGCCACAGAGGAGACACGCAGACAAAAGATATTGTCCCTTCTGTAGCCTCTGTTAGAGGCTTCACAGCTGCTGTGTATTGCCAGTAAAACAAGATTCCTCCAAGATATGTGTCTTTGGGTATAGTTTTGATTCTGTAGTTCTCTGCGCTAGAAATCTTGTTCAACCTGCGTGTTAGTCTCAGGATTTAGCGATTTCAGTGCTCTACCTTCTCCAAAGCCACGCGGTGGCAGCAGCATCCCAAAGTTCATCATGACTATAGCACTAGGCATCGCACAGAAGGCTGAAGAAAGGAGGAGCAGGCATTGGGAAACAAGGATGGTCAGAAAAAAAATGCTTCTGTGGAAAGGGGACGGGGAGAAAGGAGGTTTTGAACCCTAGTTCATGCATTTTGATGAAAAATTTTCAAGAATACTACTTTTTAAAAGAGAAAAATGCTGAGCAGCTATCAGTGGAACCCTGCTAATATATACATAATTTTTCTTAAATATTAGGCCAGACAGTTTTGTTTGTGTTTTGAAAAATACAGAGAGGGGCTGACACAGGTCACTTTTTTTCATTGTGCTTACTAGGATCTCAGTGCACATCCCAGCATGGTTATACATGTCATGTCTTACTTTTATTCCCTGAAGGTTCTTTTTCCTTGTTACTGGAATACTTAGGATGAATGCCAGAGTCTTGCAGTGAGCGCCAAAACTGGCACAGCTTTTTTAATCAAGAGAATTGGACTAAATTTACTACTGTGCAAAGTGCTATCCCAAGTCCTAGTCTGAATTCTGAAGGCATATGTTGGACTTGAGAGGTTGTCAGGCCCTGTGCTGGCCCCCCTGTGGAGTTTAATTTCATTCTTTGTGCAGTGAAATGCAGTGAAATAACGGGAAGGCACATTGTGCAAAGCCTAGCTTGCTGCTGCTGTTGGATCTAATAAGTGAAGGTATCAGTAGCTTGCCCAAATTCAATTAAACAATGTGCTGATTAAAAGTCAAAAGAGCTGTCGTAAGTATTTTCTAATGTAGCAAATTAGGATTTGATTTCATATGCATCTTACACAGTTTCATAATACTTTTTCCTCCCTCCTATTTTTTTTATTAGTCTTCTAGCTATTTGGAGAAAAGATTTGTGATGTTTATATTACGGAGATACTTGTAGTAGCTTATCTCTGAAAAGTCTTCCTTCGTACTATTACAACTCCTAATATTTATTCCTTTTCTTTCACAGGAAAACTGCAAGAAACTTCAACCAACCTATGTGCAAAGCTGCCAAGACAACTGTGGTAGAGGTAGGGAATTGAAACATAGAAAGCCCTATACCCCTGTAATCAACAAACCCCTTTGTTTTGCATAGTATTCTGGGGACAGAGTTCTTCTTTTCTTGACTCATTGGGGGATTTCATGCCAGGGCCAGTGGTCTAACCTGTTTCCTTGGATTGCCTACTCCTAACACCGTGCTCTGTTTTAGTGATTAGTTCACCATGGTTCCTCAGTTTATTACTGTTCAGCTGATGCTGTCCAGGACTTCGTGCTCACTGTGATCAGCCTTTGAAAGGAAAACAGCCTTCAGATTTGTTAAATAAAATAATATGTGGATGAAAAAAGAAACAGTAGACTTAGGCTGTGCTTGAGAAGATTCGCATAAGACCTTATGCAAAGCTGCATAAATATCAGTCCAGAATGAGATACAGACATTTGGTTATGCCTTGAGAAAGAGGATGGACTAGATGATCTAGAAGTTTCTTCCAATCTTTTTGTCCTTTTTCCTTGTTGTCTAAAACAGTAAGTTTAAAACCATGGAACAGCCTACACTGGAAATATATTGGTTACTGGAGAGTGGCTAAGCCATAGAAATATCTGAAAGATAGACTTCTCTGTTAGCTTTTTCATGACTCTCTGGTAAGTTTTTTATATGCCTGATAAAAGCTAAATATAGTTTGACAGTAAGATCAAGACAGACTCTGCTAGACTATTTGTAGTAAATTCTAAGTGGCAGAGGCTTGTGTTTCTTCATGGTTTTCGTTTTGGTTTGTTTTTTTGTTTGGGGTTGGGTTTTAGGTTTGGTTTTTTATTTTGGTAAAATCTTATCTGGAAAAGATATTTGTTATATAAACATCTCTGGAGAATACATTTGGGAACTTGAGTTATTTCTTTCTGTTTTACAGAACTATGACAAAACCCCATAGAATTTGTCACATGACTTACAGTGACAATTCAGCAACAGTACATGAATTTTCACAGTTGGTTTTCAAGAAAGGTTTAAAATATTTTTCTATATAAAAATTAAATAAAGAATCTTTCATGATTCCCTTTCCTTCTAGTCACTTGTCCTTCATACTTTGTTCAGTCTGGCTTTTAGAGAATTTAAGTAGATCAAAGCCTTCCACCTGCATTCCATCTCATTCTCTCTGCTCTTCTATGCATGTGTGATACGGTAGAATTTTCTTGTCAGTGAGCAGCAATTATGTGACATCCTTCTTGCTATAATTTCACTTAACAGTCTTTAGTAGATCTGCTGTGAACTGTGTCCACCATGAGTCTTGTTGCATTTTCAATATCATTTAAAAACTGACAAGATTTTTGCAAGATGGCACATAAATATTACCTTACAACTCTAGTATTTTATGGACAAATTAATGGGTGAAGAGGCATAACCAGAGATTTAGGACAAATAGATATTTTGCGCCAAATGCAATGCCTCATTGGCTTAATTTTTAAGTGTCTTTCTTCCAAAGTGGAATTCAGAATATTGCGTTTGGATTTAAGAGTTCAAACCCAGGGAACCAGAATAAGATACTCAATATGGCATCTGGTACATCCTTAGTGCTGAGCATTGTCAGCCTGCAGCTGTCTAGAGCTAATCGGTAGGGAACTGAGGCAACTGAAAAGAGTTTTGTCTGACTCCTTAGTTAATGTCATTCAAGGCTGAAGGGTGAAATTCTCAATTCCACTTACAGAGAGAAGAAAAAAGTTTATGTAGGGTAGTAATTCGGATGCTCTCTTGGCAGCAGGGATTTCTGAATTCTGGTATCTGTTCCCAGCTCTGTTTCTGTTTTTCACCCACTGACCTTTTAATTTAATTTAAGCAGACAGTCATAGAAGTAGAGATTGGAAGCCATCCCTGCTTCTTTCCATCAAAAAGGAACAGCTACAGGTCAGACTTGTCTTCAACTCATGCAGTGATTAATTGAGATTTGCAGGATTGTAGTTTCTCTGGTGCTCCCATCCCGATTTTGAACGTGGAGCTTTATACATGTTACACAGCCAGACTTATGCTGCCAACATCTGCTTATCTAGCACGAAGAACCAAGCTGAGGCAGGTAACTAGCAAAAATTAGAGGCATACCCCACTATGTTCCAATTTTTGAGTTGCTGAAATTTTTCCTTTAAAATGCATGCTATAAATACACAGAAAAAGAGTTGTTGTTTCTTGTAGCTGTGCTGATGGGTTATTTATTTCCCTTTTCTGCTTGTTTGCATACATCTAGTTTTAGTGAGTCCTTTAGAAGCAATTTTTTTCCAGGACAGAACTTCATTTGTTAAACTTTACGTTAGAAGGATGGGTGGTAGGCCATTCACTTATGTCACTATTAAGCTCAGTAAGTACATTAAATCAGAGAATAACTTGAATTTTGGAAGACAGGTTTAATCAGAAAGTTATCCTGCCTTGATACAAGCAAAACAAGAGATAGAAAACCCATCCTTCTGTTTGTGTTTGTTCCAGTGGTTAATCACCCTCACTGGTATAAATATGTCTTTTTACTGTAATTAGTTTGGCTCTAGGCTCAGTCCAGTGCTTTTACTCTCTTCTGCTAGATTAAAAACCTTTCTGAAGCTGGAATTTCCTTCCCAGAGTGACTTCTCAGTGCTATTGATATGATGAACAGATTGAGGTCGTAATAATTCTAACTGTAAAACATTTTCTTCAGCTCTTCTGTCCTTTTTATGTCCATCACCTTCTTGCTTTGTTTTTTTCTCAAACTTTACAAATGTGACCAGCTGGAGTGTCTTCAGCATTGTAACACTGCCACCACTAATGTCACCTGAAAAGTAGAGTTACTTTTTGGTCCTGCTGCTTCCTTGTTTGCATACCTGTACTCTTTGCCAATCATTAAACAGGGTCCCCTGCAGTGTTAGTTGCTTACACCTTATTGATCCGTTTCCAGCGTACTTCAGGAAAAGCGTAATCAGTGTTTTCCAACATGCATTCTGTAAGTATGGCAGGTGTTTCTTAATCACAGATGTCTTAACCTTGTGTTTTGTTATGAAACATGTTGTGTTTGAATAGACCCAGTTTACCTGTTGTGTCTGGTACTGCTGCTTCCTTCTTAGGATTTATTGTCACCTATCTTTCCCCAAATTTGTTTTACTTTCTGATCATTGATAAAAATATGGAACGGCACTTGGCATAATAAGATCCATACCAAGGGAAATATAAACTACTGGAAATCCAATTTCAAGCTATCTGTGAACTTGGTGAAATTGGGAGGTGCACTGGGAATCAATTGCATTTGTTAACCTGTCCTTCCAAGTTAACCCAAGGAGCTGTGAAATCTCCTGATATGCACACACAGTAAAAGACACTTTTTTCTTTAATGTATTAAAACTGCTGTTCTCTAGTTTAAGTCAGTGTGGCATTTTACACTCTCTTAGCTGAAGTACCAACAGACACTAAATTTTTGTAACAGTTCAGAGGTGGGAGAACTTGGCAGCATTTGCAGATGTGGCAGATAAGAGTAGACAAACACCCCCACCCCACCCCACCTCACAAACCCACAAACTGATAGCTATTGCTTGCTGAAAACCTCTCCCATGTTGTGAGGTGCGAGGCTGGCTGTGCGTAGAGAGGCTTCTGAAGGAGGAGGAAGTCAGGCTGTACCTTTACCAGCTGTGTCTGTGGCACACAGTGGAGAGTTATTTAATTTTAAAATTCCCCTAGAACAAATTTCAGAATAAAGTGTCTGATCCTCAGTCTGGTTTATTTTCACTACGTGAGTGGTTAGAAGTAGCTGTTCAGTACCCTTTTTGGGATCAGAAGTACATTGATTGTAAATTTCTAATGAAATGCAAGAGGTGTTTACTGACCTGCACAAATATTTTGGGCCATTACATGCATTTCTTTTTTTTATTTAACTGATAGGAAGTAGAACCTGCTAATGTTCATGACAATAAGGATACATGCTGAGGCGTAGCTAACTGTGTGTAAAGATCCAACTGTGCTGAGTCCAGTGGAATTTCTCCTTTAATTTAAAGGTGACCAGTATTAAGGGTCAAAAAGAAGTTTTCAACTGAATTGTGTGATTCCTGTTTGGAAGGTAACCTTTGCAGAGGAAAATGTTACATAATCCAGTATTGGCAGCATTAGTTAGTTTGGCTTTATCTATATCTGAAAGCAAAACGATGCAGGAGTTTGTTTGTTTTTTAGTTCTTCTGCAGTGTTGCATTTAAAAAAAAGTTCTCTGTTTATTCTGCTTCTTGCTTCCTCTTGCAGAACTTGCAGGAGTTAAGTATGCAGTCAGAGCTGTAGCTTTTGCTTGGACCTGAGCCCTTGTGCAATGCACTCAGCCTGAGGCTTTGAATTGACTTTCATATCTATAAACACTTTCCTGCTCCTATTGCAAAGATGGGAGAGTCGGGAAATCAACTGATCTAAAAGGAGCTCAGCAGTCACAAGTTATATATGAGCCACTAGCCCTTGTGAAGGTGCAGAGGAAGGGCTTGGCACATGAAGAAACTTGAGGATTTGTATGGTCTTATATATGTGGTAACATTTCCAACACTCTCTGTTGAATGAAGGACACGTCTTCTGAATTCAGCAAGTGGCACTGCTGTCAGGCCCCTCAAGAGACCTCTTGAATTGCATGACGGGGAATGAAATGTGTAGCAGCTCAGAGTTACAGATAGGCCTCCTGGGTGTGTGCCTAGACTTCTAGGTCAAGGACTGTGATATTAGGATGGTTCGTAAGATGTGCATCTTCCTGTAGAGGCTCTTGTGAGCAGAGCCCTAGTGGGAGGGACAGCTTTTGGTGATGACGCCTCTTTTTTGGAGAGAAATGAGGCAACCCAAAGCCACAGGAAAAAGCATGGTATGACCTTGCCAGGTGTGGGTGTCATGACAGCATGGGAGATGTGAAGGGTGGTACAGGCTTGGGCTCTTGATCTCTGCCATGGGGGAGTACCTAAACATCCATAGCAGCCCCAAACATCCCTAAGCTGTTGTCTGTTTTCTTGCCATTGTTATTCTCTGCTGTGAGACCTACTGAATACTTGTCCCAGGTGAAGTGGTTTGAGATCTCAGCCACTGCCATGTTGTAAGTGTTTGATAGTGGTAATAGTCAATATGTTTAGAAATATTTATTGACTGGCTGTTTGAATATCCAGTTCGAATAATTTTCTTGTTCAGATTGCAGAGGATGGCTAAATATATCTCCCTGTGTAAACAGCATTTCCACCTCAAATGATATCAGGGGAGGAAAAAAGAGAGTGTACTTTCTCATAAAAATGCATTAAATAAAAATCATTAAACCCTGCATTTTATCTCTGGTTGCCTAGTAACAACACAGCCACGTCAGTGAGCACCATTATCTCAGGTACAATGAACTGCACTGCACTAAGGGACAGAAGCAGACTGAAATAAGCTATTTGTATCCTGTTATCTGTGCTAAATCATGACATTGTGTTTTATTGAGGAAACTGGAAAATGAACCTTTTTTTTGGTATCTGTCTATTCCTCCAAGTGCTTGAACAAAGGCAAAACTTTCCTCAGATGCATAGCTCTGTTTTGAGGAATTCTTCAAGGTTTTTGCACAGTCATAGTTTACTGTAAAAAGCCTGTAAGTACTATTTTAAAGTGGAAAAATAATCTAAAAGAATATTTTTCCTTACCTGGATGCCCTAGCCATGGAACTTGAAACTGAACCCTGGTACAGGAAACGGTTCTGGATTTGGGATGGGCACAGACTTTGCATTAGGTTGTGTTTCTGGGAAACCACAGGTCAGGATTTGAAGCAAGAAGGATACAGAATTGAGGTCCCCCTGTGCAAATGCTGTAACCACTGAGCTGTTGTGTTGCTATGACCTCTTTCAATATTGTTTAATTGCTCAGTGATGACTCTGTGTGCACTCAGGGGATGGCTGCTGAGGGGGTGTCCCAGGGATCTGCAGTGGGGGAATGTTTTGTCTGAGAATCCCATTTGGCACAGGTTGGACACTGAGCTGCTTAGTCCTGCCACCTTACCAGCAGCTTTTTGCACAAGTGACAGCAGAATTCTAAGTTGCCATAATGTATTAGTAAGATATATGCAAAATATATATGTTACATATAAAAATATGTATTATTAGTATAAGTATGAAAGTCTTTGCATCTTAAACATCTAGGTGTTAGTCAGGGCTTTTGACTGCATGATTGGATTTACATGCCTAGGTTTTGGCTAAATCCTGAATTAGGGATGCTTGTGGATCTGAATTTAGATAACCCAATTAAAGAGTATAGACATTACAATATCCTTTCCCAAAGGAACTTTAAGTTGAAAGATTTGAGTGAACACTTGTGGGAGAGAAACTATGAAATGCAAGCTCATGATCCTTAGAAAGCATAGAAGGGAAAATGGCAAATCAGGAATGCCTTTTAGGAAGACTGATTTTGTGAACTCAAAGACTTAGTAGATGAAGGCTTCTGGGAGGTACAGCTAAGAAGAAATGAAGTTACAGAAAGACTCTGTTAAGAGCCTGAGAGTAAACTTTTCCAGCGTGGAGAAAGCATTGGAAGAACAGTAGGAATTTGATCTTGATCACAATCATTGCAATCTCAAATGCAGAAAAGAAAAATGACAGATAGTGAGACCAAGGTCAGATGTCTGAGGCTAAGCATTACAAAATCCAAACAAACAAAAAAGCTTAAGCACATAGGAGCAAACTCAGAAATCTTCAGCCCAGTAGAAAATAAAGAAGTCTTGAAAGTAGCAAGAAGTCTTTCTAAGAGTACATACATAGTGGGCTGCGAGACCAAGGATGTTGATATTTCACTGCTCAATGAAGAGGGTAAAATTACCAATGCAGAGTACAAAGAAGGCTGAATTGTTTAATGCCTTTTCTACTTCTGCATTCAGCAATGTTCAAAAGCAGTTTGGTGGCTATTATGGCACCAGTCACGAAGGTCAAAGAGCAAGTCAGAGAAGGATTGGAATTGAAATACAGGGACTATTAATACTGATTTGGAAAAGCAGCTCCTAGAAGCAGCTCCTTTGCCAAAAAGAAGCCCACCTCCAGACTTGATTGCTCTTTTGTTGTTTTTATTTCCCTTCATTGTATTTGATTCCTTGCTTCTGTGTGTGCCTGTGTTTATTAAAAGAACAGAAAACCAAAACATTTTTACAGCTGTTGTGCGGACCATCTTATGATGATTTGAGAAGCACTGGAATAGACTGGGCTAGAAGGGAGTTCGTAAGATAGTTCTTTTTACATTTAGTTAACATGCTTCTGATTTTCAGGGGAATAAACTTAATTAAGTTAATTTAGCTATGTGGTTTTGTTTGTTGGGTTTTTTTTTTTCCCTGTAGTTTCTTTTCTTTTGTATATAACCTCTAATTATGTGGGTTCAGATTTGGCACTTCATTGCTGGAGTAGTGAATGTTAAGTGGTTAAAATACATAGCAGATCAAATTGTTGCTGACAGCTGTTCAGATAGTTTTACCTACACACAACATTGTGCTGGAAGATTTGAATTTGTTTTTCTTTTGTCTGTCTCATGCTTTATTCCTTTCTAAATTGATACTTTGTGAAGCTGAATGCTAAGAAAGCTCATGATACTCATTGAAGAAGTTCACTGCAGATGTGTATATAATATTTAATGAAGAAAAAGCCTTTTATCCTTGTCACATATGTTAAGAACAAATATGACATTCAGAAAGATCAAGCTAAATCAAGTCCATGGTTGATCAGTAGATACTGCAGATTGCCAGGAAGTCAGTGTGCTGGGGAAGCTGATGGAAAGCCTCTGTTTGCTCCTAAAGATAAATTTAGGTTTTTTTCATAACAATTTGTAGAAAGCCTGGCATACTGTGCATTTAAAGTATACTCCATTAATAGTACTCATGTCCTGTATCACGAGAATTTGAAAGTTAACAGGATTTAAACCACTCTAGATTTAACTTCTTGTTGTATGTACTAATATGTACAATACATTAATAGTTCTTATGCCCTGCTTTGTGTGTAAGATGTGTTAATCAATCAATGATTTATCAGTCTTTGCATTTTAAAACATACATGATTGTATTACTGAAAAGATATGCAGAGAGGATTTTAGCTATGATTCAAAGAATTTATATGCATACATAATTTTATTTATGTGTCTTACAGCAATAATTTGTTTCCTGTGCTATTAACATCTCAGATGGGAATTTCTAGTACAAAATGAGAAAAATATGACATTCAGACTGAAAATCTTACAAAAAGTTCACAAAGTGAGTAATTGCCTACTGACATGAAACAAATACATTTTTTCAGGTGGTCAAAACATTTGAGATTTGAAAAGCTGCAGCTTTGTAACTATTGCTGCAGTGAGAATTTTGGAGTAATCTTTTGAATCGGTAGTTCAGATTTTAGTCTTCTTCCCTGTGAAGGCTATAGAATAGAATTATTCAGTGAAGAAAGTGAGGATTTAAAGAGAAGTAAAGAATTGAGGTACCGAGACTGTCCTGACTTCAAATCATGCTGATTTTTCAGGCTGCAGAAGACGGTAAAAGAATGGATGAGGACCGCAAGAGTAGTTTTCTATTTCTGTCTCCCAGTTTCTTGGTGTTTATTTTAAAGTCACCTAGTCTTCCATTTTTTTCCAAAGCCGTGTTAAATTGCTTTATAGAAAACCTGCTCTTATGAAGTCCAGTGTGTGGGAATGCGCTTCTATTGATATTCCCATGAATTAGATATTAAGTTCCTTAGTTTGCAACTTGTGATTAAGCTAGAGAAAGTGATAGCTAAACAAATCTTAAAACAGTTTCATGATAAAACAGGTTTGGGGTTTTTTTATTACACATATATATATATATTTCTCTTTTTTGTTAACTCTTGGAGTAAGTCGTATTACATATTATATCAGTTTTTAGCTTCTTGTTGAAAAAAGCGGGCAAAAGCAAAGAGGAGAGCTGGAATACATTCCTGATCAAACCGGGGAAGGTATGTAGCCAATTGGCTGTGTAAACAATGTGCTAAGGAGCACTTGTGCCCCCCAGGCTCTCAAAGTGCTGAATTTCTTAAATACTCTGAGCATCAAATGCATCTAACAATTAGTTTTTTAAGTAAACTAAATTTCTCAATAAAAATAGTTTCAGGTACCAATTTTTCCCCACAGTACCTTCAAGATAGACACTTGCATTTTATGCCAAAATTTTTGCTATTTGAATTCCAGGCTGATGGAAGTTATACTGATGTCTCATGGTTCTCCCTAGTTCCTTCAAGTGAATTAGACATGTTCTTATGCACCTTTGTTTGTGTTGCTTTGCGCTGTTGGGGTTTTTTTTTGCTTGTTTGGTTTTTTTTTAATTCTGTATTTCGAAAAGACTTGTAGCTTTTGTAACATCCTGGGACAAGGCCGGCTGAGTAACAAGCATCCTGTCTTCGACAGCAGCACATTCTTGATGCTGTGTTATTTGTTCACCGCCTGTAAGGCAAGTATTTAGGAGGGGTTATGTGCTTTGTGTTTGTTTGCGTTTGCCACCAGCAATTAGAAGAGTCTCCTGTCCCCCCATGCACACCAAAGCAGATTATCACTTGATTTTCCTGAGCTACGTATGTACTTAGTTTCTCCTGTTCATGCATTGAGAAAAGCTATTTTTACATGTTTTTGGTCTTAAATTTTACAGAAATGTGATGGTAGATGTGCTTCATTCATTCAAAAATAGAACTAATCTGGGATTTTAAGAAACTCCAGATTTAAGGGACTAACTTGAACCATCATACAAGTAGAAATAAATTGCTGTTTGTGATGGATTCCGTTAGATTCCGTCAATGTTTGATACCGAAAATCCGGTCGAAGAAACTCTCTTAACACTTTTTGGAGTTTTAGAAAGCAGGCATTCTTTATTGCAGTGCTGGATACACGGGATAATTCCACCTAGCATGCATGCCACAGCTTTAGCACTAACAGGTTATATAGAATAACTAATTGCATATTAATCAGGTTAGTATACATGTATATAAAAATGATTGCAACTGATTATCTTAGTACCGCCTACATCCGATCATGCGCAATGAAGGATCCATTTGAGTTGAAGGGCTGCTTTTATGGCCACCGACCCATTTGAGATTCTGTTGGCTGTCCTCGAAATCTTTGTTCTTGTCCTTGTTCTTTGATCTTGAAGCTTAACGCAGTTTCAATCACATGGTCAGTTTCAACTTTGTTTTCATCTAGCGTACAGGAACATCTAGTCGTAAGAGCCAAGAACTGCCAAACTTAGGAGTAACTACCTCTGCTAGTTAATTACTTGGCTATACTTTTGTCTATTGTTTCAGTCGTAGTCTTAGTATAAGATTTCTAATAATCATTTACCAAATCTCAGTTTTACAGTCATCTAGCAGCAAACCAGTTTCCACGGCTGGTATGAAATATTAAAACAATCAAAATATTTAGACATACCATACAGAATATATGGAAATATGCTATCATGTTGAATATTCACTAACCAAATGTATCTGATTTAGACGTGTGTCAGGAGGCTTATGGGAAAGCAGAGAACCAAACGAGTCAAGGTACCCTCCTTGAATTTGAGGGTAGTTTAGTTGGACTTGCATAGCCTGGAAAATACAAAGAATTCTTTCTTGGGTGGTGCAATTAAATCTGTGGGTTTTTGTTTTTGTTTTTTTTTTTTACTTTTCTACCTCTCCCTTCAGTACTTAAATTCCTCTTGGCTCATTTTTGAAAGTAAAGCTTGAATTTATCTCCTGACCTTTAAGTTACATTTCTTTGAATGTGTAGGAGATGAGATCCCTTTCAGTCTCTTTTCATTTGTCATTTCTCTGATATGAGTAAGAAAATAAAATCTTGTCTTGGGATTAAAGCTAATTTTTTATTTTATTTTTTTTTTAGGTTTTGATTCTTCTTGGTAATACATGAAAAATTTTAATAAAAAATGTCACTTACTTATTTTTATCTTCTAATCAGTTCAAAGGCTTTCAATCTAATGTATTTTGAAAATAAGCAATAAAATACGGGAATAATGTATTTAAAGCAATGTACATTTTGTTTGCAAAAATGTTAAATGATATCATTCCAGTAGAGTTAATATTGTTAGCAGCTATTCTGTTTCGGAGTGGAAGGATTTGGAATGTGGTCAGTTACCTTACTCATCAGAGGTATCTACTACAAGTTAAGCAACTTCTTTTGCTGTTACCTAGCCCTTAACAAATGAAGACTATATTCACTGATTTTGGGGTTGGTTTGTTTTCTTCTGGTTTTTCTCCCATTATTTTAATTATTTGATTGAAAAATAATTACATAATGTAATTTTAAAAAATATTTTCCAGAATTCCCTTTTGCAGATCTGAGAAGGCACTTTTATATGTATTCCATGTGGATGGTTATGTTTCATTTTGTGTTAAGAACTTAGGTATTGAATACAAATTAGGCACTTTATAATTAAAAGGTAAGAACATATTTATGTTCCCATTTTTGTTGTCACTACTATCATCCAATTGAGTGTAGTGAAAATAAGCACTGAGCACTATGAAAACGCATAATTTCATCGATAAAGCACGAGTCACAAAACGTGATCACAGCTAGCATGAGTTCATTGCCGGCTTATATCGAAACAACCAGATTTTAAGAAAGGTTTAGGAAGGCATCACTCCTTGGGTTTGTATGCTGCAGGAGGCTGGGTTGGTTGGTAATACTGGGACTGGTAGATTGCTGGATCTTGAAGTAATCTCTCATACTTTTAATTCAGGTACTTTTACAGTAGAAAAATAGTGTAAAATCCAAATGAATGAATTTAAGGAAGCAAGAAAACATCTGTCATTTATCACTTCCACTTTTTGATGCATACTGAATTATATAGACCTACTTGTGCAAATCATCAAACAAGCAGTTCCACCAATGTGATGGAGTAACTTCAGTAACCAATCATAGTTAGCAGACTTTGCCTTTTCATTCATTATCTACTTTGTGAACATCTTGAGGGAAAACCTGCAAGTTTCAGTTTAAACTTCCAGAATACATTTTTACAGTACATATTTATATGCACAGTTGCTAGCAGGCTTTTATTGTTGAACTAGCTACTCTTTTACAAAATCACTTCTATTGCGATTTAAGTGAGTCTGCCTAAGTGAGTTTATTTTGGGTAAAATTGCCCAGTTATAAGGAAAAAAAAAAAGGTGAAAATACATTGGGTTTAGAGTGTTATTTTCTTAGGATTATGCTTTCGAGAAATTTCAGTATCTTCTCACTTTGAACATGTTATGGAAACTTAGGAATATTGTATATCCTGGCTGTGCTACAATGTGACTAGCTTAAAAATTTCTGAAGATGTGTAGCTCTATGTATATGGTAGAATTTTTTCAGAAGCTGGTGGTTAAATTTTTCATATTCTTTCATGTATTCACACAGCTTTACATTTAGATAGCTTTTGCAGATAATCAAGTGTGCTTCCTCTTTTCTTTGTGGTTGTTATCCCAGAACTGCTATGCGTGAGTACCTAGAGCAGGTAATTTAGTGCAGTCTGTTTCCTTCTTTGCTGTCAGCGGTACAGTATGGAGGAAGAGGTTAAATGTGTGGAATGGAAAGGGGTAGTTGGAGGAAACAGGCAGCAGGTGCAGAGAAGTGTGAAAGAAGAGATTAAGCCTGAGGCAACTAGAGGTGGAGGTAATTGAGGAGACTTAGAACGGAGAAAACAAAGGTGAAATGAGTATAATGTAGCAGGGGGTCCTAACTTATAAGGATCTGTAGCCACATGACGAAAAACCTGGAGACAAACCTAGGAGATTTATGTCAGCTTTGCTTCCCTAATGATCAGATATGGCATACTGGCAACACACCTCACTGTTTTCCTGTGTGGTGTTCGTAGAGGATAACAGTCTACTAGAAACCGGGAAAAAAAATGTAAAGATACATAGGATCTTCGCTGGTATGGAACAGGCAAACAAAACCAGCTACATGCTGTTCCTGTATTGCAAAGGGAAGGAAGCACACAGTGAAATTACAAGAGATAATGAGAAATGTTTTTCATACTGGATAAATTGCAGAAATGCAATGATAGAGTCTTTTGGGTTCTGAGAAAAATATTAGACAAGTTCATGGTCCATCAGAAGCTATGAAGCAAGGTAGTCTATGTGCAGCCTCTGACTGATGACGTCCTTAAACTGCACATTACTAGAAGCTGGAAGAGTATAACTAGAAGTACCATGCTGTCTTTTAATCTCCTGTTCTTCTCCCTGAGAAGAAGGGTTACTGGATTAAAGTGACCTTCAGTGTGACCCAGATCAGTCTCATTAGGCTAAACTTTCTCTAATAAATTTGAACTTCACGGATTTTTATTGTTACCCTGCCCCTCAGTACGCTTATGAAGACATCTATTCCAAGGTTGATGTGAGCATAACGTGGTGATTATTGACCACGATGTGGCTTTATCAGACTACTTGGTAGTTGCTTGCTTTTTAAAGTTGTAAAAGTCTCTTCTTCAGGATGGCTATTGACTATCATTTCATTACCATAGGTGTTTTGCAGGAGTAGAAATTTCATGGTCTGTCTGATCTTAGAGTCAGAAAAGGACAGAACTGAACTCAGAAGATCCTCTGTTTCATCTCTCTGCATGCAGGCACAACTGAGTAAATATTAACCTGCTTTGCTCTTTTCTGTAGCCCAGTAAGTTTGTATAGTGGTTCCTAATTTCCAGTGACTTGTTTTCAGAGTGTATTCCACTATTTTACAATATCGAAGCTTTTTGTGAAATTCAGTCTAAACAAATTTTTTTTTGTTTGTCATTGGCCATAGGGAATGGTTGATCACAGTTTCTGTGATCTTGAGTCAACCAGACATATACAACTTTTCCTCATAGCCCTTAGTGTGTTTTTTAATTTTTTTTTAACTTATGATTTTACAAATTTTACAATGAATTGTGCAGTGACATCCTGACTCTTCCAGTAGTGACCTAAAGAAGTGCTCTAATGAGTTTGTCTTGAGCATCTAAGGGGCTAAATTTGATTTCATTCTTCTGTTGTTTTGGACATTTGACCAGTTGTAAAGTTTTATTCTACTTATGTTCTGCTGTGTATTTTTATTATTTCAGTTTGAAGAACTGAAGTGTACTAGGATAATTAAGGTAGTGATAGAGAGATTTAATAAAGTCAGTGTAAAAATAAGCTACTTAAAATCGCATAGATTTTGTTAAGCGCACTCTCTCTCCCCTAGTCTCTTTCTCTCTCTCACCCACCCACCCACGCACATTTTTTATTTTTTTCCCATAATAAGGAATTATATTGTCATTTCTGGTTATAGCTTAATTTTATGAAAACGGAGATTTAAAACTAAGAAAAGCTGAAAACATTTCACGTATCATAAAGGACCTAATTAGGCTGCAGAAATAGGTTAAAAGGTACATACTCAAAGGAAAGGCCTTTTTATTTTCAAGTGTTTTGGCATGAACAGTTGTGTCATTGTAATTTCCTTGCCGATTTTTGGTCACGAACTGGAATTTTTTATCTTTCTTACTTGAAGACCATAACCTTCAAGGTTCCCTTTCTCTCTCTGTAAACCTTCACAAATTCTGAAATAAAACTGTAGAAGAGTAGCTGAATTTCCATAAGCAAAAATAAATCAAACTACTTTAAAAAGGGAAAAGTAGATGTAAATTACAGAAGGAAGTGATATTGTGAAACAAATGACCATTGATTCTATGAGTGCTGATACCGAAGGGAATGGCAGAAGGCTCTTGTGAATCATAGCAGAGAACAGCTTTTATGTTCTGGGTGTACTTGCCGATAAACCGGTATTCAGAAGTGGTTGAATTTATTCATTCTGCTCCCATTGTCAGCAATCAGACAAGTTTTGCAAGAACAGGACAGCAAGAAAACTCACACACATACTTTTAATTATTAATATGAATGCTCTCCTGCATGTCTCATTGAGGCTTAGGCTGTGGATGTGTTACAGAAAAGACTCATAAAGGAATATGAAACCTGAAAGGGAAGTCAGTATGCCCAGCAATGGAACTATTTTATTTTTGCATCATCATTCTTATCTAGAAAGATGCTTGGGTTATGTCTTGCAGTAGTCACAGAAAGTTAAGTTGCTGACTCCCATAGCCTTCAGATTTCCTGATTTCACTTCTGTTGGCACAGCTTCATCTGTGGTAGCAGTGCTGGCAATACTGATGGAAGCTGCTGGCAGCCCATCTACAGTGTCTCAGCTGGAGTATCATCTAGTTTCCTGTGAGCAGAGTCGGGAGAGAGAGTTGGAGCAATCAGATGATATTTGTACTTCCCCTGCGTGAATGCTTTCTTTTTCATATAAACATGCTGATCAATTTCACTTGCAGAACTGGATGGTAGGTATTCTTGCAGACATTACATGCAAATTTTTAATTCCTTTTCAAAATTCCATTTTATTGCTATATGGATATTTTGACTTACTTAATTTTAATCACATTTGGTGCTTATTTCACATAATGGTAGAACACGGAAATTGCAAAACACCGGTAAGAATAGTGGGGGGCTGCCTATGAATACAAAGGTGTTCCAGTCTGCAGGAATCCTTAGGCCCATCTGAAATTCCTAGGAAAAAATACAGATTGTCTGTGTTATGTTCATTTAGGATATTATACTGAAATCATAAATAATTACATTGATGGTTTTTGTGAGGAAAAGCTGTCATGCCGACTGCTGTTTCCAAAGAGACAAAATACTAACCAGTTAAGGGAATGGGGTGGCTAATAACAACATCCAGCAATTTATTGTTGGATAAATTATTCAGTGTATTCTATGGGGGTAGAGATACAGTGTGTCAATTTTTCTGACAGCATAATTCTGTTGAAGTTGGTTGAATTGTGCCAGCAAAGATTTTGGCTTTATGATATCAGCTACTGCAGCAAATAAATTTAGGTTTTTTATGAGAAAGTTCAGATCAGTAGCAATTAGTATTCCCCAGGCCTAATTTTCCACCTGGTAAGTGAAGACAAATATAATTAGAAAAGGTGAATTTGGGAGTTCTGCTGGGAACAGATCATGTGCTTGCTTATGGCTTCATTGAAAAATCTTGTCTCCTGCTTCTCCTCCCTTTCGAGCATGTTCTAATAGCAGTCACTGCACCAAGAGTGCAGTGTGCTTCAGCTGTGCGCTTCACTATTTTTTCGTTTTACCCTGTGTTTGACTTCGTCGCCATATTAATTTTAAAATTCATGTATAAGATAAGAAACTTCAAGTGAGATAGGGCACAGATGTGATTGCACTGTTTTTTCATTAATTCAGTAGTCTGACTTATTTTAAAATATTGATTTGATTTTATTTCCTTATCTTGTGGATAAGGACTTTCTGGATGTGTAATTCTGCTCTCCAAGAACACTGAGGTTGGTGTGGCAGTGGCTTTTATCGCCTCTTCCTTACCACCTTTGCCTTACAGATTTCACAACTTGTCTCTTTCTGTCTGTTTACCCCAGGGCTTTTCATCTGAAACTGATCCTGTGGTCTTTAGTTTGTTATTTTTTCCTCTCCCTCTGCTGCTTTTAGGGTGGGTTTGTTTGTTTGTTTATTGTCACACTGCAAGGCATGGTAGGAAGGTAATTGTCTATCAGATGTACTATAGATTTTATTATTGATCACGTTGTGCAGTAACAGTAGGATGTCAAATTGAATTTTAAGCTCTTTAGTGTTCCTTCATGAGTGATGGCTGCTAAGTTATGTACCCCTACTGATATGTCATACCCTTGCTCTTGTTTTGGGGTTCTTAGACTTTGGACATTCCTGAAAGTTTAACTGGTTCCTGGTAATAAAGCAGTTGGAAACTTGCTTCATTTCTTTTTGAGTAGATTGTTTCAGACATTATCTTTGACCTGTTGCTTTGACATTATACGTTTTCTCTGTGGTCAGATGCAACTACAGCCTAACAGTAGTGTCTGTTTTGTGGCAGAGATGCGCTTTCTGCACCTGAGATTTGTCAGGGAAAGCACCAGACATGCCTGAGGGTCTGTGCTGCAGGCATCTGGCCACAGCAAAGTCTCTAGCTAGACCACCCTGAACTCAGATGTAGAACGAAGGAAAACCCTGTTTTCTGTGGTGCTCCAAATAGGTGACATTTCAAATGTACTATGTGTAGATCAGTGCCATTTTGTGCTGAATCTCTGTTTCACTAACTATAGAGACTTCTGGATCTTCACATCTTTCTTGCAATCAATTATTACAGTTCAAATGTTTTCAATTTTATTTTTGAGTACACTATGGAGAAACTTCAAGCCTGCTTCTGTGTTTATATCCTTACATTTCATACTTTTGCTTTGTACTCCGACATTTTGTTACCAGTGTATTGTTTCCTTCTGTTTGGGTGGAAATTATTTGTAGGTACAAACAGCTCTGATGTAACTGCACATGGTATATTTCTTCCAGGTGCTTGTACAACGCGGGCTGTTAAAATATAAACTACTTTCAATTTGTATGTAGAAATATCCTTTGAAAGAAGAGGAAAGATAAGCATCTAAAATAGCATATTTTAAAGGGTATATCTATTTTGTCCCATTCCTTAGTTTTCTTGATTTGATCCACTGTATATTTAATATTTGAAACTTCATTGCTAATAAAATCTCTCATTGAATACTTATCTCTAAATAACTTCACTTTCCCTTTTCTCTCTGTAGGTGGAAGAAATTGTTGATATAGGAGCATTTGCCCCAGAAGACATTCATGTTCCCAAAATCTATGTTGATCGTCTGATACAAGGAGAGAAGTTTGAGAAGAGAATTGAAGTAAGTAACCTAGCTTCTTGGTCACAACATATTTCAGCTTGGGGTGTATTTTAGAATTTTCAGGGCTTTTAGTCTAGCCACCAAGTCTTAGCACTGAGAAAATAGTATAAGACCTGTCAAGTTTTGCTAAGTACTAGAGCTTAGGTAGGTACTTAGGTAGTTAGTAGTTAGGTGGAAGCCTGAGAATTGAGCCTTGTTTCTTATACCTCAGCCTCTTTGGTTCAGTCCCTGAATAATTTGGAGCAACTGCCTGTATTCCTAGATGGCTTTAACACAGTTGAAAGTTTGATGGAAAATGGTACTTCATTCTCCTTCCTTGTCTCAGTTCACCTTCTGTAGACCCAACAAGGGGAACACATAGACTACGAGCTGACTTGAACAATTGCATACTTTCTTTTCTACTGGAGAGCTTTTGATGTGGGCACATAGGGCCAGTCTCAGCCCTTTTTGTGCTGTGTGTTAACTACGTTACATTGCAAAGGTCCTGGAACCTTTCTTTCCTTTTCTTTAATCAGGAACTTTTTTAGCCAGTAGCATTTCTGGTCTGAATAAAGATGTCTATAGCTATTAAAAATTGCAACAATAATATTCTGTTACTGAAAACATGATTAAGTTATTGATCTTTGTTTCTGTGGCTTTGCCTCACTCAAGCTATGTCCCTATAGTCATTTTGGTGATGTGACAATGCTCTTCAAGTGCAGTTGAAAATTCTGTATTTCTCCTGTGTCTCCATACTCTGGAGGTGGGAATTAATCAAAATGTCATCAGAAGAGCTGGTGGAGGGGGAGATAATATGACACAAGGAAAAAATATATTGGGGGGAAAAAAAATGTGCAGAAAGGAATTGTAATAATTAAACTTTTATTATTAAAATCAAGTCACAAAGTCCTGGAAAGTCATACAAGGCCTTTTTTCTGAGTAAACTCTTTTATGAATGGTGAAGTTTAAAAGCTTTTTTTTTCCTTTCCATCTGTTCATTCTGCAAAAGCATGTTGCATGTTGTTGAGTATTTGACTGAAAACAGATGTGTCAAACCTCTTTTTTTTTTTTTTCCCCCCCTTTTTTTTTTTTTGCTTTTTTCTTTCTCTGGGCGTGTTGTGTTAGACTGCAGTCAATAGCCTGTTTCCTTCTTCTGAATGGATGCAGTATCTCACCTTTCATGAGAGAAATCCATTTTGCATTTTTTAAACTGCTGTTCCTATTGCAGTTTGGCAGCGGCTGAAGGGGTGACTCTGTCCAGGGAGAAGACCTTTATACCAACACCTGATTTTCTTTGGCTTGGCTGCATAAGTGAATACACCTACCTAGTCAACTGCCCCCTTCCCTATATGCTTAAGAAAGGAAGGGGGGGGGGGGAAGTGCTACTATAAGTGGCACAGCAAAGTTGTAACAGAGATTAATTTTGTTTGTGTAATTTTGTAATTCTGGCAGTGGTGCCTCTCATTAATAGATGTATAGGAAGGAGATGGCAGATTTATTTACTCTTCCATAAAAGATGATATATGAAGGAAGTGGCTGTACCTATGAAAGTGTTGAGTATTATAAGTGGTAAGAGGAGAGATGAGGAATAGAGAGAATAAAGAGGAGCTAGTCTGTCATAATTCTTACTGGCTTTAAATAGCAGTTCCTGCCTAATTTGGCTCAGATGTGGTCCCTGTAATGCAGGTCATACTTTCTATTCAACCTTCTTTTTGCTGCAGAGAACCCTCCATGATTGTTCATACTTTTTCCATAACTCAAGAGTGACGCAGTTCTAGGGAAAAGGCATAAAAAGAAAGTTGCTGGGAAATTCAGGAGGATTGATATAAACTCTTTCTGACTGCCTAAGAGGAAAGTGAATCCCGACATGGGAGAAAAAGACACTGCAAAAATTCTTTTGTAGTGATGAAAAGGAACAGAAGATAATTTTGACTGATGTGTTCGTTATGGCCTGAAATAGGAGAGGATGTGAAGACATATGGGGGTGCCGGACATGATGTTGCCCAGAGCAGTCTTATATGCATGGGAGGGATGCGCAAAGAACATAATCTATGTAAACAGTAATTTACAAAAAAAGGTATTACAAACTTCTTGAATGTCGTGGAATTTTCACCTACACGTGATTTAGAAAGCATCAGCCTAAGGCCAGGAAATCTCAGGAAGCAACTTCAGGGAGATTTATGCAAGATGATACAGATTTATGTTTGAAAACTTAGTTGCTTAGCTCCCAGTATCTTTAGATGACTGGCTTTTGTCTCTCTCATGCATATAAATCTAGAATAGCACCATTGAATTGAATGAATGCAGAAGGAGAGCAGTATCTGTATTTTAGGCTGACATTTTACAAATCTATTTAGGTATCTCTGGGGTAATGAATCTCAGACTTGCTAGTATTTGCACTAATGCTTGGTGCCTTCTTAACCAGTTACAGATGTGTCACATATTCTCTCAGCCTTGGCAATACAGATAAAGAAATAACATTTTGCTCTAAAGCTATCATTGGAGATATTTGATGACTCCATTGGCTTGGTTAAGCTTGAACTGAGAGAGTAAAAGGTCATTTTTTGGAGAAGATGGATAGATAACATTATTCTTAGACCAAATATCTCAGTGCAATCAAAAATCAGGCTTTTGTCTCTTGAGAAGCAGGAATCTGTACTCTAATCTTTATTTACGATTACTTCTTTTGCAGCGCTTATCAATCCGAAAGCCTGAAGACTCAAAAGCTAAACAAAAACAAGGAGACAATGTGAGAGAGAGGATCATCAGACGGGCTGCTTTAGAGTTTGAGGATGGCATGTATGGTATCCTTCGACTGTGCTATAGATTAAAGTGCAGACTCACAAGAATAACAACCGCAGCTGTTTTGTTTAAGACAGGTTAATTACCATGCTCATTGTCTTTCTGAGAGCCTGGGGTTCTCTCATTTTCTTAACACCCTATTGAAATAGATGGGATGTTAAGGCATAGGGTACCTGGAATTTTAATCAGGCATATCTGGAGAGTCTATTAGCAGCTGAATGTCTTGCAAGCATTTCCTGAAAAAAGTTACGTGTGTTGGAAATGAAGCTTACTTGCACTGTGCATTTTTTGTCATGTAAAGCACTTGACAGAATGCAATTAGACAGTCCAAATGGCAAAATAATTCAGCACAAATATGAGGCATCTAACTGAAAATGGAAGTGTTTGTGAAGAGAACAGTTCTAATCCAATAATAGTACAATGATAACTTTTTTAATTTACTAGTTTACAGTAAGTGTGTTCCTGTTTGATCCTTAACCCATTCTCTTCAGCTAATCTGGGTATTGGAATCCCACTGTTGGCCAGTAACTTCATCAGTCCAGACATAACTGTTCACTTACAGAGTGAAAATGGAGTCCTGGGTTTGGTAAGAATATATCTTGGTCACTTATTGCAGTGTACTTACCTTGCAGTGGCTAAGTTTTATTCCCTGCCCACCCCCAACTTGATTATAATTTTACTAAAAATCATATTCAAATATATGCTATATTGTGTGATTATAAAATTCTCATTGTAGCGCAGAGAAGTTTTTAAGGAAATGTTCATTTCAGGATTATAGTGCTACTTTGCTAAGTGTGTTCTTAAGTACATGTTTCGCTGGAAGAAGCCAGAACCTTCGGTAGTTTGCAAGAGCAAGCCTTGTAAGCCTTATCAGACATAATTTTAAATAAAGCTTAAAGTGAATATAATTTTCACTGTCGTATGGCTTTATGAAGTTGCACCTCCATACCTTTTTCTGAAAAATGTCTCACTTTGGTTAAAAACAAAAAACCACAAAAACCAAACCAAACTCCCCACTTTGTGGTTATTTAGTAATTCCAACAGCCAATATGTCCATCAGTCCTGATACGTTAGTTGGTGTAAATTGTGGCTTGTGTCATCAGGGATGTTGCTCTGCTAAAGATAAAAAAATGCATGTCCGTGATGATCTGTTGTCAGTAATAAGCATTAGAAATAATAAAGCAGTTATGAATCGTATGTCAAAGGTATTTTGGTATAAAGCTGACATATGTCTGTATTCTTGTCAGGGTCCTTATCCACTTGAAAATGAAGTAGATCCAGACCTGATTAATGCAGGTAAAATCTTTTAAATAAATTTAATTTATGGAAAATGCTTATTCATTGTTAATCTAAAAATTTTCTTTTGAGTCAGTATTTGAACCCAGACTGCTGTTTTATTTACTTACAAATATTAATGTATTTGTTTTCTTTTAAGTGCAGGCTGGTTTTGATCAATGGAGATGTTTAATATTGTGGTTAGAGAGCTTATGCTTTGATGCATTTTAGTAGCTACTGAAGGAACCTCTCTTCCAGGCCAGGCAGTAAAGGGTCAAATCTTCCTTTTCAGAAGTGGGATTGTTTTGTGAAGCCTATATGCCAATACGGATTTGTTTTCTTGCTACTTTTCACCTTGTGTTTTCTAGAAAGTGGTTTTCAATTATTTATGTTTGGGACGTTTTAAAATGTCCTGTGTATAATGGCCTCGTTTATTCCTGGCTAGTGAGTTGACAGGAATGCAACTCATTTGCATTTGGAGAGGGAGCAGTAGCCAGGACAGGGGGAAAGAGCTTCCCAAATGGGACCTGGCACACTGGAGGGCTCTGCTGCGGGCCGCTGCTTTTGCCAGTTTAGGGGGGGAATGCCAGTCCTCACATACTGTTTTTGCCCTGCTGTTTTGGGGCATTGCACCTCAGAAGCAGCCATACAATGTAAAAACTTGAGCTTTTTATGGGTTAGTGCATCTGTCTTGATTTCTGTGTTCTTCATGGGAAGTTGTGCCTATGTCTGTTCTCTGTTTCTGTGTAAATTTAACATGTACATTTTGCATTGTGACTAACAGAAGTAGGTCTTGGCACCTTATAAATTCTCATTGACGTTAATGGTATAGGTTATAGACCCATAGCTGACATGTTAAGAGTTGTTTTTTCATGTGGAAAACATATGCATTTTGTATTTTTTTATTTATGTATACATATATGTATGGGTGTGTACGTATGTATCTGTATAGGCAGTACCTTTCTCCGCAGCTGTTAGCAAGTGTAATTAAACTCTGAAAAGTCAAAGGAGATAAAGCACTGACATCAAACAAGCTTTTAATTTAGTACCAGGGTGCAGTCCAGCAGTTGTTCGCTGACTTGAAATATCTGCTACCTGGCTTAACTAATTGGTACAATTATCATACTGTTATGTTATTGCCCCTGTTTCAGTGTGATTTATTAAATAAGGAGTTTTTTAAGGCCATCTTCAGATTTGAAATAAGAAATTATTAAGGAATTGAGTCCAGCATTTCACTGGTAGCTGGGTAACTTGTGATACACTGTATAAAGGAAGATGTCAGAGGCACCTGAGAGCGGTGTTTAATGCTTGAACTGAAATTGAGGTGTTGTTTTTTTTTAAATATATATATATGTATATATATAAGGTGTCACTGGAAGGAAAAAAATATTTAGATAAAAAATATGTGCTATAAAAGGTGAAATTATATGCAAGCACACTACAACTTAAGTTCTAATATGGGTGCATTAGAAATGAACACGTTAACAGAGTGATGATGGAAAAAATATCCAAGAACTTGATAAATACTCTGAGAAATCATTGTGCTTTCATGTGCATGTCAAGATGATCTTGAATTGTTATTTATGGTTGATAAATATTTTTGAAGAGGTGATCTTGCAGGGATGAAGCTAACAGAAGAGGTCAGAATGCAACATGGAAATCAGATTATTCTAGTATTGGTAATTCAGCGTTAAGCACCTTCACATCTTCCTCTGAAGCTGCAGTAGAAAGGACACAGGGTAGCTGAACCTCAGCTGTACCACCAAAATTGTTATTGTTATCATTGCTGAAACATTCAGAATCTGCTAAAACCTGAGTGACAGTTGGATTAAGACCATTCTAGGTGCTTTCCAGCCAAATTTATAAAACCACGTGAAGAAAACAGAAGCTAAATGGCAAAGGGACAGGATTTAATTCTGTTCACATTTGTCGACTGGAATGGGCGAGTATCAGCCCCCAAAGTCCATATTTTCAAAATATGCTCCCAGGTTGTGCTTTTGCCGAAGTTTTATCTGCAAATGTAATTATATTGCTCTGAACTGTGTATCATTTTTTGTTTGTCCCATTTTCTCAATAGCTCATGTGATGTTTATATTCACTGTAATCGAAAGGTAGACTTCTGTCTTACAGCAGAAATATTTATAAGTAGTGACTTCCTGAGAGCATTTTCAAGAAGCGGGTAATACAGTGCTCTTGTTACATTATTCTGTGGTCCTCATCCTGTGTCTCTTCTCAGCATTGCCTTAGCTTGTCGCTTTATCCCAGAGTTCTCAGTCCATGTTGCTGTTGCTGGTGGTATTGTCTCCCCACTGCCTTGGGTGGGTGCCTGGTAGGGAAAGACAATCAGACAGTCTCAGCAGGGCTGAGATCTGACTGCAGGACCTTAATTTTATAGTATTTTGTGTGTCAAAATTTAATTTCCCTACAACGTCTTGGTATATAATATACATCAAGTGAACTAAATAAATCAAAGCAGGTAACTTAGGTCTCTATTTTAACTTTCCTACAGTGTTTCCTTCCCTTTTCCCATCCTCTTAGTTAATCTCATTGTCACTTTTTCCCTGTTTTCTGGAAACTGTTTAATGATGTCTCATTCCTCTTCCCCCTTGTTGTTACACTAACTTTTTCTTCACAATGTCATCTGGTGCTAAAGTTTTTTGGGTTTTTGTCTGTCAAGTTTGCCATGCTTAGTCTCTAATTTCACCTTCAGCTGTGTTTCTTGTGCCTTTCCAGAGGCACTCTGTATACATGGTTGTTGCTTAGACTGATTCAAACTGCTGGCAGGAGAGGAAAGAGAGGGCTCTGGACGGAGTCAAAATGAGACGCTTACATGCGTGCTCCATTGCTTGGCCCAAGCACTGTGCAGAGAACAGTACAGCACACAGAGGCATATTTTCTTGTGCACTTCAACAAAGCAAGACTAGACTAGATCTGTCATTTATTTTTCTGTATTCTACATCATTATCTTTCTAGACTGTTCAACCTGGTCTACTCACTCTTGCAACTTCCCCGTCTCCTGAAGATGCTCATTCTCTGTTTTGGAAGAGAGCTACCTCTTACTTTTCCTGTGGATAGAGCAGAAGGCTGATGTCCACAGAGATTTCTTAGCCTCTGCTGTCAGTGATGTCTTGCCTGCAGCTGCTGGTGGCCAAAGAGCAGGCAATCCTATCATTAAGAACTGTAACAAACTGCTTCAAAATTCATTATGATTGATTAGGTTTACATGTGCCATAGTAAGTGTAATCAGGTCCATAGTTGTACAGAATCCAAAGGGAATAATTGATAAAAAAACTTTATTTCTTGGTTAATAGCTGTAACTTCATTTGTCAAAGAGACAAAATACATACATACTATAGCTTATTTCTTTTACAGGTAAGGAGACAGTCACTGTTCTTCCAGGTTCTTCCTATTTCTCTAGTGATGAATCATTTGCAATGATAAGAGGGTACGTAACACAAACCCTGATCTTTTGAAACACGAAAAGAATAAACTGAGTCAGTGACTGAGCTCATTAGTAATTCTTTGAAACGTGGTTAGCATTTAACAACCTGTAAAATGATCATGAACTTAATCAGTGATGGTTTACAGAGGATCAGGTCTAGTTGTTGGAAATAGAAAAATACTGTAACTAATAGATACCATAGCGATGTTTGTGTCTACCACCACCTGGCCATATATAAACACATTTATAACTATGTTTTAACAACTGCTATTTGGTCATTTCCAAGTATCTAATCTGTACTTGCACTCTGTAAATTCTCTTTGCTCTGCTTGCAACTGTGGTCCTCATTCCACCTCCCTAATGGAAATTCACCATCTGCACCTTGTTTTTTATTTGTTTTTCGGGAAGGAGGTTGGATGCAAACAAACACTAAATCCTAATGGCTCTGAAAAGATAATGAGTGCATGTAAATATGTGGAGTGCACTTAAAAGTATGAGTTCAGAGTTGATTGACTGTGCATGCAATTAACCAAAACCAGACAAAAGTAATAACATTTTTGAGGCTCAGTGTGCAGACAGCAAAATTTGTATCAGCAGTACATCTAGAGGGGAAAAAAAAGCCCAACTACATGTATGACAAAATGGTTGCTTCCTCTGTGGTATGCCACCATTTTTCTATTGATGTAATGAGAATGTGAACAAAAGCTTGCTAAGATTTGTGGGCTGTTACTTGAACATGATATACTAATTACACACTTTCTGTTGCCAGAGGCCATGTTGATTTGACAATGCTTGGAGCTATGCAGGTGTCTAAGTACGGTGACCTGGCCAACTGGATGATTCCTGTAAGTAGGTGTTTGTACTACTGTCAGTGCACTGTATTTAGGTTAATACATATGTAGCTGAAGGTCAGGCAAAGGGGAAAAGGGCTGAAGCAGAATGGGGGTTGTGAAGCTCAAAGCATTAAAATAGAAGACATTTTTGCTCAGGGTATGTATACAGTTATCTTTAGAGTGAAAAGTCAACTTTTGCTGTATTTAGATAAACTTCAAAATCAAGGTATTTTCCACAGATATTTTCCCAATATATTTAGTTGACTGTCCAGAGCTTGTTTGATTCTGGTTAGCATCAGTTTCTAAAGATATGTCACAATTGGAGACTATCAGAATTATTTTTGTGGTATTTTCAACTTGCTGGTAACATCTGTTGAAGTAAAACATTCAACAGTCTAAACTGCTTCTAAAAACTCAGCTTTAGCTTTTGTCTGAGACTTAGACTGAACAAAAGCACAGTGTTCACAGACACTGCAGGCAGAAATAATCCTACAATACCATACAATGCTTTCAGGGACTAAGTAATATTCACTTTTCCAGTAGCTTTGTGCACTTTTTAATTTGTTTCAGAATACTTTTCGCCATATAGAAGTTAAACTCATTTTTCTGATTATGAATGTAGATCGGAATGTAGATCAGAAAATGATCTGTTCATGATTTTCAGATCATTTCTGATGTTGAAATTCCTTCACTGACAGTTTTTATGACTTGTCTTTCAAGACCTGAACTATCAAAACAAGAAGCTGCCATTTTGCATTAATGAAACAGATTCATTTACAGTCATATTTCTTGAAACATTGAAGCTTAGATTGTATTCTGCGTTTTTCTTGAAATTGTGCAGACTTACATATTCCTTCAGTGCTTTACATTCTCTAGAAGATGCTGATTTTAGTTGTGCATCCGTGTCAAGGGCATTATTTTCCATATCTGGAATTGCTTATTTTGCTTATGAAGATGCCTCTCCATTCCGTTCAGCCCCAAATTTATGAATAACAGGTGTATTTTCAAAACACAAAAGTATAAAATACAACTTTGGGTAGCTTTTATTTGTCTTTTTCTTACCTTTGAGGTGTACCTTTTTACTAGAAGACACCACATGGGTCCCTGTGACTTTTTGCTATCCTAATTTGCCACTCTTACTAGCTTTTGACTGTCTGCAAATTTCTTTTGCAGTGAGTTTGTATTTACTTGTGAGTAAATATGCCTGAATGACACCGTAAATCCAGCCAGCAGCCTTTCCAATGAGCAATGGTTTCCCTTTGGTTACTTTGTTTTGAGATCTGTTGGTCAGATGATTCTTAATCTGCTTTACTAATGTGTTACTACTATTCTACAGTACAGATTTTTAAAATGGGATTAACCAGCATGTAGGCATTCAGATCTTCCTGCTTTTCCTGTAAATGAGATGATATGTTATTGTCAGTTAAGATGAATTGTGAGCGAGACACATCTGTTTTTAGTCACAAGATTTGTGTGGGGTGATACAAAGATTGACTTTGCTGAAAGCTCATAGTGTAAGGAAACTTTAAGCTGTATCTTCTTGTAACATTTTTCAGTTAGCTTTGTGTTTAGGTTTGGTTTAAGTATTTCTTATATGCTGTAGCTTTTGGGTTTTTGGATTGACGTTATTCACTGTTATTTCAGAGGCAAGTAATAACTCTAAATTTCATGTTTTGAGTAAGTACCGTCGTGAAGCTATCCTTTCTGTCTCATAAGAGCTTGATAACACTTGAGCCCTAGTGCATGCATGTGTGTATTTACTTGCACTTAATATTAGGAACTTAGGAATTAATTAGGAATATTAGGAATTAATATTAGAGCTAAGGAAGGCTCCTTGCAATAATTACAGCCCTTTCTTCGCTCTTGTCTGCTAATTTCTAATGAAGAGGAAAATGCTGTGTGTAAAGAAAGAAGAGGGAGAGAATATTTTCAGCATATGCAGTAAACAGTGCCACCATAATCCTTGGGGAAAAGGTCAGCAACCTGCTACACCACTTACACACACACAAGTCCATGGGGCTGGATGGCATCCACCCAAGGGCACTGAGGGAGCTGGTGGAAGTGCTCACCAAGCCACTTTCAATCATTTACTAGCAGTCCTGGCTAACTGGGGAGGTCCAAGCAGACTGGAGGTTAGCAAATGTGACACCCATCCACAGGAAGAACTGGAAGGAGGATCCAGGGAACTACAAGTCTGTCAGCCTGACCTTGCTGCTAAGGAAGGTTATGGAGCAGATCATCCTGAGTGCCATCACACGGCACATACAGGACAACCAGGTGATCAGGCCCAGTCAGCATGGGTTTATGAAAGGCAGGTCC
>JAVJGG010000074.1:67089688-67135094 GCA_035590195.1 Aviceda cuculoides
TGACCCATACTCTGTCTCCCGGAGCAACATTAATGTCGTCACTTTTTTATTCTCTTAATACCTTGGAGATGGGCAATTAAAAAAAACACATTTAAAAAAAAAAAAAAAAAATCTCAAAAATCTTTAATTTTGACGGATTCAGATACTACTAGTGGCACAGACAGACTTGAAAAGTTAGCTTAGTTTCTACTGTAACACTCAAATCCTGTAAAATGTAGATATAAATCTGAGACATATTTACTTGTGAAAATATTGGGAAAAAATATGAAAAATAAACAGTTAAACCCATTGTACTTAATTCCTGCTAAAGGCTTTAGTTGCAGAGGTTTGAACTTTAGGAAGCAAGTTTAACAGTGGCAGGCAACAATTACATAAATACAGGTAATAAGGAAACCTAAGTTTGGCATAAACCAGTCTATACTTTGCTGGCATATTAGATAACAGCATGCACATCTTGCAATGCTAACATATGAATGCAATCTAACCCCAGGCTTTTTTCAGCAAAGTGATTATTATATTAAGTAGTCACACAATAGACCGATGTAGAAAAATATGCATGTTTGTAACCAATTTAACTAGATATAATTAGGGTGATAGAACAAGAAGTATTGTTTTCCAGATCATCCTAACATCATAAAAAAAAAAAAACAACAAAAAAAACCCAAAAAAACCCCCACACCAGACTATTTCATTCAATTATTTCCAATTTGGACTGATGAGACTTAAAATTTTGTAATTAGTCCTAGTTTACTGCTTACGTGATACCAAAACGACTGCTAATTCTGAATAAGCTTTTAATACAAACACCTCCTGCTGGGAGACTGAAGTTTGAGTCTGAAAGCTCTCTCCTAGTTACAAGTCTCAGTTTAACAGTAGAAGATAGTGTAAGAATACACAAGGGTAAAAATTAAGAGAAAATACCTGTGGCCTTTCTGAAACATATTTAGCACAATACCGAATAAGTCTAATAGCTTCCATGCTGGTGTCCGGAAATGCAACGTTACAGGCAAACTCAGAAAGACATTTTACTGCATCCTGAAATGAGTCAATTGCTGCTGGAAAGTGCTGTTGAAAAATATTTGCTGCAAAGAACAAACAAATAGACAAACTGGCATTGATCTACAAATGTCAGCCATGGTATACCACTACCAAACGGACAAACACGAAAGGACCAGGTCTTCTGGATTAAATATGGTTCTCTGCCTTCCCTTGCATTCTTCCCCATCCTACTTCACGACCCAAATTTGTCAGCATCTCATTTTCTCATATAAAATTACCAATTTTATAATCCAGGATTATTTTATGGCTTCTTATATGGTTCAGTTTCCTCCCACAGCATATGCAACCCAAAGTTCTTAAAATATGTTGAGAAATAATAGCAGTAAAGCTTGATGTTATCTTCTCTGCTGTGAATGAAGTTACCTAAATTTACCTAAGTTACCTATTCTGCAGCAAGAGAGGAAAAAATAGTTAGATTTCAGATTTAAGGGTCAGACTACATACAAAACAAATCCAATGTGCACAAGCTTTTGAACAAACTACAACTCCAAGATCTATGCAATTCAAGTTAGCAAAAGAGTTTTGACACTATTTGCATGTATTAATACTGTCCATAGCTCTTTTTCCCCCCACATTATTTAATGGGAAGAGGGCAGTTTCAGGACACGTAAGAAAGCTATGATCAATACTGAAGGTCCATTTCAAGAATATTTGAGTTGGCTGTATTTCTTTGACAGTGGCAGCAGTTATGTTGTTCAAATAGACTTTCAGAGCAGGTAGCCTGTACAAACTAAACTCTACAAGCAGTCACATATCAGAGTCACAAGGGTTATGATTCCCACCATATGATACTGAACCATCATGGAAGTTCATGAAATGTGTTCCTTAATCCAGAATACCCTACTGTGACAGATGGGGCAACATACAAGTTTACTGAATCTATTCCAAACATCCAAAGTTCTGTAGCAGGATATGTATATCTAGTTTTTCCTGTCCATAGCAAATCAGAAGACTTAACAAGTAAGACCTAGCTGCAGAGTTTGAACAGTTTGGCTGCAAGATCTTGTGTTCATTTATCTGGAAATATGAAAGTCTTATTCAGATGGGCCTTTTAAACGAGAATCACAGCAGCTAAGCTAAATTAGTATTCTTGTCTGTCAAGCATTACTTACTAACTATGTGTGCTGTAGTTTGAAAGGCCAGCTCCACAATATTCCCATCATGGTCTGACGCTGCTTGATGAAAGACTGCAAAGATATTCTTCCAGCCTGAACGAATATTACCAGCTTGAGAGTTCACCATCTGAGCAATACAGCGTATTACCATGTCCCGAATAGTTGGAGATCTCAAAAAAAAAAAAGAAAAAAAAAAAAGGAAACTAAGAATTTCACAAGTGGCACAATTTTACACTGGCACAAAGTAACTGTGCCACTTCCATGTACATGACAATCTAACCCACACCAAGTAACATCTTTAAGTAGGACTAAAGCAAGCTAACACAGAAGTTGCAGTGCATCACACCTGTTTTTCTTCATAATATGCTCAAAAGGCCTTAGGAAGTCTTTCTGGAAGCGAAAGTTGGCTAACTCTCCCTTCTCAAGAAACTTCATTGACAGCTGCCTTAATGAGTCTACTGCAAAGATGGCGACATCTTCATTAGGGTTGCATCCAACCTAGAAGAAAAGCATATTTTCAAATACTTACCATCTAACATATTACTTGAATGAGTAACAAATTCATCATTCAAGTTTCGTGTCAGTCCGTTAAAAATCGCTAGCACGTTCTAGTTTTCAGATATTTAGAAAATAGGGGGTTACTTTCAGGGAGGGCTCTCTCAGGCATTTGATCCAACTAAACAGACCCATGGATTTTGTATGCAACAAGTGCAGAACTATAACAGCCAGCTAGATGCTAAGAAAAAAAAAAAAAAAAATCTTAGGTTAAAAAAACCCCACTCAAACATGGTCCAGTTTCCTAAAAAAAATAACTGTTGTTCCAGGATCATCTGTATATATTTTAGAGGAAAACTAACTTGGCATTTGATCAGAAGGATGAGACAATGACATAAAGAAAAGTTACAAGTACAAAAATCATATAATGCAGTGATTAAAAATCATTCCCATAAACAGTTCCATTTCTATTTATACATTTTAGATTTTTAATTAGGTGCTTCCTTTAGGCGCCTTTACTGGATTTTTTTTTTTTTTTAATATCACAACCTGCACCACTAAGAACATAAAAGGAAAAAGCTGATTAAAGAAGTCTATATCAGAAATAGTGTGGCCAGCAGGAGCAGGGAGGTGATTGTTCCCCTGTACTGGGCACTGGTGAGGCTGCACCTTGAGTGCTGTGTTCAGTTTTGGGCCCCTCACTACAGGAAAGACATTGAGGTGCTGGAGCGTGTCCAGAGAAGGGCAACCAAGTTGGTGAGGGGCCTGGAGCACAAGTCTTATGAGGAGCAGCTGAGGGAGCTGGGGCTGTTTAGCCTGGAGAAGAGGAGGCTGAGGGGAGACCTTATCGCTCTCTACAACAACCTGAAGGGGGATTGTAGTGAGGTGGGTGCTGGTCTCTTCTGTCAGGTGGCTGGAGATAGGACAAGAGTAAATGGCCTCAAGTTGTGCCAGGGAGATTGGATGTTAGGAAAAATTACTTCACCGAAAGGGTTATCAAGCATTCGACCAGGCTGCTCAGGGAAGTGGTTGAGTCACCATCCCTGGAGGTGTTTAAAAGATGTGTAGATGTGGCACTTAGGGACATGGTTTAGTGGTGGACTTGGCAGTGTTAAGTTAACAGTTGGACTCAATGACCTTAAAAGTCTTTTCCAACCTAAATGATTCTATGACTCTGTATGAAGGCTGAGGTACTCAACATCTTTGCCTTAGACTTTAGTGGCATGGTCTCTATGGCTAGTGGTAGAATTTGGGGGAGGATGGGTAGAAGAGTACTACTGTACGCTGTAGAAGAGTACTAGTCAGGACTGATTAAGTAAACTGAACGTGTCTAAGTCCATGAGGGTAAACATGATACATCCAATGGTGCCAAAGAAGCTGGCAATTTCCTAAACCACCAGGCTCAAAGCCTAGTTGCCAGCAGTTCAGTTAATAAGCAGCAGCCTCAGGGATGATACTGGGACTGATACTATTTAACACGTCTATTCCTTACAAACAATATAAACCAAATAAAATATTGAGCAAGGAAATTAACGCTAGCTTTGTATATTCTTCTGCTGGAGTATAAAATTCATGTTTTGATAGCTAAGGTAATGCAGTTAAGGGGCTGAGGAAGAGGGTGATGTAATTTGTGCAGGGTGATGAGTTTGGATACATGAATGTGGATAATTCTTGAAAAAAATAAATAAATAAACATTGAATTTTAGAAGCTGCAGCCTTAATTTTTAATGCTGTGACTTGGATCAGCCAAACCTAAAGAATTAAAGTGTTAATAATGAAATAAATTGAAATAAGATGACACAAACATTCTAAGCTTTATCAAAGAAAATTATCTGAAAAGAAGACATGAGGAAACCCAATAAAAATTTAGTAATCTTTCAATTTACCATCTGTAGAGGTCAGTATAACCTAACATGTTAGGAATATAATTTTATACATTATTTGTAGTTTTTCTACAGAGCTTCAAAGTACATCTTTTGCACAGTTTTAGGCACTTTAAACATGAGGCGAACCACATGTTTGTTGATGGAGACATTTTTAAAGTGAAAATAAACTGGCAGAGGCCAGCTGAGTATGTTACTGTGGGAGGGTTTTTTTGTTTTGTTTTTTATTTTAATTAATATTTGTAGTGCCAAACCTGAGAGCAGAGGGCTCCACAGCAAGAGTTTTTCTGACTTCAAATTATCATTTTTAATGATGGGAGAAAGGACATGTATCCCTGCATGCCTGAGAGCACTGTAGGTCTTCTCCAAGAAATCCTCTTGTAGGCTATTTGCCAGTTTGCTCAAATAGGGGTGTCTTTGCACAAGGCTTATTTTCATTTTGAATCCAAACACACTTGTGTAATAGCTCTCTTCTAATATTTCTGTTGCACTGAGTGCATCAAACCAGCAGTGTTTTCTTTAAAGTTGTACAGCATTGCAAGAAATTTTGAGAAACTTATTTTAACTGATAAACCATAAAATGAATTAAGCACTACAAATGAGCTAAATTCTGTATGAACAGAAAATATGCAGGTTAATTATGTTCAATGACTGGGTTTCTCTTAGTAATCTGAAATTGTCTGATGTCAAGGGCATGGCCGATTACATATACATATACAATACATCAGTAGTTGAACAAAGGAGAAGGACAGGATTTGCAGTTACCTAGTGTCTCCTTGGAAATCTACATTTCAATGGGATATTATTTTAATATGAAGAGGTATTAGTTTTTTGTGGACACGTGTCTTGGAATGAAGCCTACAGTAGTACATCAGCTTACTGCTTCTCTCCCAAGAAACACGTCCCTGGAAGCCCTGCAGAGCCCTTGCAGCACATAATTACCATCATTGGAAGAGTCCTGGAACCTCAGAGGAGAAAGGGACCCTGTTGTGTTAGCTCTACTTCTTCCGCCTTTGTAAGGGCTTTTTTATATCAATTTTGTTTGTGTTTATTTCTCCTCGGACTGTATGGAAGGAATGTAGGAGCTCACTGTTGGTATTTTATTCATAAGCTCTTAAATTTTCAATGTGGGAAGTGGCAGCTATGCATTAGATATCTGTATAATGAGAAGAGGTGAAGAAATTCTGCCTGTCTCAAAAATACAAGCATATGTCAAAAGACTCCTGATTTGTGGGTTAGTGGTAACAATTGTGACTGATTTGGAACCATCACTTTCAAGGAAGACCAATATTGTGTTGGTAGTAATATTTAATTATTGCATGCTATTCTGTGTGTTTTGGGAATGGTATGTAAAGGTAAATGGAAGCTTTAGCTGTCCCATTACACTGAAAAAACATTCGTAACTGTAAAGCAAATCCATTTCAATGAAGCATGTCACAGTCCACAGACTGTTTAGAGTTGCTCCTGAGATGCAGTTTCTCAATGTATTGATATGAATTTCACTCAGTCATTCGAATCTGTTGCCAGTGGTTATTTCAAGTTAGCTTTGTGGGAGAATAAAGGAATAAAATTTGACCAACTTTCTTTGCACATATTTTAAGCTGTTTTAATTTTCTGGTTATGGAAAGTAAAAATATAAATATAGTTAGTGCACATAGTTGTGTATGCTACATTTCGGGGAAGAGTTATTAATAAATTTTGCAAAGAAGTATCAGTCACTCAAGAATTTATGTTCCATTCTTCAAAAATTATTCTTACTTTTAGATTTTGCTCTTCATCCTGTATACATTAGGAGATATCTAGTTAGAATCCTTGAAAATCAGGTGATTTTCTGTATGGCTAAGCCATACAACTAAATCGTTATTTTGGACATC
The DNA here is from genome assembly GCA_035590195.1 of Aviceda cuculoides. Lineage (NCBI taxonomy): Eukaryota > Metazoa > Chordata > Aves > Accipitriformes > Accipitridae > Aviceda > Aviceda cuculoides. Next base: position 67,096,115 of record JAVJGG010000074.1, read on the forward strand.
CTTGAAAAAATATCTTTACCCTGTTGTGCATGTAGAGTGTGCTCATCTTTGTTGCATCTGGCCAGCATTAACTCTTTGTTGTGTTGTTGCATTATCAACACTACTGATTCAAAAATCCCATCAATGATTTCTCAGTGTTTCTTGGTGATGTTTATTCAGTCATATACTCAGAGTAAAATCTAATCTACCTGTCATAGTTGACAGTATAATTGCAATAATTCTGTAATTGTGTCATATAAGGACATAAAATCAGTGGAAAATTTAACAAGGAAGTATATTTCAGAACACTTAATCTTCAGCTTTATCCATCTTTTTTTTGATACAGTCTTAAGTCTTTTTCACTGAAGAAATTGAAAGTCAAATCTGGAATAGTCGTGGCTTTCATTTTAGAATCAACTGTAAATGTACCTTTCCTTTAAACACCGGACAGGACTGATAGCAATGGGCAAAGGATTGTCATCTACATTTTTATGTAGTTAGATTAGATTTATGTGTATGTGCTTTTTTTATATTACCTTCTGATTGGTATCTTTTTTGTACAAAGTTAAGGTCTGTGCTAATATACACCCTCCCAAACAAACCAAAAACCCTCAAACCAACCATATCTAACTCCACAACAATTCATGAGATATTTTTGTTAAATAGTTATATATGGCTTTGATGACCTCCTTACTTGTGCTGTGCTTGTCATTTGGGGCTAGCACATCTGTGAAGACAGACAGTATCTATACGAAGAGGGAGACCTATGTGACTAACGTATGTTAGTAGTGCATGCATACCGCTGCAGAGAGGGGCAGAGCAGAAAACTTTGAAGGGGTCCTAAGTTCATTGTTTTGACTGCAACGTTATCACCATTAATGGTGCTGATGGAAGTAACCTGTACCCACTGCGTTACCTTAACTTCTGCTTTTCTCTGTGGAGTTCATACTGTTTCAGTTGCTCTGAATTTCAGTAGCTGTCCCTGGCACAATATAGTTATTTCCTTTCATAAGTAAGCTGAGACTGGCAATGGGTTCTGTACCTGCCACCTAGTTTGTGTCTGTGGCCATGACTGTCAGAGACCAAACTGGTACTCTTAAAATCTTTACTCTCTCATGTGGGGTAGCTTGTTCAAGGTCTTCCAGGGGGGTGCCTGAAAATTCAGATTAAATGGGAGCCCTGCATGAGGACTATAGTTTAAACTAGAAGCATTCATTATCTTCTGTAACAGTTTTTGAAATAGTAGTTTTACTAACTTGGAGCATAGTGTGAGGCATATGTACTCTTATTTAATGGAAGGAAAGAGGAATTTTAGACTAAATGCTACTTATTTAATACAGTATTAGGGCAGTTGGCAACACAGGCAAGGACTCTCAAGGGAAGTAGCTCAGTTCCTTTTCAAATGGGTATACATTTTCACCTTGGTTGTCCTTTGATACTCAGTTTTAAATGGAATTATTCAAGCTTTTATTTCCATCTCCATTCTAATACTTCAAACTCTGCATTTACCACCGATAAGTTTTCACTGTTTCTTGAACACATCATTAGCATCTCCTTTGCTGTACTGTTGATGTGGTATGTGTTTGTCTCAAAAGATTATGTTCTTCTAACATAACCAGATCAGTTCAGGTGCATTTTATCCTGTGATGTTGGGAGTAGCTATAAAATTCTGTATGGAAGAAAAGTCCTTCCCCCTGGGAATGTAGAGGAAAGGTGTATAACACCAGCATGGATTCAAGACCTTACTAGTGTTTGAAGGCTCCGAGTTTTCCTCTTTTCTCTCTTTTCTCTCAGCCACCTGTTTTTAGTCTGTTTGGATTTTACTGTAAATTGTTTCCTGCTTGCTATAGCATTTTTCTAGCTTGCAATACCATTGTGGAGAACTTCACATTTCCTTGAAAAATGTATTGACTGTCTTGTGCACCTTGAAGTACTCACAAGCTTCTGCTGGAGTGCCGCAGATTGTCTTTGATGCCACAAGTGACCAAACCAACAGGAAGGTTTCTCTTTAGGAATTGCTATTAGGCTAAATTACCTTCTCAGGCTCTTTAATGTTGTATTTTGACCACTTAAATGATGTTCAGATATGAAGATACCGGGTGAGAGAATATATGTCCTTCTCTCATATTTTCTAAAATATGCCCCATAACCACAATAACAAAATAATGTATTCTGCAATAAGTAGGCATTATAAGAAACTGCACTAATTTTGTGGGGGTTTATGGCTGTGAAGAAGCAGAAGAGTGAAATATCTTAAATAAAAAGAACTAAAATCCATCAGGTCCATGAATTTACACCTCTTGCATCCCAAGATTATTTGGACTGACACTTAGTAAGAACTGCTCATGAAGCACAATGGGAAAAGCAGAATTCCTCCTTGCAATATGGACCTTTTAAGGTAACTGAGAAGCTACAAGGAAACTGTCAGCTTGTTTCTGTGCTCTTCCTAACCTTCTGTATAAATATTGCCAACATTGCACCACCCAGGAAGCGGATGGCTAATTCAAAAAACTTTTCTCACTTCAAGCTCTTGCTGATGAAGTGGGCTTTATAACAGTGCTTCAAAGTACCAGTGCTCTGCCACTTAACTGTCTTTTCTTCTGGTTTCTTAAGCTAACAGCACCAATGTAATTTGAAACTAACAAAAATTGTCTTAAATAAATAAATGGGGAGGGTTGGGGGTGGACACATGCTATCCTGGACCTTACCAACATGGTAAGAAGGAGCAGGAGACCTGCAAATGTACTTTAGCAGTTGCTTATTTGAAATACCTCCTTTTTTTTAATGAATTGTTTAAAACGATTGAGCTTGGTACAGGTTATTACATTACACTTAAATGCCTTATCAAGTAACCAACACTATATAGTTTTACTGCCTGAAATTTGCCCTGTTCAATCAAAAATAAATAAAAATTAACATTTTATTGAAGTGAAATGTACAGTTCCCACTTCAGCTAGTATCCAGCACTATAAACCCAATGTAGTTTTTTCAGAGATTTCACAGCAGAGGTGGCTGGTGCAAGCGGTCTTCAGGAAGAGAAAATGTTTATTTTTATGACAGACTGCATATTACATGCAAATATTCAAATAAAACAGCCTAACTTACATCAGATGCAATTAAATATGGTATGAAAATTTAAAAGAAACAGAAATTGCTTGTTGCTTGTAAATGTGCAGTGTTTATAAATATCAGAACTGGTTTGGTCTGCATGCTTATCCTAGGCAAAAGGGAACAAAATGTCTTTTGGGAATCACCTTTTAGTTTCCAGCATTTTAATTCAACTTTAGGATGCAGCTGCTCCCTGTGCCAGTATGGTGTGGGGGAAAGTGTAAGTTGTGGGAGTTTGGTAGATGCACTGAGAGTGATGTAAGGCTCTTAGGCTTTGGATAGTCTTCAAAATAAAAGCATGTAATTACTTGGCTAGTTGGAGTTAATGCTTAATTGATTTGCTTTACCAGGCATCCTACAGTGATGAGTATGTTTGACTAAAGAAGAGTAGTAAATGTAGCAATTTAAGGGACCGTAAGTCCTTCTCTTCAACTTAACTAGCGTTTTCCTACTTCTGTGTATGCAAAAGGATGCAGTCTCTTCTCTCAGTCCTGTATGACAGCTTCTCCAGCAGTAGACTGATCATTGTCCTTCATCAGCACTTACTTCTTCAGATATGTCCTAGTTGCTGTAGCTCTTTACTAGTTAATAGAACTAAAAGGTTTATAAAATGAACTAATGGCATTGTCAGGACAGGTGTATCGGTAGCATAATCCTCAATGCAAACCTATTATGAGTTACTGGGGAGATAATCCATCGTCTTCAGGTACTCTGTGTTATCTTGTCAGTGAGCCTCTGGCAGGCAGATGAGAGGTCACTGCAAGTCACTGTAGGAGTTCTGTATTTCTGGGTAGAATGGAGAATGATCTGAGCGGTGCCAGGAAGTTAAGCAGAGATGAATCCTCTCATCCCTTTTAAGTTTGTATTTGCAAAGAAATATTTAGTAGTGATGTTAATTAATGTGATTAAATATTAATCTGACCTGAGAAATTACAAAGTGGTTGTTTATAGATACAGGAAGATGTGATTTATTCTTCACTGTGCAAACAGTAAAGAAATATGATTGCTGGGGTGTATGTGTGTATTCCCTTCATTATAACGAAGAGACTGTAATGATCAAGACACCAGTAAGTTGCTGGCCTGGCAGCTTGGTGAGACAAATCACTTCCATATATTTCATATCACGGACCACAGGTACTGACACTAGTAAGGTACTGAATCACAAAGCTAATAAAATGAAGCATAAGAGGAAAGCTTTATACTAGGAAGTTTTCCGGTTGTTTAACCATATACTTTTAGGTTTTATATAAAAAACAGTGTACATTGTATTACTGTCCATAATTTATTTTAATTACAGATAATAACAAGTCAAAAGAGAGCAAATACAAAACACTTGAGATAGAAATTAAATTATTTTAATCTGTAAAATTCCTTGCCTCTTGTTTCCTGCTAACTTCCCCTATCATACAGGTGCCTCAATGTTCCACTCCCTTTTCTGCCCTCCTCAGCAGCTCTGGAGTGACATATAAGGTTGTTGCCTTGTTTGTTTTTTGGGGTCTAGTACTTGTTGTCCAAAAATGACTGCTCTGCTCATACTGATAGAACTTTGTACTTATGGTCATTTCCTGTCAGAAGTGTGCCAAGTCTTACCTTCCAAGATCAGTTTAATGTGGTGGAAGCAGGCAGGGGTTGAATGCTGTGACATTGTGGAAAGTAAAAATATAGGTAGTTGAGCACCTAGCCATAATACAGCTGCTGTGATAACAAGTGTAATTCTGACGCTCTTTAAGAGAAGACTTAAGTCACAGAGGCAGAAAGTATTGCTAGGTTTGAGGGACAAACAGAAGTGAATTCTGATCCACATTCATCTATTTGCCCATGTTCTGGAACAACATCCACAGACACCTGGAATAGAACAAAAAGTTCAGTTTGTGCTGATAACAGTGATATGAGTCGCAGCTTCCTAAACTGGCAGGTGGAGAGTGCTCAAATGGTCTCGTTGCTACATTTCATAAGCAAAGATTTCTTTTGAGGAAGTAATGACATTTTTATCAACAGGAGAATGAACACTTTCCTTTTCTAATATTAGAACCATTGAAACTAAATTTATTGCTCCTCAGTGTCAGGGCTTCATTAAGCCAATGGTAGTACTCAGATTTAAGTTACACCCAAGGCACCAGCCATGGCAGTGAATCCTTATTCAACTCATCATTCTTCTCCTATTTGCATCATAATAGAGCCTAGAATGAGAATGAGACAGATCTTTTTGCTCTGGTGAAGCTCTGTTAGTGTTTGAATACAGTGGTGATGAAATAGGTGGGCTTTCTATGCAGGAAAAGGGGAATATCTTGTGCTGTCGTTGCAGGCAATATATTCTTTTTTTTTTTTTTAATAGTAAAAATGTTACATTTCCATTAAAAATTTAATTATAGGGTAAGATGGTGAAAGGAATGGGGGGTGCCATGGACCTGGTATCCAGTGCACAGACCAAAGTGGTTGTCACCATGGAGCACTCAGCCAAGGTAAGGCTCTGCCGCTTCTTTCTAAATAAGTGTTTGTGCTGTACCAAAAAAAGAAGAAAAGACACAAACATCTTACATTCAATCTGCTACTTTGTGAGGATTTGACAGTTCTGATGTTGGTTATTATGGAGGTGCAACAGGGGGCTAGGTTAGTATAGTTCCTTTCTTCTTGTGAATCATTCACCATGGAAAAAAATGAAATATTAACTTGGTGTTTAAAAGCTGCACACATTTTTTAGTTACTTCATACAAATTTAATGAGAGTGGCAATTGCCAGAGCTACAGCAGATACTACCCCAGAGGTTTTACTCTTCACCTCAGAAAAATTAAAAAAATGGGGTTCTCTATGGTTAAATACTTGTGATGGAAAGATATTTACCTTTGAAGTTACCAGTCAAATTGGTACTGACAGCTTAATAGAACAGATCCTTCTGGCATGATGAGATGCAGGCTACCTTACAACATTATGTGATAGAGGTTAATCTAGAGACTTCTTTGAGGGAGGAGTTTTATAGATATAAATAGTCTCCCACAGAAGGTCATAGGAAACTTGTCATTTGAAACTTCTAAAACAGGACTGTCCAAACTATGGGAAAAACGTACTGAAAGACAAAAATCTCTATTTTCAGGGAACCGTACCAAATGTTTAAAAATGAACTTTTTGTTTAATTTCCGTGTTTCTGTTATTCTAAATCTGTTGTATGTGTGCAATAAGAATTAGTTGTGTATGTTTAAGATAGTATCCCTGTCAGAATGCATAAGAGCAAGCATAAGGAATTTGCATGGTAAACTATAGTAAATATGTAAATATGAAAGTTAAATATATTAACAGTTGTGTGTTTTTTAAATGTGATTTGAAGAATGAATTTTCACTTTAAAAAAAATTGTTGGTAAATATAGAAGTTTCGCAATTTATACTAAGTTGTGATCTCAAGGGGCACATTTTCAGTAACAAGGCTGAGTCTGATCCAATAGTTTTTGCATGCACATGTGTAAATAAGTAAATAAAAGTACAAAGCAAATTCATCTATATGACTTGCATCCGTATCACAGACTCCCAAAAACTGGATAAGTAATTTTCCATTTGCTTAAACACATGCTTCAGGTATTCATGTGATCTGAATAAATATTTATGCTAAATTTCTAGTTACTGTGGAATTTCATTAAGGCTCAGAGTCTACACACAGTGTAATTATTGATCCCAGTTTTTCTCTTAGAAGTACTATTAGCAAAATCTTTTTTCAGTACAGTGTTTGGAAGTTGTTTGCATGTTGGTTTTTTTGCCAGTAAGAAACCTGAAAAAGATGGAAACACAGATAGTTTTCACTGTTACAAACAGTAAGGCATAGACTTAGTTATTTTGGCATATTTATACATAACTTGATCTCTTATGTACATGGGATGCCTGGTGTGCACTTCTAGAGAGCCAGTTGTAGGCTTTCAGAAATTATTTCTTGTACTTTTGTGAGAAGGCAATGAAAAACTAATCTATGTGTATGATTTTTCATTTTTTTCTTATTTTAAAATGGAGGGTATTCTTGGCACTCTTTCCTCTTACCTAGCCTTTTTTGGGGGGTCTTCATACTGCTGCTTCTTGTTTGCTCAAAAGTGAAGATGATAAAATATAGAAGTCTAATGTTTGGAAATCAAAAGCTGCTATTACAGTTTTCAGATGCTCCTCTTTTTTTTTTTTTTTCTTTTTTTTTCTTTTTTATACACAAGCAAATATGGCACCCATGAGACCAGTTCTGAAAGTTGGAAGTCTTATATTGGGGTGACTGCTTATTACAGAGCCAATTTTATATTCACGGCTTTTTAATTTTTTACACCAAATATTTTCTCACGAACAGTGCAGCTGTATCTATGCATCAGAGGAGCAATCTTTCGTCCTGCTCAAAACCCAGTGCGCTACTGAGTGAAAGAAATGTCTGCATGTACTGTGACAGTCTGTTGTGTCTGCTGGCCTTTTAGTATAGGGACACTTTTCTCATCTTATTCTCCAAATAAATAGTAAGAAATCTGTCATTAGATGCCAGAGTCTCCTGTAAATAAACAGCAGTCAAGATTTGATGGATGGAAATACAGTGGAAGGCTATGGGATACATGTAGTACATTCAGTAAACATGTTCAAGAGTTGCTGTAACAGGTAGTTCTTGCAGTCAGTTTTGTCTGATTTGTGAACTTGTGAAGGATCTTTTAATCCTTTTCAAGTGTTTTTGTACAATAGTAATGTCTTGTTCAACATTCAAATAAGTTTTCTAAGAGTTTAAAAGTGCATTCTCCTTTCAGTACACAGTTGCAGTTTTCAAACATAGCAATAGGGTGAGTCCTTGCAGTGCAGGCAAAATATAATTTAGACTTAATAATGGGGGTGAAACTAGTGTCTGTCTTAACACTCAAATAAATACTCAAAGAATTTTCCTGTTTTTAAACTCCGATATGCATTATGTTACAAATAAAATTAACAGGCTCTGCCCCAAACTATTTACATTTTTAATTACTTAAATTTTTACATGTAATGAAAACCAAAAAGTACAGAAGAAAGATGGCACAACATGAAATTAGTTTTGTAGAAGACTCTTCAGCTTAAGTAATGCTATTTAGGAAGAGTAACATAGAAATAAACAAAATAATAAGGGCATGGAGAAGATGGATGCTGAATGGCTAGTCACTGCCTTATAATAGAAGTAGGGGTAGCCAACTGAAAGTAGCAACCAGCATGTTTAAAACATTTTTCTCAGCCAGCTAATGAAGTTGTGGATGATCAGCAGGATGATGCAGGAGCTAAAAGAATTAGTTCTATATGAAAGTAGCTAAACTGTTTCATGAGGTTGACTTCATCAGTGACAATTAAATAGCATTGCCCAGAAGCATTCTCTAGCTCAGGAAATCTATACACCACAGCATGTCAGGAAACAGGAGGGCGTATCTGTGGAAGGGTGACTCAATTTTTGCTCCATATGCTTAGGCCACTGTGAGACACTTGGCAAATGGACCTTAAGTTTAATTCATTACAGCATTTCATAATGTATTTTTTGCTAAATTACTCTTTTGTTTATAACCTGTCCTGGTTTCAGCTTAGCTGGCGCAGTGTGTTTTGGATGTAGTGTGAGAATAATGGTGATAACACACTGATGTTTTAGTGGTTGCTAAGTAGCATTTGTACTAAGTTAAGAATTTTTCCATTTCCTGTGCTCTGCCAGCAAGCAGGTGCACAAGAAATTGGGAGGGGACACAGCTGGGACAGCTGGCCCCAACTGACCAAAGGGTAGAACATCACACTCAGTATATAAACTGGGAGAAGTTGGCTGGGAGGGGGTGGATAGCTGCTTGGGCATCAGTCAGCAGGAGGTGAGCACCTGCATTGTGCATCACTTGTCTTTTCTTGGGTTTTATTTCTCTCTCTTTTTTTAATATTCCTTTTCATTATGATTGTTGTTGTTATTATTATATTTTATCATTATTGTTGTTATTATTATATTTTATTTTACTTTTTACTTTACTATTAAACCATTCTTATCTCAAGCCATGAGTTTTACTTCTTTTCGCTTCTCCTCCCCTCGCCACTGGGAGTGGGGAGGAATAAGCGAGCAGCTGTATGGTGTTTAGCTGCTGACTGGGGTTAAACCATGGCATATCCGTGAAGAAAAACAATAGAATGTAAGGCTGTTATTTAATCTTTAAGCAGTCACTGTACACCTCTGCCTCATCTGCTAAATACTCCCTGAGAGAAATAAAAGTCAAGTTCTTACCCCCATACCATCATTGACATGTTTTGTGAAACATAATAAAGTAATGGCTGGCAGTTGTTCCATGTTGTGAAATGAATTGTCTACACCATTCAGAAAAATAGACTGGAAGCTAGTTTTAAGCACTTGATTTGGACCTGACTGAAACATGGAGCACTGAACTGAAAACTCCTTTCTATCCTTGTGAATAGTTTTGATTATAATGTGTGTGGAAGATTAAGGACATTTTTGTTCTTCAACAACAGAATTTTTTACTTAAAGCAGACTGAAACACCTTAAAGTTTTATGTATCTACACAACAGTCTTTTCTTTTATCTGAACAAATCCCGTATAAACTCAGGTGGTAAAAATTCATGGAGTTCCATTTGGATTCCTATTCTGATAGTGCCCTGATGGATGTCTTCCAAAAGTCACCTTTAATGCTAACTAGTAATACAATTAATCTTCAGCTCTCGTGATAAGAAGCTGGAATGTATCTGGTCTCAGGGTCACAGGAGCCATTCAAGCTGTCACCTCTGCAAGTCCATGCATTTCAATCTCAGCTGGGTACCAAAAAGAGACACTTCATTTTATATGGCTGAGAAGTTTACCTGATACATTACTGAAGATATACAAATAGCACAGATTAATCTTGGCTCTTAGGCAAAGTGTGCAGGAAGGTCCTCAAGATGGACAAGACATAAGTAGATCAACTGAACCTAACACTGTTGCAAGTCATTATTTTCATTAAGAATGAGTGAGTTTCATCAGAGTAGTTGCCTTGATACCAGATGTGGATCTTGCTACTATAATTAGGATTAGAATGAAGAAAGAGTTCTTCACAGAAAAAGATAAATTCAAAAGCACATGGATTGTTCATTTTGTTATCATTCAGAAGTCAAACTGCCTGAGACATGGTTCCTGAGTTTATATTAAGCCGTAAGGCAAACTGATGATTGTAAATTTAAAAACTATTGCGTTCAGGTGATTAAATGAGACAGGTAATACTCTGATTGTTTTGAAATGCATAACTAAAAATCGATAATTAGAGAAAAAATAAAAGCGTGTGATAATGGGAAAAACGGGCGCTTAATGCTGCCTTTGTAAAACTCCGACAAATACTGACTAAAAATGTAGTGATCCATCTCTTATACATCCATTCAGAGCTCTTGCAGCTTACATTCGTTTAGCAGGATCTAAAGACATTTGTAAAATCCTATTAAAAAAATGGAAGGAGAAAAAGAAGGAAAAAACCCCAAAACCTCACCATCCAAACCTTACCTGCCCAGCTTCATGTCAGAAGCTATGTCTTCTCATTAGGTAATATTTTTCCCAGGATTTAGAGTAGCTGGCATTTGATGCCCCAGAAAAGGAAGTGCCTTAAAGTAAATCCTATTTTCTATATATACATTCTTTTCTAATATATTTGCATGCTAATTTGTTCTGTTTAAAACAAAGATAGTGTAACTTCTGTGTGGCAGTTGAAGATGAGCATATTACACTCATCTTTTAGTCTGCTTTTGGGCTTTCCTGGAGAGATGGAGGGAATAGAAATTCAATGTGGGTAAAGAAACTGGATTTACTATTTTCAGAGCATGACTATGCACTTGAGCCCTGGGGATTTCAAATGCCTGTGTGTTTGGCTGATCCTGCACATACTGTTTGTGATAAAGTATAAGGCAGAGAAATGTCATGCCTGCAATGTCTTTCCCTAATTTTCATCCTTTATGTGTCATCAGTGAGGTCCCATCCATCTCTCATCCTGACATTGCAGCAGGAAAGAGAAATTATTAAGCAGAAGTATGCAGAACTTCTAAACTCAGGAGCCCACTCAGTGGTACAGTGAGATTCTTACTAGTCATCTCCCTGTATGTGGGATTTAAGTAATAACTGTCCCGAATTGCCAGATGTGTAATCTGCCATTGAAATGAATTCAAAGAGTGTTCTGAGTACGGTGAATGTTTCAGTAATGCCGAGTGGCTGTGGCTGTTATTTTCATGTACATATTTAAATTATGACTAAGTTGTGTTGTTTTTGAAAATTAATGTATGTCTTTATATTGTTAAACACAGGGCAATGTCCATAAAATCTTGGAAAAGTGCAATTTACCACTTACTGGGAAACAATGTGTAAACCGCATCATTACAGAGAAGGTAAAGTACTTTTCTTGAATCCTTGTCAATACTTTCCTCCACTATCCCTAAAGGGACACTTAGTAAAAGTAGTAAAACTTAGTAAAAACGAAGAATATATTTGGTATCTGTAGCCAATGAAAGGTAAAAATTGCCTTGGAGTTAATTCCACAGGTCTGGGGGCTTCTTTTCTTTTAAAGCTTTCACCACTGACATCTAGCATACTGGACTATACTCTTAGACACCTCCAAAATAATGATGCCATGCATGAGAAGTATGCAAAGTGTGTATCTCCTTATTTTTCCCAAAGTATTCCTGAAAATTTGCCATGTGAGATGCAAATCCTCAAACACAGCTGTAATCACAGCTTGTTTTTTTTCCAGCAGAGTAACAGCTGTGTAGCACATCTATGTCAGACAATTGGCATCTTGGTGTATACTACAGACTCTTTCAGAGAAATAAAACCTGTAGCTGTAGCAGGGCTTTAATTCTTTTGTTCTTGCTTGATTCCATTTGTGAAGCAGTTTACTCTCCAGTGCAAGTACATGTGAGCATCGGATATTGCTGCTGCTCAAAGAACATTAGTGGATCTTTTCAGCAAAGGATAAGTGACTTAAGGCTTTTGCTGTAATCATACTGCTTTTATTATCAGTGTTTACATTTTTAAGGGCTTAGAGTAGTCCCTCTGTGAGCCATCTATCATACTAAGTGGAATGTATCAAAGGTGCTGATGTAAAATTTGCTTTCTCCCCGTGGTATAGTGTTACTGTAACTTAAAAGGTTTTTTCTCCACAAAGTAACGGAAAATAAATGAAAATGTGGAATTTTTTCCAGTCTTCTACTAACTGACCACATACAAATGTAAGGTACAAAAAAAATGAGGGTGAAGAAGGACTGACAGAAAATAAACAACAAGCAAATTTCTCTCAGAGTCACCACTTGTCAGGTCTTGTTGCTTTATTAGGAGATGACACAAATGTACAACAGTACTTGGATAGTGTTGCAAATTCTGATTCCACAATAGCTACCTAGTTTCTATGTTCCTGATGCCCAGCTTCTTTTTTAAGACTTAGAGGAGATATTGTTTTTCAGTCCCATAAATCAGTTTCATGTGCCTAGAGGACAGCTGAACTTTAGTACACTTCTGTGATGAGCTTAAGACTTGAATTTCATTTCAAGTTCAATCTTCACTGGTGTTTTGCTACTGACATTTTTTTTTTTTTTTTTTTTTTTTTAAGGAGTAAGACTATAGACCTTATGGTTTCCCTGGCAACTAGCTTGCAACCTGTGTATCTCCCTCTGGTAGGCACCATTAAACTGCACATGGTTTTACAGGTGTTTTTATTTGATGCACTTGTTAGCCTTGGAAGTGGAGAGCCTATCTTATGAAGACATGAGAAGGAACAGCCTTTGCTCCTTCAGCTACTTCCTGCGAGGCTTTCTATTAAAAATACAACAAGAAATCTTGTCTTCAATTGCTAGCTTCTGAAAATACTAAAATTTGCATGGGGTGCACAGTAGCTATTGGAGACGCTTGTAATCTGGCAAAGGTGATCAACCACCCTGTACCACTCTACTGGCCTTAAAGTGAAATAGAAGAATGAGGGAGACATTGTCTTTTTCTGTTTTCCTTCATGATCTCTTGGTGAGCATTGTCTTGCTGCAAAGAATGTCTCACCTCCCAGTTCTCACCAGATTGGAGCAGCAGACATGGTCTTTATTTCATGGAAAGAACAGTTGCATTTTTTCCCCCCAAAACTAACACATCTTATATTTAGATTACTTCAGGTACAAATAAATGTAGCAAAAATCTTTATTGGTCAGTCTGAAAAGTGAAAAGTGAAACTGATTGATAATGGCATCTTTTGTTACTGAGGGAATGCTAACTACTTCAGCACACCATTTTGTACAGTATTACTACTTACATCCTCATTTTCTGCTTTGATAATAAAAAACCATGTGCTGTTTGAACCTGACAGGCTGTGTTTGATGTGGACAAGAAGAAGGGATTGACCCTTGTGGAAATCTGGGAAGGACTGACAGTGGATGATATCAAGAAAAGCACTGGCTGTGACTTCACAGTAAGTCATTTTACAAACAATTATAGTTAGACTGGTGTCAGAACAAGTATTCTCCACAAATACTCATCACATGAAGACTTGTAGATGCAGTAAGTTTCCTCCTTATAGATGCAGGCTGGGTAGATTACCTGTGGGACTTACAATGAAAGTAAGAAAATAATTTAGGGCTAATCTAGTATGATTATTTTGGAAGCATTAAAGCTAGGAAAAACAGAAGAGATGGAGAAATGACTAAGAGTAAAATGACAATGTGGAAAGGGAACTTTTATGATGCTTTGAAGGGGGGAGCTGATTCATATCTGAGAGGTGGGTGAATATTTATTTTTCCACTGTGTAAGTTAGTTTAGCTAACTCTCTGTTGCTAAGTTTTCATGCTATCTTTAAGTGGGGTTGCGAGTCTTCTCCACAGGAGTTACTACACTTGTCCACTCTGTGTTACTAGTGCCAATCAGTTAAATACTCTGCTGTTGATATCTGTGCTTTTTCTCTCCCATTGCCTTGTATGAATGAAACTTGTGCTCTGCATTAATCCAGAAAGCTACTGCCTTTTGACCTTCACATTCATTCTCAAGTCTCAATGCTAACACAACCCTGGCTTATTAAGGGAAAGCTGTAGCACACTAGATTGTAATTGATTGCATATGTGTGGTTGATAACATGTCGTTTCTTCATGGCCTTCTCCTGCATGCACATTACAAAATCTTTTCTTCCGTGTTGTGAAGTCTTTTGGTGCAGGTCAGTCCTCCTTTGGTGAGGACACCAGGTATGACAGTATACAAATTGATCTGTACAAATAGTTGGGGAATGAAGTGCAATATTCTTCCTCTTTGTAGAGTTTCATGGCAGGGTTAGGACATATAATTGAAAGGTTGCAGAGCAGTTAGTATGTGAAAGAGTTTGTTACTAAGGCTTTGCGCATACTATTGGCAGTAAGTGAAACTTTCTGAGCAATGAGCCTGTGGAATTTCATTCATTTCCTGTGTCCATAAGAGAGCATTTCTCATAACTGAATATGATCGTGTATGTTTTTCTTGTGGAGTTTTAAGTATTTTAAATAAAGAGCTGTTCACTTCTGAAAATACATTTGTTTATCTGCAAAAAATTGGTTGGTTAAAGATGAGTGACCTGCAACTGCAGAGTGCAGGAAACCTACAAAATCACTTTGCTCCATTATTAATTTTCCATGTAACATTTTATGGAAGTCATTATTATTTTTTAATTTACAGTGGAAGCAACCTTCCATATTCAGTAATTCTGTGTGCAGAAGAAATTATTCATTCAGCTTCTGCTGTGATTTAGGAAAAATGATCAATTTTTTAAAACTTCAGTAATGTCAGGACTTCTTTTTCTTTGGCCAATCAGGCTGTCAAACAGCTAGCGTCCAAAATTAAAACATAAAAATGACCTTGTAGGTTTGTATCTATTTCAGTCAGTCACTTTGTTTTGTTCTTGCATATTTAATTTGGGGATTAACTTAATGATGAATTTGAAGGTGCCACGTTTAGTATGCATTTAAATATACTGAAACTACAGGAAAGGACTTTTGTTGTCAGAAGACACTAGTCCTTATGTGTTCCAAACCTGCCTGTTTGGAAGGAGTTGGTTTCTTTTTGGTTCAGGTGACCAATACATATGTATTTAATTGAGCACAAGTTACCCAAAGTAAAGTCCAGCAGCCTAGGCTCAAGGCAATGAAAGCAGAAACAACCAAAGAATTCAGTGAAGGAAGTTATAAGCTTAAAATGACGAACTATGAGATCAAGCTTTGCAGCAGCATGGTGGATATGATAGGGCAAGACTGTTAGGACAAAAGGAAAGGTCAGCACCACCCACTGTCCATTAGTGCTTTCTTGTAATTGTTACAAAAGAGTGGTATAAATTTTGAATCTTTAGGATAACCTGAAGTTAGCAACTGATGAGAGGTATTGCAGCAATCCTCCATCTAGGTCCCTGGGATCTGTCTCACTGGGATCAGGAAGGGACACTTCACAGGCACCATTTCCTGGTTCTCCTGAAGGCAAACTCCAGTGCAGTCTGCTTCGTACGGCAGCTGTGGCCATGCATGAAATCACAAGCTGCACTAAAGGAGCTATGGGCATGGAAAATGTAGATGCTGTTTGGTTTATGCACTTTCATATACTTATCTTGAAAGCGTGCAGCTTACATAAATGCTTGCAAAGCAATGCTTGCTTGCAAAGCATGTAATTCTGCCAAGGTATGCATGGGGGTCAGCATTACCTACTGATTGGTAGTTCCAAAAGTGCCTGAAATCTCTGTATTGCTGCAGATGAAAAGCATGAACCACAATGATTTATTAAAGCTGTGGCATGGAAGACCACTAGCTCTTCCTTTCTTACACCCCACTCCAGCCTAAAGAATGTTTCAAGGGCACAGTGACCCAGTCCTCCTCTCACTGAAATCCTTACCACAACTTCCGTTGACATCTGTGGCAGCAAGACTGGGCCACTGTTGCATAATATTGGACCCTTGATGGCTTTGCTTTTTGTATACAGTGAACACCTACAGTTCCTTCACGTAGTTTTCAAGTTCAGAAAGAAAATAGAGATTTCAGCACTGTGATAGGCATTTGTTCAGAAAGCAGCATCCTCGGTCCTTTTTTCCGCATTTCAAGACTCTGCCTCAGGCTTCCTTGCAAGAGTAACAGTTGTACTTGTGATTATTTATGTTCACTGAATGAGACATCTTGTTCTTGTTTATATCGTTGTTAGGAACTTCAGTGATATTGTATTGCTACAGTAAAAGCAGATTTTTTGTATTATATGTTTTGCCAGTTTGAAACAGAACTAATGAGTGGAAGATGAGACGTTGACCGTTTTCTAGCAGCTTTCTTCAGTGGATGCAGTGAATGATCTGAACTAAAACATCTCTCTAGGTTCATTACAAGTGAGATTTTAAGGGATGGCTATACCTTTATGTCTAACTATCTCTTCCCAAGCAGACTACTCCATTTTGGAGAGGAGAACTTTATAGCTTGTATGGCTTTCTTGGAGACATTTGGCTATACAATCCCATTTTCACAGTCTGCTTACTTATTCGGAAAAACATCTCCTAAAGGACATTTGCAACAGCAAAATGTCAAAGAAAACGTGATTTAGAGTCAATAATCTTCATTATAGACTAGCATCATATAAAAAAATAAACAATTTTCCTTTGATTTTACTGTGCTGTGAAGACGAAGTGTTGGCTTATCTTGCACGCTTAAATCAGATTTACTGCTGTCTAGCATATAGATCACTTTGGCAGGTAATCTGTTTGGGCTTGTACTGACTTACACAGTTGGTGAGACCATGAGAGAACAGACTGAGAACCATACTTTTGCAGATGTGTTTCATTATAAAAATAATCAGAATAAGTCTGTCTGGGTAAAAATTCCCTGTCCTCCCCCTTTTTTTTTTCTTAATCTAAAAGCTGTTTTACAAATTGATCTTAAAAGATAACATGGAGTTTAGGAAAAGCATCTGCCAAGGAAACATTAAGTAGTTGAATAGCAATTGACTAGGTTATGTTTAAAAAGAAATTGACTACCCAAATTTGAGTCAATGAGTACAGAATAATAGAGGATATGGTTTTATTTTCTGGAAGTACATTTTCCTTTGAGGAGACAGGCTGTTGCAGGATTGAGTTCATTTTTAAATGGATGTTGTGTTTTTTCCTGATCAATCACCCCCCCCACTGGAGAAGTTACATTAGGAACAGATATTTGTACAAAAGCTGATTCTAGAATTATGGTTTGCTTTTATCTGCAATATCAGATAATTAGGAGTTAATAAGGGATAAACAACTTTTATTATTTTATCAAATATACTGTCACTGGTCATCTTTTTTTTTCTTTTTTTTTTTTTCTGAGGGACTGTTTTTACATTCTGGAACAATAACTTGCTTTTGCACACCTGATAAGGTCATTAGAAGTTACTAGGACTAAGCATTGTTCAGAATCAGGCCTTGAAAGAATTGCTTGCTGTAAAGAACATAATGAAATAAGGTTAGGGCTGTTTGTGTACCTGAAGAGCGTAGTTTGGGGTTGGAAATGAGAGTCAACAAGCTTGAACTGCAGGGAGTCCCTGAGTCTATGTGTCATCTTACCAGTTTGGAGGCTGCGTACACGACTGCCCAGGCAAACTGCTCCCAGTACACCTACATGTTCAACGTTAGCAATGTGTTTTGAAGCTTCCAAGATAAGCTGTTCTTCCTATAAGTGAAATAATATTAAGAAGGTGTTGCTTAGGAGGTACTGTAAAAAAGTAGCAACTCTGGCTATGTACTGTAAAATAGCCTTGATTAAGCACATTCAGCCCTTATCAGATGCTGTGCTCTTAGCACAGAGTGATGCTGAATTGACTGACTCTACTGGGATTTAAAGCAGTGGACTCAGGGGGCTTTCTGCCTTTCAGACTTGATTACTCCTTGTTTTCCAAGCACAAACCATCTCTTTTGTTACATTAGCATTTTTCTGCTTACTTAACCACAATTTATTTGGAGCAAACAGTTGTATTTGGGTCCAGTTCTGAGTGATGCTGGGTTCGCGTCACCTCTGTTATCTTCAGCAGGCATTGTGGCACTTTAGCACTCAAGGGGATCAGACCCGTTCTGAAGCAGATAGTGGTGCACACAAATGACAGCTGTTAGCATCAGATGTGCAGACGTTACATTTAACATAATATACTCATTCAGATGTAAAACACTTGAGGTTTTTATGGCCCCAAAATCTACCACTGTGAAAAAACAATAATCTCTTCCAGTAATTGCCTTTCGTCATTATTTGCAGAATATAGATTTTAATGGTGCTATCTTCATCCTCCAGTTTTTGCCTTTACTTCAGTGGAAACCATCCCTGAGTGAGGCAGAAACAGACCCAAGTTAAGTGAGGCATGTAGGCACTTGGAGTCAGAAATGTTGAAAAATTTTTGGAACTAGTCCAGGAATGCTGGTACACTCAGGGAGTTTCTCCAGCTTCTCTACACTTGTACCTATTACACCTATTTATTATCCTAGTTCACACACAGCTCTGAAAAATCTATGAGCAGTTTCCATCCGCTGAAAACGTTTCATTAGCATTTGATACAGTAAACACATTCTTCATGAACTAAGCCACTTTGCTCAGTGGCTGTTCTCATAAGTTTATAAATGATGATATATAGTGGCTGGAGGAAGGATAATGTAGAAACGTAACTGGTAGAGGAAATACAGTCCTGTACCTCTCAAAGAAAGAGGCTTTAATGCTTGGAAAGGCCTTTATGTAACATTCTTTCATGAGTTAGCTTCTTCAGTACTGTTAAGTGAAAAAGACGGGATGAGGAGGCAGAAGGAACGCGGTATATGATGTTTCAGTGGGACACATGAATCAACTAGGAACCAGATTATCTGTGGAACTGTTTTTCATCCTGAACAAGTAAGATCACATGAGTTATTTTTGTTCTTCGTCCTGGGGCACCTATTTAAATTGGGCTGGGAATCGGAGATGTTTAAAGAGGCTTGGATATTCTGTGGAGAGCTTTTCCTCAGGGTGTTTGTGTAGACATGCAGTCAGGGTTCAACCAAGTGTTAACCATTGCTACTCTTCAAAGTCTTCTCTGTATTGTTTCCATTTACACCTTCCTTCCTCATCTAGTTTCCTATTTAGGCTTACTGTGTTTTATTTTTAGTCTCCTGGATATGTTACAATATGACTAATTGATTTTTATGGGTATATGGAATTAAAATAATATAATATCTAAGTGTGTCCTCACACAAAAAATGAATATGAATGGAAAAAAGCAAGTTAAGAAAAAAAAAGGTAAAATTAAAAGTATTGAACTGTATCATCATCAAACAAATCAAATGAATGTGAATGGAAGAAGGCAATTTTTTTAAAAATAAATAAAATTAGAAGTATTGAATTATCATCAAATGATCAAATCAAATGTATACATATAATATAGGTACAGTATGTGTATAATATATATATACACTTGATTGTATATCCCCTGCTAATATGCACCTTCTGAAACTCAGTTGACTACTTCTGCACAGACCCAGCATTGACAGACTGCATCCTATCTCCTGGTGGAGGGGGAGGAAAAGCAGAATTAACTTGGCTATTGAGCAAAGAAGGGAAATCATCAGTTTAAGATTCCTTGGCATGCTTGTTTTAATACTGCAGTGGCAATTCAATCATTTATTGAATATAGTCTGGTTGCCTCTACATCATTCAGTGTATTGATGTGTGAATGCAAGTAGATTAGAAGGTGATAGCTGAAGCTGTTGCCCATCTGCAGCTATCTCTCCTATTGCTGTTCATGGTAAGCGCAGCCCCGCTGTACACGAGATATGACCATTTATGGGCCAGTGTATTAACTAAGCCATGGCCTATTTCTGAGTTATGTTCGTGTGCCATCTTGTAAAGTGTGTAATTGAGGAGCTGCTTCACTTCGGTTCAGCTATCCCTTCTGCTGGCACTGGAAGCCATCCGAGAAGACCATGCAGTTAGCAGGGGCAACTACAGGTTCAGCTGCCCAAGTTTCATCTGCTTGCATTCTTAAATAAATAATCCAACTCAAATAAATGAAGTTTAGAGGCTGGATACTAGCTGAATACTAGCATCGAACATATCTTGTATTCCTGCATCAGAAAATTTAGTTGTAGCTGTTTATGTCTAAAATACTGCAAATACATCAGTCTAATTAAATATAGTGTCTCTGGTCTTCAGTGGTACATAGATAGAGGTGTAAGCGAACGGTGGGTTGTACTGCTATATCTGTATGCCAACTGTTGTGTTTTTTCCCTTCTATTTGCTAGGTTTCGCCAAAACTAATACCAATGAGGCAGATTTAAACGTGAAATACAGACTGGGCTTAACTTGCCAGAAGGCTTGTTTCCAAATGGGATCTCAGTGAAGAGAAATCGATAACTGTTTTGCAATTTTACTTTTTTTTTTTTTTTTTTTTTTTTTTTTTTAAAGGGCTTTGTAAGTAGTTTCCACATAGTAAAACTCAGGCTGTGACTATCAGCCTAAATTGTATTTTACTTTCATAACATTACCAATTTTAATGGAAGGGTGAATTTATTCCCTAAATTTTGAATAATGCTATACTAAAATGTTAATGAACATTGGCAAAAAAATGCCTTGTAGTATCTCTGCCAAATACTACATTTTTTACAC
The DNA here is from genome assembly GCA_035590195.1 of Aviceda cuculoides. Taxonomy (NCBI): domain Eukaryota; kingdom Metazoa; phylum Chordata; class Aves; order Accipitriformes; family Accipitridae; genus Aviceda; species Aviceda cuculoides. Next base: position 67,116,764 of record JAVJGG010000074.1, read on the forward strand.
AGATTCAGAAAATGACCGTGCAAAGCTTATGATTGCCTCTGCTTTTCCTGATGTCGTTAAACTTACAAATCACTCCATTGCTCTGGAACTACAGCACTTAGCACATCCATTCTTCTGTAAACGTATTGGGGTTTTTTTCTGGAGTGGTCCGTAACAAAGGTATGCAGCTGTAGAGGAATATGGAATCAGGAATATGGACTTCCCTTTCCTAAACCTTTTAATGAGTCTGTGACAAAACTCTTTATACCATTGGAAATAACTGTGTCCTTAGCCCTGAATGTATATGCTGTTTCCACGGTGGGTGTGTGTTGGCATTAAGAAGCCTACACCTCCCAAAGTCCAACTCTGATCCCTTCTATTCAAATCATACAAACTAGAATGGGGCTAGTATGAAGGAGGAAGATAATTAAAGGTCTCCATCCCCATGCAGACAGCTGGCAGCTGCGTAGTTGTCCCACATGAACTGCTCTTACTCTCCAGATACAATCCTCCCCAGCCCCATTCAAAGGCAAATGAAGATTGTTCCTGTAATGAGGTCAGTCCTTCCAGCATTAACATAGAGAAACAGGGGAGGAGAATGTTGTAGGCACTTGGAAGATTTCTTCTGAAGGGAATACAGTTGGTTAAGGGTAAAAGCCATAAGTTTGCACCACTTGCCGATCAAGGCATCAGCAAAAACTAAAGAGTTTGGAACCCAAACTCATGATAACCAGAATGAATGCCATGAGACAATCAAAATGAAAAGTCACTCTCTCATACTGGTTCTGCTATTTGATAAAGATCTTCCTTTCCTTGTTATTCGTTACAAAATGACTGTTATTTTTGCAAATAGGTGATATGACAGCATTGGATCTCACATCCCAAATCAACACAATATATCTTTATTGTACAGAGCATGAATTGACTGGAAATCCGCATTTCTAAAATACAGTGTTCTCTCCAAGTATAATGATTTCTGTCATTCGTATAAATAGGAGCACTTAAAACACTTCAGTTAAAATAATTCCTGACATAATATTTGACATCAGGACTGGAGCAGATTAAATGACTGAAAACCATGTAAAATGTAGATGCACAAATAAATGTGTGTGTGTATATATATGTACACACACACACATACACACACACCCCCCTATCATACATATGATAAACAGTGTTGGGATATGGTATAGAAGGGCATTCTAATAGTAGATGGATGAGGTATTCACCGTAGTCAGTGTGTGTAGTGGAAGGAATATAACACATTTCTAGGGAATCAGATAGGAAAATCTTGCAATATTTAGCTGCTGTACTAGCCTTTATACTACATTTTTCCATGCTAAAGTAAGAAGTGCTTCTCTTACATGTGACAGCTATAAGATTTGGCTTGATCCACATGTGGGTTTTATAGCAGTTAAACTGTTTTGATTGGAGAGATTATTTTTTTTAGTTGCTCTTGCTCTAAACAATTCTTCAATAATCTCCTGTCAATATGAGAATAGATTATCCTTCTTCCCACAAAGTAATAAACAAAATGCTTTTGTAAGCACCTTTACACTAGTACAAAAGTACTCCCATAATCCTAATTTGTATGACTTGAACTCATGGGTGCTAATGGGTGGTAGGCCATTGTATAGCCTGAATGTGTAGGCAAGACCTGATGATGAGCCCATGGGAAAGAAACATGTCGTACAGAGGCTAGTGCTAATTTCATGACTAAACATATAAAAGTGTTTTGGTTGATAAGTAATTTGCATGCAAGACTTGAAACTACATTGATCAAAGTGCTCCAGATTATTTTAACCCAGGATTAGCACAAATTAGTTTTTACCTAGCCTTAGTTTTCACCTGTTTTCTTTATTTAGCTGTATTCCCTATGTTACTCACTCATTCCAGCAAGTTACTTTCTTAAAGTTTGGCCATTTCTGTTGCTGTAGAGGCAGACTTAAATTCTGCTCACAGAGATGTTGCAGATTAAAAGTCTCTATATAACAAAAGGTGACTCTTTTTTAGCTCAATGTGAAATAGTTTTGATTTTGGATAGAGCAGCCCAGAGGCTTCTTCCCCAATCCATGAAGACACTTCAGTGACAATTCTGACCCTTGTGGTGCTGTACAGAGCAAAAGGTGCCTATCTTTGCCTCCAGGGCCAAGGGTGGGTGAAGAGCTGCTCTGAGGGGATGGGTGTGATCCCTGAAGGTGTCTTGTTCATCATCACTCCAAGCTTTCCTAGAGAGTACCCAGAATGGATGCTGGTTTTAGGGGAGGAGTATAAAAACTATTATACCGGGGAAGCGAGTTACTATTCACTTATCCAGAGGAAAAAAAACTATACTTAAGTAGCTGGGAAAATCTTAAATAAATCTATAAATGAAATGTTGATCTATTGCAATTACCTATGCTACATTAGTTGTAGGTAGTTGTAGTAGGACTGGTTAGTTAATTACAGCAAACATTTACTGACATAAATAAAGTACAGGAGAAGTGTCTGAGGGCAGCATCAGGTGTGTGCTGCTGCTGCCATAGAGCTATGCTTTGCTGGCATACGCACAGAAGCCATAGTTGTCATTATTATATGGCTATAAAAAGACTAATGACCTGGTAATGTCTGGGAGTTCAGCACATTGGTTTCTGAAGCAAAGAATTAGGAGCCAAGAACTCCTGAGTTTCAGCTTTTCTAGCTCTCCACTTACTGCCTTGAGAAATGTCATCTGTGCTCTCTGCCTTGTCTCCTGTGGCTGGAAAAGGAGATGTTATTCTTCCTACCTCACAGGGATGTTGTGAGGAATAGCCAGCTAAGGTCTGTGCGACAGGTTATTTTTTCTCTTCAGCTTGGAGACCAAGAGTGTGGAAGAGTACTTGAAGACTGTCATACATGCTGGATATTTGAGTTCTGTGTCTTCTCTTAATTTGTATCAGTGTTAATGCAAGAGAGCAAAAGTCAATATGGTGCTGAAAACCGAGAAGAAAGGAGAACAGGCTCTCTCCATGTACAACAGTGGTGCAAATATCTGCATGTCACAACTGAATTTTTTTGTCTTGAGGACATCATATTGTAGTAGAATATTGGTATTGTTATGAAAACATCATGTGTCTGCACAAGCTAATTGCAACAAGCTGTGACTCCACTTTTTTAATTGATTTGTAAAGTAGAATTAGAAATTAAAGCACTCATAAGTATTTGCCTCTGTGGACCAAGTCTGGTTCATAGGTAAGGTATACTCTGAGCAGTAGTTGCAATGATTGGTATGACAGGGATGAGAGCTTCTTGTTCCTCTTTGGTGCTTGATGGTATGCACAGATGTTTATTGGGACATCATTGAGATCATCCCCTGCTTGACAGCATTTCACAGGACAAGGACAGCTGATACTCTTTGTCCTGAAGAAGATGATGATTCTACTATGTTATCACATTGGACTTATTTCACTTTATATTTTATTGGCTTTTGTCATGAAAAAGAAAAAAAATGAAATGTTATAGAAAATATAGTTGTACTGTAAGCTCTGCAAACTAAATGTCAAAGTCCTCTATGTATTTGCAAAACAATCAATAAAATAAAGATTAAAAATCCCAGGTTTCATCTGTTGTTACCTTTTTTCATGGTGTTCTGTTCTGCCATTGGGGTCAGTAAAAGATTAGGTTGTGTTCACACCAGCATATCACACCTCAGCACAGGCAAAAACCTCAAGGTCTTGGCTGAAGGTAGAGGGATTTGAGAAACAGAAATAATGAAGCTCAGAACTCAGCTAACTGCAGGATTCTCCGTGTTCTCTCTTCTCACTGATGTCTCTGTTGGGTCAATCTCAGACATTACCACATTCATTTTTGAAATTACTTGTTTTTCAATCAAGTCAAATAATGGGCTACATATGTAGTCCTTACAGAAGTGATTTTTTATGTTTTGATTAAAACTGCTGTAGAAATGATGGCATTTGAGATGTTAATCATTGATGTTAGTGTGTGTCTGCAATCTGAAAATTGTACTAGATGACACATGAAGACAGATTCCATTAACCACCTGGTGAATGATAAAGTAGATGATGGCAAAGTAATGAAAATGCTTGTCTGTGGGTAGTGGGGTCGTTCTTCCATACATGTCTTAAGGTCATGAGTAAATAACATCATAGTATCATTTTATCTTCAGTATCATTGTAAAGCAGGTTGATAAATGTGAAGGAAAATGTTCAGGCTCAGAAAAAAAGCCTTGATGATTTGCTCTGAAATGAAACTCTTCAGTAATTTATATGTGTGGTCAAAATCTAACAGTCTGCCACCCCTGTGAAGAAGGGTACAAGGTAAGTGCCAAAACCAGTGAGATAATACACCAGGCTTGCAGCTCTAAAATCCACTCATACAAATGTAGAAGGTAGAGTTTTCCTCTGACAAGAGGAGAAAGAAACCAGTTAGTTACAGGCACATCTCAGCAATGTCTTGTATATCTTCTGTTGCCTATTTTACAGTATCCCGTATTTTCTTTCATGCACTGGAGTATTCTGAGCACCTCTTCTGCCCATATCCATCTGCTGCTATAGATCATGGCTCTGAATATACCTACACTGCAGTATATGTGGCAGCTTTTAATGAAACAACTTCAGGGGATACCTCCTGGGGGAAGAAACTCCTTTCCTGAATATATTTACGTTGCATCATATTTTGAGGCTCCAGCAAAGGTGATAGTAGCTATTGTGTTTGTGTTGCAGAAACTTGCTGTGCCTGGTTCACATATATGTACATACTTAGAAGTGAGAGCATGGAAGAAATTCTTGCCTTCAAGGCCAATAGGTTCTCCATCTGCCTCCCATGGTACTTACATTTTATTTATTATATTTTATTACTGTAATGGCTTGCAAAACCAAGTAGAACATTACTTATTTGCGGGAGCAGTAGAACCTATGACTAGAATTTCTATTTCCATGCTGTTAAAGCTGTCCCCTGAGCATGCAATCCAGACAAAAACTGTTAAATTTGTGTAAAGCTGTGACAGATGCTTAGACTGCAGCTGCTGCAATGCTTTTGGGCATTGCCACTGCTGCTGTTGCACAGGGTGAGAAGTGCTGCCCTCAGTGCAGTGCAAATCATCACGTTTGTGACAAGCCTGTGCTTGTATGAGATTCACAAGCTGGTCTGCACCTGCCTGACTGCTGAAGGTTCTTGCCAGGTATGTAGGTTTGTGCAGTTTTCAACACAGAAGTGGCACAGCCACAGCTCCTTTAGAAAATGGCGATGATCCTTCTTGCCCTGTATTAACTCAGCAAGGAGGGTGTTTGTGAAGGTTCGGTTGCAAACTTCGTTCAGGAGTATTCAAAGCACATCTTGCTTGTCCCAGGAAAGCACCTAACCAGCTACTCTGAGGGGCAAGCTGGGTAAGACTGCTGCTTTGGGGGAAGCTGGCTTACTTCACAGAAAGGATTGCAAGAGCTATGAGGCTGTGAAGAAAAGGAGCAGGAGATGATCATCTAGCATGTAAGTCATTCACCTAGCAGTGGCAAGGCTTGAATTATGCTTCGAAGAATGGCTTTTTTTTTATTTACACAGACTCTAAACTGTGTAAGCAACTCACTTCCCTTCTTTCTGGCTCCCCTGCATGTAGGCACCTACCTGTATTAAGCCAGGAGTTTCTGGGCAAGCTCGGAAGAGAACGTGAAGGTGCCTACAGAACTGGCAGGTCAAGAAGTGAGATGCCCTGGCACCTCAGCACAGTACAGAGCAGGATTTTGCCTTTTAAGATTACATTGCCTATGTCAATTACTTTCATTTTTTTGGTAAGTTCCTAAATACTACCTTTGGTTCTGTCAGCTGGAAAGTACGTAATACAGAGGTAGAAAATGAAATTGAAAACTTTTGTAAATGCAGGGAAAAATATTACAAGAAGCACAAAACCTACAGCCAGGAGGTGAATTAGTTTGCATAAACTGAGCAAAAGCAATGTGAAAGGCAAACTTGCATGTTACCCCCCCAAAATAAAGGCAAACCACAGAAGCAGCACATGGCTACCACCTACAGAAAGTATACATTAATTCTAGGACAAATTCAGTCTCATCTCTTCAGGCGATGAGTGAATAAAGACTATAAATTGGATCTGATGCCTATATCCTGCAACATAGTGCTTCCCCCACCCCTTCAGAAAATCTGGCTGTATGAGCAATTAACACTTTCTCTCAGATCTGTCCAAGAATAAAGCAAGCTCTGTGAGCCTATAGCAGGCAAAGTTGTCCAATAAATATCCCTAAAAATACAAACTTTAAAGCTATCATCAGGCACTCTGTCTTGCCTGTCATATCTGTCTAGTTCCATCTTGCATTTGCTCCAATAAACCCGACCACCTGTGCTCTCCTTCCTCTGGCATCCTTCTAATCCTAAAGGAGTAGCTCCCTTTGCTCAAGGAAGACTGCTGAAGTTTCATTTATTCATTTCAGCAGTCTTCCTGCTTGCCTGGGCTCGTTCTCAGGTGAAGGCGAGAAGGTAGAAACATGTGTCCGTGTCTGCTGAGCCATGACACTGGGGGAACTGAGAGCAGAAGAGCAGAGCTGCTGTGCACTGTGCTTGGCTGGATGGCTGCCCGGGGCACTGCTCGCTCTGGCTGCTGTTGGCCAAAATGCGACTGCGACGGACAGCGAGGGCAGAGGTGTGCTGGGGCACAGCGTTACAGAGCTACTGCTGAATCTTGGCATGTCTGGTTTGCTGGCATGTCTCTAATGCACTGCTACTTGTGCACCTCCGGCTGGGAAAAAAAAAAAAAAAAAGATGCATGGTATGTTCTCTCTGTTTTTAATTTCATTTCAACTTGGAAATCACATGGATGCTTGTGTTTGAAAAATGAAAATAATAATGCACTCCTGTGAAGTGGAAGCATCTTAGCAAAGGAGCTTGTAGCAAGGTGACTGTCAGTCTCTTTTCCCAAGTAGCAAGTGATAGAATGAGAGGAAATGGCCTCAAGTTGCGCCAGGGGAGTTTTAGATTGGATATGAGGAGAGATTTATTATCAGGCATTGGACCAGGCTGCCCAAGGAAGTGGTGGAGTCACCATCCCTGGAGGTATTTAAAAGATGTGTAGATGTGGCACTTTGGGACATGGTTTAGTGGTGGACTTGGCAGTGTTAGGTTTATGGTTGCACTTGATCATCTTAAAGGTCTTTTCCAACCTAAATGATTCTCTGATTCCGTGATTCTATGACAGCTGGGGGCTGGCTAGCCCAAGGCAAGGGCAAACTCCTGGCAGCAATGCCCACTGGGGCGAGGAGAAGACATGAGGCTGGGACACGGCTCTGCTCAGATCCTAGATGCTCATTGTATGGGCTGTGCTTATGGTGACGGAGGACAGGGCTGTACCACCATGTCTGTCTGCCTTGGCTGAGAATGACTCGGGACTTCTTCACAGCAAAAGGCAGGGCTGACATCTGGGGCTGAAATAGCACGAAAACTCTTCTCTGTCCTGTGTGGCAGAACCAGTGCTGAAACCATCAGTTCCACAAAAAGATGCTTCTAGTGGTATTGCTGCTACTTCTTTGGGCTTACAGGCTGGTATTTGCTGGTTCTCTGCTGGTGTATTGATTAATACAGACATTTTCAGATTATTCTCTTCAGGCAACCTACAGCCTGGGGTGGGGCTGGGGGGAGCCAACTGCATAAATCTGCTTGCTATAAACTGAAGGATGGTGAAATTAGTCTGCAACAGCAAACTCAGGTTTTCATTAAGAGCAATCCAGCATTTTTAGGACATGTTAACTGCTGCAGTGAGGGGAAGAAGCTGCAGATCAATGTAAAATAAACCACAGACTTGCAAAATCCCATTTATAATTTCCAAAGTACTTTCGCTCAGTTGTGCAGGAAAGTCATTCTCAGTACCTAGGTGGGTCAGTAGTTACAAAGAAAACGTCACAGACCAGTTTGGGTGTGGAGCTGCAAAACTCATCCAATCTGAATAGAATCTCCATATGTTCACGAGGACAAAAGCCTGGAGGTAATTTATATTGTCACAGAGAAACCAAGAAACAGAATCGCTGATGGTTTTGCTTCAAAAGTGGGGGGAGGTAATGGCTGGTAATTAATTATCCAAATTACCGCTGTTGTATGTCTCTACCTAACAAGCAGTTTAACCCTTTGCAAAACAATTCTTCTGAGAATGTATCAGCCTGAGAGCTTGTTTCTATGGGGATTTTAATTGTGCAGCAGATTATTTTCAGGGTGGAGCTGAAGGGGGTAGAGGGACCAGGGAGCAGCGAAGACCAGTGGGGTGCAGCAGACGGGGAGCTCGCAGGCATTGCGTCGAGGCATCGCTGGTCCTGCGGCGCTCACCGGGGGTCACTGCTCACGGCTGTTGATTTGGATGGGATCCTCTTTGGGGTGATCTCTACAAGCGCATGTTTAGTTTAAGCATATCTTCAAATCTATTAAATTTAAGTGTGTGCTTGGGGAGCGTGGGTTTAGAGGCAAAGGCCAGAGGAAGGCAGATGACAGGCATCCTGACCCGAAAGGGCTTTTTGGCTCCAGCAGAGAGTGGCCAGGCAGGACCCGTCGGAGGCCAGGACGTTTGCTTGCGTTGTGTGCGGGACATACTGCTGTCCTTAGGGCAGAGCAAGGCAGTGGGACGGGAGAGCTGTGAAGCGCTATGCAATGCTGCTGCTGGGGCGACAGTCGCCCCAGGCTCTTAATCCCCATCTCAAAGTCTGATCAATGCTGCGCAGAGCTGCATAAAACGGGGAGGCACTTCGGCAGAGTGCTGAACCCTGGCTTGGACGGGACACAGTGGAAGGCTATCGTATTCTAACATGACAAACTTTCACAGTAGCTGGCAGTTTTACCCTGAAGGGAGACCAGTTCTTAGCACAAGACAATCCTATGCACAGTACGATGCTCTGGCTGGGGTGGACGTGGTGGGGAGGTTGCCCAGCGCAGTTTTAGCTAGTTAAGAATTAACTACTAAACATGTATTAATTTAATGAGATTGTGGCCTAAGAATCCCAGGATTACTGCTCCCAGGTGTGGGCTGTCACCATTGAGTCACAGTAAATGTTTCGAGCCTGTGGCTTTCAAGTATTGAGATGGGCTGCACTAAAATCTAGAAACAATCTAATAATAATATAGTCTAACAACATTTAATTTGAGAGTTTGTGTAAAAATCTAGTAAAGAAAGAGTGGAGGAAGAGAAGGGCTTTCCCATTACTTTCTTGCCACTTAGCACACAAAACTTCATACATTCAAACAGTGCTTTACAGTTTAAGAGGACTTGGGCAAATCAAACCCAGCAGCACCCATACATCTGCATAATTACTGGGGGGCAGATAAGAGGAAACAAGCTCTAATTCCACCACCTCTGTTTGCAGGTGAAGCCTATGACAATAAAAATGAATACAGCTTGAGTCTCACTAGTTATATGGAACCTTTAAGGTGGAAAATGAAAAAAAGATAACTGGGTTTGGCGAATAATTCAGCACCATCACCTCTGTTGGGAACGCACTGGTTACGTCTGTCAGGGCAGGGCTGGTGCCCTGTGCCCAGGCACTGATGCAATCAGCCAGGGGGGGCTGCAAAGACAGCTGGAAATGGTGCCCTCAGAGCGTCCTCACCCACAGAGGGGTAATATCCGAACAGGCTGAAATGACAGAAGAAAAGGTCAATGCTTAGCTGGTTTCTGCCACAAAAGCCCAGGACCACAGAGAAGGAAAGCTGCTATGTTCTTTTAGGTGAATTAAATTGATGGTCTAAAATGAGCATTAATTCCTCTCCAAAGCATGGTTTGCTGGGGTGATGTGGGCCCCCGGGTTTTGTCGCTGCCCCTGGCTGTGAGGGTCTTGGTGGCAGGGAGCCAGCCCACTCTCACCAGCACCTCTCCACCAGTTTTGTTGCCATTACTATTTTTTTAAGGCATCGCAAAACAATAGAGGTCTTTAAGCACGAAATTGAGCTGTGGAGGAGAGATATTATTCAATGCAGAGGGCTCTTACTTCTGTTCTAGTTGTTCAAAGTAAGATTGCAGAGATATTTGCTAATCCCAGTAAACAAAAAATCCCTGCAGCTGAGAACCATCTCCAGAAAGCTCAGGCAGAGTTGGCTCTCCCGCGCTGTTCCCCCATGGTTTTCCTTCATTCTTCATCACGTATAAAAACAATACTTGTTTTTCACCCTTTGCCCTGTGTGGGAAAAAAAATAAATTCAAATTTTTTCTTGGAATAAGAGATACTTTTTTTTTTCTTGTAGGTTTTCTTCCACAGATGCTAACAGGATAGTCTCAGGATCCTCAGCATGTATGCATCTGTATAAGTTTAAGATAAAGGGGGGAGAAGATGGCAGTCAAACATGTTACAGTGATACTGAGTGGCGTGGGGCTAGAAATGCTGTGGTTTAAAGATAATTTAAAATTTCTTTGGCCAGATGACTGTCTTGTTACCAGTCCTGGAAAAGGGACTGCACATCATAATATGAGCCATAGTGCCCGAAAATCCTGTGGTTTGCTGTTGAAGCCACTTGAAATGAGGCAACAGCGAGGCAGCGGGCGAATGCTCAACTTTCAGATAAAGCTTTTCAGATAGCTTTTCAGATAACCAAAGAGCATAAAGTTTGCCAATTAGTATTTTGGACAACACTAGAGCTGACAGAGCACATGAAGTGCTGGCAGGGCAAGATCAGATTTCAGCAGTGGAGATGTGTATTACTTCGCACAGATTATTTTTGGACAGGTGATAGTAATTATTTCTGATTACAAAATGTGGAGTGTGTGTGATGCCAGGGCTGAGAGTACTGATGTGAGCTTGAGGCCACTGCTGCCCTTGGGGTAGCTGAGCCTGCAGGCAGGGACCTGCTGGGGGTGAGGATGCTCTGCGTGCGCTTGGTTGAGGCTTTGGCTTTTAGTCAGGCTCTGGAATAGTCCCCAGAAGAACTTGGTACAATAAAATACAAAGGAAAATGTGAAAATATCCAGGAGAAGCAGCTCATTTTAAAATTCAGGTGAAGTTTTGGAGAGGAGCGGTTCCCACACTCCCAAGGCCAGGAGAACAGTTTGTTTATTGCCTGTAGCTGGAAGAAGTCTTGTGAATCTTGTTTTAAATGAAATTTTTGGCCAGTGGTGGTAGTTTCCTGTTACCAGCAAAGTTATTTTTTTTTACCTCCCATCTGACAGCATCATTAAGAAAGTTCATCCTCTCACTTAACCTTCACTTCAGCTCTTAATGAGTGTAAATTAAGTTTGACCATCTGTATATTCCCCCTATTAAATGCTCTTTTCATAAGAAATTATACAGTAACTCTCCCAGGGGTGGTAAGTCTGGCTCAATAACAGTTTATTCCAATGCAACCATTCTTTTGATGAGAGTAAACCTGCTCTCAAGAGAGCAGCCATGAGGGATGGCGCAGCCTTCACCCATGTCCCTACAATGGGCTCATTTCTCTGGTGTTTGTGGCAAAAGGGACTTACGGGATAACTTTGTTGGAGACAATTTCCCAGGCTGCTCACAATGGAAGTCCTTAAGTAACCCTGGAAAAAGGTAAGGCTATTGCACGAGTATTTCTTGGGACTTACCATGCTGCGTAGAGTATTGCAGGGCTAGAGGGAAGTGTTGCATGAAGCATGGGGAGAGGTACGCGTTTCTGAATTATCAGCAACGGGGTTTCTCACAGAGAAGGGACCTGCTCTGCCTCAAGGTAACACGAGAGGGAAGTGCTGTAGTCTGGCAAACAAAGACTGCTCTCAGCATGAAATGTAAAAAAATCCTGATTTTTTTCTCCTATCAAAGCCAAAACCCCTCAGCCCTGCCGAAGCTGTGCTGCCTGATTTCAGGCGCTGACCCACCTCAGCCATGCCTGCAGCCCCTCCACCCCGGAGGCTTGTGTCTCTCCAGCAGCAAAGAAATACTCCCCAGGGAAACTGCAACCCTGGTAAAAGCCTGGCAACAAGTACTGAAGGTGAATGAATGGGATATCAGGCTGTTTTTTTCCTTTTAGCGAGGGTCACTGGAGCAGTTGAGCAGCCTCCCAGGGGCTTTCGGAGCAGCCTTTCCAGGACCCTCCTGCATCACCCTCTACAGGGCTTCACCCTGTTCGCTTCTGTGGTCGTGCTGCAAAGGTGCTGGTTTCAATTTTTTCTCTTGGCAGCATTTCATGAAATTATATTATTTATAGTCCTGTGTCCATTCACATCATCTTTACTTTCTAACAATGAACTTAACAATGCCTTTGCAAACCTTTGTTATTTGCTGAATGCTGTGGGGTACTGTATTTCTGAGCTAACAAGCACTTCAAAGAGCCTATGATTTGTCTCTTGGGTGTGTTATCTTGCTATTAGCTGTAAATAGGGATGTAGATAATGTTTTACATCTGTACCATTAAGAAGCAGCAAATTAAACTCTTCCCCAGCCTCTTCCCCTAGCTCACAAATCTTTGTTAACTCCAGGAAAAATGGAATAAAAAAAATCATTGTTTGTAAAGATAGAGACAAAACTCTGCAATTCATATGCTTGTGAATATAACAATTGAGAATTTTAACAAGATCTGGTTGAAATTCAATAAATATTCTTTTTCCTGGAAAAACTCCAAAATGTTGATATTTGTTTTCATAGCAAAATGCAAAGAAAGCCCAAAGCATCAAAGTTTCCTTTACAAAATGAGATAAAAAGCAATTAATTTCAAACCAACTATTTAGAACATTTTGTTTCGATGAGGTAGATGTTCTATTTTCAATAAGGTCCAATACAAAACAAAACACTTCAGAATGAAAAGCCACTTAAGAATAAAAAATATAAAAATGTTGCTTCTGAGTGCAACCGAAACATTTATTTTCAATGTATTTGCAAAATAAAACAAGCAGCTTCTAGGTATTCTCTGGAAAGTTTTGTTTTCACAGGCCAACTGGGCAGCAGCTTTCAAGCTGCCTTCTCGCCAGCCAAATTTCTGTCTCCTTGCAGGCTTCCTCCACAGGCAAACCAGAGGGCAAAGGCAGGTAGCAAATAGTTGCAGACACTCGAGCAAAAAGTACTGAAGTTCTTCCTCCCCAGTGCTGGAGAGATTTTAATCAACTCCCAAAAGGCAGGGGAACAAATGCTTTTTAAAATTTTCTTTCCACATTGACAAAACTCCGGCCTTTTGGCTTTTTTAAAGTAATGATGCCATAGCTGAGGTTTTGAAGCTGAAGAGCACAGCTCAGTTTTGGACAGACGGGCTTTCCAGACAAACAGCCTATGCTGGACAGTGTGTCGAGGTGGTGGGACAGACAAACTGCTTGGGCTCCCCACTGTCCCCTAGCCCCTCACCCTCCCGAGAAGCTGGTGCTTTGCCTGGCCTCTCTGCAAATGTGCCTCCCACTCAATATAACATTTTCAAAAGCGATGTATTCGGAGGTTTGAGGTCCCGGCTGAGCACTCTGAAATCAGGTTTAAACACCATGGATAGTTTTTGAAGACCCAAAGGGGCCAACCTCATCTCATTGCCTGAACTCCAGTTTCTTCCATAACTTCTGCCTCAAACCTGTAACATCCCTTGCTTAGTTTGGTAAGGAGTCCATTTCAGCTAAATTGATATATCTAAATTAATTTGCTATCAGAGCACCCCTGCTGGGGTTTTGCACAATATTAAGTTGCTTTTTGAAACTGATTTTTGTTAAAATAGTGCCACTTCCCACGTACACAAGAATTCCATGGCTATAAACATGTGATGACCTGCCCAGAGACTCCCTAAACCTCCCTCAATCACTGCCTGATACATCCCCTAAAGCAGGACAGTTTCTACACAAACGTTATTTAAGGAGATTTATTCTCTCTTGGACACACCACAAAGATTTTTGTGCCAAGAGCGTCTCATGGCAGCCCAGAACATCCCCCTCCTGCGTGGCTGCCGTGGGTGCAGCCGTGGGTCCTGGGCACAGGCGTCCCCACAGCCGGCAGAGTTTGGCCAGTCCATGACCGACTGGCATCACTGCAAACATCATCACTTCATTCTTAGCCTTTTTCAGGGTTTTTCCTAACCACACTGAACATCGGCTCTCTGGTCAACAGGAAACACCCCACAACCAGTTTTTTTGCCTTTTTCTCCCACACCTGATTTTCACTCTAAGTCTTTTCTTCCTGGGAGCGGTGTCATCCCGTGACACTGATAGAACGGGACTTGTGAACATGCTGCCAACCCGTCTGCTTGCTGGCCTGAAGAAACCGTTGCAATCCACTAGGTATGCCATTTCTTCACCAAACTCGTGTTTGTCCGTCTCTTAACATATTGACCAGTGGTAAGGTTGGCCTGAGCCAACCTCTCTTCCTACAGCCACAGACTGACTCGTTTTGTTGGGAACTGCCACCAGGATAGAGAACGGATGTGAGTGCAACTGAGCAGACTCCGGTGCCTGTGAATACCTCATTTATGGGTGGTGTTTGGAGAAAAGGGACATCCTTTTATCACAGGACCAGTGAAATAACTTGAGCAGAGCCATGATTTCCCAGGGAAGCTTGGTGCACTTTCAGAAGATCCAGTCAGCATGACTTCGGACTCAGGGAAACCTGAAATTTGGGAGGGATGTGCCCACTGACGGGCACCATGGCAGGGGCTGTGGTGCTTGAGGTAAAGCTCTGCAAAACACAGTGAGGGCCTGCTCTCCTGGTTTCTCATGTGAAGGTAGACGCGGTTCAGCACAGCGCATCAGCACCTTGCCGTGGCAGGCACCGTCCTGCAGTGATGCACGCTATGGCCAGAGCACAAAAATTGCCACCTCAGCTCATAAGTGCTGGTGATGTGTAGGTATCTGCCATAAGCAATGACCAATGGAAGCAAATTAAATTTCTATGCAATATTCGTAGCTTTCTTAACTTCTCCCTTCCTACCACAGTGTGATCCCCTGACATACCGAGCTAATTTTGCTGTGTTTGTTTCAGTCCCTCCTAGTTTTTGCTATTGAATTCTACCTACTCTTCCCTCTGGCTCCACAACAGCTCTTTCTCATTGTCTGATGGAGATCTATTTAGTCTGAGTAGTTGGGAGAATCATTCTTTGTTAAATTTTAAGACGTATTTTCTGTGTATCCAAAGCTGGTGGGACTTGCATTTCTCATTACATTTCTAAGGAGCAATGATCCAATTTTAGATGTTTTAAGAAAAAATAGGAAATTGCAGTGAGAAACAGCATGACAAAAAATTTTGCTCAATTATTAAGATTTGCTGAAGTTTTGGCTGGCCGGCCACGTTTTGCCTTTTTTAAAAAAAAAAAAAAAAAAGTCGGTGTCAAGAATCTTACTAGAAACCATGCAAATCTGTAAGAGAAGTTCACAACAGGCTTTGTGGAATATAAGTCTCCTCAGAACGGTGTTACTGTGGCCACAATATAAGACAAAGAAAGTGGTATGATAAAAACGTATTTAAAAACTCACTAAAACTCAATTATAAGTGAAACTTTAAGATATATATGTTATTGGCTGGGCTACAAAAGTTAACATCACAGTAATGAATGCACCAAGCTGTTTTAAAATATAAAATGTGTTATTGTTTAATATTTCTTGATTTCTAATGAATTCAGTTCAAAACATTTTGCACACTTTTAATATTTAATAGCATTGGGTTTGTTCACTCCATGCAACCAAACAACCAAAGCACATGCATTTTCAAATGGTGATCATACTTAAAATGGGAAAGGGGTCAGCTGCAATGGAGATTGCGCTGAGGAGTGTGGGTGAGCATCTGAACTTGAAATACAGTGCAACCTCCAGAGCAGCGATAGGCGCAGGAGCTCAGGTGCTCTGAAAACTACACCGGAGCTTGGACTCCACTCTGAGATGTTGTAAGGATGCTCTGAGGCACATGATGAGCTGGGCAGTAATCCTGCCCTCATGGGTACAACTTCTCAGACACCTGGTGAAGATAACTAGCTGCTTCCCAAAGAATATTTGCTAAGGAAGACTCACCCCACTACAGGGCCCCAACACACTTACCTACTGCCCTTCACTGCTATTAGCTCCGAGACAAGTTTCCCTTTATTTACTCCAGCTATGCACTATGCAATTAAGAACAAGACCAGGTGATGCATTTTCAGTCCCTCTTTAAATCCTGCCTTTTCACTTCCCTCTGGGGTAGTTGGTGATTCTTGCTACTTGGTTTTTGGCTCATAAAAGCCAGTAGTCAAGAGGGTTGCCTGTTTTTTTTCACTCCCTTCATGTACTCAGGAATGTTTCTAGGAAAAGCAAGCTAAGGTTGTGGTGTTGCATGTCTGTGAGAGACTGAATTGTTACCTTGAGCTGTTTGTCTCAAAGATTTTTAGGTGTGAGAGACTGGACTGTCATCTGGACTGTCAACTAAGCATGCAGGAATGTGGAGACTACCATTCTCATGGAAACTGTAGTCTTTGAGACAAGACACTGGTTTCTGATGTTGATTACAGGAAGGTCATGTGGTAGATGAAACCTGCAGTGCATGAACAGTACATATGTGTGTGCATCATCAAACTATGCCCTATAAAAAACCACGGAGACAAGCTGTGGTGTGCACCCACCACTGAAGAATTGAAGACTGAGGACTAACAGGATGCCACTGGATCCATGGTGGTGACTATCCTTGCAACTCTATCCTGTGTGCTTGCTTAACTTATAATTTTTCTTCCGTTCTATCCTATCACTACTATTTCCTACTTTTGATAATAAGAACTCTTTTAGGTGTATGGCATTTGACCTCGTTTGTGTCTTAATCTTGCTCTGGGGATCATATCAAAACCTTCCCTGACATTGGATCAGGACAATATCTGCACGCAGTGAGGAAAAAAAAAATATATAAATTTTTCTTTACAGAAATATGGGCTACCTCATCCACAAGGTGAGTTACTGCACGGTGAGATAATGTGGCACTGGGTTTGCAAACATGGAAGCTGAAACCGTGATTTTGGGGTCCTAGGGGAACTGAAACCTGGCTGTGGATGCCAGCCTGTAGTTGCTGGATGTGTTAGAGCAGGAGGGGCTGGGTGAATGCTCCTGTTGTTTTAGTAAGTCCCAATAGCCTTCTTCAAAGGGCTGCCGTAGAGTATGTCAGGGAAGCAGGAATCAGGACAGGTACATGAATAACTTGAGGATCAGTTAGTTACTCCTTGTCCAAATATGAAGGCAAGGGCATAACTCCTTTCTGTGTCTTTGATTCTTTGTCATGTCCATCCCCCCTGCCCCTTGTAAAAATACTAAATTATAAGATCCCTGAAAGATCAGGGGGGCAAATAAAGCCACAGCAAAGTTAAGGCACCAGCTCGATGTTGAAGTGTGCTGGGATCTGGTGGAGGTGCTCCACCCTCAGCAGCTTGTGAAGAGGGAGGCAAACTGTCCCGAATATTACTGCTCCCCACCAGCTTCTGCATCCCCATCCCTGGAAGGGGCTGTTCTGCAATCCAAAACAGCAGGAGCAGCCCCAGGGAAACTGATGTTTATTAATACACAGGCCTTGCAGAGGTCCCTTGCAAAATACACCTGTTCTCCATGTTGGGCAGAAGAAAGATCCTTCTTTTAACTTAGACCTAAACCTCAGGCAACTTTAATTCTCTAAATCAGGAGTCGCACGTGCCGTACACATCCATCAGTGAAACTGCTAAGCGGTGACATACCAAGAAGGTTGTGCTCTCCCCCAGTATTCACCTAGAGGTGCTCTCAGGTAAGCCCAAGGCATTTAGACTGTGTTATTAGGAAATTAAATGAACACCAAATTGGATTCTAAGCAGACCAGCTGTGTTAGATAATATAAGGGTAGTGACGACACTGATTGAGTGCATCAGGGCTGGTGTGGTTGGAATGGCCCCGTGGAGAGCAGTAGAAAGATGGATAGGTTGGCCCCTGCTGTGCTTCCTCCAAGCATCCCCTCCCCTGCAGGTGAAAAAGCCAAGGAAAGGAGAAGCAAAGACTGTCCTAAACTCATGGATGAAGAGCCTTGCCTTTACTGGGTGTTAGCTCGCTGCAAGGGCTGTACCGGAGCTCTGCACTGACACCCAGGCTGCAAACTTCCCAGCAGGCTCTGTCCGAGCAGCTGCTCCCGAGGGCTGGTCTGAACTGGTGGGTGTATTGGCTTTGTGTGGCAAGGTTTTGGTAGTGGGGGGTGGTTACAGGGGTGGCTTCTGTGAGAAGCTGCTGGAAGCTTCCCCTGTGTCTGACAGAGCCAGTGCCAGCCGGCTCTAAGTTGGACCCGCCGCCGGCCAAGGCCGAGCCAATCAGTGATAGTGGTAGCACCTCTGTGATAACATTTTTAAGAAGGAAGAAAAGTTCCTGGAATAGAAGGAGAATGGCAGCCAGAGAGAGTGTGAGAACATGTAAGAGAAACAGCCCTGCAGACCCCCAGGTCAGCGCAGAAGGAGGGGGAGGAGATGCTCCAGGCGCCGGAGCAGAGATTCCCCTGCAGCCCATGGGGAAGACCATGGTGAG
>JAVJGG010000074.1:67135194-67163028 GCA_035590195.1 Aviceda cuculoides
TCCACCTGCAGCCCGGGGAGGACCCCACGCCGGAGCAGGTGGGTGCCTGAAGGAGGCTGTGACCCCGTGGGAAGCCCGTGCTGGAGCAGGCTCCTGGCAGGACCTGCGGATCGGTGGAGAGAGGAGCCCACAGAGCAGGTTTTCTGGCAGGACTTGTGACCCATGGGGGACCCACACTGGAGCAGTCTGTGCCTGAAGGACTGCATGCCATGGAAGGGACCCATGCTGGAGCAGTTTGTGAAGAACTGCAGCCCGTGGGAAGGACCCACGTTGGAGAAGTTCATGGATGACTGTCTCCTGTGGGAGGGACCCCACGCTGGAGCAGGGAAGAGTGTGATGAGTCCTGTCCCTGAAGAGGATGAAGCGGCAGAGATAATGTGTGATGAACTGGCCACAAACCCCATTCCCCATCCCCCTGCACCGCTGGGGGGAGGTAGGTAGAGAATCTGGGACGGAAGTTGTGCCCGGGAGGGAAGGGAGGGGTGGAGGGAAGGTGTTTTGAGATCTGAGTTTATTTCTCATTACCCTACTCTGGTTGATTGGTAATAAATTGAGTTAATTTTCCCCAAGTCGAGTCTGTTTTGCCTGTGATGGTAATTGGTGAGTGATCTCTCCTGTCCTTATCTCGACCCATGAGCCCTTTGTTATATTTTCTCTCCCCTGTCCAGCTGAGGAGGGGGGAGTGACAGAACGGCGTTCAGCCAGGGTCAACTCACTACAGTGGGTATGTGGTGCAGCAGTGGGCACCTTTTGGGAACAGTGTTAAATGCCTTTCACAGTGTTTGGGGGAGTGCTGCTGCTGCTGCAAAAAAATGTGAAATCTTGGCTGGCAGTTCCCCCTTTGGGCTGTTCTTTGTGGCACCAGGGATGGCTGGGTGCTGCAGGGAAGCTGACAGGCTTTGTGGTCCACTGCAGGCACAGATTTACTGAGGAGGCCAATGAGTTACAACCAGCAAGCATGCTGCCAGCGTGAGCAATGGGATGAGACAGTGTTCGAGTGTTCCTGCTTGTCCCAGGGTGGAAAGGCACCTTGCGACAGGGGATAGCAGGTCGTCCCTGGCTGGTACCATGTAAAATGTTTGCTGGCACTCAAGTCTCACTGTAAGCTAACTCACTGAATAATGGAGGGATTAATATTTGGACAGGGCAAGCCTGAGCAAAAGACAAGATATGGTGTGTGTAGTCTGCTTGTGCTCATAAACCTGCAGGTAGGATCTCAATGGGTCGTGGTGATGTGCTCAGGAACCGCAGAGCCTGTGCATGTGAAGGGCAGCCTGCCCTGCTCACCTCAGGGCATGGCAGAGAGGTCAACTGCTGCTGGAAGTATTTTCATGGAAGAGGACTTGCAGATTGCACACAGCAGCAGATGCTTTCTAGTTCTTCGTGTTCTTTCATCCATGTCTCTTGTGGTTGGACTTTGCCTTAAAGGTCTTTTCCAATCTAAATGATTCTGTGATTCTTGACTTAGTTTAGTGGGAGATATATTTGATTGGACACATCTAAAGTTGATGCAAACTGACTTTTATAGTGGTACTAAGCATGAGCAGAGAGAGAGAGAGAAGCTACTTTTTACATTGCCACATGTTAGAAAAGCTGAAACTGAAATACATGTGATGGTGGTATCATGCATATCAGGTCATCCTGATGCCTTGGGCAGCCCAGAGAGGGTGTGCAGTCTCCATCTGTGGAGAGAGGTTCAAAACCTGACTGGATGCTGCTCTGAGCAACCTGCTTTGGGTGACATGCTTGAGCAGGGGGGTTGGACAAGATGACCTCCAAAGGCACCTTCCCACCTCATGCAGCCTGTGATGTTACAAATGATGAGCTTTTAGAAGCTTTGGCATTCTTTGTTTCTTAAGCTCCTTCATATTGCCTTTGAGTGAAAATGAACTGGTCTGTGGATCGGCCCCCCTTTCCCTCTGGTGAATGGCTGTGGTGACCCTCCAGCCAGGGGCAGCTCTGAGGACAGCTGCAGCACTTCTCCCTTGCCATGGCTGCCAAGGACACCAAAAGGCTTTGAGCCCCAGAGCTCGAGCAACAAACCGAAAATCAAAGAAAAACCTCAAAGTGAGACAGAATAGAAATAAGAGTTTAAAACAAACCAACCCCATACCAAAACAAAAAAACCCACCAAAATCCCTTTGCTACCTACTGCACCCTTCAGGCTGGTCCTTTCTTTCAGGCTTTGCTCACTCTGTAGTGGCTTTACCCATTTCCCACCATCTCCTGTGCTCCTGAGTGAGCAATGGCCATATCCCCAAAATGTGGCCTGCCCTTCTCTTTGATGGGACATGATAGGCTTGACGGACCCATTTCTGCTGTGGATGGGATGGGGCTGTCTGCAGATAAACTCATATTCTTGGAAGTGGGCAAAACTGGAGCTGTATTCCTATTCATCTGTGTGTGCCTTTGCACGCGGGCTGCATTGAAACTATTTCATTGATCACTTTTCTCTCTCGCACCCACAGCTCACAGGCATGTTCATGTGCATGTGCTGTGAGGGGGTGCTTACTGCAGGAGACCTGCACAGACAGGGGGAAGGGGTAAGAAAGACTTGCCTTCTGGAGCAGCATTAGTTGCAAGAATCAGACTATCCTATCTAAAGGTTTATCTGATTTAAAAAGAAAAAAATAAACTTAAAAAAATAAATGCATTAAAGACTAAAATGTTGACAGTAAGGAAGATTGACCTCTGGTCCTTTAGAGGAAAGTATTTAACTATTTGGCTCTGTCTTGCTTTAATACTGCCGACTTTGATTTTAAAATCACCTACTTTGAAAATAAATTCATATCTTGCAGTTTCCAATCAGTGTGGAGCACTGCTGGAAAAATCCTTTGCTGAGGGAATGGATGTTGTTAGTGTGTAGTAAGAAAAGGTTGATTGATGTGTTCTAGAGTCTGTTTTAACCTCTCTAAATTACAATATTTCCCGGTCTAATCTGTCATTTCTTAGAAGAAAATAATCATTCATTTATTGCCTAAGCTTTTCACAGGAATTGGCTTTGAGTAATGTGGGGTTGTAGTCTGTTTTCTTTAAGTTGTATCTCAACATTTGTCTTGGCATCATCAGGAGGGTATTCCTCTGTTGTAGCACCCCTTAGGTGAATCCCCTTGTGGCTGAAGAAAAGGCAGATACCTTTTTTCCTACTCCAGGATATTTCCTCAGGGATTCAGCAGCTTTACAGAACTGCAAGATCTTCCAACTGCAAGATCTTGGTTGGCCCTTCATACTCCTGTTGGGCTTTTGTTTAGCGGGAGGGGAAGGGGATGAAAATCAGTCTCAGCCAAACAGTATGTGGTGCATGTGAACCTCTTCGCACGTGCTCGTGTTCGTGTGCTGTGTCCAGCAGACTCGGGCCTGGGACTCTGGGCAGCTTCTTTTGTGGCAGGGTGCTGGGAGATTGCACGGGGCCACGCCAAGGACCTGGGGGCCTTGCAGTGTTCGGAGTTTGGAGCTGCATGTGATGATGAAACCTGAGGCCGTGTTTAAAAACCCTGAAATGCAAAATATCATTCAAAGCAAACAGTAAAAATGAGGCAAAAGGAAGAAAGGAGTTATTCCCTTTTAGAAAACAATTTCTGTTCTTAATTTATTAGCTCATTGTTCATCTGCCATTTGCTTTTCTAATGTATTACTTCTGCTGTGTGTAGTGTTGGATACTGATGAAAATGTCTGTGGTATTAGAGTATGATTTGAATGCAACATAAAGGCTAATTTTATTTAAAGTCATATTATCTTCAAACTGAAGACCCGTGTCCACTTTATATCCTGTTACTATTTATTGCTTGTACCATCAGTGTGTCTGGGAGCCCATATCCTCACTGTGTGAAGGACTTACGGAGAAGGGTCCTCCCTCCCTCTCTCCCCCCATCTCTTCCTCCAAGCAGTTGTACTTTTCTCTTGCTTATGCATGCTCTGTGAGCAAGGCCAATATCACATCAGGGGGAGCCGACATTAATCCAGTGAAGAAAGAGCTGAAGGGACATACCCCACAACATACGTGACCACAGCCTGGTCTTGGCATGCCCTCCTGGGCAGCTCTAGCACAAACTGCCCCGGGTAGCCCCTGCCCGGGGGGGTGGTGTGCAGCAGCTCGGGCAGCGCGAGCCACCTCCACTCATCTGCACAGCACCCTTCGGCCATATGGTGACATTTGCATCTTCATCCATCACTCGGTATAATGAAAAATACAGGCATTTGTTTTGCTGTAACACTTGTCTTCCATGAATGTCTTGACATTTATGTGCCACCAAGAGACATTATGTTATGTCAGATTTTATTCTTGTGGCATTATCTACCCCAATTAAGGATGTCCCTACCTGCTTCAGCCATGTAGCGAAGTAATAATGAAATTGTATTAATTTCTGAGTCTTTTGAAGTTGTAACAAAGGAGGCAGCTGATGCCAGGAAGATGGGCATCCCATCCCTGCCGCCTGCCTCGAACACTGCTTAATGTCATGCCATGCAGTAAAGCTCTCCATCATGTGTTCAGAGCAAACCCGTGTCCTCAGCTCCAGCAGCCCCGGCACTGGAAGAGGCACTATTCCTGCATCTCTTTTGTAGATCAGCTACTATAAAATGGAAGAATTGTGTTTATATGGTATTTTGCAAAGCCAGCTTTCTGGAAAGCTAGGAAAGACCAGACTTAAATCAGCCTGAGCAATGGGAAAAGCACTCACCATGCAGATGAGTACAGGCAGCGTCCATGGGTGCATAAGACTTTTTTCTTGCCCCCATCTCCTTTTCCTGGTGTGCACCCTGGGTGGGCAGTGGGGCAGGCAATAAATGAGGCAGCTCTGTAGAGATGCCCCAGGCTCTTGCGTGATTCAACTCTCTTAGCACCTGCAGAAGTCCAGGTGTCATCTGATGCCATTTGCTCACTTCCAGCTTCTGCCAGGTGCTGCAAGTTGTGTCCTCTCTTCTAATCTTCCTGAGGGCCGGACCAAATACCCAAAAGGCCACATGCAGGATGTAAACCATGTGGTTTGCTACCAAACAGCTATAGTATAGTATTAGCATGTTTTTGCTCATAGAGGAAAATGTAATGGTTTGGGTAAAATGAACCATGGATGAGGAATAGAAATCATCTCCTACAGCTTTTACAAGTATTATCAGACTGCACAGCAAGAACATTTTTCTTCCTTATGCAAATGGAATCAGTTTCCTCTAGCATTTATGGAAGCATCTTTCGTACAGATGCATATATCTATCTACGTATGATACAATTCCTGGACACTTAGAGATGCTGTAAAAGTCATCAGGATTTAAGCACAGTGAGCCAGCATGGTCAGAGGGTTAAACAACTGATTAATCCTTCTTGCTGGATTTGGTTTGCATTAACAAAGTGGCCCTCACTCCTGCAGGGCTCTAATTCAGACAAGGAGACAAGTTCCTCGAGAGTGCCCTCCCGGGGCCTCTCCTCCCAGACATGGTTGAGAGGTGCTGCATCCCAAACACAGCTTCATGTCCATTCAGTCACTGACTTCCTGGAGAAGACTGTCATTAAAATTGGAGACTTTTTTTTCCCTGCTACTCCTTCTTGGAGATTGAGTGTTTGGTATATTGAGCACTCCTGGTTTAATGACAGGGCTCTTCCACAACATGGGGCCAAATTTCCCGGTTCATTTACCTGCCCTTCAAGCTCTGATATGTCAAAGTAAAAATATAAATGTCTTAAAATCACAACTTGGTTAAGAAAAGAAGGAATTTTTTTCCTTTAAAAAAGGTTGAAAAAAGACTTGATTGGAAATGGAGCCAAGTGAGTCTGACAGTCTAGGTCAGTGGAAAACAAATTCAGTAATAACCTGCGAGGTGATCGCTCCTCAGCACAGCCAGTCTTCTGCCTCCCACTGCTGCTAGCATACTCGCTGCCACTGCCGTGGCTGGAGGGACCTCCTGAGACCCACACTGGCAAAGGCCAGTAGACGTGCAAAGGGCTGTTCCAGCTGGAGGCTGGCTGGATGCTGGGCGGGTTTCGTATGTGGAGTGTAAAGTGAATTGTCTTTATCTTTATTAGGAGACTTGTTCATTGCTGTGTCTCATGGGGAAATTAATGATTGTCTACAGCTAAAACCCCTGAGGCAGGTACCTTTGTGTTTTAATTGTTACTGCTGAAGTCCCCCTTACTTTGTAGTCTCTCTATTCTCTCTCGTTAGCAGAACTGGTAATTGTATTTTAAAATAATTATAACATTTCCTCAGATGAGCTTAGCTTGTTTAGCCAGGTTGAACAAAATTTAGAGGGGATGTAATATCTCAATAAACACGTTGGGTGGTAAATGCTGAGGAGAGGAAAGAGCTCTGTGAGTTGAAGGATAATATTAGCTCAGGATCAAATGGCTACATATTGATCACGAATAAATTTATACTGTGAAGTAAAAGACAGTTTCTGAGTACCTGAAAAGGCAAGTTCTGAAGAGCTTGCTTGGTCAGGGAAATGGGGTACTTGGGCTTGTTTTGAGATGGAGCTTCATGGCCCTGCGCAAGGGGCAGAATAGGTGAAGGGAGGAATCTTTGGAGAAAAGGGATGAGGTTTGTGCTGTGAGACCTTGCCTGCAACAAATTAAATCCAAAGGGGTTTTGAAGAGACACCGGGTTTCGCTGCTGACACTGTGCTGGTACTGTCATTACCTTGTGTTTCAGGTCTCTGGGGTGCTGGGAAGGACATGTCTCCTTGGCCTCCCCTGGTGCTGGTGACTGGTGAAGCAGGGTGGGGGCAACACGCACCATTGCTGCTGGGGTGTTCGCTTCAAAGGAGTCTCAGTGTACGTCCTCTTTTCTGCTCTGCTTAAACCTGTCACCAGAACTCGGTCTAGACAGAAAGGACAACAGAAGGCTTCTCATGTCTGCTCTGTAGCATGATCCTGGTCTGCTTTGTTGGTCCATCTAGGGTTTTTTGTTTGTTTTTTTTTTTTTTTTTAGGTTTTTGCAATAGCACATCAATTTGCAGTTATTGGAGAGCCAGTGGTGTGAGTGGTGTCCCTCATCTTTCCTGTTGTCTTCCTGTGGATAGATCTTGGCTTATTATCATAGGCTTCTAGTTTGTTGCAGAGGGGGATGCTCTGTGGCCCGCAACATGTCCTGGCAGATGGCTGGATATCCTGAGGTCCCTCTACACTTGACAGTCACTGCCTGGCACCTTGTGATCATGACAGTCCCCCTAGCTTGGCATTCCTTTGTACTGAGTACCACTGTCTGTTGCTCTGCAAATAGCTCTGGAAAGCAAGAGGTTTTTAGTCCAGGGTGAGTTTTTACAAAAGGTATATTATTGTGACTAAAATTACCCTCCTGTGTCTATCTGCTGTGCACTTTTTTCCAGTGTTCATACAGGAAGTCACAAAGTTCTATTTAAATGAAGACTTTTTGCTTAGAATAAACTTTCTCTTTAAAAATGCTGAGTTGTATCAACTGGACCTATGATAGCTCAAAATATAACATTCACAGAGTGGGAATTGTTTGCAAAAAAGCTGCTTGTTTAACTGTGAAGTGTCTCTCTGACAATTAGCAGTGTGTTGTCTTTGCCTGAGACATGGTTGTGGAGTTGAGCCTTCTCCCATAGCAAGTCATAGGACTTGCTGGGTTGCAGCCCTTGTAGCACTAACTGTTGAAGCTGAGTTCTTGGGGACAGAAAAAAACCCCAAGTTTTGGCTATCTTCTTCTGTTATATTCTTAAAGTGTAGGCAAATGCCATTGGATGGACAAATCTAGCAGTTTTGACAAAACAATTCTGGTAATTTTGGCAGTATGATGTGCACACTGAAACAATACTGACTTTTCAGAGAATCGAGGTTTTCTGTGAGAATGTGATGTGACATTACCTGAGAGTGTGGCTTGTCTTAAAAAAGCAGGTTCTTTCTTTTTTTATCCTTCTGCACTCACTGTTTGAAGTTCTCTTCTGAAAACTTCATACATAAACCACCACAGACAGAGCCAAATCTGGCCTAGGGTGCAGTACTACAACTTCTAGAACTATGAAGAAACGTAAATCAGGCAGTATGTCCATTTTCCTACTTTTTTTTTGTCGTGTGTGTGTGCGTTTGTGCAAGGTAGAAGGATGAAAAAAAGCTTGACAGTGAGCACAAATATTGTGAAAGCACTGATTCAATATCTGCACCCCCAGTCAGTCAGTAGCTCTTCAGCTCCTCGCTGCCTAGCTAGTTCCTCCTCTGTTGGAGCAGGAGTATTAAACTCTAGTGATCAGTTTTGGTTAATAGAAGACAAAAGACGAAACTAGCTCATCTGTCAGGAAGATTTGTTTTGGAAATGCCAACGGGGTCAGAGAGAAATGAGAGGAACTGGTCTAGCAAGGAGACAAGTCTGAGGAAGACAGTTTTTGGGCAATTTCACTATGCCAAAGCCTGGAGACGTATAGACGCATGTGTGTATGTGCATGCAGGTAGATGTGGTGTGTCAATGGCAGTAGTTGTGCTTTTATCAGAACAATATTTCCTACTGACATTTTTATCTTTCAGTATGGAAGAATTTTTTGTTTGGAAAACACAGCTTGGATATAATTAGTCTTACTTTACATTACACTTCTGATTTTAAGTACTTTACCATGGGCAAGCTGATGAATTAATCATGGATACCTTAATAAAGAAATACAATAGGTCAATAAATTGTTCATAACCATGGCTAATAATTTTATACAATCATAGATGTGCATAGGACCATCTCTAATGCCAGCCATGGAGGCCTGGCACACTCTTTACAAGTAGAGTCTGCATAGAAATTGTGACCAAAGATTGTTAAAAGCCACCCATTTCACAGTCTGCCACCTGTCTAAATGAGAAGCGTGTGGGTGTGTAATGTCAGCGTCCTCTGCAGGGGCACACGGTCGCTTCCAAGTGTACATGGGGCTCTTGTGTCTTAAAACAGCAGAAGCTGCTGTGCCAGGTGAGGTTTTTCTGGACAGCTTTGTCATTGTCCATAAACTAAATCAAATCAGTCTGAATTGTTAGGAATATTTTTGTCACTCTTCCCAGTTTACAGGAACCCTGCACATTCACTCCCTGCAAGAGGAAGTCCTTTGAGGATAGCCTTTCATTACATAGAAGCTAAGATGGGTGTCCTTGTAACCATTAAAATGTAATTCCCTCTTTCCACTCAGAACATGTAGTAGTCGCACTGTGAAGAACAAGATCAGTGCCATCGCTCAAAGACTTTGGAGTCACTAGTGTAAAATGAAGGCTTCTCTAGACTATCCAGGCAGTGCATGCAGCCCAATGTTACTTATTTATTCTTCAAAATCACGTGCTGTTCATGGCTGTTTAGTCTCTCATGCACAAGTCACACAAGGAGGCACCCGCTTTCTGTCACTTATGCTTGTAAGTCCTAGAAACAGTGACTGAACAGCAGCTTTCTCACTTCCTATAAATACCCAGGTTTTTTGAACACCAGGTATTCTGAACACCCCAGTTCTTTGTGAATATCCACTTAGCAAAAACCACATAGTGCCCAGTGCCAGGCCAAAGCAGGCTGTGAGGATGGTGCTGTGAGAGGCCTGTAGGCTCTCCAAATAATATGGCTGCAAAAATATTTCAAAATGCCCTTGAGTCTACAGAGTTTGACTGGTTTATACAAGAAACAGTGGGCTTGTAACTCATTCTTATACAATATTAATGACATTGAACAATCTTTTCCCAGATGATCTGAGCAGAGATTATTGTTTCCTTCATCACATTTATATTTACGACAGAGAATAAACTTTAGAAGGCACCACATAAAGCAATTCACAGCATGCCTCTGCAGAGGCTCTAATGCAGTGTTAACTTTACTTCCCCCTTCTACGTACACATAGCTAATCAGGATTGTACGGATTTTGTACAGGTTTTACAGAATGCCCATCACTTGTATCTGAAGTGTTTCTGTGGTAGTTCAGCCAGGCATGGGCCATTCTGTAATATGACTTCAGAGGGAATAATGTTGTTGCAGAAGAGCATTTTTCATTAGAAATATTTCTGTTTAGGTTAGAACCTTTTTGAGTTTCAGGTCCTGTTAATGTTACATGGCTACAGTTCTGGCGGTAATAATAAAAAGCTGTGAAACCAAGGCTGGGTCATATGTGAGGGTGGAAATGACCCTCTTAGAGAGATCACGATGATGAAAACACTGTTCATCAGCGCTACCTGGCACCAGCACCATGAAAAAACTGTGAATTTCCAACTGAACTTTTTCCGCCTGCAGATATGCAGATAGCAGCCAAGGCTTCCTGAGCCATCAAGTCTAGTCTCCCACTATCCCTGTCTATCACTTCATGTTTTCCCATTCACATGTCTGCCAAGCCCCGCTTCAGCATGTTGGCTTGCCCATTGTCCAGGCTGAGGCTGCTCCAGAGCCTCTGGTGCCTGGAACTTTCCTCTCACTTCCAGCCTGATACTATTAATGGCAGTTTGTACCTTTTTCTGTAGTGGCAAACGCACCTCTTGGCTTTAATAATCCTTTTTTTCTGGTGTTTAGTTGATCCACGCTGTATTTCAACAGAAAAATCCCATGACTCCTTGCCAATGGTTTCTACAGCTAACTGCTTGAGGATGTTTCAAGCCCTCGCAGGGACTGGCCAGCCACTCTTGCCCATCTGATGTGTGCCTGCTCTAGTCCACATTCATTCATACCGCAGACAATGGCTTTCATTGTATGCCATTGCATTTAAAAATCAGATTATGTTAGCAATTTGTTTTCTATATTTTGTTATTAGATCGTTTAATGTTAGACACTGGATGAGGTAAGCCCATAGCCTGCTGGATGGGAGCTCTGACCACACTTCTGCGTGTGGTCACATTCACCTTCTCTCCGCCCTCAGGAGTATTTCATTATCCCTTGCAAAGTGGTGCTCGCAGAGTTTTGCTCCAGGAGAGCCCATAGCTGGTAGTTTGGGCACTCAGGCAGGTCCTGTGGGCTCAGACCCTTCAGATCTCTTGCTATGGGGATTTGGGAAGGCCCTTGGGGTCCACAGGGTCTTTCCAGGGGACAGCAGGGACACGGCGTGTTGATGAACCAGTGTGGCAGGTTGTGGCAGTACGCTTCTCCGCCCCCCCATCCTGCCAGCAGGAAATGAAACTTCTCCAGGCAGGAAGAAGGGGAAGGAAAATAAACCCTAAACCCTGGAGGCCACAGGCTGAAATTTGAACTGGCCAGTCAAGACATGCCAGGTACACTGAGGTGACCTTCCCAGCTGTATTGGCTTTGTGTGGCAAGGTTTTGGTAGTGTGTGTGTGTGTGTGGGTCTTACAGGGGTGGCTTCTGTAAGAAGCTGCTGGAAGCTTCCCCTGTGTCCAACAGAGCCAATGCCAGCCAACTCTAAGTTGGACCTGCTGACAGGGGTTAAAATGACCACAGGTCAGATTCAACAGGGTTGTAGACAGGGTCCCACCAGAGGACATGTGGGAATCAGTCCTCTTCGGAACAGCGGGTCTGCAGTCGGGGGCACCGATCAAGGTAACTCCTCAAGGGAGAGAGCCCTCAGCTTTTAGGTGAATGATATGTGCATTTTGAGTTATCACTTTTAAATCTCAGGGATTCTTAAGTCACCTGTGTAGTACTGATTCCCCTTACACCATTGAGCCTGTAGTTCACTTACTGTTACCGGAGTTCTAACTAACTTTTCTACCAAAGAATAAATCTGAAGTCCAACACCTGTTGGACTTGAGTGTGCATGCATCTGTAATACAGGTGGGGAGGGAGTCACAGGGTTTAAACTGGCAACTCTGCATCCTGGAGTGGCAAGTTGGTAGTTTTGGGGCTCTGGTGATGCACTGTGCCTTGGAGCTGTTCCCCTAGCTTGTGGGCACCAGTCCAGCCATGGGGACCTGGGCACCGTCACCTCTTCAGCACAATGGGCGAGCGCGGGGAGCTCGACCTGTGGCTGCCTGCCACGGTCTGGAAACTCTCTAGTTGAATGGCACTGATGCCAGGGCAAGGATTTTTGTTGCACCATTGCCATCAGCAGGGGGAATATCGCTGAAATAGGATAAGCAAATGGTTCGATGTTACCTGGAATATTTTTGTAGAAACCATGGCAACAGTATTCCTCAAAATAATAGCAGCTTTGTTGTCTGGGAGCTCACCCTGCACCTGCTTAAGCTGTTAACTTGTGGCTAATTCCTTCCCTGTGCTTCACCTGAACAGGTGAAGCCAAGCAACTAGGTACCTGTTTGAGAGTTTGGTCATTCAACCACTGTGGCATCAGAGGAACAGCTTGAGAGTAATTTTCTCAGTGAAATCTCTGTGTATTCATATGAGTGTGCGTGTCTGTGTATAATTTTCACCTAGATCATTTTAATTTGTTGATGTATAAAAGCTCTCACAGTTTGCTGTTCATCCTGCATTGTTCTTGTACATGGACAAATCACTCTTAAACACTGTCAGAACCAATTATTTATGGCCCGGGGAAGGTCTCATTTTTCATTATATTTTACCATTCTGCTTTATACTAATTACAGTCTGGGACTATTTGCTTATTTGCTCAAACCTTGGTGTTTTGGCAGTATTTCTAGGTACTTTGCAAGGCAATGTGAAATGCAGAGAAGAGAGTTGCTCCCCAAGAGGGTTTGTTTTCCTCGTGCAGAGGGCTGTCACCATTATGGATTCATGGAGACACATACATTTTGCTTGTCCTGCCAATTTATGTGTATTAATGTTATTAATGTTATTTAGTGTTCACTGTGAGAGGGGCATTTTGGAGGACTTCTAAGGACCAGTTTGGTCTCAGAGCTGCTTTATTTGATGAGGTCTGTTTTGTTTGACGGGGTCTGTAAAGGGCACCTTCTCACAAGCTCTGACAAGAGCATCTCTTGATGCACCAAATGGGCTGTACTCTGCCACCGCAGAGCTGTTTTCTACCTCGGGGGCTGTGGCAGAGCGTATGCTGCTGCATGGTGTTGCAGGGCAGCTGTGCTGGGGGAGCTGGGCAGCACTGTGGCAGTTCCCGTGCTTGTCACCCAGCTCCTGCAGCAGGACCAAGCGCACAGGGAAGCCACCAGGGAAGAGGCTATGAGCCCTCGTGCCTCCTCCCTACTTTGCTGCAACCTCCCAGGCAGCTGGTCTGTCCTGCTAGCCTGAGGATGAATAATAGCAATAATGATAATATCATTTTTTTCCCAGAGATTTCTAAACTGTACTGCCACATTCAAATGGGTGAACAATTAATAAAAAATAATCCAAGTATTCCAGGCCTATATTTCTTGAGGATTTTTTATTAACATGAGTCACTGAATGCTGTTATTAAAATAAAAACTATTATCCTAGTTGCTACAAACAGAGCCAATATTTTACAGCTGAAGTTCTTCTAGCTGCAGCTGCGTAGAGCCTGGTGCTTTTTATTAAGCCAGAGAGAGCCAGGATTCGAACAATACATTAGTGCAAAAGGAAAATCTCATAATTTTGTTGCTTGATATGGTGATCCATCTGTAATTCAATATCATCAGTCTTATATCAGATGGTAATTATATCATTGTGAGCTGAGGTACAAATCTGATGGTTGTTTTTTTTCTAAAGTGAATGGAGGACTTTTCAGCCATTTTTAAGGAGCTCTTCTTGCTAAGAGTACAGAAATTGCTTTTACTTGATCCAATTTCACATTAAGACAAAAAGTAAATTTCATGCTACATTTCATTTTCAGATGTAGGATATAAAATCACAAGCTACAAAAGAAAGTCGTGTAGTGTTCCTATCCTTTGTCTCATAGTAAAACAACAAGAACAAAAAAAAAAAAGCATGGAGAGAAACAGAAAGTTTCATAGGGAAAAATCCATACCACGTGGGAGTGAAATCAAGAGCCCGTGCACCTTCCTGTAGGACAAGTTGTGGCTTTATTTACTTAAGGAGCAGTGATTTGCCACTGGAAAGTTGGGAGATTATATCCCCTGCCTACCTCGGTTCTTGCCTGTGGTTCTTACTGAATGCATGATCTTTCATTTGCTGCTCTGATCGGCTGACTAATGGATACTGAAGCTGCAAGATAGCTCTAGTTATTTAGTCTGACCAATATGCCATGTGCTGTAAAAATTCACCCTGGCCCATTGGTCTATGATTTATTTTCCAGAAAGATACCCAGTCTTGATTTGGAGAGACCAAGTGATGGCTGCACATCAATGTCTCTCGGTGCTTTGTTCCACCAGTCAGCATCCTCACCTGCCAGACTTTGCGTCCTCATACGTCTAAGGTAGAGACATCTGCCATTCATTCTTGCTGTTCTCAGCCTGTGACAGAGATAGCTTGTCTTTACTGATGGTTGCATCTCAGCAGGCTACAAAAGGAGCCCTTATTCACCTTCCGAGCTCTACAGTTCTAGGAGGCTCTGCACTTTTTTATCCAACCAAAAATTATATAGTCATTTCTTGATTATATAATTAAAATATTATGCTAAGACTATCTAGCCACAGTCAGAAGTTTGTCCCTTATCTTTGGCTGAGGAATAAACCTCAGAAACAGAACTATCACCTCGCAAAGGACAGTTCAGATGAGTGACCTTTTCTTTGGAAGCCTTGAGACAGTACATTGCTGGAAAAACATAATCTAAGCATTTCCAGACAACACAGAAGAATATTCACTACCAGAGAGATTAGCATGTTGATACACTGATGAAATACTACAAATTCTGACCCTGTCAGATGAAACCCAGCTGCACTTCTACAATGGCCCTACATTTCTTCATTGTTTTGTGATCAGTATACTAAAAGTAGAAGAAAAATAAAAAAGATCAGAGATCAGCATCCCTGCAGAAAACTCATTAAGACTCAAACTAAGCACAGCTGAAAACTCTTGACATCTTTCTGTGTTGCCATTGCAACAGGTATATAAATAATCACTCTTCCAGGCACAACTGTATCAGACAAATCCTAACTCCTGTAACAGCTCTGTGTGATACACGAGTAATTAGTCCTGGCTTTCAGTTATGCTTTCAAGGGTTGTCTTCTTGTTTCTAAGGCAAAATTAGAGTGATTTTTGCTTAGAGGTGACAAAACCCAACAAATGGTCTTATTGAAATTTAGACCTGCCCCATCAAACAGAAACCCAGAAAGCTGTTTGTGGTCTATTGAATCTCAGTTTCTCCACAGCATGAAGGCCACGTGGCCCGGGTGACCAAGAGTACCCACGCCTCTGTGGAAAGCTGTGACTGACCCCTCATCTGCAAACCTGTGACTGTCACTCTATACAGACGGTGCCAATGACCTCATGCGCTGCCCAGAGCCAGGCTGCCGTCCCTGACATGGTGACAGCCTGCTGTGAAGGACTAGTCATCTTCAGGGTCAAAGCTCTCTCCTTTGGATGAGGGTTCGCTGGTGTCATGGACAGCTTGCTGCTGGCCTTAAGCTGGAGGTACCAAGAGCAGATGCTTTGAGAGGCTTCTGGCAGGACCTTGATATCAAGGAGTGTTAAAGTCCTTATATGAGTACTTGTGGACCTCCATGCACAGAGGTATAACTTTTTGGATCCTGGTTAGGCAGATACTTCTGGCTATATAGGTCTGTATATTAGTAAGCCACCCAGGCTCTATTTCTGCCCTTTTGTTCCCTCCCTCCCGTTGTTCATCCTCAGGGAGCTTGTGAGACAAGACATTTATGCCATACTTACATAGAGATAACAATGGTTTTCCTTCCTTTCCTTCTTTTTGCAGAAACCCCAGAGCTTGGAAAACCTGAACTGATGGCCAGAGAGCAGTTGATGGAAGTTTTACCCAGCCAAGACATACATGAACATTAATAGTTTTGTACCAGTGTTAGGAAACATTTTAATGTTCAGCTTCATCTTTTGGTCTCACCAGTATTTTCAGCACCTCGAAGCAGGCTACCAAAGTACAGTATAGAATTGGGCTCATGTTTTGTGTTTTTGTCAGGAAGATTTAAGGTGGTCCAGAAATGTTCTCTTTTCTTCCAGCAAGGAAACATCTCTACTGATCCACATTCCTGACATGTCCAGCATCGACTGTCACAATCCCTTTTTCCTTTGTCCCAATATGAACGCTACAGGAAGCCTGAGATTGTACAGCACGCAGCTACATGCCTCATAAACAATGATGGCCAACACGAGCAATTGACATCTGTACTTTGCTAACTCTGTTTCATTCTCAATTTTAGAACAGAGTTCAAAATCCTCCTCATCATCTACAAAGTAATTGCTAGAATAATGATGAACTCTCTGCTTTAGTGACTTCTCCATCCTTCAGAAAGCTCCATGCTCCAGGGACGATAATACTTTTGTGGCAGGTTCTTGGTTGCTTGAGATTCACAGAGCATCTTCAGTTGAGTATCCCTGTAGGAAGAGGGGAGAGTGGGGTGAGCATGAGCCTGACTATGAAGTGTATAGCACATTCTTCTTTAAGACATGGGATTGGCACTAAAGCCAATACCATGGCAGGGGGGTGGAACTAGATGATCTTTAAGGCCCCTCCCAACCCAAACCATTCTATGATTCTAATGCATGCTAAAAAAAAAAAAAGAAAAGAACAAGACACCTAACCTCCTCCAATACATATATATTCACACCCTGCAGTAGGGCAAGGGATTGCGCCAGGAAAGCAGGAAGATGGGATGACCTGTGGTTAAGGTGTTGCCCCAGGCTTTGCCTCTCGGCTCCTCTTGCCCAATTTTTAAATCTTTCTGGACCTTGCTATCTCATCAGTAAAATGATGGCTTGAAATACTGCTTTTGTCTCTTATCCAGATAAAATGAGATTATGTTAATGAATGATTGTAAGGGATTGGGATAATATGATGATAGGAAAAATAACATTTGCTTTTGATTCTATGGTCTTACTTGGGTAAAATCCAACTTAATGCATAAATATCAAAGATCTTTTTCTGAAATTATGAATGGTGGACAAATAAAGAATTCAAGATATGTTTAATTAAAGCCCTTGGAGCAGCTTGGATGAGTCACCATAAAATTGCTTATTATCATATTTCTACACTGGACTAAAGAGTAGCAGCTTTCCCATTTTTTTTCACTTAGCCCTGCTTTCCTTAGAAGGCATGTTCAACGCTTCGATAGTGTTCTTGCTTAAATGAGAAGAGCATTGTTTCTACAAAATGGCACAAGTCCAGAGCATGTCCCACTTGGGCTTGTCTGACAAGTTACCACGATGATGCCACACCATGCTCACAAATGTGACCAAGCCATTGCTGCCAGTAACAGTCCATGTCCTGGTTAAACCTCAAACAATAGCCAATGCTGAAAAAGCTGCTGAGCTGAAGAAACCACCCCCTCACACTGCTTATCACAGAACAAAGCTGTTAGATGTCGTTTTACATGTAGCGGCACTAGCAGTGTGTCTCAAGTCTGGGGAGATGTTCAGCTCCTTTTATTTTGTCTTGTTATTTTGTAAGAAATTACTTAGTCTAGCTGGGATTTAATAAACCCGTTCTATTATATTTTATGCTGTGGAAAATTATGTTGAAGGAAGAACATACTCAGTAGGAAAGCGGCTGTGCCCTTTTCTAATGGTTGTCTCCCTCAGGAAAGGGCTGTTGGCTGTGAGGACTTGCTGTTCCACTGCTCTCTGGGAGCTTTGGGGTCACAGTTCTCACTGCTATTAATTAATGGGAGTTACTTTCTGTGAAAGCAAGCCCTGCTGGCAGCAGGAAAAATTCCACTCATTCCTTGTCTTCTTCAAAGTTTTTGTAATTTTGTGAATAACTGCAATTAATATTTTGAAATCAGTAAACTCAAATGTTGCCAAATTACATATATACTGCTGTTTAAAAAAAAAAAAAAAAAAAAAGTCAAAATGTGGCAATGTGAACACATTGGTACTGGTAGGAGGTGCAGTGGTGTGAAATGAAATCAGTCATGTTACTACTGGAAAATCTTTTGTGATTATCAAGCGAATAGATAGTTCAGGGATTATTCCCAATTAATTTGATGTACAAGACATTCATTCCCTTTGCTGTACACACTAGCTATTTCTACATTAGCCAATAAAATTAAGCTATCCATAAACCTGAAGGCTCTGCTCTCATATGCAGTTTAATATGCCAATAAGAACAATGCAGTTTCCTGAGGATGAATAACTAGGGTCTTGCTGGGAGCTAATGGGCCAAGGTGTGCATAGAATCTATCACACCATTCCGGTCATTAATCCCTGGGATCAGCATGTTCTGATTATTACTGTGTAATTAGTTAATAAAGCCCCTTTCAAAGTGGAAGAGAACCGCTTTCTCTGAGCACAATGTGCATTGCATATATCATGGTTTATTCATTCTGGATGAATCTGATTCTCAATTAAGAGGATGTATTCTGGGAACTTAACATCTCTATTGTAATGTTTCTGTTGTTTCCAACACTGCAAAAATAAAAGATGGTGACGATTATTAATTATTTTAATCTGAAGCAAATTTTTATACCCAACTTATACTGGGAACAGTATTTTGTGTTGGGTATAAAAAGTAGAGGTGAAGGAGGGAAACATATTTCAGAGAGAGGCATTTGCACGTGTGACTTGGAGAAGATGACATGTAATCTGAGCAACAAATATTTTTACTTTCTGTTGTCCAGAAATGGAGTGATATTTGATTCGCTATCTACTACTAAATTCCTATTTACTATTAAATGTATTTTTGAAATAACTGCTTTGAAGAGTAGCTAGTCTTAAAAAAGAATTATCTTGTGCTGTTTTAATTTGATGCATATATTGCATGGCATTTAAGTGTAAGTTGCCAGGCCAAATGTTTTGGAACTCAAAACAACATTAGTGCTTTCCATGTCAGATCATAGAGTAAATTCATAGAACAGAATATTCACAGAAACAAATACAGACACTTCTTTGTAGTCAGGTGAAATTATTGTAAAATCTTAAATGAATAGTCACAGGTAGGGTTTGGTTTTGCTTTTTTTTTTTTCCGTGGCAGTGCTTGGCCCAGGTTAGCTGATCAGCTTCTCAAGTTAGAAGACAGATCCTTCCCATTCCTCTGTGTAAGTTTGATGACTTTATGTCCTGCTCCAGAAGACTCAGTAAGAATCAAATCCAGCCAAAATTGTCTCAATCCCCGATCAGTAGCAGCCTGATCTTCTTCATTATTAAAAGGGTCTTTTTCAAGATATAGATGCCATTGTCTGCATCCTGAAATAGGAATGCTGATCACCTTACTGATACTGCTTGACCAATGGAGCTGTTATGGGTTCATATAAGCAATGAACAAGAATGTCTCTCTCCTAATACCATCAGATCAGCAGTAGTCTATTTTGATTACAAATCTCTGCTGGGAAATTAACGGGAGCACCTTCGTAGCCTTTTATTGCATAAGAAAACCCGAAGAAGAGGCTGATTAGGTGGAGCGAGCCCAGTGGAGGGCCACCAGGAGGCTCAGGGGCTGGAGCACCTGCCCTGTGAGGGGAGCCTGAGGCACGGGGCTGCTTGTGCCTGGGGAAGGGAAGGCTCTGGGCACACCTCAGAGCAGCCTTCTCCTGCCAACGAGCAGGTCACTGAGAACCTGGAGTCAGGCTCTCCACAGCAGTGCAAGGCAGCATGAGAGACTGTGGGTCTAAGCTGAAACAGGAGGAGCCCACATGATATATAAAGGGAAACCTTCTTCCGTGTTGAGACAGTCCAGAGTGGAGCAGGTTGCCAAGGGAGGCCGTGGGGTCTGCATTCTTGGAGCTTTTCAACATCAGCTGGAGAAAGCCCCAACCCAAATTGTCTGACCTTCTTGCTGCTGCTGTTTTGAGCAGGTGGTTGCACAGGGGCCCTCCTGCCATCCCTTCTAGGCTGGACTACCCAAGTTCTTTAGAAGAGAGCCCAGGGACATCCCTGTGCTGCACCTATTTGCTTAAATTGTGGTGTGCTGAATTTGATAAGCCATGCAGTCTCTTTCAGTCCTATCCACATAAGAGTTTTATCTATTTGTTCACTTGTTTTTTTAAACCAAGTTTATAGTTTGAAACAATTGCTAGCCCTTTTTCCACTCAATGTCTGACTAATGCTGTGACACACTCATGCCATACTTCTCTGTATCTCAGAACTTCCCATTTTATGTAATGGTTCTCCCTCACAAGCTAAAATGTTTTATCGAGTACTGTGAACAGTCATTCTTTTAATTTTTTTTTTTTTTTCTATACACTTCTGACTATCCAACATGCTCTCCCTTCTTCAGGTGCATCAGTGTGAGCAGTCTTTAAAAGTCAACTGGATCCCTGGACGCAACAGACCTCATTCCACATCTGCAAGGTTGGTACAGTCTGTATTTGCATTTGTAGTTAAGTGAATGTTTCCTCTTCTATGATTGAATTTGCGCAGCTTGAGGATTATCTTGGTGAGGATTCTGCTGTGTATATCTGCTCTCTGCTGATTTCTCAAATGCATTGTACCTTATTTACAGTCTTCTGCTGCTACCATGCAAACTTTTTGTATAATTGAATTTGTTTCATGTTTTACCTCATTGCTTAGGTTATGAGCAAACTGCTGTGCACTGAAGCTCTAGAAACTATAGCTGGTGAAGGTTTTTCAAATTTCAGGCAACATTTTTCCCTATTATCTTATAAGAAACATTCCAACTCATTAGCCAGTTCATGCGCTTTGAAGATATTTCAGAGCACTCATTTTTCAATTGTGACTTTGTAAAGAACAAAGTCAAGTACATGTTCCACCATTCAAGAATTCAAGCCAGTTACCTTCAGCTACTCAATAAATTAAATCAACCGTCTGGCAAGAGTTGTCTTCCATAAAATCACATTGACTCAAGTTAATTATTGTCTTCCTCTAATTCTCTATCAATTAAACCCCTACGATAGATTAGAGAGACTACCTAATAGCACCCAACAAAGGTTCAATGAAGAAGCTGTTTCTCCAGATAAAACTAAAGAGCATTGACTCAGGAAAAAGGAATAAGGAGGGAAAGGAGCACAGAAAAAACAGAAAGCTGGGGGTAAGGCAAATAAAGGCCCTAACCTTTGAGATTAGCTGTACCTTCTTGCCTGCAGAGCAAACACCTTCACTAAACATTTGGGCAGAATAAAAAGCAGCAGTGGCAAATGTGCTGCCATGGCAGATGTAA
The DNA here is from genome assembly GCA_035590195.1 of Aviceda cuculoides. Lineage (NCBI taxonomy): Eukaryota > Metazoa > Chordata > Aves > Accipitriformes > Accipitridae > Aviceda > Aviceda cuculoides. The sequence goes on from JAVJGG010000074.1 coordinate 67,156,180, forward strand.
GGTGGCTCATTTTCTGTGGGCTTAATCTCCTACAAATGCTTATTTGATTTCCCACTATTTTGCCTGAGATTGCTATCAATTTAAGCCACCATCTGTCATTCTGTTCGTTCCTGCTGAAGTGTGGACAATGTTGCAGCTCTTCCAGTCATCAGGTATTTTCTCGGGCTTCTCCTAAAATTTATTTCATGTAAAAAATCAACTGTCTAGAGTCTTCCTCAGAAAATTTACTTCATGACTAGTGAAAAAGTTATCTGGCCCTGTTGACTCAAGCGTTTATTCCCTATATATAACTCTGTGTGCTTCTTTGGTTACTGCTGGCCTGGGAATCATTTCATCATTGCCACAAAAACACTTCATCTAGTACCTTGTCTTGCCTTTTTCCAGAATAAAGCAGTAAATGATTATAGAAAGGCTGTTACCAATAAGGTAGAAAGAGCTGTTCAGTAAATGGGTGCCCATCTTGGTTTTTTTTTTTTTTTTTTTTTTCCTTAAAATACTTAAATGGAAATTGCTTTGTTCTTTGCCCTGCCTGTCAGGGATTTTTATCTAACGTTGTTAGCTTCTCTTATTACACCTTCCTATATTCTGAGCTAAACATCATATTCATTTTACCTATTCCTCCTCGTTTCTTTGTTATGTATCTATCTTCTGTCTGGTCTTCATTTATCCAATAGGAACTTTTACTCAAAAAAGTTCTCTGCCTTGATTGTAGCTTTTTGACTACCTAAACTTTTCTTAAAGAACTACAATATTAGTTCTTATCCCTTCTCTTTTGTCTGATCTTTTCTTTCAGCTGAAGTTGCCTAAAACTTTCTTCCCTCATATACAAGAAAAGAACTGTCTCCTTTTTATCAGTACTGATACTAATCCATGAATCTTACCTTACAGGATTCAGAAAGAAGTAGAACAGGTAAAACTTTTAGACCTTGGAAGACTTTTAAGTGGGAATGTAAATAATGAAACTTTTGGGAGAAGAAAACTAACTTTGTTCAATGATCTTTTAATGCTAAATTAAAATTTATGAACACTTACAGAAAGCTTAAAAAACCCCAACAGAAACACCAGTTAGCAGTCTGAAGGGATGAACAGATAAGGATAGGATCCAGCAGCATGCCAGGTAGCATCCAAGTCAAAGATGCAATTTCAGAATAGCAACCTAATTAAGACAACAGTCTTATCATCTACATATATAGTCTTCTAATTGTTTTACCATGTTCAGTCTACTAGTATGTGTCAAACATAGGAAAAAAAAAAGCTAAAAAAAGAAAAGCAAACTAACTCATAGGTGGTATAACCAGCTTTCAAGCTGCTGCTCGGTTGTTGTTGTTGTTGTTATTAATTATTGTTATTTGTGCTCTGGACTGTGGTTTCAAGTCCCTAAGGTGAGCAATGGTGCCTGTGACACATGGTGTAAATCTTCTACCTACATTATACCTGCTTTATTCCTCTTAACCAGGTTAAAAGCAATGTTATTAACATTCCAGACATGTAAATGCTCCCACTAGATTTCCGTATTGCCAATTATATTAAATGTCATCTTGTAATGAGAAATTTCCAATTCTTTTGGCTTCTTACTTCAAGTTCTAGCAATTGGAATGCTACTTCTTTTCACTTTTTCTCTCATTGTAGATCAATTTGTTCATGATTTGCTGAGTTAATGTCTGTGTTACATTTGTCTCCTCTGCATAGTCCCTTACATTTTTAAAGTACTACCTTCCTCACTGCTCTGGTCACCTCCATTCCCAATAATTATTGCTGCAACACAGGAGATACTGGTCACCTAGTTTTTCAAAAAACTCTTCTGTTTAAGGTTCTGCAAAAAGAAAACCCATTTCATTCTAGTAATATGACTAATGATGTGTCTCCATTGTTTTTATCCTGTTCCCATCTCCCTCCTGGGGACAGAAAAAATTGAGACAATTTTTTTTTTCTCATCTGTCTAGTTTTGCTTGATATCATATTGGTTCCAGGGTGTATCACCATAAGCAGAGGTTTTCTGCATGTCTTCATAATTCTAATTCCTGCAGTTTAAGTAAAAAAACCAGGATTTGTGCTCTTCTTCTCCAAAGTGACACCATGCAGTATCCTGTCGTTCTTGTGCCACCAGGAGGAATAGTGTATAATCTTGGTATTGATAATGGATGTCTATAATCTTGATACAGCTGAAGAACTTCTCTTGGTTGATGCTTACTTCATACCACAAGGATGCCTATCAGGTTATATCCTGTTTAGCTGACTTTTGCTTCTTCACAGACAGGTTTCTTGGCAGCTGACTTGCCAACAACCTGGTAACTAACTGATGCCTCCAGCTACATTGAAAACTGTTTCTCTTTGTCGTTTAACTAGCAGTCTCCAGTGTGGACTGTACATGAGTACAAGTACTGGGGTATGCAAGAGATTAGTGGCTTTTATCCAGTCTCATAGAAAGTCCTGAGTATCATCAAGAACTTGAAGTGACTTTATTTTGACATTTCAGTTAGTTGTTTATTGAAAGGGTCATTCGATCTCGACCAACTTTGGTATCTGCACATCTTTGTAGAGTGAAGGAGACTTTAAAACTGATAAAAGTCTCAGCTAAAGCTTCCTCAGTGGTATGGCTGAGGACAAGAAGGTCACAATTTTTTTCTGCAGCTTGAGAAACATAAGGTGCCAGTGGCATTCCCCACACAAAACTGCAGAGCACATCTTTGTTATTTGTGCAAGCAAACACAGAGATGCTAGCAGAGTTAAAAATCAAACTGTATGAGGCTACAGTGATATTTTGTTTTTATTATTTTGTTCTTGCCAGTGGATAAACCAGTGCAATCATAGGGATGAGAAATGTTTGAAGTGCCTATATTTGGACAATGACTGCTAAATACCCTTCAGAGAAAATACTTCCTTTGGAGGAAGGGACTTTAATAACTGCTTTTAAGATATACACAGGGCAATTTTGATTTTAGTTAATATGATTCCATCTTCATTGAATTATGAGCTGCACCTGGATATATGAGAAAAGCTTAGACCCATGATTATTTTGTAAGCAAATAGCGATATCACAGTACTATCTGTGAGGAATGGTGTTGAGGAGCATGAAAGAGGAAGGGAAAGAATTGCACACAAATGAGCATAAAACAGCTAAAGCCCAAAATTACTCTGCAGAAACAGTTACATTTCCACCGTGCAAGACTGTGCTGTGTATTTTGAGTGATAGCCTGTGTCCCCTTTCACACAGGGAAAGGGAGTACATACACCTGATGCTGTAACTCCCCAAAACTCTGAGCATCTTCCTCCTGAGCCATGCCGCTGTACTGCCAGCTTCAGCTAAAGTTCTCAAAGATTTTCGGAAAGAAAAAGGGAAAGGAAAGAAAAAAAAAAAAGCACCGTAACTCTCTAAGAGCTTGAAGCTTATCCCTACATGCTGCTATAAAGATTTCCTCCGGTGCTTGCTTACGAACAGACCAAGAGGCAGCCTCTGCCCAGCCTGGGGTCCCTCAAGGGCTGCAAAGCTAAACTGAGTCACGTCCTGGAGCCCCAGTGCATAAAGGCAACAGTAGATGTGTTTCTTTGTTGCCTGCAAATCTTATGTATTCCTTGGGCAAACCAACCATAAAAGCAACTATATTGGGAGCAAAACAATGAAAATGTGTCCCAGTGAGTGTCTGACTGTTTTTACCAGGACACTGTGAACAGCAAGCTGGAGGCAGCATGCCTTGGCTTTGCAATGTGGCCAAGGGACTAGATATTGATATGAATGAGAGAAAGGAAAGATTAAGAGAAGTTGCTAAGCAACCAGGGGAAATTATTCTTGGAAATGACATTTGGACTGAAAAGGGCCAATGCCTGACCTAAGCCTTCCTGCTGCAGAGGGGTTAACCTAATAAGAGTGCTATGCACAGTTATCTGCAGTGGGCTCTTCACCATCTTAAATGGAGGTTACTTAATAGCAAGGGAACTAATTTGAAGATAGAAAAGCTGTAACTCCCAGAAGTGAAATGGGCTGAGGTGAAACTGAGGAGAAAAGGCAAAATAGTAACTGCTTGCAGCAAGAGAGGCAAAGCCCTGTCGTTGCTGCAGCTGGAGCACAGAGCAGTGTTAGAAAGAGAATGTAACTGTTCAGCACATCAAGTTGCATGCAGTACGTTTACAAGTGGCATGTTCAGTATTTTTTGTTTAAGAACACAGTATGACAGTATAGTAATATGTTGGGAAATATAACACCGTGCAAAAAGGAACAGAATTATAATGGATTGCAACAGTCACTTGTGCACTGGCCTCCTGAACCCACATTCAGTATAAAGAATGTATATAACTCATTCCCAATGGCAAAGAAGAGTGGGACTAGTCCCCTGATAGCACCACATAGATAACCTGACAGCACACTCACATATATACGTGTGTGTATGTATGCCACACACAGGAATGTATTATTCAGTGTTGCACTGGCAAGGCCAACATCTTTAATGGAAGATAGGGATCAGATGAGATTCACAGCAGTGACAAGGCAGCTAATCTACCTCTAATTTCAATGGGAAAATGAGTATTTGGTATCTCAAGGATTTGGCCATAGTTCCTACCAACCGGTCTAGACTCTCAACTCCAATTCTAGACAGAGTCAAGAGTACAAGAATGAAGTTTTTATTTCTAATAGCTGTAATGATCAAAATGTGTTATGGACAATAGTTGGAGCCGGCAAAGTCTTTTATACTACTGTAAATTGCCTTATGCCACTGTGAAGTCAGAATTAGTTTATTCCACTGAAAGAGAGAAGTGTGAGAGAGCTCAGCTGAGTTCGTGCTTTCACCTGGGCAGAAGGAAGCTGTGGGCAGCCCCAAGGAGCAAAGAACAGCCTCACACTAAGATCATGAAAGATCCTCTTTCTGTGGTCCTAACTCTTACATTCCTGATTTAACCATGTCGTCTTGCACTAGCCATTTAATCTAGCTCCATGTTTTGGGCTAAGTAATGCTAAGTTTTGTACTAACTGGAACCAGGAAGCTAATTTTCCACCTTTCTCTAGTATGGACATTTGCACTGGTATGAAAGGACCATATCAGTACAGATGCTTCTTGTAAACTCACTGAAGTAGGAGGTAGTGGCCTTTTTATTATGAAACCAGCACATCAGCAGCAGCAAGGAAAAACACACCTTTAAAAACAAAGAATATTTTTGTGGTTTAACCTTGAAGCTGATCTCTTGAAACGTTAAGGTCTAAATGGACTATCAACAACTTATCCCCTTTTGCTATCCCTGTAGCCTCAGAGATAGACAAAGGGAGTTGGCATCTCTGATTCTTGAATTTCTTGCTCACCTATCTTCTACTTTGGCATACGTTATATGCTTACATCTCTGTTGCACCAAGAAAAATAATGCCAAGCAGTGCATGTTTGCTGTCAACATTTTAAAGCATGTCAAAATCCTGAAATATTATGCACTGGCTATGCCTCTGAAAATAAAATTGTTTGAAATGATGAACCAACTTTTGATTGAAATAGCCTGTTTTTCATCTGCAGACACTAGTCCATTTTCCTCAAATAGTTCTACCAAAGATGATTTCCTTCAAAAATGAAAAGCCAGTTGGGAGCAGAGAAAGTAGGCAAGCTTGTTTTCCAGTTTATGAATAAAAACGAAGTGTGGAAGTGAAATTTATTGGTTCTAAAATCTTGAAGGACATAGTCACCGGGAACAATCTGTTCAGTTCATTATATTTCTTAATAAATCAGTTTTTAATGTAGAATATGATTTGATAAGCTTACTTTTTCTTTTGTGTCCAGGCAATTCAAGGCAATTTAACAAGTAAAACTACTCTTAAATTCTGCTGCATATAATTGGGAGCTAACTCCCAATTTCCATCTAAATGTTGCTTTGACATATCACAAATATGGTGTTACTTAGAGACAGGGCATACGCTGTTTACATTTATGTAAGCAGCTATCGAATTGTAAATGGTTATGTAGCTTAACATAGTTATTCAGTCTTATTTAATCTTGTGAAGTCATTGTATGCATCCTTGTGTTATCAAGAACTATGAAATCTAGTGAAAGAACTAGAGCAGTTGAAAATTCACATATAATTATAGCTTCACAACATGAATCAATTTTTCTTTAGGAAAATAAAAAGAGAACAAGATTAAAATGCATGACAACATGAATGAAGACCTCGTCTGTGGTGTTGGTAGGGTATTTTTCATCAATTCATCCTGAAAACATGGTGTAGATCAGGCTTTTGAGTCAGTATGGCATAATTTGGGCATTATGAAATGTTAGATACACTAAAGCTGGCATGGTGGGGTTCATCTTTGCCTTTGCTAAGTAGCAGTGAAATGCATCTGACACTGCTAAGGAGCCAGAAAGCCAACGCAGCAGAAAAAGCAAGCATTGGAAGTTGCGAGAAGAGGGGTGCTAAATGGCGCTTGAATGCATGTCCATTTTCACCATCATGTCCCACTTCAGAGAGCTCTCCCAGTCCATGGCACAGCAAACGTGCGGCTTGCGGCAGTGCAACGGCAGGACATGCTGCAGTCTGATGTGCACAGCCCACGGGCTGCAGTGGGTTAATGGCTGTGCTAGAAACCATTGCAGGTCCAATTCTACAATGATACAAAGTTCTTAGAAACAAGCAGTACCAAAGCTGAAGAAGCTTTAAGCTTCACCTCTGATTAAACCAGTTGTCCTGATTTCAGCTGGGATAGAGTTAATTTTCTTTCTAGTAGCTTGTATAGTGTTATGTTTTAGATTTAGGATGAGAATAATGTTGATAACACACTGATGTTTTCAGTTGTTGCTCAGTAGTCTTTAGTCTAAAATCAAGGACTTTTCAGCTTCTCAAGCCCAGCCGGTGAGAAAGCTGGAGGGGCACAAGAAGTTGGCA
>JAVJGG010000074.1:67163128-67189407 GCA_035590195.1 Aviceda cuculoides
TTCCTCCCCCATCCCACTGCGGGGGGGAAGTGAGTGAGCGGCTGCGTGGTGCTTAGTTGCTGGCTGGGGTTAAACCATGACAATATTACACCATGTTTTTCGGCTTGCAATTGCGCTTTCCATCCAGCCCCATGGACACACTGCTATTGCAAATGATTTCACAGGCAAATGCATTTTTAAGGTTCAAATCCTGCTTCAAAGTCTCCAATTAAAGCTCTTTGTACTCCATTTGTATTTTAATAGTTCTCTGTCTTACATACTATAACACAGACCTAAGAATATAATTAGTATTGTTTTTTCTGCCAGCATAAAGTTCTGTAATGCTTGAATTTGGGTATGCCAAGGTCAAAGAACATTGTTTTGTTAGAACAAATATTCATAACTAACTACCTTGATATCCAGTGTGCATGCAGTGTTGTCACTGGTCACATTTATTTCCAGGAACATATAAAACACAGTAACAACTTTTTTACTTTTTTTTTTTTTTTCCCTTTCTATAGGAACTATAGGAACAGAGGATTGCTCACTGATCAGCAACCTGTCCCATCTAGAATCATAGAATCATTTAGGTTGGAAAAGACCTTCAAGATCATCTGAGTAACACAATCAGAATGAACAATGCTGCCTCAGCATGAGGGGAGAATGGGGAAAGCTTCTGGTTACAGGGAATGGACTAAAATGGCTCAGCTTTCTCCCCTATTCTGGTGTAGATATCAACAAAACATTTCAATGTATGTACCTACCATATGTACCATATGACATACATATTGCTTCACATCCACAGTACAAAGATGCCCACTTCACAGATACACTACAAGATTAAATCGATTACTGATTGGAGACCTCAAAAAGTGATGTGAAGAATGTCAACGAAAAGGCAAATAAACATTAACTGTTAGGGACCACACAAACCTTTTAACTTGTATGGTAGTTCTTCAAATCCGTCATTTCATTTCATCATGAACTTTCAATAGCTGTTGCATAAGTTCTCCTAGAGTCAAAATTACAACATTCACTACTACTACTACTCAGGAAAAAATTATAATCTCACCACAAAGTTTCAGAAGGAAGAGGAAAATGCACCTAACCCTTTCAGCTAGTCTGAAAACTCCCTTCAGAATATATACAAAACCACTACTGGAAGTCAAGGGAATGTGGCAATACTTGGGCTTCTTAGCTAGCAGGTCTCAAGGTACAAGGTTAGAACTCCTACAGTACTTTCAAAAGCAATGTCAGAATATTTTTAAAATTAGTATACTAGTACAGTCTTCATATTAAAAAAAAAAAGGATGTTTCCCAAAGAGCTCAGCTTCGTTTTGTAAGCAAAATCACAAAATGACATTGAACTTCATCATTTGATGGTGAGAAACACCAAACTGAGGTCTTGTTCCTATAGCAAATTACACTCTGCAAGGGTTAAACAAATTAGGCAAGACTCTATACTAGATAGCTTAGGCCTTTCTTTCTCCTCTATTACATTGCTAGCTGTGCCAGTCATAACAATCTTCGGGTTTCTAGCAAAGAGATGCATAATAAACCGCTTTGTGGGTGGGCTATAAAAATGCTGACAAATTTGACCATTTTCAATGACTTTTCTGTAGATCTCCTTTCTGGAGTGCTTTGCATGTAAATTCCAGCAGCAGCAGCAGCTGCTACCATAGCAACAGAGTTATTTAGGAAATAATTTAAAGTGAGTACCACATCATATTCAGTCTCTCATGAAAGAAAGCAGAGCTGACAGAAGGATGGGAAGTGGAAGAAGAGATATAAGGTCTATGACTTTTAACTGACAAATGAGTTGGTAAGTCTCTCATCTATTTACCAATACATAGGAATCTGTATAAACCAATACTTATTTTTTGATAGTGCTTTGGCACTTTTATTGTATTTTGTATGTTAAAAAATTAACCAACGCTCATGAACAACTTCACAGCTACAACTTCATAAGACTCCTGTCAGCCCATTTCTCCAGCCTGTCGAGGTCCCTCTAGATGGCAGCACAACCTCCTGGTGTACCAGCCACTCCTCCCAGTTTCGTGTCATCAGCAAACTTGCTGAGGGTGTACTCTGCCCCATCACTCAGATCATTAATGAAGATGTTAAACAGGATCGGACTCTGTAATAATCCCTGGGGCACAGCACTAGTTACTGGACTCCAACTAGACTTTGTAGCCCTGATGACCACTCTTTGGTCCTGGCCATTCAGTCAGTATTCAATCCACCTCACTGTCTTCTCATCCAGCTCATACTTCATCAGCTTCTCTACAAGGATCTTATGGGAGACAGTGTCAAAAGCCTGAAGTCAATGTAGACAATATCCACTGCTCTTCCCTAGTCTAGGAAGCCAGTCATTTCATTACAGAAGTTTATCAAGTTGGTCAAGCATGACTTCCCCTTGGTGAATTCATGCTGACTACTCCCGATGACCTTCTTGCCTTTCATGTTCCTGGAAATGCTTCCCAGTATTAGCTGTTCTATCACTTTCCCAGGGTTCAAGGTGAGGTTGACTTGCCTGTAGTCCCCTGGGTCCTCCTTGTCCTTTTTCAAGACAGCAGTGACATTTGCTGTCCTGTAGTTCTCAGGCACCTCTCCCAATCACCACAATCATTCAAAGATAATCAAGTGGCCTCACAATGACATCAGCCAGCTCCCTTAGCACTTGTAGGTGCATCCCATCAGGGCCCATGGACTTATGTATGTCCGGTTTGCTGGGATTTGATATTCTTTCACTAAGGGTATGTTTTCCTTACTCCAGATCTTCCCCCGGTTTCTGGGGCCTGGGATTCCTGAAGGCCAGTCTTGCTAGTAAAGACTGAGGCAAAGAAAAAATTGAGTACCTGAGCCTTTTCTATGTCTTCTGTCACTAGGTCCCTTGCCCCATTCAGCAGCAGACCCACATTTTCACTAGTCTTCCTTTTGCCACCTATAGAAGCGCTTGTTGTTGCCTTTGACCTCCCTCGCCAGATTCAATTCCAGTTGGGCTTTGGCTTTCCTAACTCTGTGTCTGCATGTTCAAACAGTGTCTCTGTGTTCCTCCCAGGTTACCTGTCCCTGCTTCCACCTTCTATGTGCTTCCTTTTTGTGTTTCCATTTTGACAGGAGCTCCTTTTTCATCCTTGTAGGCCTCCTGGCATTTTTTCCTGGCTTCCTACTCATTGAGATGGGCTGCTCTTGAACTTGGAGAAGGTGATCCTTGCATACTAACCAGCTTTCTTGGGTCCCTCTTCCCTCCACGGCCTTATCCCATGGGACTCTACCAAGCAGATCTTTGAAGTCAGAAAGCCAAAGTCTGCTGTCCTGAAGTCCGGCATTGTGATCTTGCGTTTTGCCCTGCTCCCTCCTTTCAGGATCCTGAACTCCACCACCTCATAGTAACTGCAGCCAAGGCTGCCTTGGACCTTCACGTTCTCAACGAGCCCCTCTTTGTTGTGAGTATGAGATCCATTCTCACTGGACAAGTGAATTATAGGAAGGATGAGCGAAATGTGTTATTATAAGTACAAACACTTTAACAAGTGAACATCAAGAAATTTTAACAGTTTCTCACAAGCAATGTCAGTTACAGAATACTATAGTTCTAAATTCTTCCTTATTTGCTACACTGATATGAGCTGATTTTCCATATGCATGCCTTCATTGCTTTTATTCCATCTCCTGTACTTCATGTAGATAAACGAGTAACAGAACTTGTTCCTAGACATGATTATGGCAGCTACACCCATGCAAGTCAGTAGAGACTCATTTGCCTGCTTATCATCATGTACTCTGTCAAAGATATTCTGCATTTCTTTCAAGGCGTGATTGTCTGCAATAATAATAACATAAGTGTTCTTCTCATATATACTATTACATCACTCAGCCTTTTATATTTATTCTAAAAAGTAATATTTGTGTATGTACACACAACTCCAAAACCAGACATGTTTGCTCACCTGCTGTAGCACTAGTGTAAACTGATACTATTGAAAAATATCCTATTGTCTAGGATAGCCTTGACAATACTCTCCTGGGTTAGCTAGAAAGGCAGTGAAATTGCTAGCCACATTTCTCATCTTTCCACCTACATCCCCTTCACAAGCTGGTACAAGTAACAAACTGTATAAACTCATTCTTAAAAATACGGTGTAAGCCAAAACTACCTTTCAAGACAAAATTCTATTTTAAATGCTGCAGAGTACCATTTAAACAGCTATAAATCAGTATGAACTATTTGTATCAGTTCTGTCACACACTGAAGGACTGCACACAAAAAACCTCCTAAATATATATCATGCTCTGAAAGGATGCATGCACTATAAACCTCTATTTTTGGTTGCTGATCCATCTTTCTATAAAGGTTATGCCCTCAACTTGCGAGAAATCAGTTCATAATAAAGAGGTATTACTGTAGGTTAGAATATTCTGGCACTAGGGTGAGCAGCTGATACACAATATGAATATCATAGTGTCTAATTGTCCTGGTTTCATCTGGGATAGAGTTAATTTTCTTCCTAGCAGCTGGTATAGTGCTGTGTTTTGGGTTCAGTATGAGAAGAATGTTGATAACACACTGATGTTTTTAGTTGTTGCCAAGCAGTGTTTAGACTAAGTCAAGGATTTTTCAGCTTCCTATGCCCAGCCAGCAAGAAGGCTGGAGGGGCACAAGAAGTTGGCACAGGACACAGCCAGGGCAGCTGACCCAAACTGGCCAAAGGGATATTCCATACCATGGAAAGTCATGCCTGGTATGTAAACTGGGGGGAGTTGACCAGTGGGGACGGATCACTGCTTGGGAACTAACTGTGCCTTGGCTGGTGAGTGGTGAGCAATTGCATTGTGCATCACTTGTTTTGTATATTCAAATTCTACTATTATTATTATCATCATCATCATCATCATCTTTATTATTTACTTTCTTTCTGTTCTATTAAACTGTCTTTATCTCAACCCCTGAGTTTTAATTTTTTTTCCCCAATTCTCTCCCCCATCCCGCTGGGTTGGGGCAGAGTGAGTGAGCTGCTGTGTGGTGCTTAGTTGCTGTCTGGGTTTAAACCACAACACCAATTCTGAGAAAGTATGGATATAAAAGTAGCTCTAACCTTAAGCGTGATGAGTGCCTGTGCAGCCCCAGGCAGCAACATAGGGGACAAGCTGGCAGCAACATTACCTTTGCCTTCCCCTGAGTTTTAACACCTCAGGGACTTACTTGGGCCAGGGAGTAGCACTGAGATTGCTTTAATACATACAGCTAGCAGTTTTTACCAACAGAGAGTGTGCTCTGACTGCTCCTGTTCTAGCTGGGGAGTTGGATGTAAGTGGCTTAACTCCAGGGTCATGCGGTCACAAGCATTAAAGCTGTCTCTAAGTCCAGGGAAATCTCCTGCTTCCAGAAGAGTAGCTTTCTGGCCTTTTCTGACATTAAAACTATAGGTGCCTATAGTAATATCTGTAGTCATGAAAACAGAATAAAATGTAGGGAGGAAAGGAAAAGACAGAAAACTTATCAGAGTTTCTACAGTATATTTTTTCCTATCTTTATCCAATTGAACCACCATATCTTTCCAGCAAGGTTAGTAGGTGAAAGCAGGAGTTTGGCACTTGGTTTGTTTGCTAACACTAAATGCTGTGCTATGCAGGGGTGCAGCTCAGTGCCATGTGGCAACCCCATTCATTCGCCCCTGCCAGGGAGCCTGAGGAACCAGGGATTGTGGGCCACACGTTGGTGGGTTGGTGAATGCCTCCACTCAGCCTCTCCGTGGCCATGGCAGGAGATAATCACAGGTATAAGGTCACCACTTGAGTCTCTCCATCAATGAAATGTTGTAGCATTAAAGCATTAAAAATAATGCACTTCAGACTTAACTATTTTTTAATTACAAAAATCCACAGTGAATCTGCTTAGATTTAAGACAAGCAGAAACATCCAGTGAACAGTGTTTTAAAGTGTTACAGGAAAACTTTTTAAATATATGTGCATGCATCTGCCATCTTGCTTTTCATGCTGTTATGGTACCTAAATATTCACGAAAAATGTTGACAGCAAAGTTAGGCTTCACACACAACAGAGTGGTAGCTTGAGAAACCATGGCTGATTTCACAGGAGGCAGCAGCCTGCCAGCTGTGCTGCTCGGGGGACTGCAGCCATAAGCAGGCTCTCCGGCAGCCCACTTCGGTTTTCAGCTGCAGTATCTGCCTGCCCCCAAAGCTCTGCTGTGGCTTTTGTGTCCCGGTGACACACACACCCTGTGAGTCCACAAGGTTGATGGTCTCGCCAGCGTGGATCTCCCCAAGGAAGATGAAGGATGGTGGCTGCTGGGCAGGCAGCCCGGTGCCCAGGAGAGAGGACACGCTCAGGCAGGTTGTCTCCTTTCAGAGGACTCTGAAGGATGTCCAGGTGTGGGCAAGAAGAAGCTGAGACTCCCCCTGGACTCACTCAATGGATGCACCAAACGGGGGTGAAGGCTGGGAATTTGGGCAATACCTAGGTAACGTGCTGCTGTTTCTTGAAATTTTCCTTTGCGTTAGGCAGTTGCTAACCTGGTGCTGACTGCAAGTCCAACAGTTGCTTTAGATGGTAATCTCAGAAGCCTTAAAATTTTCTTAAAGATCAGGGCCAAGTGAAACACTGAAAATTAACACCACTATCAGGTTTCATTTATGTGTAACATGAATTTAAGTTTTTTAAGCTGTCATTGCAGTTGCATTAGTATAAGTTTGTGCGTGACTATTTTACTTCATCTGACAACACTTACAAGTTCACAAATTGAAAAACATGATGAAATAAAATGTAGTTCAGCTTGCTGAAAAGCAGTGGTATCCTTCCTCCATTCTGTGTCCAGATTTCCAATTCAAAAGGAATGCAACAGGCACGCAACAGGCACAATATTGGGGCATTTTTGGAAAAAGGACACTAAATGGATTTGAATCTAGCAATACATGTAATATTTCCTTCTTATTATTTATGTTTTTATGCTGGCATACAATAAATATCACCTCTAGGTACACACAAGCACCTGGTGCCTATTTGCTTATGTGTTGGTAATGGCACTCCAGCTTGGTTTTGGCTGCTTTTTTCCCCTCTGAGCGGCATAAACACTTAGAAAAGCTGGCTGCTGCTGCTCTCCACCAGCTCATGAGTTTCTGTGCCGTCACTTTAGATGGCCCTGGGGCTGCCACTGCTCTGCAGAGACCCTCCTTCTCTGCACAGACCCTCCACGGCACAGATGCCGGAGATCTCACCTCCCTGCTTCTTAACACTTGCTTCCATCATGTCGAGATTTTTAACCATTAAATGTAACCATTTTAAATTACCAAACAGGGTGATTATTAACTAAGATTAAAAATTTTAAATTACCCGCCCAGGGAGTGCCTCTCCCCTGGGATTTCTTTTCCCACCCATGAGGGGTCGTGCCCATGAGGACCGCGCTGTCCATGAGCCCGCAGTCACAGCCCGGCTGGGTTTGCCCCCATTGCCGTTCCTCACTCAGTAATTTTTTGTTTTGGTTTGGGTTTTTTTGTGCATATTCTTAGTAGTAAAGTGTAACCCCAGAGTCACCTGGGCAGTAATAATGCTCCTTGTGAAGAATAATAACACTCAGTATTTCCTAGGGGGATGAGGCAAATCTTATGCTTTTCAGTTCCAGCCCCAGACTGAAAAGAACATTTTCCCTGTATTGTGAAAACACAACAGCCCCACACTGTGAGACAAGCAGTACTGGGGCACTATTGGATATAATTATTTTAGTGATGCTCTTTGCCTCTGTTTTCAGGTGGATTGCAGAACAGTTTTTTGAGGCAAGGATAAGGATCAGTGCCTGTGTTAGGGCTGGGGTGAAGGCTGTAGAGAGGAAACAGGGACAGCACAGAGAGGAATATCTTCAGATGAGCTTTGCAGAGAATGAAGTGGCTTACCTCATTTTAGTTTCTCTGAAGGAATCATGACAAGTTTCTTGCTTCATTATATGGGTAGGGGTGTACATGTCCAGATGTATATACATGTTTATATATACATATAATAGTCTTGAATTGTTCTTAAAACTTTTCTCAGGGAAGAAGGTCTAATAAAAATCCAGCAGCTGGAAATTAAGGGGAAGGAAAGTCATCCAGGCTGTTTAAAATCCTAAGTCTCATTTATGGTCTCTTTTAAAACAGGCCGATTGAATATGTGAGTGTTCCTCATAATAAATAGATGTATTTTATTGGGCTGTCAGATTATCTCATGGGAAAGATACCAGAATCTTAAAAGCAATCATAATCTGGTTATCAGTTACAAACTCTATTGATTTATTTTTTTAAATGAAAATGTAAGTGGGAAGGTACAATATTTGCTTTTAAAAGATGACAATTTTACTGACTTGTGTGGGTTGAGAATAAAAGAGGCAGCTGATGGAAAGTCTGCAGATCTGACTGAAGAATCAAACAGAAAATTATTCCTGTATGAGCTGAAGCACAGACAAATAGCCCAGTTTGCTGTGTTTATGATGGCAGTTAGTGATCTGGGACCAGAGAGGAGGCAGGGATTAATAATATTTTATTGCTGTTTAGGGAAATTTTAAATGGAGCTGTTGTGATCCTTTACTGGTTAAAGCTTTATCAAGGAATGAGAAATGACTCTTCTAGATAGTGAGTGAAGAAGCAGGAACTTCTCACAGATGGGTTTTGCATATTGATTGGGAATTGGTACCTCTAGGGCTAACGTATGTTTATGGTGCAGGGTACAGGCACAGAAGACTACTTCATTAGGCAATTTTGAAGTCACATAGGCCAGAGAAAAATGTTCAGGAGAGAAATTTGCAGATCTGCAACACAGTTCAATGGGAGCCAAAGAAAAAGAGAAAAATAATAATAAAATTAACAACCCCCCAGATACATACTTAACTGCTGCTGGAATTGGTGTACCAGGGCTGGAAACTCATCCCAGAAATGTCAAGCCTAGACATTTCACAGATGCTTTTCTACTTCTATGGCAATAAGGAAGGAAGGAAAAGCAGAAAGTGTAGAATTAAGGACATAGAGAGTCCAATGATGAGCTGCCTCAAAGGATCCAGCAGTTCACTGTTTCTTTCCTGAGGTGTGGTGAGTCACTCCGGGAGGGAGAGCGTTTGTCTGCCATCATCCCATCTGACCTTTTTGGTCCAGTAAAGAGAGGGGACATAGGACTGTGCTCTTCTCTTGGCGTCCCCCCTCGTGACAATCTGTAGCTTTGTGGATTTGCAGGGAGAGAAGAGTGTCTGGTGGACCTTAGGTTTGTTTCAGTTCTCAGGAGGGGAGAGGGAGGGATATGGAGAACATGCACTTTTGGAGTGGGCATCTGCCAACCTGCAGTTGCTGGCTGGTGCTTGGGTCCCCAGGTACTGCCATCCAGCTCTGTGTGCCACAATTTCCATACAGACCCCATGGCTGTGTCTGGGTTTCTTTAAACTCAGCTTCCTCTCAGGCTTCTCAGATGATGGATTTAGTCATTACTATTTTGCATCCACTTACTCCTAGAACTGGGGTGGTATTGCAGAGTATTGAAGGAAGAGACTGCCTACAAGTCCTCTAAGGGAACCGCAACCTGCAGATCCACTGAAAGCCTGTTTTGCCTCTGAACTTAATTAATTATACTAGGACTGATGCAAGGCAGTGTTGAAATCAGTCTTCTATTATCCCATAGTCTGTCTGCTTCTCTGTGCAGCACTGTACACGGAAAAAACTCAAGCAGCCTCACTAGGACACTGAAGAAATTGGTATTTATGAACAAGCTAAAGAGTAAAAGATTAAGACAAAAAACTTCTCTCTAACAATTGCAGGCTGCTTCTTTTAATTACAATAACAAACCAAAATAAATTTGTGCCATTTAAAATGAGCTTGCTAGAAGCAAACAAGTGCATATGAGGCATAACGGCAAATAATAAGGATAGACTGCTGATGTATAATAAAACTTTTGGCACTTCTAGTTCATCTTTTAAATACTCCTAGAAGGAAAAGGGGTATCAAAGCAAAAAAAAAAAAATTGGGTGCCTTGAACCAATTTTTTTACTCTTTCAAGTGTAAAAAGCTGCAATTTGGGGAAAGCATAACATACAGAGGTTTATTTCCATTTCATACTAAAAACATATACAAATTTGCAAAAACACATATACAAATAATAAGCAGGTGAACATTAAACCAACTTAAATGGTGTATTTTCTACGGGTCTGGTTCCCTTTTTCCAGAGGTTTTATACCAGAAAATCCTTATTCACATCTGTGTATTTACATATAAAAAAAGGACATTTAAGTTTTTCACTTTTCTAGAAAAACCTAAAGACCCTTTGGCTGCCCAGATAAGAAGGGCCCAGGCAGCCTTTCCTTTTGTTTTAAAAAGGGTCAGCTTCTTGATTTTAGCACCTTGTGCCACTTCACAGGGGGAAGCAGCATGCCTTTCTGCAGAGAGCAGAAGACAGATACATGCCATAAAACTTAATCAGAATTAGCATCTCAAATTAAAGAAAAAGATATTTGAGTTTGTCGATAGCACCAGGCATGCAATTAGTTCCACAGATTTGGTGATATATTCATATGTTGGTTGATGAGAAGCTCTACATAACCCAACAATGTGCGCTCACAGCCCAGAAAGCCAACTGTATCCTGGGCTGCATCAAGAGATGCGTGACCAGCAGGTCGAGGGAGGTGACTCTCCCCCTCTGCTCCGCTCTGGTAAGACCCCACCTGCAGTACTGCGTTCAGCTCTGGGGGTCCCCAACATAAGAAGGACATGGACCTGTTGGAGCAAGTCCAGAGGAGGGCCATGAAGATGATCATAGGGCTGGAGCACCTCTCCTGTGAAGACAGGCTGAGAGGGTCGGGGTTGTTCAGCCTGGAGAAGAGAAGGCTCCAGGAAGACCTTACAGCAGCCTTCTGGTGCCTAAAGGGGGCCTACAAGGAAGCTGGAGAGGGACTTTTGGCAAGGGCATGTAGTGATAGCACAAGGAGTAATGGCTTTATACTGAAAGAGGGTAAATTTAGGTCAGATATTAGGAAGAAGTTCTTCACTGTGAGGGTGGTGAGGCCCTGGAACAGGTTGCCCAGAGAAGTAGTGGATGTCCCATCCCTGGAAGTGTTCCAGGCCAGGCTGGATGGGGCTTTGAGCAACCTGGTCTAGTGGAAGCTGTCCCTGCCCATGGCAGGGGGGTTGGAAATAGATGATCTTTAAGGTCCCTTCTAACCCAAACCATTCTATGATTCCATGACTAAAGTTCTTTTGTGACTCATACAAGAAATTAGACACATGTTTAACTATTTTGTAGTGATAGGACCAGGTAGCATTTCTTGAACCTCCGAGAGATTGCTGTTTGATGTAAATATCTGTGTTTGATTATGCTGGGTTAAAAAAGGGGAATGGGAGAACAAGCCTGATTTTGGTACTGCATTAGATCTCTGTTGTGGTTTAACCCCAGCCAGCAACTAAGCACCATGCAGCTACTCGCTCACTCCCCCTCACCCAGTGGGACAGGGGAGAGAATTGGAAAAAAAAGTAAGAAACCTGGACTGAGATAAAGGCAGTTTAATAGGACAGAAAGAAAGTAAATAATAATGATGTCAACAATAATAATAAAAATGACAATAATAATAATAATAAAAGAATTGGAATATACAAAACAACTGATGCACAATGCTCACCTCTTGCCAACCAATGCCCAGTTAGCTCCTGAGCAGCAATTCACTCCCCTGTCCTGGACAACTCTCACCAGTCTATATACTGGACATGGTATAGAATACCCCGTTGGCCAGTTTGGGTCAGCTGCCCTGGCTGTGTCCTGTGCCAACTTCTTGTGCCCCTCCAGCTTTCTCGCTGGCTGGGCTTAAGAAGCTGAAAAATCTTTGATTTTAGACTAAACACTACTTAGCAACAACTGAAACTATCAGTGTGTTATCAACATTATTCTCATCCTAAATCTAAAACATAACACTTTACAAGCTACTAGAAAGAAAATTAACTCTATCCCAGCTGAAACCAGGACAACCTCAAAGATAAATTGTACTTTCTTTTTAAAAATTCAAAATTGCAATGAGACCTGATCTACAGAAGCAGTGTCAACAGGGGTGTGTATCTGCAATCAGGTAACAAATCCTAAAGTTTCTTTGATACAATATTTAGCATAAATCCAGGCTTATACTACAGCAAGAATTTACCACTTTGGGACGAAATGTTATAAAAAAAAATTTTCAACATTATGACTTACAGTTTTATGTTCTTTTTAAATTAAGGAACAGCTGCCAGCTGATGAGAATTTTGGTAGATTATCATAAATTTTTTTAAGTGAGAGGTCTCCTAAAGAAGCTCTCTGGAAAGATAACTTTTAAAATCAGGACAGAAACATGATGTAAAGGGGGATGGACTAATAAATTAGGAAATGCTCTGCAGTAAGACTCTACTGGTACTTCTCCCAAGGGATGAGGCCCAAAGAAAAGCCAAAAAAAGAGGAGGAAACCATTTAGCACAAACCTACGCAAGTGAAAAAAACTCAAGTAGCCTAGAAGCAGGTACAAGGCAAGGCAGCTGTTGCCTAATGTGCTGAAATTAGGCAGGTTGGCTTCAGAGTACAACCACTTAGGTAGCACTCTAAGAAGTAAAACGTTGAAAGCTTAAATGAAGACGGTAAATGAATTCCTGCCCTGCAAAGGCAGAAAATGTGGTTAACTGTGGTTAGCCAGGCTGGGATAAACCCTGACTGGTACTGCCAGGAGTACTGATACAAACCTGACCCCGGCCACCCAGCTCTCTGGAGATCTTCATGCACCCACTTTGTCGCTGCCATTTCAGAGCTGATCCCTAAAAATGAGGGATGGTCTACTGGTCTTTATGAAGTCTTTCCCCTCCAGGCTGTAGGTGCCGGTGGGTGGGAGGCACTGGCCTGGCAGTATCTTCCATCTCACAAAGCACTGAACGAAAACCCTCTTCACAGGGCAGAACTTCATCCCGACGCTGATGTGGCAGGGAAGGCCCAAGGAGAGGTGATGCTCTCTGCCCACTCAGCCTCTGCATCAGCCCTGACATGGGTAGCATGTGCTTAGGGATGTGAAACATGGGTGCATTGGTTCCACTACCAGTGGGTGGTGACCCCACGGGAGATCCCAGCATTTCCGTGCTCCATCCTCACCTGTTGGTCAGCAGGTCTTCCTTGATTCTGATGTTACAGGATCTGGCACTTCCTATGCAAACCACTGCGTTTTCAGCAGTGGAATGAACACTGGTATTTCAGAGGGTTTTGTGGATTTTCAGTAAGAGTAAACCAGGTGTGGGGATGAAGTGTCAACTCGAGGGAGTGCTTGCTTGCTTGCTTTTTGTAACCTACAGGTGGTGTTAGCTCTGTACCTGAAAAGCACCTTAAAAGCATTGGCTCAGGGAGACTGATGCATAAACCAGCAGCTTTTTCTTGCAAAACCTCATCTTCCAAAGCAAATTTCATCTTAACTCAAACAGTATTTTTTTTCAGGAAAATAGTGCTATCTGTCATGATTACATTTGGCAAGCCTCACTAACTTTACAGTTGTTGTTTAGAATCACAGTGTTGGCCAACATGATACAATCGTAGATGCAAGTCTCTTTATTTCATAGAGGAAACAGCTTTGAAATGGCAAATGAAGTTTGGCAAATTTTGGCAACTACTTTAACAGTGAATTATTACTGAAAATATTCTTTTGCTATGCAATTACTCTGTTTCCCATGAGAACTCCTTCTGATCCAGCTCAGGGACAGCAGATGCAGTAGTACCACTTTTGTAAGCTAAGGCAAAGCCTCGGTCAAGTATTAACAGACATCTACAGCTGTCACCTAAGCATTGACTGATTTAAAATAATTATTCTTTGCATACTGAGCATTTGGCAGGCTGAACTGAGATGCTTAGATTGTGTGATTGATTTCCATTTCTATGATAATCCAGTGTTTGTTCAGTCTTGCCTCCTGTTTGATGCCAGTGATAGGTATTTGGGCTCCAGTTTTCCCTCAGCCCTCTCTGTATATTATGCGTACAAGAGTTGACATTGAAGTTTGGTTTGTTGCTTGGAGACAGCTGCAGGGACGCACAGTGGCATAAATCACACCTGACTCTGTTGCTAAGGAAATAAGACTGTCTCCTGCTTTTCCTTCAGGCCTTGCAATAACAGAAGCAAACAAAATTTGTATTCAGGATATTTAAAATATTGCTTTAATTTAACAAAAGTGAAAAGGAAACTACATAATGCACATCTGTAACAGCTTTCCTGGGGAACAAATACAGCATTTTCTTTCTTCTGGAGGTGATTACTGGAAGCACAGGATTCAAACACATTGTGTGATGGAGGAGAATAGTTAGACACAATCTGGATTTGGGGCATAAAAACTCAATAAACTTTTTGGAGGGTTTTTTAACTTGCAGAGTGGTGCCTGCTGCTCACCATAATGTTTAGGGAGCTTCAAAGAAAAAAATAAGAAATCTTTGGTACCAAAAGCCTGACTGTAAACATGAAAATTGGCCTTGAGAAGCTGGTTTTTCCTTCAGGAATACCATAAAAGAAAGAAATTTGTCAAGCTAATGAAGAATCACAGATGCATACTTCAGTTGTCCTTGACAAAATGCTCGTTAAAGAGTTAGCTGAGCAAATATATTTGGGGAACAACAGAGAATCTGTGAAAACATTTTTCAGTCTCTCCCATCGCTCTGTTAGGCTTCTGTCCAAAGAGGAAACTGGGAAAGCAGCATGAGCATGAAGGCTGGTCATATGGACCTACTGCTGCGGCTGGTCCCTCAGAGCAGTGGGAAGGAGTCAGGCATCCTCTGCTCTGAATTATTCTCTCCCCATGTTGAAAGCAGCTTGCGAATATCTACCATTTTGTAAACACCACTTCACAACGTGCAGCATATGTTACTTTGCCCCTTTTCAAATAAGGCAAAGTTTCTCGTCTTTTATCCTTTGCAAAATCCATATAAGTCCCCAATCAGCACAGCATACCAAGTCTATGTGCTGCATTGTGTGGAAACAAAGGGAAACACATCCTTGGAAGCTTTACTCTTGAGAGGTATCAAGAGGTTTAGAGACACCTAAACATTTAGAGTCTGTTACCAGTACTGGCACTGTTTTGCAGGTCTCATGATTATTTCTTTATGTCTCATTTATTTATTTTGATTTATACAACCAATAAAGGAAGAACCTATCCCTGTCCATAAGCGTTCCTCATAACTTTTGAGATGTGTCTTAAACTTCCCAAGCTTTATCAGACAAATCACAAGCAACAACATTTATTCCCTCTTGTGAAGCTTTTACAGATGCCAGCTTAAATGCTCATTGTTTAACCTCCTGAGAAGTTTTGCCTTCAAAATTCAGGAAACAGAGCTGGCCTTTGTAGGCTTGCCCAGAATACCTTTCTTTAGGTGAAACAAAAATGTTGAACAATACAAATCTTTCTCTGTAATTCCTCTGCTCTGATGCAGGGCACAGCTTACGGCATGAATGGCTTGTCCTGGTGATGATCGGTGGAGGGTCAGGTGGATGGTGGTTCCTGCAACTTTTCCCACGATGGGGGACTTTGGAGGTGTGGGAGCCACTAAGGCAAGATGTCGAAATGCCAAAGCAAAAACCTGCCCAGGATTTCACATGCATATTTAACCACCTGAATACTAGTATGCTAATCATTCCTTCAGGTTATTAATTTGCGTTGCATTAGTGAGTAGAGGTCCCTATTAGCGTGTCACTGTGAACAACACCTGAAAGAAATAATTTACTACTATAGTAAAGAAAGTGAACTGCAAGGAGAGGGAATAGTGAGGAAACAGTGAGGGTCAGTGTAGTATATAATGCTGCCAGGGCGTCTGCCTAACCATTACAGTGTGTTTTGTAGGTGCTGTGCTGTAAGTGGATTACAAGAAGAAATTAAAAGAAATTACTATTCTTTCTCCTGCCCTCTTATCTCTCGCAGACACAGGCAGTTTTAGCAGACAGATTCATTGCCTTTTCATACTTACGTTTTAAATATTTTCTTTATAAGTACAAGAAATGCCAGAATTTCCTTCTGTATCTAGCAAGACTTCCTTTTTTCAAGAACTAGGTGCAAAGTAAAAGGACGTTCAGATTATACCAATGTACTTTCGTGATGATTTGGTTTTCTGAAGGTATTGTTCCTTGGCTGGGAAATGATTTATCCACTGCTGGCACACACACAGCTTCTGAAATCCTTTGCTCTTATATTTTTCTTAATTATCCTTCTTCATTGTCCTAGAGCTCCTCTCCATGCAGCAGAAAGAAGGTGGCACTTTAAACCAATCCCAGCTGAACTTCCCTAACTTACTGAAAGTTGTTCAAAGGGCTTCTCCCAGTAAAGAGAATTTCTAGAATATTTTATAGTAAGAAGTAATAGTGAATAGAGTTGGGGAGGTGACTAATAGATAGTCTTCTCTCTGAGTGTTGAAATCTCCCTAGCACAGGTGATGCACCATGTCCCAGCTGGTCTTCCAACTTCAAATGTGCGTGCATGAAGCACGTTTCTCAAACCAGCTTTGCTCTTCCCAGAGCCAGTAGATTTTCAAGGTACTTCATTTGCCTTCTGGGATGCTTTGGTTTGGAGGATTAAGGACATCTGTCTCCACACAGGTCAAGAATATTTTCAACCTAGAATCCCAAGTTTATTTCCAGGGAAGAAGAATGATGCAGGTCAGTGTGTATTTCTGACTCTCATTTGCAATGGAGAAAGTAGCTCCTGCTTCTCCTCCTCCTTCCACAACACTCTGGCTGTTTAGCCAACAGTGTGACTTGCAAAACTCTGGCAACATCCCAGGGAAAGCCAAAACAGCACTCATGAAGGCTGGCTCCCTCACGCTCGACACCGAGCCTCCCACTGACTTCAAAGGGGCGAGGATTTTACCCACTGTGTCTCCTCAGTCTGTGTGTGATTCAAGTCGTTTATCATCCAGGCCATTCACAAACATCCCACTGCCTCTTCCCTTTCAGCAGTGGAAAATTCTTCCAAAAATGAAATTCTAAAAATGGGACAGAGTTTTGCTGGCTTTTTCGCTTCACATGGCTAGTGGAATAACGCATCAACACTCCTCTTTCTCAGATGGCATATGCTTAATATAACAGTGAGGAGACCTTAGCAAGTCTATCTTTACAATTTAGCTCCTGCTAAATACCATTTCCATACAGAGATTTAACAACAAAATAGTTATGCCCTGCATCAATGTACATTTTCTTCCATTCATAAATACGTATTGTCTGATTTTGATATGCTTACATATGTACACTTGCATAGCTCTGTTGATTTACGTAGAACTGCATCTCACCACACCTCAACCCAGAAAGAATCCTGTTAAAATGCAAGGCTACTTAAAAACCTGCAAACTGAACCCAGCACTTAAAATTACACCGATTAAGCCAATGTAAATACCCCGTTTTGTTCTGCCACCGTGCTCTGCTCAGAAGGGTCTTTTCATTTGTCTGGAGAGCGATGAAACCAAACACCAGGCTTCTTTTCTCCCCAGCCTCCTCCTCTTCTCCAGGTCTATCTGCACCTCCTTCGTTTCATGGTGCCCTTGCTGGTGCTGGGGGCTGCCCTGACAGCAGCTGCGGACACAACCCAGCCGTCCCCTGGATCTCCAGAGCCGGGCTCCCTGCCAGCCCCAGCAGCTGAGGAGCTTTCTCTGCACCGCAGCCTGCTGACACCACATTCCCAGCACCGCTCCCACCAGCCTCCTCCCGAGGCCAGTTTAGTTTCGTGCTCAGGTATGCGGGCTTCATAAAGCTGGAATTACCACGAGGAAAACACCCTGGATCTCCCCTGAGGTGAAAGAAAACAGCACGTGCACTGGCTGGATTAAATTTCTGCTTTCCACAGCAGCAGAAATTGGAAATCTGTTGCTTTGCACACACAAGAAAGGGTATTTCAATGAAGTTTGTATGTCTGTGTGCAGATTGCTGCAGAATTCTTTTGCTTTTTGTTGTCTTGTCTGTGTGGGCCCCCATCAACCTCCACAGAGTCTGCAGCCGGCATGAGGAAGAGCAGATGCTGCACATTATAGCACAGTCGTGCTCTAACCGGCTCAGCCCTTGCAAAAACACGCGTTGAAAGCAGCAGGATCGTGGAAAGGACATGCAATATTTACTGCTGTAAAGGGCTGCTTTTCCCTAATGCCCCAAAAACTTGTAACGAGAAGACTGAATATCTGAAAAAAAGCAGAACGACTAAAAGAGCAGATGTATATCAAGGCAAAGTGATGGTACGCCGAGTTCAGGCTATGGGTAAAGGAAAGGAGCTGCCCAGCACTGTTGTGGGAAGCATGGTGGCTTTGTTTTGCTGTCAGAGCACCGCTTTGGATTTGCAAGTGATACTTCAAATTTACACTCCACTTTTAATGAGATATCTTTCTCCCCCTAAAA
The DNA here is from genome assembly GCA_035590195.1 of Aviceda cuculoides. Lineage (NCBI taxonomy): Eukaryota > Metazoa > Chordata > Aves > Accipitriformes > Accipitridae > Aviceda > Aviceda cuculoides. Next base: position 67,181,479 of record JAVJGG010000074.1, read on the forward strand.
AAAAAAAAAATAAAAAATCATCTCTAGTGCTTGCAGTGGACATTGTGGAGGTAAGGCATGAACAGCCGCACTCCCAGCCCCAGTGCTGGTCCTGCTGGCAAGGACGCAAGCACTGCCTTTCCCTCCAGCTCCTCATCCCAAACGGCCCCATCCCTCCCATCACTGTCCTGCTGGGATCCATCACCCCTTGTTTGATTTAGTTGATGGCAAAAGATGACTTTTGAAGGGATGATTTTAATTTGTCCAGCGTGTATTTTTCAACAGGGCTCTGGATGTCAGGAAAAAGAAACCACAATTTAAGGTCTTGAATCCAAAAAGCAGGTGCTGAAACCCTCTTTGTCAGACTATGACCATACGTAGGTCCTTCAGGGGATCAAGGTCTTACTCTGATTTCCAAGCTACTGCATCCAGCAAAAAACAGTTAAAAATTGGTAAAATGGGAGAACACTGCTAAAATACTGGCAGGCTGTGAGGAGCACCCTATTAAAGCTGCAACCTGTATGAGCTGCTGGAAGCATGCGGCACTAGCAGCGCGTTGGAGGGTGGTTTGCAGGCAGACCAGCGGGAGGAGGCTGGTCAGACACCTTTTGCCCTTTGCGTTCGTTTATGGTGCTTGTGGGCTATGTGGGGAGAAGCCGCTGATGGCCTTTTTAATCCTGGTCTTTCCCAAGAGAATTAGGCAAATATTTTACAGTTTAGTGGTTAAAATGTGTGACTTTATGGTGCAAAAAATAATGAGTTTTAATCTTAAGGGGATTGTATTTTTATTAGGAATTCTTCATATCTTTTATTCGCTTAGTGTCATACGGATCATTACATTTTCAAACTTAATTATCTTTACAATCCAAAGCTGTGCTGCGTTTAATGAAACTGTTTTTAACAGCTTTTCATTCTGGTAGCAAGTTGTGATGCACAGCAATTAGGACCCAATCCTGTGGGCAGAAAATTCTTTTGGAAACTGATGCCTGATTTCCAAGTTCTAGCTAGAAATATTTACAGCCCTTTTGAATGGTTCATTAGGTACAGTGCGGTCAGGCAATTAAGGTCTTAGGTGCATAATTTAATTTGCCATGTAGGTCAAGGGTGAGGCAGCAATTCAAAGCAGAAAGAAGCAGAGCAGAGTCCACAGGAATTGGAAGTAGCTGGATGGCAGAGGGACAAACGGTCTGTGAAGGAAAAGCAAGACCAGCTCTTCCACCCCATTGCCCCATGGGATGGAGGTCCAGGGGCAGAGGTAAGCCCCAGAACTTGGCCTCTACCTTTTTGGTGGTACTGCCACCCTTGGACATCAACCCTCTCCATGTCCTTGGGGCATTCTATCCCTCTTTTCGTTATCGCCCACTTTTTCCATTCACTTTTTCTATCCCTCTTTCTCTCTCACTTCATTTTCTTGAGCTGGAAGAAGAAATATCCCTGCTTTCAGGTAAGATGTTTTATGTTCTTGCATAGGATATTACCTTTGAGCAACGACCACATAGCATTCCTTAACACCACAAGATGGAGTGGAGCACACCATGGAAACACTAATTTCCCACAATTAGTTGCCACCTCTGTTTCTCTAGCGTCTGTGCCGACCTCTTTCTACATCTTCCTCTACAGAAGCCAGGTGCACCACCCCTTTCTTTGGGGTTGAGACACTGCCCTGCATTCTGTACTACCCGACGTGCAAATACTAAGCTGGAAAAACTGCACTGCTTACACCAATCATGGGGGGTGTAGAATTAAAAGGGAACATTATCGCTCATCCTGTCAGCAGACACTGACAGCAGCCTGTGGTATGGGGCCAGCATACCAGTTCAAGCAGTGTGCTGAAATCTCATTGGTCCTGCTGACTATTTTCAACACCTTCTGGGAGTGCTTCATTACCATGCAAGCAGCAAGAGCCTGTTTGGAACGCCTCACACACGAGGCAGAAATGCGACTTTCATGGAACGTGACTCCAGTTGCCAAGAGTAGAACTGACCGCTGTTAACACTTTACAGCTCCTCTCGGAAAGTCTGTGTGTCATGCATTATCCTTTCTATTTAAAAATAGAAGACTTTTCACCTCCAATGGATTAGGATATAAGTACAGTAGATGTGTCAGCTTTTAACCAACTGATACTAGTTTTCCATCCAAGGGATCCAAATCCCAGTGAATTCAGTGGAGTATTTTCATTATCTTCACTGATTTTGGACTATTCTTCAATGGGGACAGAAATAAAAATAATTTGTTTATTATTGCCTAATATTCATTGCTTAAGCAGACATTATACATTTATTTGATTTCTTTATTTTCTCATTTAATGCAGTTCCTATTTCTTTTAGCCTCTTCTAAGTAACATTTACTACAGACCGTGAATGGTTTGACTGATGTTTGCTCTTTTAAAAATAATCCTACAGCAAAGAAATAGGAACTACGTAATAGTGCATATGTGCTGCTCAGTCAGAGCCAAGATCAATTACAAGATGTCATTCTGAATATCTTGATGGTAAAGAAACAGTTGTAAAATCTGAGTGTCCCTTTTTATAGCACATAATTTCCATACTTTAACAAATTAAAAAGTACTTTACTATCTATTTAGAAACACTATTCTCCTCTTCTCGCTCAGTTGCTGAATATCCTGCCCAGTAGGTCTGAACTACGTCCTAAAGGGGTGACACGTACAAACTGATTGAATCTTCTGTTTCTGGTGGTCCACTGTAAAATCCTGCAAGAACTATCCACTTCTGATTATCTCATCCACTTCATTCCTGTTACTTTCACTGATTTTTCTTTGTATGGTTTTGTCTTTTCTTACCACTGTGTGATAACATATAAATATTGTCAATGAAAATCGTTCTTCTCTTGACGTGGTTCTGGCTTGCATTTTTAACAGTTTTGATGCTGCCTTGAATATTCCCAATATGTCTATGCTAGCTACAACCCCAAAGGTAAGATCCCAACATCCAGACAATCTGAATTCTTCTGGAGTGTGTTGTCTATTATCATATTGCTTTTTAGTTAAGATTTTAGTTAGACTGGTCAAAATTTTCTATTCATACAAAGGGCTCTGTTTTCTGACAAAACTAAGTAGAGTCATGGGACTACCTGACTGCCTTGAAAACTTTTTATTCTTTTTTTGCTGCTGCTGGAAAACTTAAAAGTTAGGAGGGGAGAGGCTGGTTTGGGGCTTTCAACTCTATTTTTTTTTAACCAAAGGTAGATATTTTCATATTGATAGTCTTTTGTGACCACGTCAACAGTACACTGGGTGGCTACATGGATTATGATCAGCACTGGAGCTTGCTTCTGCATTGCCTGTGGTAACTCCACCACTAAACTAGCTCATTTAGCTCTTGGTTTTGGTAAAACACGGTTTTCTACCTTGAGAATGTGCAGAAATTCAAGTGCTTGAGTCAAGCCTTCTCTGCAAGTTCTTTGCCAAGCTAAATGTGGGGCCTTCGAGTCACAGAGACACTTGTGCATGACAAAATGTTCATGCGCTTCTATAGAAAATTTTTAAACATTGTCAGGTCTGTTTAGAAATAAAAAGCAACCTCTCACCCTTCCCTGTACCAAAGCTGCATACTTTGCTGTGGTCTTATAGAACTGGCTAGAAAATAGGGCTTTTCATGTTCTGCCATCGCTGTTCTCTGTAATGCCATTAGAGTCTTTGCAGTAATGCCCACATAACCAAACTTGTTTGTTTTTAACCAGGTGAAAAAGTAGCCACTGCTGTGGTTTTAATCAAACTTCTTTTAGGTGAGACATAGTATGACTCTGCATGACAAACTTAGAAAAGAAAAAAACAAACCAAACCTTCTTCCAGAAACCTTGGAAGTAATCTTCAGAAAGGAGTAGCTATGGTGAAATTTGTTTCCACCTGAGGACTGGGTACAAATATTATCATTCATCCTTTAGCCTCTTTATTTCAAGTTTCCAGAATTTGATTAACTATAACAAACTGTCTTTTTATACACTTTAATTATCTTATTCTGTTCTACCAGTAGATGTAGTATGCATTTTGGACTTGATCTTTATTTGCATTAAGATACATATACTCCCTTGGGTCCTCTGTATGTTATTGTAATGTCTCTGCTTTGGTTGTAAAGTATGCAAGTAAAAACATATGTCGAATCTTTATATTAAGCCATCATGTTCACAGTCTCAGTAGTTCACAACAACAAAGAGCGGGGATAACACTGACACCCTGACATTTGTCAGAACAAATACGGCTCCTTCTCAGACTCAATATCAGCACTAGCATGGATGCTCAGATTTTCTTAGTAAAGAATAACAAATCAGAATGCAGAATGAACCACATTTTCTTTTGCTTAAAAAGCAGAAACAGACATATTCTTTCCCATAAAATGAAGAAAATACTATTCACCCTATTTCTACAAGCCTTTTTTCTGTCTACTCAGCAATTTTGTAAGCTGTTTTGACACGACAAATACTGCTAAATAGAGATTGCTTAACGAATGCAAAGCAAGGTTGTCAAAGTAGCCAGGTAAAGTATGAAATGACAACAAAAATACTTGTCACTTCTTTACCCATGTCGTCATTTAAAAAATGATCTCAATCAGTCTACTTATTTCGACTCTTTAGGATTTTATGTGCTTGTCTTACAGATTAAAAATTACTTTTTACACCTGTTAGCCAAGAGGAGTAATAAAGTTGGGAATAACAAGGATCCATGGCATTCTCAGGTAACAAGAAGATAATTGGGAACTCAGCTGCAAACAACTAGAAGAGCTTTGCTGCCCAGATGTGACTTGATGGTGTCACTTAAAGCCATGAGAGTTGCAAACATGGGAAGGCAGCCAGGATTTGTTCTGAAAAACCTCTATTAATAGAAACGGGCAGTAAGAAGGAGAAAGAGACCAAACCTCAGAAGCAGAATCCACTGAAAAACTTCAAATATTCAAACAATAGTAATTCTTCTGTTCAAAGCCTCATTCCGAATTCAGTAACAACAGCTTTAGAGTAGCCTCTAAATAAATCAGATATAATAGCAAAATTATAGAGAGACAATGCCCCATTAAGCCATTTTTTCTTTTACCTTTCAGAGTGGAATGTATTCTATGTAATTTAGAGAAAGAGATCCTGTTACTCCTTTGTTATTCACATGATCAAATTAGATGCCAAGGAGATATGAAAATGCAAAGTATCTGACTGTTAAAATGACAAAGTGTAACAGTGAATGTTTACCATTATAATGCTAATTTTTAAGAGAATAAAAACAATGGAAAGCCTTTTCTAAAAATGACATTAATTTTGAGTGCTGAAGCGACATTCCTACTGGCTAAATTACTCTGTTTTTCTGTTCCATAGAAGCAGAGGTGTCACTATTCATCCATGCTGTTATAGCTTCAGACTGAAGAGAACACAATACATGATGAACAGATCGTGTGATTTCAATTTTCCTTCTCTTCATGCCATCTTCAGTGAGCTCAGCATTGCTGTGAATAAAAGAGCAAAGATGGTATTTTTCAGTATCTTGGCACTGCCTTTCATTTTCATTGTACCTGGCCTCTCCTAAGATTTTAGAGTATCTGATTCTTGGAATCCTCTTTCTTTGACAGTTCAGACTTGTTATCCGTAGGGATTTCAGTAATTTGTCCAAAAACGTGATTTTTATTTTTTTTACTCTTTTTAAATAGGAACAAAAGTTTGTATGGACGCTCTGATTTTGATTTAGAGGCTGACATTGTTTATAAATTGGTTAAAATTAGTAAAACGGCAGGTTCAAGCTAAATCATAGTAAGCTGTTCTTCAATCAAGACATGCAAAGAGTTTGCTGTTTTTTATTAAACTCTTCACAAGCAGATACATAGATAAGTGTTGCAGTTTCAAACCACTGAAAAGCTCCCAAAGCTACCTTTTTATTTTAAGGCAAAGCTTCCACATAAATGTTTCTCCAGGCTGCTGTAGAAACGTTTCCTACTTTCTGACCCCTAAAAGCTTCCTCTCCTATCCCACTTCTCTCCAAATTATTTAAGCCTGCATTCCCACAAGTTTACACAGACCCAGTGACAGATTTTAAGCCTGCTATCTTAGCAGTTACAATGCATTAGAAACAGAGGCAAACCTCTTCAAACATGATTAGTGTGAGACATGTTAGAGGGGGCTGTTCTTTACAAAGCAGAGTATCCATGGTTTGAAAATCCAGACTATGAAGAATCTTACTTTGGGCACTAAAACAAAGAGAAGAGGATACAAAAGCTCTAATTACTTGTGGAAGCAAAGGCCAACAAGTTTCTAGTCGGTGCAGAGAGGGATGTTTACAGTTCTCCAGTAAAGTAGAAAGCATTACTGAGAGACCTGGAACGATATCAGATAGTTTAGGCTTTATTATACATAATAATACATTTTAAAATGACAGCATTTTGCAAGTATTTATTTTGCTCTGAGCTACACCCAAAGCTTTAGACACTGGAAGAGATCAACAACAGTATTAACAACTAGTTTAACCTTTCAAAAAGCTGTGTACTTCAGTTTTATCTCAGGAAAGTTAGAACACATAGCAGGGTGGATAAAAATTCAGCATCAGTTTTCCAGGTAACCAGTGCAATCCATTAATAACTTTGCCACTTACACTGATTTGATCCAATCATGTTGATAAAAACATTAATTACTCCTTGCTTGAATGCTCTTCAGAATTCTTGAATTTTTTTACTGTAATTTCTTCCTGTCCTTTGAAGATGATGTAAACTAACATCTTCCGTCTTTAGGTCCTGAGTTGGCTTTATGTCTTTGTATCCAAAGTGTGGATTAGTCTCTTTTTTTTTTTTTTTTTTTTTTCATGTTTACTAATACTAGTGACTTTGGAAGTAGCAGATTAGCATCCTAATAGGCAGGATGTAATACTGCAAAAAATTAAACCTGTCTCAGTGACTGTTTGTTTACTCCTCTCCCTTTTTCATGTACTACTTGATTCAGATTGGACATCTGCTCCAAGGTCAACCATATTTCCCCAGTCAAATCCCACCTTAAGTGCTATTTCTATGGCAAAAGTGACTCAGCAAAATTTGCTTTATTTAAATACCTCAGAAATATTCACTCATTTTTCAAGAAATCAGTCCTTTATTTTGTGGCTGAAGGAAGAGCTTTTCTTCACACTTGCTTTGGAAACATGGACAGAAAAAGAGGGCTATTATTAGTTGTTCCCTGCATTTTTATTTCCAAAGCCAGCTGTTACAGAAGATGTTGTGTGGGAACACAAACTACAGGACCACAGCTGACCCTCCTAAGAATTCAAGGTGAACGGATAGTTGATCCTGGCTGAGGCATGGCTCTCTCCAGGCCCTGTTTTTGGCAGATCTACCAGGTGAACTTCCACATGGGTATCAACAACTTTTATAAAAAACAGTCACAAGTCATGCTGAAGTCAAAAGATCAGGCTTGTTGTAATGGTTCAAGGTGGCTCACAGCGCTTTATCAGGTTCATTCGCTCACTGATCTGGAGGCAGTAATGTAAATGCTTTGTTAATGCCAACACTTAAGATGCTTCTCCAAAGACGGTTAGGTTGGGAATGAGAATGGAAGAATGCTGCCTTGGATCATCCTCAACGGGCGATAAAAAATCAGTGCCAAAAAAATCAGAGGTCGCCAAGGGGCGTTCAAGTAAGGAGCGATGTTTTTTTAATGCCAGTAACCCACTGAAAAAGGAGAAGTTCGCACCAGCGGCGGACAGGCCTGCCCCGGCAATCAGGCCCAGCGGAGCAGGCTAACTAATTTCCGCCAACTAATGGCCAAGGCCAGGGCCGCTACTGCGAGGTCTCGGGGCCACCCGGGGGAACAAAAGCCCGCCAGTGCCGCCATCCCAGGAGCAGTGGCCGCGGCCCAGCTCTCGGTTGGGCTCTGCTGCCTCCACCCGACCGGGCCGGGGGGGCGGCGAGGGGCTTCGCAACCGGCCGGCGGGAGGGGGGCACGTCGCCGGGTGCGAGGGGCCCGGCTGCGGCTCCC
>JAVJGG010000074.1:67197876-67216725 GCA_035590195.1 Aviceda cuculoides
GGAGTCACCATCCTTGGAGGTATTCAAAAGACGTGTAGAATGTGGTGCTTAGGGACATGGTTTAGAGGTGGACTTGGCAGTGTTAGGTTAACAGTTGGACTTGGTCTTAAAGATCTTTTCCAAACTAAATCATTCTATGATTCTGTGATTTCAGTGATTAATAGTTTGTGCACTTATTTTCATGTATTTATGCTTCTGATAGAAAACCATACCAGTGCTGCATATGTTTGCACAGCTAGACCACTTGGGGTCATGTTTCACATTTTTACAGTAACTTTTATAGTCTGTTTCCTTATTGGATGTAGATAGGTAGCAAAGAAATAGTTTGTGCTAAGAAGTGGTTGGTTAATCTGGAGTTCTGAAATGATTATTTTTTTTTCCCTACATTGGCTACATGGAAGAACAGCTAAACAACAAAAATATAAATTGCAGCTTATAATACCAATAGTAACCCCTCCTTAAACTGTCATCTGTCCAAAATGCTTGTGGCAAAGCTGAAGATCTTTCTTCCCTTGTAGATTAGTGCCTGATAGATAGGGACTAAATGCTGAAAGGTGCTGAGTGCTGCCAGCTGCCTTGGAAGCTGAGAGTCCTCAGTCTTCTGTTAGCTCAGGTCCAAGTATCCGAAGAAAATCATCACTGTGCGATGTTCCTACTGTTGCAAAATGTCATAGCCACTTAAAAGTTGTTTTTCTGGAGGTGAAAGGGAATATAGTTTCCTCTGTTTGGGAGTCCAGATTTGGTCTTTTTCTATTTTAAAAGCATCTCACAGTTTTCACTGCGATCTAATTTAAAGCAAATCACTACAAGAGTTTTCTGATGTGTTGCCAACTTTTAAAACATTTCTGTTCATATTAAATAAAGTTTAATACTTGCTTCATCTAATATCTTATCTGGTTAGCTCGCATGCCTCATGCTTAAATACTTCGTCTTAGTGTTTCAACTATGAAATAAAACCTTGCAGAATAGCTAGAAAAAGAGAAAGGGATGGGGGGGAAATGGATTTCCTTAGCTGTGGTTCCAGGCTTTGCTCCCCTCTGTGTGTGGCAGAATGTTTCAGATGATTGGAGATGTATGACATGCTGCTACTATGAAGGTGACAACTATCCACAAAGTTTATTGGATTATAAATTTTGCTTGTGATTTTAAAAAGCTAGGATAAAGGGCACTGAAATAACGTGGCCTTTAAACAAATTCTGTAGCTCTTCTTTTTTTTTTTTTTAATGAAACAAACCCCAGTGAGATGAATAGTATACTTCATGCTTTACCTTGTTGTTGTGCTATCATCCACAATGTATTTGTGTTTCGATAGAAGATTTAAAAAAAAAAACTTATTAAACATTTGGCATGTATTTATACTTTGGCAGCCATGCAAACTTGGTTTTAGAACTACGAAGGGTTGCTAATCTGGGACTTAAGTCAGAGTAGAAAAAATGTACATTACATGAGTTATGTGTAGTGCTATGCAATGAAACTGTTGGCATAGGGCCTCAAAGTGTTTTAGGTTGTTGGTTTTGCTAAACCCTTTTGTTAAAACTTTGTATTTTTCAAAAAATATACACTTTAAACTAGTATGGATGTTCACACCAAAGCCAAATTATATGTTTGTACATGTCCTGAACCAGCGGGTGACTGGAATTGTCTTCTTGTGTTTCACTCAGATGCCTGCCATCAAAAGGTAGAAGAGAAACAGAGAAGTCTTAGTCATTTTCATCATCCGTGACGCTGCTGTATGGTCTTAAGAAAGCTGTTAGAAATCTCTGCCATGTTTTCTTCTTTGTAGACTGGGGTTGGTAATCTCAAGACTGAGCTACTGATACTGAGGCTGGCCTGGTTCTTAGGAGGAGGGCTGGGTTTGGAAGCGTGCCCCATGGGTTGTGGAACATATTTCACTGACCCCTAGGCAGTGCTTTGGGAGAAAAGCAGTTTGCTTTACACTGCAAAGCGCACACAAGCTTTGGTGGAGTGCTATTCTCCAGCCAGGTGAATGCTACCCAGAAGTTGCTTTGTCAGCAGAGGAGAAGTTTGAGTAGATACTGGTTCTAGTTAGCACAGGAATCCCAACGTTTGCCATTTTAGGATTAGTTTTATTTCTTTCTGTTGAAGCCGTTAAATTTTGCAAGACTGTTTGTTCTAGTTCTGTAGATAATGTTCACAAATACTGTCTCAGAAACCATGCAATCCAGGAAGGTGGCGTTCCTTATATATCACATATGCGGATTCATGTTCCCATCATGTGATCCAAAAATGTGAGTCTTTTGCATTGGTTCCCTCAGACTTGAAGTGTCTGCTTTGACATCTCAAAAGTGGCTTAACTGTGTATGATGGACAGATCAAGAGATCACTTTGAAGCTACTGGAGAAGACATCTGCCAGTTGCTTTTTCCATTGCTGGAAAGCAAAGAGGACTCTATTGGCGCTCTGTATTGCAGTGCAGTAGGAGTGATTCATTAGTGCACTGGGGTGAGCTGGAGCAGAATGAAGCTGGTTTAAGCTGGTTTTGAGCAGAAATTCCCTGGTTATCCTCAGCCACAAAAAGGGGGAGGAGGGTGTTGACTGGAAGTTCTCCTGGAGGTGAAGGTCTAAGTTAGACATTGAATAGCAGATGCTATGGGTTTTTCTGCATTCATTTCTGTATCCTCACTGCACTAAAAAATTGCTTTTAGGGAGTTGCACCATTGGATCCCCAGAACCTCTTCTCAGCAGGTGCATGCTGGAATTAGCAGTGCTCACTGCCTGTGCGTAATGGGCCTTGGAGTATACCACAGGAGTCAGCAGTGGATTTTTTTGGTCAACAAAGTGTATGTTTAAATTCAGGACTACTTAGGCCATGTAAGTATGTGAATCCAAGTCTGGAATCTTCTGGTTTGGGCAGTGTTTGTGGGTTGGTTTTTTTGTTTTTCTTTTTTTTTAGTGTTTCAATTTTCCCCCAGTTGGTGTAGTTCTCTCACCATCTCCGGGGTTGAAGTGCAGGCTTTTCCAATGGCACAGAGATGCTCAGTTTTGAAGAATTTTAATCTTCAGAGCATTGCTTGGTTGGAGTTCTGGCTTACCCTGCTTCTGATGCAAATTTGACAGCCTTTACACTTTCCAGGAGGAGACATTGCCTCAAAAGAGTCCTATCAGGGATGGGAACGGGGAGCACATGTATTTTGACCTTCTAGTCATGCTTCAAGGCTTATCTAGTAGTGCAGGCTCTTGCTGAGAGGGGGAGCTGGACTTGTGCCGTTAGCCAAGTGTTATTTAGCGCACATGCCTAGTGGGTGTTTTGAGAAACATTTTATAAGTTGACAATAAATAAGGAGAAATTAAGCCAGCTTTGGTAATTTTGGGACGTAGCTGTCTTATAGGGGAAACAAGCCAAGGGACACTGTGAAAGACATGAACAGTGCATGTACAGATGAATGCTGCTGCTTCTAGTGTGCAAGAGGCAGGAATCCCTTTAGAAATCACAGTGTGGAATATGGAGAAAACTGGGATTTCAAAGATCAGTTTTAATGAACTGGCTGTCACTGATGCAGGCTGTTTTGGGTGGAAACAATGCAAGTATGAACCCATAAAACTAGACACTGACTTGTTTGAGCCTAGGATGATGCTCGGGTGGTACTGTCGAGAAGGGTTTGCTTTTGTGCCATTATGTATTTGGCCTTGTTGCATCCTCCTGTTCTGCAGGGATCAGAACAAGTCAGTGAAAGGTTGGCTGGTCTGGTCCACCTTATGATTTAAAGTCCTAGCTGTCTGTTAATGTACTTTCTACACCACAAAATTCTTACAGTTTCCTTTGAGGCTGTATCCTTTAAAAAACAGGAATAATCTCTGCTATTGGAAAGTGACTTCAGTTTTGCAGGAGAGCCATGTTGGTACGTGGGCAGATAAACACAACAAGGATTAAGCTGAGCCAGGGTTACATAGTATGGGAGATGCAAGGGTGGAGATCTAAGGCCAGGGTGAGAAGTGCTGTGCTGAAGGAGATCAAGGGTGCAGTCAGTTTAATGGCCTGGCTCTGTCATCTCCTCTGGCCTGTGTCAGGGAAAGGGCTTAAGGATGAGGTAAGAATAAAGGGATATTCCCCCTCCACTACATACCCTTGTTGTATAACTCGTGATGGACTGCTTTTCCAGTGGCTTTCAAGGGAAAGCTGTGTCCCTTAGTCTGTCAATGAGGCTGTAGGAGGGACTTGCCCTGTTCCTCTTGGCTGCTGGAGAGTACAAGGTTTGGACAGCTATGGGAGTGGGTACAAGAGGGTTTGTGACACTGGGTCAGTGATGGGAGAGCGTGACTGGAAAAAGAGAAGACTGAGACAAGTTTGGGTCCCTGCTTCTGGGACTGCTTAGGTTTTTGACACTGAATAGATACTGGTTGGAGCAACAGAACCTGCGCTGGGGGCAGTGCATGCAGCCTGAATGCCTCCTTCCCAACCGAGCATGGATGTTCATCTTGTTTGTGGTCTCCTGGGGCCTGTGAATCTCACTCACAGCTGCAGAGATGTAGGGGCATGGCTGGAGGCTGTCCTCTTCTTTTTCCCAGTGCTCAGTAGTTTCTGGCTATTTGTAATCCATATAAACCAACATTTCTCTGCTCTGGATGAACCGTATTTTTCTGAATCACATGCATTGTGCCACCTGCCTTAGAGGAACTAACATCTGTGGTGCCCTCTTTCCAGCCCAGCTGCTTCTCAGGTAAGTCTTGAGGCAACAGTAAGCCACCACTGTGATTTTCAGAACTGGATTTTATCTTCCTTTGGTACTGCTTTCCCAGATGTGCCAAGAGTTTCTTAATCTTTAAACCACCTTTATAGGCTGTGAATTAGCTTGAATTTTATCAGGGAGGCAGGAGGTCATGCTGTTTTGTTGTCATTTTCAGGTTTTAATAATAGGTGTGTTCATATTTCAAATGGTATACAGAAGCACCGATAAACAACTTAATGCCTTGAAAGCAACTTCTCCGAGTCAAATGAGAGGTAGTGCCCTTTCCTTTTGAAACTGCTGTTGTCTACAAGAGCATGCTGTTCCTGGAGCACAGAAGCCAAGAAGCTGAACGCAATCCCTTTTACGTCACACTTTCCTTCAGGTATCATTTCAACTGTCCTAAGTGTGGGATACAGGCCAGAAGCACTTTGTTAGAGAATATATAAAGCCAGTAGAAGTATGGAGAAGCATTCTTCTAACATGGAAATCACATTTAAAAGTAAGTGGGGATAGGCTAGCAATCATGTCTCTGTCTTAGATAATAATTTGTGAGCACTGTTTTAATGTAGGAGGCAAAGTAATGTGTTTTTAAAACTCCCACCAATTTACGGACAAACCAGGATAGATCCAGGACAGAGAGAAGGAAACTTTATGCTTGAAGTAAGCTTTTTGTATGAGTTCAACCCAGTTCACAGTTAAGTTTGGGTGTTGTTTTTTTTTGTTTGGTTTGGTTTTGGGCAGTTTATTGGATAATAGAATTCACCAACTGCCAAGAGAAATTTTGACATTAGTCTGACTGGACCTGGTTTTCCACTGCCTTGTCCCATGTGTAAATGCAGAGCTATAATGAAATGTCACTAAATCAGACCAGTTACTCTGTACTTTTACTTTGTGCACTATGTGATGTGGAACTGAGTCTGTCTTGGTTAGCTCTTGATGAATAAATTGTTCTGAGCAGTGGAAGAAAGCAATGCTCATTAGATGATAGACTTAAATATGGCCATCTAAAATACCTGATGCAACTCATTTGTCAGAAAGATGAGTACCAACTTATGTTGCTTCCAGTCTTCAAGTGAACCATTATTAAATACCTGCATGAAAGAAAAGATAATCTGTCTTCAAAGTGAAAAAATCGCAAGCTTTACAATTCAGCCTTATCCAAAAATTGCATTGTCTTTGATTATGACCTAAATATAAATTAGGGAACAACTAGAGGAAAACAGGATTTCAGATTTTGCCTATTGCATTTTGAAGTCAACTGGCAGACCCACAGTGATGACTAACAGTGCTAGATCAGGCTCTTAGTCTGATACTGTAGTGTGTTAAGGAACATGCAGAAGAGGAGGAAATAGCATATAATCTAATCTTTTTTGAGACAGTGCGCTACTGAAATGCCACTAAGTGGTATTTTGGTTTGGGTCTGCATTATAATGATGCTAGAGCCAGCTGGCCTTTCACAGACTTGCTCATTTTTACTGTAAAATTAAGAAAATATATGAGGCTTTCAAATGTATTAAAATTTATTTATAATAATATGTTTTAGTATTTAGGCAGCAGTATTTCAGAAACAAGCTAGCTTATTTTCAAAGTCTTAACATATCTTTTAAGATGTTCATAAAATTGAAGTCTGGAGAACTCTTGGGACAAGTAAAGGTTGTAATTTCTGGTTTTTATCTCCCAGTTCAGATGTAGTGATCTGTTCCTGGAATGACTATGAAATTGAGATACATGTAGAAACAGAAAATGTTCTCTAAGAAAGGGCTTTAAAATGTCCACTGTGTACTTGAGGCCATGTGTGGTTGTTTCACGACAGCAATATTGTCTGTTTTCTGAAGCCCTGGAACACCAAGGCTCATTATATCTCTTTTGAACAGCTTCTTACAAGAGACCTAATCCTGTTGCTTTGGTGTCTGATCTTGGCTGGATTTTCATGTCATATTACTAACTGTGGAATAGTTTGAAAACAAGTATTTTAAGTAATACTGAGATGCAAGTGGAGAACAGAAGAGTAGCTGTCAGAAACACTGTGTGCATTTGTGTATCTCATTAAAGGTAAGGATTTATGGAGTTTTTGATGCCTGGACTAGGTGCTGAGAAGAGCAGTAGAGCTGGAGATCCTTGAGACATCACAGTGCAAGTGACCAGACTGGGTGACTTTTATATTAGCCCAGCCAAAGCATGCAGCACACACATCTCTGTATCAATGTGTAAAACCACTGATGACTGGTGGTATGGCTGACCTAGGATGGGGCTTCTGACTTCTGGCTTTTCTCATGCTTCCAGAGGGAGATGTGAGATCAGATTCAGTGAAATGGACTTAAGACAAAAGACATGTACTTAAAGCTTGTCTAAAAGAAACAGTCAGAGGATTGAAAATGTGTGCATCATTTAACCATCTCCATAGCCTCCGTACTAAACACAAATTGTAAAGGATTCATATTCTGTATTATGACAGGATGTTTTCCATGTTTCATGGACCAGAAAACTAAATGGCTTGCTTAAAATGGGGGAGGCTGAGGCAGGAGTAGGAAATGAACATGAGTTTTATAGATCTTAATTTAGTGACTTAGCCTTTGAACCATGCTTTTTCCGAAACAGTAGTGTAATTTAGAATTCATGTATTCTGCTCTGACAGTGAATTACAGTGTTGTATAATAGAGGACAAAGAGGGTATCCAAAGCTTCTCATGACAGCTGACACATTAGGTTTTGATGTCTTGTACATGAGACTTGTGTGGTTTGCACTTTGTCATACCAGGAAGGAAAGGAAATGTTTCCCACAGGAAGGCAAGACAGGTTCATTCGTCATCAGAGGGTGTGATGGCATATGGAGTGCTAGATTGCATTGCCTGCCTCTGGGGTGGTCTCTGAAGAGAAGGTCCAGTCAGAGGTGAGACCAGATCGTAAGTGATTGTAGCAGATCCTCATGGGTTAGATGGTGAGCTGCAGGAGATGAGGTTTCTGTTTCTGGCCTCGTTTGAAAAGCAAAGAAAGTGTCACAGCAGCTTCAGCTAAATGGGAGGTTTGCAAGGTCTCCAGAGAAAGGGCTGGCCAGTTAGCAACAAATTCTGAGTTAAGGGTTGCACATGCTGCCCATTGGAGTTACATGCAAACGCTGCCTTGCCAGTGTGCTGGGTGTTTCCTGGTGCCATCCAGCAGTACTTCTTCCCCTTTCAGCAAGTGGACCATAGCCAGCTGGTTTTATCTGTGTCCTTCAGTCACCCGTGCAAAGAACCACAGTGTGGGATTTGCTTCCTGAAGTGAAGATTGTTGAGCGTTGCATATCGCTGTAGGCTTTAATATATGTTAGGGACAAGGTGTGAGCACTCAGAAGCGTCCCCAGGCAAAAGCTTGAAGGCACCAGTAGTTTCACTGATTCACCCAAAATCATGCAAGAGAAAGAAATATAGAAAGTTAAAAGGGGAATAATACACTGAAGGCTGGAGGGATGAGGACAAGCCATTTAGGTTACTACCCTGAATCCCTGCCCACAGATTAGGGGGTGAGTGCTGCCAGATTTAGCTCCATCTTTTTGCAAAGCTTTGCTTCAGAAAGCATTTAGAGCGCAGCGCAGGAGTGGTTTGCTGACTGATTTCGCTTCTAAGGCTTGAGCGAAAGTGAAAGAAAACGTGCTCGGAAGGCGGAGACACAGGTATTACACTGCTATTGGGAAAATAAATGAAATTTACAGTAACAAAACCCACGTTTTACTGCTAAATAAAAGTATATACCCAGGCACTTCACCACCTGCTAAGTTAATTTGTGGGCTCTGAAAAGGCTGCTTTACTTCTGTTCTTCTTGCATATGTTCCGAAAATATGTATCGTTGCAATATCCCTAGCTATTAAATTTTGTCCTCAGGACCTCTGTTTGAGAAGAACTGTCTGTATACCATTGCAGCCCAAGCCTTTCTTTAAAAAATGTGAAAGTGACAGAATTTGCTGTGGAGAAGTTTAAGTAAAACAAATGGTAAACCATGCAGGAAAAAGGTTTCTGTGAGCTCCCAGCATAATGGGGCTGTGTTCTGACAATTCAGCGCTGAGATCAAGATATTTTGCAGTATTGAAGTATTCCATAAGTGCTAAGCTAGGATATTTAAAGTGAAAACTGTTGACGGAAGATTTTTTTTTATAGCTGCCAAACTTATATCAGGGTATGGAATTGCTGAGGGCCTAAAATGAAGTTTGCCAGTAGGCCTGTGCCTGCTGTTACACGCCCCTTGCTGCTCTCCTTGACAGTGAATTTATGTTGACTTTAGAGAGATAAGCTTCAAGTAATCTCTTTTAAGGGGGAGCTGATGAATTACTTTGGCAAAACCACAGGTGAGAACTTGTTTCCTATTGTCCTGTTACATATGATACTTGCTAAAAACCAACCAACCAACCAACCAAAAACTTAGTAGTAGTGTTTGCATCCAATCAATATGAGTGGCTTTCAGGTGAAGACAGCACTGAATTGGTAAAATTGGGTTCTGGGCAGGGTGTTTTTGCGCTGCTGCAATGTTTGGGTCCTGTTTCATCTAACATTTTTCATTAATAACCTGGATGAGAACAAGCTCATTATGGAAATATGTGAGTAATAACAATTTAAAGAAGCACAGGAGGAAAACAGTAGCCCATATTGCACCACAGTGTAATGAACTTCATTTGGATAAAACTAAACTAATAGGCTGGGGCTGAACTGTAGAATAATTCAAAAGGCAGCTGTTTTTTCAGAAGAGGGATTTAAAACGTGATAATTCAGGAAGAGACCTGGAGGGTAGCGGTGGCTGGGATTTTGACATGTGAGGCAGCTGGGAAGAAATCACCACTGCAGGCTTCTGGCACATGCTCAGAAGCACGGTGTGTAGCGTAGTGTTGTAGTCTGGTGTGGCTGCAAATGAGGTATGGTATTCATCATTACTGTTAAATACAGACAGAAGTGGAAGCGGGAAGTGAAGTGAAAAAGCCCTTTGAGATAGGTTGTCAGTGTGAGGAGCAGTGAAGCACCCAGGTAGAGCTCTGGAAATTGGGCTGAGATCAGCAAGAAGCAAGAACAACAGGAAAACGCGTCGATGGTGGATTAACTTACTGTGTGATTCAAAGAAAAGAAATGAGGTATGATCCATTTAAGCTCCTTTAAACAAGGATTGGAAGGAGTGCCTCGTTGTAAAACAGAAAGTTATGACGTTACCAGGTGGGAGCCCTGCCTGACCTCAGAAACCCTTTCTTGCAATCCTTTACTCATCTTCAGGAAACTTAAGTTGAAACGTGGTGGTTTCAACCAGCCTCAGTTGTAGTAATGAGTGATTAATCACAATACTTATCTGTAAAGACTTGAGGGCTCTCGGGGATCAAGCTTATGCAACCTTCTTGAAGCTGCAGCTTGGCACATCTTCACCATCACCTGCATCTATCTTCAAATCTCCCTTCTCTTCCAGCAGCTTTAGCTGTCAGGCCTCTTGGGGAAGTTACACTGCATGTGGATAACATCAGATGTGTTCCACTGAGCACTGATCATCAGCTGTGCAGGGGACTTTCTGCTGCAGGTTGGCAGCATGTCAGTGATGGTTTAATCCTGAGGGGACCTTCCAGAGAACACTTCTAGAAACTTCTTCAGAGATGAAAAGTGTTCATCCATGCCTCATTGATTTCTCTTGAATCAAGATCACCTTCTGGCAAAAAATATTTAGGATAAGTACTTTAGAAAGCAGCAATTAAGATGCTTTTATAGTTCTTCATCAGGGACAAGTTTGGAGGGATACTGTAAATTCAGAGAGTTTGCTGCTGGTACAAACCACAAGTTAGTTACTTGAACTGTTGCTCTATAAAAATTGATGCTGCTAATGTCTTTGTAAGGTTATTTTTGCCATGCTGTATAAAAAGTCTAGGCAAGCACTGGAAGAGTGAATCTTCTTACACGACATGACCTGCTTTCTGAGCTTTTTCTCTTGCAGGGGGGCATCTTAAATTCTGTCAAAATGCAGTGCTCCTTTTCAGTGAAATTTTGTGCTGAGTAGCTCTGTGTGGTAAGGAGACGAGATCTGTAACCTCAGAGCCTCTTTCTAGATGGTTGTGTATGTGGCAGAGCCTAGCCAATTGAATTACAGCCTGATAATTATGCAGAAATCACTCCTCATTAAGAAGCAAAATTGGAATTCTTTTTCTCTTACCAGTAAGGTTTTTTTACATGAACAAGCCCACTGGTAGGACTGCTTACACCTTAAGAAACCTCTTACAAACTGGACGATGACAACCACAGTTGAGCCTTCAATAGACATGGGTGTAATTCAGGTGAGAATTAAGTTAATGCCTTAACGCTCTGCTGGACTCAAAGCACATTCTGTCTTAGAAGAAAATCTAAAAGCAGGGAAGATATGAAGAAATATATTAACAATTAAATGCAATATTACTTTCCAAGGTACAGTAATAGTTTGAGGTTAACTGTCCCAGAGCCATGGGGACACATCTGACCAAACACTGTACCAGGGCATTTCCCTGACAGCTGTGCTGCCTGTAGCTCACTTCCCATTGGTCTTGAGCTAGGAAAGTTGAACCATTATTTTTGGCTACTGCCTACACTGTCCTTACTGCTCTGCCAGCATTTCAGCCTTTAACCACATGAAGAACCTCTGCAGGATCCAGGCAGAGAGAAAATTTGGCCTCTCCATGTGTGTTTCTGGGGTGCTAGTTCTGTCCTGTGGTGCAGACAATATATATTGTAAAAATAAATACTTAAAAAGAATTCCTGTTTGTTTTAATTCACACGGTTCCTGAATGTGTGTGTTAAAATGCTGTGATGCCTAGCAGGAAGCCCATGTGATTGTCAGATTACCCTCATCTCATTTAGAGAGTGATGCTTGTTTTCTGAGCTGTCCCTGTATCTGCAAAGGAAAGAAAGAACCAAGCCAAAATCCACACAATTACCAAGTATTTGTTACTCTGTTCGTACTACTTGAACAGCCCTTCCATCCCTAATACAGTCCTCTTTTTACCCTTGTAAAGACATTTTGCCTTTCAAAGGGTATTTAAGGTTCAGGTATGTGACAGTGTCACTCTATATGAAAGTGTGTTTCTGACTGTGCTCCATAATCACAGTTCTCTGGTTGCCTAAGAAGAGGGTATTGCTGTATAATATGTCAGAGTAGGATTTCAAAGCCTCAGGAAGAGCAAATGGTGAGGAATTGCTTGCCTTGGCCAAAGGGAGGAGGGGGAAGCTGGCAACATCAGGAGAAGAGGCTGAAATCTTTGCTGCTCCTGTGTATTTCAGTCTCAGCATCCTTGGGGATCAGTTGAAGATGATGTCCTCTAAATTATTCCATGAGCTGCCCTTTTAAAGCTTTTAATGATACATTTCGTTCTGACACTAGAAATTATGAAATTATGAGGAGACCATTTGGTACATCAACACTGTGAAGAAGGTTGGTGTTAGAGACCCTGTGAGATTCATATTTTTGATGGAACTGTCTCTTCCTACAGAGTATGAAAATGTTTCTGAGTCTGATTAAAGAATATGAGCAATGTTTTTTCAGGATGGCTCTCCAGTAGGAACATAACCATCACAGCATGCTCTGGGGGTAGTCAAGTGAAATATAAATGTCATTTTTACTCCATATATATTCAGCTTGGAATTAAACTGTGCATTTTTTACCAATGAGACTGCTAACACAACTGATAGATTGAGAAGTGAAATCTGTTAAAGGGAGATTAGAGTTCTTTCCAGAAAAAACACTCCATCTCAGCATGAGGTTTTGGGGTTGCTGTAGAGTCTCTTGAATGGAATTACTCTGTGGCTTGAACCAATTTCTTCTTCTGTGCAATGCAACAGTCAGCATAAATATCCATTACCTTTTGTGGCTTTAGACATCTGTAAAGGGACTTTGGTATGAAATCCTCTAAGACTGTCATTGTCTATTTTGCAGTAAATTCCATGTTATCAGGAAAAGAACTTGGAAAGTAAGAGATGCTTTTCTTCATTAGCAGTAGACAAAAGCCAATGAAAGGAGTACTTTATTTGAGATGGAAAAATAGGCATTTTCTCATTAAAAAATAAAAAGTTTTACTTAAGTCATGAAACAGTTTAAGTGTATTAATTCAGTAATGGCAAGATATATCAAACCCAAAGGACTTGTTTCGAACCAGGATGTTATGTTTGAAGTGCCATATAAATAGCTGTGCTGCCACCTCCCCATTGTCCTGCTCTCCAGCAGTGACCGTATGCAGTCATAGGGAAGAGCAAGAACAGGGGCAACCAGATCTGCTGCTTCCCTTGTATACTCTTGCAGTTTCCAGCTACTAAAAATGGTATAAACTTTGCTTTTGTTTCACTGAAATACTTGTGCATCTTCTAAATCTTTTGGTGATGCTGGATGGAGAGATGCATGCTTTTTCAAGACCATAAAAAATATTCAGCTAGTTGTGTTCAGAAAGCCTTTGAGGTCAAAGTAGCATTTTATTCTGTGAGTTTTTCCATATCTTGAGGGTTTTCTAACTTCTGTCTGGGTCATTTTACACGTAGGACATTTCTTGTAAAGGATTCATTTGCAGGGAGCTTAATTCCCCTTTACAGAATGCTGTGCTTCACCAAAACTACGTATATTAAGCTTACATTTTAAAGCTATTTTAAAAAATGAACAGATTTCTCATTGAAACTTCCCTTTCTGTGACATCTGTAATACAGATTTTTTTTTTTTTTTAAACCACTTATGTTACATATTTTAGTTTTTGGTGAGTGTGGACTCATGTCACAAGTAGGACTTGTAGGATGGAAACTTTTGGCAGAGACAAGATGAGCTGGAAACACTCGAGAATGATGTACGTTTCTGTCTCCAGTGTTTTAAAGCCATCTCTCCTGTGGAGCTGGCTGTTGTAGGCTGTTTTTGTGAACAGGCTATATCGAGGTCTAATATGATTTTGGTGTGAATCTGTAGATATTGTCTGTTAATTCCCTTGGGTGTTTCTGTTCTGTAAACCCACCATGTGAGATTACTTTCCTCTAAAATAATACCTTCCAGGCATTCTTGAACAATAAAATATGTAAGCTTGGATTGATAGGTGATCACACATAAAAAATTAGTACTATCTGTTACTGATTTAAGTAATTTTATGAAATGGACAACATGTCTTGTTAGTTTAGGTCTAACAAAAATAATCCTTTTTCTATTACCTGCAAGACCTGGACAGGGTGATGGTAGTACCACTTTGCAGAGGCTTCTGAGATCTCTGTCAGAAACCAAACCATTGCCACTTATTTTTATTAAAAAAAAAAAAAAAAAGCCTGCAAGAGGCAGAGGCTACTCCTGACAAGGTTATTAAAGAGTATTTCACTGCAATGCCAGTTTTGCTGTCTGCTTCCGGAGGAATTTTACCTGGATGGCTAGATGACTGGTTTACTTGAACCTGCCCTGAAGCACTGAGTCTTTTTTAGTCTTTTAGGAGCAAAGGTTTGGTTTTTAGGAGCCAGAAACAGGCAGCGGTATCTGCAAATAATCCCTTAGACAATATGCAGAGAATATGTGTGCTGACACACTTGCTCTCCAGATTGAACAAGGAGCAATAATTGTGGCACAGTTAATCAAGGGCGTTTCATCATGGCTACAACAATCTCTTACAACTAGATTTTTTTCTCACTTTATGTCTTCCTTCATAGTCCTTAGACTTACTTAATTGACTTTCACAACAGATAGTGCAATCCTGTTGACTTGCAGAATTTTTGCTTTCCTTACTCTTACTGTCTTTTGACATTAGTTATGAAATTTTTCATCTTCAATCTTTGAAAAATCAAACCATTATTTTATAGTATTGGAATTAGGTAGTTTCTTTTGTCTTTTCATCCTTTTTTTGGCAGAAAAGGTAATGGTTGGTAAGGGTTTTCCTTTGGATGTTTATTTTCCCTGCAGCAGAATAAGATCTGAACTACGGACAGTTTAGAATGATTTTATAAACGTAGACTGTCATGGGGTGGATTGGGATAGACAGAGCAGGGTGTAGCAATGACAAACACATTGTTTTCAGCTGTAACTTGTATTCAGTTTTTCTGGCTAAAGTATAATCCTTCCAGTATCAGAGTTGCTTAGGTAGAGCTTTGTTCTGAGGATGTTTTATAAAAGCTCAAATTCTAAAAGCTTCCTCATATGCTCAAAACAGAAAAAGTCATAGTGTGAATAGCGTACAATGTGGCTGTGATACTGGTTCAGTAGGTTAAAAATGTTTGGCGTATAGTAAATCAAAAGTATGAAAAGGTACTTCTTGAATGCAGTGACCCAGTGAACTTTCCTAAACACTCGAATAACCTGTCTTACGAGAAGCAGTTATGTGTGGGAAACTAATTTGAGGAAGTTTACTCCCCACTACTCATAGCAGAATAAATTGATGAATCTGACTGATAAATAAGCTTCAAAATGCAGACAGTATTATTAGTCCCAGCCAAATTCCCTGTTTCAAAGCAAACTGTGGACTAAGCTACGTAATGTGAAGAGTGAATCTGTATGCTTGGAATATGTGAAAAAGCATGAAGAGCTGAGGTACAAGATAATGAAAAAAATCCCTATAAGCCACATGAAGCCAGTGAAGCTTCTCAATAGGTGATCAGCAAAAGGTAAAGTTAATGTGCATGAAAATATTCTTTAATTCCCTGTTTGTGACACAAGCACTGGACTCCCAAGAAGCAAATGATACCTGCATATATTTTTAAGGCTTCCAGGTGCTCAATGTCAGGTGGAGATTTACAGAATGCAAATATTTTTCTGTGGTATTTAATTTAAAAAGTGCATACCTGCCAGTTTAGGATTTTTGCTGGCACTTGCTCAAGTAACATGTGTATATGAGTTTATTTTCACAGGAGCTAGTAAAAGTTTAAGTGTGGATTTTCAAATGCATCTGGAATTCACAAAACCATGCTCTTGAGAAATCAGAATTAGGTCAGCGCTGAGGTCCATGTACGTGTTGCCCTAAGCTGGCCCATTTGAACCATAAGTAAATGCATGTGGGCCCCCCTGGGGACAGGGAGTTTTTTATGTTTTCAAGGCATTTGGAAAGTGGCCCTGTTATGTGACTGTGTTCATGATGCTTGCCCCTTCCCTAATGCAGGGCGGACTACTGTCTGGCTCTGTCTGTGTGTCCTTATTTCACCACATGTTCTTGAATTCCTGAAGAGGACAATGAGTAGGATTAGGATGTAACAAATGATTGTAAGGGTCCATCACAGCCTTTTAAAGGTGGCTGTATAAGTTGCAAGGTAGCTCTTTAGGCTCCCATTCAGAAGAGTCCTGTGCACTTTCTCATTCGTATGTATACACATGAATGAAAAATATTTTTTTAATTTGCATATGTGTATATATATTTATATTTATATGTATGTGTGTGTATAGGTATATATATGATTCATCCAATCATGTTTTTTTCCAGCTGTTGAGCTAGGCTTTCACCTGTAGTGTTCTCAATTATTTAACCTCTGCTTACAGGTCTTCAGGGTAAAGAGGTAAAAACACATTATGACTTTTCTGCTCCAAGTTCATCACTACTTAATTGGTGTGTTGGAGATGGTAATATTCAGTGTCCTTAGCTCTGTGTTGGAGACCAGCTGTGCCACTGATTTGAGAGGTGGTTATTAAAAGTACCTGAAAGGCTACCTTCTCTTCATCCAATATTGTAACCAGCTAAACACAGGGCTTTGTAGCTAACTTACCTCCTCAAAGCTGAGTGAAAGCAGTAGCATCAGTCGTATCTGGACTTCAAGACTACTGGCTCACCTTTCCTCCAGAGACATGCTTTAGTCACTGGGGTTTCTTTCTTAAATTCTGGAAGTTGGCTCTTTGAAACGCATTGTTAAAAATGGACTCCCAGGGGCAGGCTGGTCCAACCTGTCCCTCTCCCTGCTGTGCGTACTCAAAGGGCTTGAAGATTAAAGAGCCTGGGCTTGCTCTGTGCTGTACTTGGGCACAGGCCTTGCACGTTGAAGAGAGTAGTTAGAAGATGCGTTACTTTAAATCTTGTTGAATTTGTGCAGTTACATAGAATCCTAGAATCACAGAATAGTTTGGGCTGGAATGGACCTTTAAAGGTCGTCTAGTCCAACCCCTCCTGCAATGAGCCAGGACATCTTCATGATCAAATGCTTGCTAGACCACCACAGTGTTATTCTGGTGAGTCAGCTCCTTGTTAGACCAACCCTCCGGGTAGGAGAGCCAAGGGTGACCCTGGCAGTAGCTGTGTTACTCTTCCTGCACTGGGACAGGTGTGCAAACCTGACATAGACATGAACAGGGATTTGAAAAATTAATTTTCTCACCATTTGTGGCTGCCACCAGTAGCGTTACACAGATTTGTCTTTTTCTTCCTTTGCACTCTCTTGTCTGTCCATCTCTTGTCCCTGTTTTAGATTGTATGGTGTCCAGGGCAGAGGCTGCCCATGGCTTAGCATACTCAAGTTCTACACAGGGGTGATTTTAGTAAAATCCAAAATTCTTTTAAAAAACCCAAGAAAACCAAACCCCAAACCAAAAAAACCCAGGGGAAAGGACCACACTTGGTGTTGCACTGGCTGTTGGGGTTTTTGGATGACTGAGAGTAGAGGTCTCAGGAACTGAAAAACTGTCCTGGGCCAAATCCTAATTGTTTTGAAGTCTGCCTTTTTGAAGGCAAGGCAAAACTTTTCCTCCCCAGGAAAGCAGATTACCCCTTCAAAGGATAAACAGCTAGGTTTCATGTGATGCTAAAGTAATAACTTGGTTAAAAGATAGAATAATTTGGACATGCATTAATCATTGCATTGACTCCAATACATATGTGTGTGTGTGTGTTTGTATATGTGTACATATATTTCTCTGGTTTTGTTCATTCACCTTGTTGAAAGTTCCTAAGAGATGAAATTAGAATTTATTTTGCAAGCTGCACAAAGTATGTGGGACAAATCGAGTGGTATATGAACAAGCTAGAAAAAGAAAACTTGTTTAGAAAGTTCTTATGTCTTTGTAGGAAACGTGCAAAAGCTGAACAATCCTTTTTCAGAGTAAACATTGCCACTGCCTACTACAATTCTCTGTTCCTCTCTTCTCCATGTGTGGTACTGTTGAACCCACGGACACACTACACCGGGTGGTGCAGAAGCAGTTGAGCAGCAGTACCTGTCTTGCTCTGACAAGAACCTACATGGGTACTCTCAGAGAATAGATATAAGTTGTGTCTGCTCAGGTACTTTATAGTAGTGATTGCTGTACTGTTTGACAAAGAAAAAGAGTGTATTTGTCAAGGCAAATTATTTTTATTTTCTAGATAATTTGTATCTTTACCTCTTGTAAATGAAAGTACCCCAGAGAAGTTAGGTTCAATTGCCAGATCCTCTCACAGACACTCTACTGTATTGTCTGGACATCTCACAGGTTTTTAAAAGATAAATGACAATTATTTCCTTTCTCTCAATTTATTTTTTTTTTCCTCCAACACCTGTACCTGATCTATCTGATCCGGCTTGAAAAAGCTGCTGGGGGAAGCAAACTTGAAGAAGTGCGGATTGTGTTCTGGTGCAGGGTGACATTAATTCCCCAGCTGCTCTGCATGAGAGCTGCAGCCCACCTTCCTGCTGCAGGTGGCTGCCAGGCACTTTTATCAGCCTCATGCTTTGATCTTGCATGTTTGCAAGATTACACTTAAGCTCAATAACCCTGTCTTGGGGACATGTTCCCTGCAAATAACTTGATGTTGATACTTCCTTTTAAGTTATGAAAATATAGGGCCGCAGGTCAAGTGCCATCTCTCTGCCTCAAAGTCTTCTTAGTAGCTAAAGCATGTCTTTGGCAAAGCTCCATCTGTGTGTGGGCAGCAGTATAGAGTGGGCTTCTTCAGGACTCTGACCACTAACAGCAACTTCACACAGAAGCTTCCCTGGAACACATGTATTTCACCTGTTGATGAAAGCATGGGTCATATGAAGCAAAATAACAAATGCCTATATGCAAAACCTCCTCTACATTTCCTTGGCTCTGCTGAGAATCTCCTGCTCTGTAGGCAAGGTTATTATGACTGTTTCTATTTCTGTCACCTTGCACAGCCTTTTCTTCTGTTCTTGTCTAGTCTCTTTTGCTATAGATAATCTGCTTTATTGCATTGTCTCTTCCTGTCTTTTCTTTGAGGTTTTTCCATTTTCCATTTATGAGCTGTGATTTTCAGTATCTTCTCTCTCTACTCCC
>JAVJGG010000074.1:67216739-67246312 GCA_035590195.1 Aviceda cuculoides
CCCCAGCTGCTGAATATTTGTGTTTGGGCAGTGGTTAGGAACCATTAGCAAGACAGTCATCTTTGGCCAGGGGTCATCATTGCTGAGGATCAGTAATTACTTTCTCTGGACAGGCACAGATATTTCAACTCCCTTCTTGAGAGGCATGGGGTAAAAGTTAAAAGTAATTAAGAGGGCTGCTACAGTGAGATTGGAATTTGTAAGATGATGTGGTCAGAGTACCCACATTCACCCAGTGCCACAGTTTGTTTCCCATTCTAGTGTTGTTCTGGTGGGTTTGAAGGCCTTCAGAAATGGTGATGGTTGTGGAAAGAACAGTCACCTCTCAAGGGACAATATCATGACGAACGTGTGCCAGGTCAGAAGTCCACAAAGGATATATGGACCACGTTTTCAAGCTGAAATGGATGCTATCACTGTAAATGCACATATCATCTATTGGACTGAAGGAGGAGTCTTACCTAATTTCACTGTGATGATGCTTTTTAAGTGAACGTTTTATATCTGTAGACTGAAGAAAATGGACACAGGAACCTTGTTTGGTAGGATTCATTAGAGGTAACAAAATTTTTCAAAGCGTGGAATACAGATGTAGAATTAAACTTTTGGCAGTGAAATGGGCACTGGCTTTGGAGGTTTTAGGCAAACTCTCTTTCTACTTTCTTCAGTTAAATACTTGTCATCCTCCTGAGCTTTGCTGTGATTGCTCTGTAGGACATTGCTGAATGTGTACTAAGCAGTACTTAGGTTCCATTCCACTACTGAATGGAACCTAATAGGGCTTTGAAATATTGATGAAAAAAAGGTTAATTTTTAATTCCCCATCAGTCTGAACTAATTGGAATTCAAAGTGCTTTTGTCCAAGAGACATTCTAACAATTCAATTCTGACGTTATATAGTTTAATGTATCTGCACATTTAAATAAGCATGGAGCTACAGGATTTTACTTTCCTGGAGGCCAAGGTGTTAGGTTTAATACAAGAAAATGGTTTTGTGTGCTTCTATTTATAGTTATGCCAATGCCCAAATTCTGCTCTTGCATATTCTTTAACTGTTGTCATATAATGCCGCTTCCATTGAGCTAATCCAGCCATAAGGTCTTCAAGAGCTCATGCCATGGATCATATATTAATAAATTAATATTGAGCCCATCTGAACAATGATATCCTGTAAACACAGATATAAAACTTGTTGGTGTGTATTTATGCATTCTTTCTTTTTACTGGATCACTGACCTGCTATGGCTTCAGTCTTGAATGCCTGCGTTTGTGCTTATGGCTTGGAAGACCTGAACCAGCTAGAGCAATGGTCATCTCACTTCCGTCCTCATTCGTGTTTTGGTTGTCTGATGGTCTTGCCTAATTAAAATTAATAAATTTCTAATATCTCTGTATTTGGAAATATAGAATGATGGTCACAAATTCTGATTTTCATTAATGGGATAGAAAACAAAGTACAGTGGAAAATAAATGTTAATCCCTGTTTTTCATAGTCAAATGTTTCATTTGAAACAGATGAAATACAACTAACATGTTATAGCCTTTTTATGCTGCCAGGATAAAGGAGCTTAATAACGCTACAAGAAATAGTGTTTCTATCGGGCAAAGAACTGAAGAAGGTAGGGAAATATTTCCTTCTGGCCCAGGAAAATACATTATTCAGTGACTGCCACTGTGATATGTGCCTGGCTGAGCCAAAAACCAACGTAGTTGGTGCTCACGTTGCATTTCTTTTTGAGTGAGCATGGACTATGTTTACGTAAGCAACAGCCACTCGGTAGGTATGGCGACAAGGAGAAGCTACTAATTGTAGGTCACCAAAATATCTACTTCACTAGTGGTTGTCCCAAAGATAGCTCCATTTGTGTATTTGCCATTGAAACATTTATGTGAGGCCATCTCTGGCATTACGAGTTTAGTAACTCCACTGCCAGAGAAGATAAACTTGGACTCTTTTGCTCTTGCCCCCTTATTGTTTTTTTCCTGCAAAACTGGGGAGATGTTTACTGGTATATGCATGGTAATAAAGCTTGTCAGACACAGCCAGCCAGAATTCTTCTGAATTCACATTTAATTTATTCACAGCACAGCATGCAGCAGAGCTGATGGCGGCAAGTTAATGTGCTGCACTTTAATGAGATAACTATTTGCCTCCCAGGTTTTGAGGTTTATGCTAGTTTTATTTGTCAACCTGGCCAAAGCTAAAGCCATGAGGAATCACAGCTCTACACTGAAATATTTTATTTACTTAGCTGATGCTTTTGCCAGAAGAGAAATCAGTGAAGTAAATAGTGCTGCTTCTATTTTAGAACAGGAATTTTTTTTTGGAGCCTGCAGTTTACAGTATGTCTTTGTCAGTGTTCTGGCTCATGAGTATTACATAGATAAAAATATTCTATTCACAATTTCTCTGTACTTGTGGAATTAAATTTCCACCTTGCTTTGAAAACTGATCCCCTCTTCTTGTTTCCTTTAGAAGTGTTATTGCTGGGGAGGAGGCGCAGGGGGAGAAATGTAGGAGCTTTGTAATATCAAATGCAACTGCAGAAATTTCAGTGTGATGGACAGCTGCAGAGTCTCCTGTTAAACGACAGATTACATGGCTCCACTCAGGTTTTGAAATCCAGTCCATGCCTTGTGTCACAACTCAGTCTTTTAACAGTGGCAGTGCCTCCTCATTAACTAATTGCTGCATCCATAATGAAAAGAAGATGAACCCTAGTCAAGAAAAATTAGGTTATGATTTATCACTAATGACACCATTTCTGTCGTGTGGTCGGGACGTGCCAGGGTCAGGATGCACTTGGGAGCGTCACCCCTGCAGATGGCTGTGGAGTGCCAGCCCTCGCAGGTCTGCCGTCCGAGCCAGACCCTCCCTGGCGCCAGCAGAAGGGAGCACAGCGTGTGGACATGGTGTCTCTTAGGGCAATCTTGCAGTCTGAATGCTTAAATCAATGTAAGTGTCTTCTGAGAGGTTTGCATTGATTTGTCTAAAGCCAGTTAAAATAACATCTTAAGTCTCACTTGTACTCCTGCCACTCTTTGGTGGACTTGGCAGGGCTAGATTAACAGTTGGACTCCATCATCTTAAAGGTCTTTTCCAACCTACATGATTCTGTGACTCTATGCAGAAACACTGTTTCTGTACACAAAAGAGTGCTCGGGAAGGGGTCTTTGAGATGGAGCTAACATCTTTTGTGTGTGTTAACTTTTAACATCTAAAACCTGTCAAAGTGAAGGGCAGATTGACCCTTCACTTCACCATTGTACCCTTGCATTATGTTCTCTGCAAAACCAAAGCCCGTGAGACTTGCTGCCTTTCGCAGCAGGAATACAGCGATGTTAAGAAACCGTGTAGTTCTCTGTCAGTTTTGTGCACGATTTGTGACACAAGCTATTGCCTGTTTGGATACAAATGCATAAATAAATAATTATTAGGAAATAACTGATAGATTTATAAGAAAATGCTATAACAGGCTTCAGTTGAAATGTGTCTAATGTTAGTTATAATACCCTCTTCTCTTGTTTCTTTGCTGCTAACAGAAGGCTGGGGGAGTGGAGAGGGATGGGGAGGGAGTGTATAGGAGGGGATGTGCCACTGAATGTAATTGGTTTTGGGAACAGAGACAACCAAATTTGTGTCCAGCCCTTCACTGAGAGACTTCAGAAAAAGACATACAAGGGCTTTATTTGGAAATATTAAACTGTGTTTGGCAATCAAGTCAGGTAATGTAACCCATAGAAAGCACAAGATTGACCTGACCACCTATGCATTTCTTCAATCAAATTAAAAAAATGTTAATTTCCAATGCTGTGCAGGTGGAAAGAAGCACATAGACAAAATATCAACACACTTGCATATGTGTAATGCTTTTTATTTATA
Organism: Aviceda cuculoides; assembly: GCA_035590195.1. Taxonomy (NCBI): domain Eukaryota; kingdom Metazoa; phylum Chordata; class Aves; order Accipitriformes; family Accipitridae; genus Aviceda; species Aviceda cuculoides. The sequence goes on from JAVJGG010000074.1 coordinate 67,220,623, forward strand.
GGAATCTTTTCTTTCTCTTGGACCACGAGCTGCCTGTTAACATGTGTGTCTTCTGCAGATGCCAATAGCATATCAAAAGGAAAAGTTGTGTACATGTCCAGGGAGGGGTTGTGGAGGTGGCTGGGGGAGAGGGGGCTTTGCCTTTGAGCAAGTGCCACCTCTATAGCGAGACGGTTCACACAGCTTCTGGGGTTTCTTTCTCACCTTAATGACGGAGCCTTAGATATTAGAGCAGTCTGACATTAATAGTTATTTACTTGGCAGAGGAAAAGGTAAATTACTGCCATGGATTGCCAAGTGCCATTTCCTGTATTGTTCATAGCTGGCAGCTGAGTTTGTTACCTGTTGATCAGGAGTTAATAGGATTAGCTTAATGAAGAAACTTAGGGTTCACAGAAATATTAAAAGTTTAAGATGTTTGGGATTTTATTAGCCTCCTGCTGGTCAAGAAATTTTCTGTTTAAGGACGTTGCTCCAAATTTTTGTCCAAGGGTGTCCAGTGTGACATTATTGTTATTTTTCTTGATGCTTTCCTAGGGTTTCCAGGTCAATTTGTTGCTGCCGGGGGATGTTTCCATCATGTTAATGAGATTACTTTTGTTTTGTTTTGTTTTGTCTGTTATCAAATTGTTTTGGCAGCATGTTAGGGTTCGCTGTATAGTGCTTGGTTTTGTTTCAGGAATTTTTTTTTTAGTATTTTGGAGCGCGTTTCTTGTTTCAATTACTTCCTGTGGAGTTGAGTAGCTGAATGAAAGGTGATTTCTCATGTTTGAAATTCTCTACCTAGTTGTGTATAATAGTTAAAAATGAGTAATACACTAGAGGTCTGGGGGTATAGGTCTTCTGAGTATGGTGTGTAAATTTGAGAACTAAATGGTAATGTGGCTTCATTTTTCTTCATTTTGGGCAATCTCCATTCAGACACCAAATTCAGTATCTTTCTATATTGTGGTAGTTTCCTTATGGCTGTGATAGTCCCAGGCATGTAGAAAACATAATCACTTTTGAGGACTGGTGGCTATAACTGGAAAAAATTGGACAAACTTTTAGGTATAGAAACCTTTCTCCAGGCCTGAAATGGAAGCAGTAGACTTAAAGGTAAGTAGAAAAATACAACCTGATGCTAATGCTAGTGCCATCTAGGAATAAACACAATCTGAGTAACATGTCAATCTGTGAAACATGGAAGTGTTACTGTCTGGATATCAAATGGATTCCAGCCTGGGTTGTGCTGAGCATATCCCAAAGGATGCTTTCCCTCGGATCGCCAAGGACTGACCATCTGGACACCGTTCTCATGTTGTGGTGTGAGAAATACCAAGATGGCTTGTGTAATTTTAGTTTGTCCAATACAAAGTATTGTGCTATGTCTCCCTGTAGGATACCTGTCTTGTAGCTTACAGAGGGTGCTCGGGTAGGGTTTGTGGTGGCTCTCTCTGGGCTGTGTGTGGCTACGTACCTTCCTCTCTACACCACTTGTATAGAGCAAATGCACAAAGAGAACGGTGCATTTCCCCATAGCAAAATGCAGGACTCGTAACGGCAACTCTGGTCTTGCAGGCTTTCCTTCCTTTTGTTCTTGTCCACACTTCCCTACCCATCACAGCAAACACAGGGTTCTCAACCCTGGTTTCAGAACCCAGCTTGTCTCAGCCCAGCTGGTGAGTCCTGAGAGCCCTAGAGGGTTGGTTCTTGCCTGTGTTCCTATAGTAATGGCCCCTTCTCTTGAACTTGAGTCAGCATTTCCCACAAGCACCATCACCTTTCCTCATATGCATTTTTCTGTATTTCTGTGGTGGGAGTCCTACTCCAGTCTTTCCCTAAAATTGAGCTCTACTGTGCTGTAAAAGCATGAAGTATTTAGCAAGCAATTGATGAGCTGTGACCTTTTTTTATGCTGTTAGTTATTATCTTGGTGTTTCTTTCAGCTCTCCTCTTTTGATTTTTATTCCTACTTCATTCCTTTGTTTTTATCCTTAGATAGTTAGATCTTGCAGAGATACAGGATGTCTGTGATATGTCTTTGTAGAAGTTTCTCCAACTCTTATCTTGAGCAAGGCAGGCATGCTCCTTGGTGAGGACTTCTTCAGGCTATCCCAATACAGATGTCACTGCTATAATTGTATCTCAGTCAGACAGAAAAAAAATGGAGATATCACTGGGAGAGTACATTTAAAAATTAAAAAAACCCAATCCAAGCTGAACATTTCTGATGCTCATTTTGAAATATTGTGGGTGTGGATTTTATGGACTTCTTGCACTCTCAACTGTTTTCACCTCCCCATAACAACCCCTCTTTATCCCTTAACCATACTCCTGGAGCATGTGGCCTGATGTCTGGAGTTGCTGAGAACCTTCAGGTCTTTCTGATGTTCTCTTGTGTATGCTCATGGCTTAGTTCCTAAATAGGGATTTAGAACATGGACACTTTAAGTTTTTCCATCCAAACAGGGATCATATGCCGTTTGGGCACTGAGCTGCTCATGCATGAGACTGACTCATTTCTGGGCAACTCTCATTGCTTCCGAAATGCTGTGGTAAGACGTAAGACTTTCTACTTTTTGCTTGTCTGCCACAGGGGGGTTTTCGGGTCACAGTTTTAGACTTTAAACTTCTAAATTCTGTGTAGATGGACTTCAAATTCTTTTTTAGTTACCACTTTCAGCCTCTCAAGACCCTAATTTGCCCATTAGTAATACAGAGATAGCATTTCCTTCGCCTTAAAGATGCATTCATTAATAGTGGAGGTATGTATGCTGGTATTCATCTCACCTAATTTTAGCTACATGAAGTGAGCTGTTTGTCTCATTTAAAGAGTGGAGAAAAAGAATCACGTCCACTGGTGAATTATCCTAACATATTAGACACCTGTATCTGGACAAGGTAAGTACACACCAGAGGTCCCTCTCTTTCTCTCTTATCTCCCCAGGAATTTAGATGACCGTATGAGAGGCTTAATTTTAAGCAGCTACAGTTGAGAGAGGTGGTCGGGGTGATAAATGTGGACCAGGTAAGTGGATGTTCATCTGTGTGATGAAATTAAATACCCAACACATTGCTGGTCCTGCAAACAGCACATGTTCAGCTGGGAGTGGTTTTACTGCTAGAATTTTGTAGACATTTCCCACCATTTTTAATTTTTAATGCTGAGGGTTCAAGTCCACATATACTGAGATCCTGGAAATCTCTATGTCTGAATATCACTGTACAGTTGCAGGAGCAACATCATAAAAACATTTCTTTCCTTTGGCTTGGTTTCAAATAGGGTGACATCATTTTTATCAAACTGTCTCTACTAGTGCCTTAATTCAGCAGAGATTGCTAAGTAAGGTTACTTTTCCAGCCAAAATGTCAGTCAGAACTGCATGCTCCATAGAATACTGTACAAATTATGATTTTTAACATCGCTATTGTAGTAATTATTCTAAGCATCTTTCTTCTATGACACTCAAAAGAAAAGGGATGACTTGTTGCTGAGTTTCCAGACTTTAATTTTCTCCCTATATAAGTGTGCTCTGCCAACATCTCTTTCCTCTCTGGCTGTGCAGTATTTCTCCACTGCTCATACCCAGCTCGGAGCCCTCTGTCTTAGTTATTGAGCTGCCACAATAGAGGGCAGGAAGGATCCAAACAGCCTTTGTGTATGTGAACAGGTGGTTTGAATGTTCAGAGGATCTGATGAATAGACAAACATATGATTTGACTGCTAGGGAGATGATTTGATGGCAAACAAAAGGTCACATACCAGCAAAGCTGTTAACTGGTGGCATGAGGGTGGGGACTGCTGATCTGCTCACTATTCATTTTCCTCCTACACTGAGGGGCAGATTCTGCCTCCATTGCAGCTGCTCTCGGTGCACAGGATGAGCGAGTTTTTGGGTAATGTGCCTGTACGCAACCACTAAATAGAGCATGCAGCGGACAAGGATGGATTTCAGCACAGATTGGTTGCCATATGTCTCCTATTCCTCTTTATGGGCCATTTATGTGTAGCATCATACACAACCCCCTGGCTGGCACCTGCATTCACACTTGCCTTGTCATCCTTGAACACTTCATTTACCATCCAGAGTGCAGTGCCCTTGTGTGCCTCTTTGTCGCTGCTTGACTGGTGAAAATAAATCAGTGCCATGAAATCTGACTTTCTGTATGCAAATAAATGAACTATCTTGTTTCTGGAGTTCTTCAAAGGAGGTTTATGTGTGGAAGAAGGAAACAAATAGTGTTTAATGTGGATTTGTGTCTCTGCACAGGGAAGAATATGTTAGTGAAATAAGGCAAAAGGCGGAATGTACCTTTTGCTTGGGGATCAAGTGCAATTCTGGCAATTCTGGCTTTTTTTTTTTTTTTTGTTTTTTTTTTTTTTTTTTTTTTTTTTTTTTTATGGTCAGCTAAGCACCTGGAGTGAGGAGTACCTGTGCTTGAAGTGCACTGCAGCAAATAAAGAAGCCATTGTATTGCCAGTCTGCTCAGACAAAATAGATTGCAATTCAAAAGCTTTTCTTCTTAATAGATTGCAATTCAAAAGCTTTTCTTCTTAAAGTTTTGTGCTGATTATTCCTTTGGCTTTCATTCATCTGCACCAGGTTTGCTTTTTATCCCTACTACGTAGGAGAAATTACAGTTCATCTAGCAGATCCAGCAAATTCATAAAACTCTGCACTAGATAACTGGGCTACATTAAACCTTCCTGGAACAATGCTCAGAAATCAACTGTGCATGTTGAAGAACTGTATAGTAATGAGATCTGAACTTCTGTAATGCCAACAACTACATAACTATTATAAAGGGTAGAAATCTTTAATTTCAATTTTCAATTCCTGTCTCTTCAATAGCAATGATACTGCATTTTGTAGTTAAGCACCACTGCCAGGCTTAAAACTTGTCTGTCTATGTCACTTGGAAGAGCCTAGATATTGCTGACTCCCAGCAACAGACAGACTCCTGCAAGTCTGAGTTTCAAAGGTCTTTGGGAACAGAAAGATAGAAGTATATGCTCAGAGGGTTTTTCAGAAGAACTGAAGAAGATTAGTTTCTGTGTCCTATTGAAATGTATTTAAAAGAATACTAGCCCCTATAGCAAAGGAATGATTTCTCCCTTTTTTCTTTATTCTGTTCAATGAAGAGAGATTTTAATACTTCAAGTTCGCAAGTGGCTTTCAAAAGAACAGGGCACTTAATTGGAAGACAGGTATGTCATAATTCATGATGTGAAAAGTCTTTTTTGTTGCATTAGTAAATTCTGTAAGATGAAAGCAACTTCTTGTTGATAAAGATGTAAAACTACTTCATAACAAGTGCATCGCAAATTTTCTAGACAGTGATTATAACGTGTGAATTAGAGTTAATTAAAGTATGTCAGTAACATAATGTACAAAATGGCTGATTGCCAGTCGCAGGAGCAGATTTAGGAGCTTCCTGCAAATTTTAATTTTTGATGAATAAGTTTAGATTTCAAAACATGCCCTCTGATAAGAAGTATTTATTCTTTGTTTATATGTCAGTGCTATAGCTGATTACAGACTAGGTGTTTGTCATAGGTGAGAAATAATTTGCCATGCAATTATTTTGATACTTTCTTTTTAAAATATTGAACATTTTCACCGTATGCAAGGGTGAATGTTTTACGGTCGTGAGCAGAGCACAAAACCGAACTTGTGCAAAAAGGCCTCTTGTGCACACGTGGGATCTGGCTGATCAGTGACAACGCTACCGTGGCAGAAGGGGAGGGTGATGTTCTCCTCGTGGCACCATCTTGGAGCACCGGCCCCAAGGGTGAAATGCAGGCTCTGCAGCTGCTGTTGTGGCTGTGTTCAGCTCGCTGAACTGGCAGCAGCACCGAGGGGTTCCCAGTCTGCCCAGGGCGCATGGGTTTGTGGGGTGAAGGGTGGCAATGTAGCAAGGTGGCTGTTGTGGGTGAGAGGAGTATCCTTATGGTCCGTGACAAGCATTAACAAGAATGTTGTTAAGCTGTTGACGTGAGTGTCTACTAGCATCAGGTACTGCCTCAACTGAAAATTCAGCTATGCCTAGTTCCTACACCACACTTTTTACTATGAGACTTTTAATGGGAGAGAGTGTATTAATATCCTCTGTTTTGCGGAAATTACCATTGAGTGATGAAGAGATTTCTACCAAAGCTAAGTGCTGAATTTGCCTTCTGCACCGCTCTCTCTCTGGGTCACAACTGTGTGTCAGAGGGATGGGGGGGTCCTGGGAACTTTGGCTCCATGTGCTCCACAGCTTCAGTGATGTCCTGGCAGGAGGGTGGTTCTGCATCCAACAGAGAGGTTAAGGTTGTGAAAAAGCTTTTAAACAAAGTTAAAAATGAAGATCTAGGTTCCTATCCAACTCAATCTGCTTTTAGATAACTGCAAGTGGCTTGCTGGATTGTTTTTTTCCCAGTGCAGCTGCTCCTAAAAGAAGTAAGAAGGATTTTATTTTTCAAAAGATCTCAGTTACTCAAAATTTGTCAAATTCCTGAATTAATATATATGTCTATAACTGGAAGAAAGGCAGAGAGGAAAAAAAAAAGACTGATAAAGACTCAGCTTTGACAGTCTCCTTGAAAAATGCCAATAATAGCAGAATGGAACAGCTGTCATTGTGTTTGGCTGTGGAGTGGGACTGTCAAACTGAGGCACTGTCTGCCAGTGCCATTTTATGAAAGAATTACTTAATGATTTAAAGCAAATGGTCTCCTTTCACAGAAGCCACTCACATCCTTTCACAACTGGATCAGAAATGGGCCGTCCTGAACAAGTCTTTGCAAATGTCTTGAAATAATAAATATTCAGGATGGCATAGAGCTAGAGAGTGGAGGGGAAGGGGGTGTTAAGGCAGTTTGGTCTGTGATATTCCTGCCTGAGTAATAAGGGCAACTTCTACCCAGAAGAAAAGGGTGACACAGAAGTTATTACAGAATTCAAAGGAAGCATGAAAGAATTTGTGCTGGCATCATCACTGCACCGTAAGTGTCAGCTTTACCAATATCATCAGCTTTACCAATATCGTCAGCTTTACCAGTATCATCAGCTATGGGGTTATTGCAGATAACAATATTTTGACTTCTAAGCTGAGGAAGTGTCACGTTAGGGTTGAAACACAGTCTAGGTGGACTACAGTCATTGCCATGATGCTCAGAGAAAACATGGCTTTTTTGGAGATGTTCAAGACTGAAAACACTCTATGTTTGGATGCTCTGAAAGGTCCTTAAAATACATATACTAATTGCTAAGTTTTACTGTATCAAAGTTAACTTTTGAATCAGGGGGATGAAAGCAGCTGAAATGAGTTAGAGGGAGGATGAGGATAGTATCCAATTACATGTTGGGAAATTACTATGAAATGTTGTATTTATGTAGTGTTAGTATGAAACAGCTAAACTAATTATTGTTTTTAAAGACATAAGCATATCCAGTGTAATTTAAATGTATTCTGAGCCTGGACAAAGTGCAGATCAGCTGACTGTTCATTCAGGTAATCAATAGTACTGCCTGTGCTTTTTCATTGACTCCTTAATGCTAAATGGTAAACACTAACAGCTAGATCTGCAGCAGTCTAAGTTGGCATAATGGGTCATTAGACCTGTACTGGTAAATACCAACTGGGAATCTGCTGTGGACTGTAGACTGGAAATTTAGGAAATGGAATACTGCTATTTTATAACTTGTTTCATTCATTTCTGACAGTCCTCTGTATTGTATAGTGGCTTATTTGATTGCTGTATTGAATCAAGTAGGGATACTGTTGGCAACAAATAATGCTAGAACTGGATTGAAATTGGATTGCTAGGCACAGTGTGTTCGACAGGACTATAGGTTGATCGATCGTGTGGGGCTTTAAATTGCCTGTTCAGTGATAGTAGAAGAGATGAGTAAAAGGCAGGCATTGACAGTTTAAATCCTCTTTATTCTGTGTGTCTTTACTTGTTGCCATTGTGTTTGCAAAATGAAATTATTAGTCTCTTTATGTTCCTGGACCAGAGAGGATGTGCACTAGGTGATGTGGCCGATAGACACATTTTTCAGTCCTAGGTAAGGCTCTTCCAACAGTGGCACTTGTAATGCTTACATGTATTAATTAGGTTTTTTTTTTTAATTTGAACTGCCAGCTAAAATAGCATCCAAGTGAGTACCATTTCCTGCCTATTGGTTGAGATTGAGACCTTCTTTAGGCCTCTGGTGTTTTGCTGTGTTTTCTGTGCTTTCTTAATATCTCTTGGTCTTCAGGGTCAAAAATGAAATGAGTCATTTGTGTGGATAGGAAGATTATTCAGAGTTATAACTAAAAGCACAAAAACTTTGGAAGGGGTATTATTAAACCTCATATTTTAGGCCTTAACCTTATTGAGAAGTCAGGTCGTGGCAGATTATCCCATACCTTTGTCTGGAGGGCTCTTAAACCTCTGCTGAAGTATAGTCCCTGGCAGAAAGGGGATACTGCCTTGTCACACCATGGCTGGTCTGACAGTGCTTACCCAAACCATGTGCTGGGCTGCAAACATACTTGCACCCAGCTTAAATGGGATTTATTTTTAAACTTTCCTGTTTGGTTGCTGAGAGGTCTTCTGTCTATCCGCACTTTACAATCAAGGAGTAAAAACACAGCTCATCTTTGCTCATGTTTCCATTTTGTAGTGAGCAAATAAATAGTTTTATTTAAACTTGTTCTCTGGACTCTGCTTTTCCAACTGGGTGTATCTTCCTACTGTTCCCCTCTATAAAGCCTCCTGGATCATTGTCTTCTAGTCTTGGTGTCATCTCACTGCAAGAGGCTATTTTTCTGGTGTTGATCTAGTGTTTTACAGGTGTAGTTGCTTTTCTTCACTCAGCATGCAGCCAGTCACATTTTTATCTTCTGTACATGCTCCTAGAAAGGATAGTTTACAGTGGCTGCATGTGACTGTGGAGATCTTCCGTGAGAATTTGAGCAGCAAAGTGTGGTGCAAGGTGGTGGTGAGAAACATGCGGGCAGCATTGGCTGTGAGGAGGACACGCTCTAGCACTTGCCACAGGCTCTGGGTGCCAGCAAGGACAGAGTGTGTCATCGTCTGATGGTTCATGATTATCTTGCAGCTGATGTCTTACAAAAGCCACAACCATCTTGAACTCTCACACACAAAATCTCTGAATGAGTTTATTTCCTTTTTCTGCAGTTGGATGTAAAAGTCAAATACTGATTATATGGAGGAGACAGTGAGGCCTCCTAGAAAGGATTTTTCCTCTGTAGTACTTTCCCAGGGAGTCATGTTGTAAAGTAGTGGTTGTAGGTAGTAAAGCAGAGCTGTGCTGTATTTGCAGACTTCTGGTCTTGAGAAGACCAGTGACACTGTGGTGTGGTAACTTGGTGAAAGGGTTTTGTTTATGGGCAGCTGAATGAACCTGTGTGCTTCCTCATGGTGTCGCAGCTCCAGTTGCCCATTCTCTTGCACCCTGTTGAGATACAGCAAAGCAAACTGACTGTGAGGGACCCCCTGGACCGGAGGGATACTCCATTTGCACATGCATAGCTGGTGACTTCCTGAAGTTAAGGCTTCAAGTGTGTGGGGCTGTTTTTCTGGATTTTTGCAGGAAAAAAATGCTTTGGCAAAGATGACGTAGTGTTTTCCATTTGCATCTTAGGGCCCGAGGGAAAATATTTCATTATTTCCCTCTAGTGAACATGAAGTCAAACATTATAGTGTCTTTGCTTATAGTTGAGGAGACCTCGCGTGAGGGAAACTTCTTCTAGAGCATCTCATCTCAGTAGGCCTGCCTTGCATTCAGCGCAGTGGCTAAGGGAGTTATTTTGTTTGTAGCAGTTTGTCAAATGTGTCAGGCAATACACAAAAGTAGAACAATGTCTGATGTGAAGATTTGAGGCAACCAAAGGATGAGGAAAGGTGCAGAGCTAGGGGAATGGTCGAAATATAACAACTTACATGCTTCCTTCTTCCTCCCCTTCCTCTGCAGTATTTTACATCCCTTTGTTATCTCTCAGCCTTGGCATGGTCAGTCAGCTAAATTGATATGGACAGCTTATTAAAAGTGGTAATATAAGAGGGTTTGTATGTGAAAGCCTTTGTGAACCGACTCAGAAAAGGGAATAGTATTTCTCCCACTTGCTTTCCCAGCTTTCTCCCACAAGAATCAGATGAACTGCTCAGATTTGCCCCAGCTTTTCAAACTCAGTGACTGAGAAAATGAAAAAGAATCTAGCCTGGATTTCTTGCATGGTAATAGAAAACTCTATCAATATTGTCCCTAGGACAGCCCATCCTGGAGTGCTGGTAAACTGACTGTCAGTGCACTCATTACAGTGCCAGAGTCATCCTTATTCTCTGTGTTGCAGGTTTGATGCAGCAGAGTTTGATGCTTGTACAAACAATTGAAAAATCTTGGATTTTAAAGTTTTTGTGGAGATCCATCTGAGGTGGCAGCAGCTTTCTTGGAGGGATCTTAAAAGTAACAGAAAACCTGTTTTAAGGCATCATTCTTCCACTGACTTTGCAAAGCAGTCTCATTTTATACAGCCATGCCTCCTGGTTTTCTTTTTCTTGGCCTTAGAATAATGGGTAAAGATGCAGAAGCTGCATATGCTGTGCCAGTAATTTCTGTGAGCTACAAGATCACTAGAACTGTTCAGTAGTTATGATCAGATTTAATAGAACATACTGCACCATTGTTTGTTTTGTTTTTCTTTAAAAAAAAAAAAAGAGAGAAGGAAGGGACCAATGAAATAAGAACTATACTGAGGCTAATACATGCGTCAGTGCAGCCATGAGTTAGGAAAGGGCTATACTGTATATGCCAGAGGAAAAAAACTGTAGGAAAAAAAATATAGATCAGAGAAGAGGTGAGAGGCAAGAGATGAGAGAGATGCAAAATCGAGTATCCAAAAAATTCTGTATTACCGAAAAGATACAATAAGTGGCAAGAGAGAGATCTGTGTAATCAGAAGCAATTATTTCAAGGGAAATTACTCGTTACCAAGAGTATTAAAGGATGTTTTCCATGAAAAAAATCAAAGAAATAAAAGCACAAGAAGCAGAGATTGTCTGATTTGATCCTATTTTAGAGTGTGAACATTGAATTACTTGTGGCTATACATAGTAAGTAGTGCTTTATGTGTGCATGGAGAGGAAGAGATATGAACACATCAATGGCCTGCTCTCTTTTTTATAAGCCTCCTCAGTTGCATGCTGCCCTCCAAGGCTGTCCTGTCAATTGTAGCATTAGAGTTATGAACAAGAATTATGATTGGAAGGCACTCACTATGGGGAGATGCCATTTCGCATGCTCAGCAGAGCTGCCTGGGGTCATCACAGATTTTCACTAGTCCCAAAGCTATTGGCTCACAATTCAAGTGCCACTGATTGCCCCAGGAGATATGACTTGGATGCTGATGACATACTCAGCCAGACTGAGCTGGTGCTGGAATGAAATACGCCCCAAACTATTCCTGGCACATTCATTTTATGCTTAGACTCAGATATACCTCTTGCTATTTTTTCCTCCCTGAAATGTTCACATTCTTGTGTGCTAGTCCCCGAATTAAGAAGAAAAATAGCTAATATGGTACTTCTGAGACTAGCATTTAACTAAAATGTCAGATCTGATAGACATCTCTGATGCATCTGAACACACAGCAGTGAGCTTACAGAGCAAAAGGAAAAAAATAGCATAGTAGATTTGTTTGCAGTGTTCCCAAAAAAGCAAAAACTTAAAAGAATTGTCATATGTGGAGTGCTGGTGATAGTAGCTACAGCTCTGCCCTCCAGTATTCTATTTTCAAGTGATTAGATAGCTAATTCGTGATCAGATTATAGTTGTCCATAAAATACAAGTTTGTATGTGATGCTTATTAATGTGATGTAGACTGTTCTATTCAATCAGCATTTGACCTGCATCATGCAAGCCATAGTGTTGTGTCTGGTCTGCTGTTGAAGTTGTAACTTCTGATGATCTTAAACCGTATGTTTTAGGTGCTTGGTCAATCCTAATGTAAACTAAAAAAAATTCTTTTAAAAAATTGGTAGTTACTCTTGCTGTTTCAGAAATAAGAGCTCATTTACTAGTTTTCGTAAGTTTGCATTGATGTTCTTATTCCATGAATCCTACTGGAAAACCCAGCCTAACAGGTGAAGGGAGCCTTTTCCTATTAAAGAGCTATTGCTATGTGTCTGCTCACAAACCATCGTGAAATCGTGTTTACAGTTTCACTTGACTGAACAAATAAAAATAACTTTTTTAGTGGCTTATTGTAGGGCAGGTTTTAAAAGTTTTAAAGTTTTTGCACCTTTAAAAATTTTCAGTACAGTGCACAAACGTCCAACAGGGTAGGATTTTTTTGCATTTGGTATATGCACAGGCATTATTACTGCCTTCCTCCCCCACATTTTCTTCTGTGTACAGCCGAGAGGTTTAGCTCACATTTGGAAAAATAGTGGGGAAGGCACTCCAACTGATTCTCAGTCCTCAACATGATCATTTCCACTTCTACATCTATAACACAAAAATGTTCCCTGTGCTGTTTTCATTTAGATGTCTGCAGGAAATCTGGTGGCCTGACTTGTGCTCGGCAGAGCAGCTGGGTATGGCTCTAGGGGCCACAGAGATGGGGAGAAGTTGTGAGCAGTGCTGCTGCCCAGAGCTTGCCCTGCTGCCACTGTGCCACTGGGGGAGGTCTCCACTGAGCTGATTAAACGTGAGAATTAGCATGCTCCGCTCTGCACTATGGCCTGATCTTGCAGCTCTTTGTCAGGTTTCCAATGTAATCTCACATTTGTCTGAGTGAAGACTGGGTTGTTTAGAACCTACGTTTGATGAAACTGATAATTCACTTAATGGTGAGCTTTTAGAGTACTGTAATCTGGGGCTCTTGGAAAGCCCTCCCCATTTGCGTACTGTTCCATCGTGCTGTCTTCTGTGTGCTGTCTGCATGAAGTCTGCAAGGAAGTCTGTCTGGAGGAGGTTTGACTGGGAAGAGGTGGGAGGCTAGCTACACTTAGCAGTGTCTCAGAAAACAGCATAGCACCTCCTCCTACACAACTAATTACAGGACAGTAAGGAACTTACTAAGTGAGAAGGGAAACATGCTCTCAGGAGGGCAGCATGTGCTAATTTTCTGTTAAAGAATAGTTTCTTTAGCAGAATTGGCCTTTTGATGTCCATAGTTGTGAACGTGCTCATACTGGAGAGCTAGAAATACAATTACAGCTTGTTTTTTCTTATTTCTTTACTTTTCCACAGAGTATTGAGAATTTGAAATAGGGAATTAATCGATGTAGTGTTCTAAGAGCAACAGGAGCTGGTCTTTGTATTTGCAGGAGGGAGCTGTAAGAGACTGAATGTGGGTACTTTTACGTACACTAAATGTATTAGTATGAATTGAATAATAAGTAACCTAATCAGATTTTTAGCCAAGCTTGCCTGTCATACTGTGATAATTGCCAGTTATCTTGGACCTTAAACCAAGTAGATCCTTCCCCGCCCTCCAACTTGTTTGATTTTAGAAGTGAGTTCCTTATAAGAAAGAAGCAGTGCTTACATGAGGCACTGATCTTGACTCAGTTTAGTGATGAGAAACACTTCCCCAGTGCAGGCACTGCCATAGTCTACAAGCTCTCTCTTAAAAAACAGCTTGAAATGGTAACAGCTTTGGCCTGAGTCAAGAATGGTTAGTCATGGTCGTGGAGATTACTGGCAATGTCAGCAGTCATAGGCTCCCCTTGGCAGCAATTGTAGCCATGGTCAAAAGCACAAAACAAAATGACCCTCAGGAGTATTTCACAGGTGATAAACAGGTGGCAGACGAACAAGAGTAAGTAGTTGCTTAAAATCTTTTCTTGTGCCTGAAAATTTTATTTGTTTATAGGGAGGACAAAGCCAGAGTCATTCCAGGTCTGAAAGTTGGTCACTAGATACAGGATGCCATCTCCAGACTGATGGACTACATCTTCCTTCTTCCTAGCTAAGAAGCTGGTTCAGACAGGTCTTTCTGAGCAGTCAACTTCAATGATTTGTAGTAATCTGTGCAAACATTTTTCTTTCTTTCACTTCTCTTTGGACTCAGAAGAAGGGGAGGTTGGACCAGATGACCTCCAGATGTCTCTTCCAAACTCAAGTATTCTGTGATTCTCTAATAGATAAACCCTCTGTTCAGTATCATGTTGATCAGAGAGCAGTTGCTTTGTGCTGGATTTTTAATGTTTTGTACTTTGCCACATGCAGCTGTAGGCTGTGTCCCTGAATCCAGTAGTTGGTGAGTCTGTTGTGGTTGTGCTGTGACATTCGATGTGGATTAAGGTGCTCCAGCTGAGATGTTTTGGCTGAGAAATGCAGAGTTCCACCTGTTGCAGAAGTAGTATTAGAAACCATGTCTGGCAGAGGTTGACAAAATATGGCTTTGAAGCTTTTTTTAATGCAAAGTAGTTCTGCTCCCCCTTGCAAGCAAACGATGTTAAAATGTTCACATACTGATTACTGTGCACCTATCTGGCTCCTCAGGTTGTCCCTTTGACACACAACTTTGCCTGCAATAACAGTCCTGATAAGGCAGCACAGCACAGACTCCTGATGCCGTGTCCCTAGGCACTGGACCAAGGTCCGAGGTACGGTTATGTGCAATTCCAGTGGCTGGTCCAGGACTCACCTAGTGGTGGAGGCAAAATCCACCTTTATCTCCTGCAGGAGGAGGGGGGGGGGTGAGGGGGAGGCTACCAGTTCAGGGAAGTAATGGAGCAGGAAGGAAGCAAACATTTCCTTTCCTTTTCCCACATTATCACTGAGGTCTTCAAGGCAGAAGGGGATACATGTGGAGGAAGAGAAGAGTTTCTTGGAGGCGATAGGACTGGCATAGAGGACGTGGGCAGACTGGGTAGTGGATATCTGATGGGGAAAATGTGATTATGCTGTATTTGCAGCAACATCTAAATTCTTGCGAAGTTAATAGTAATGTAACAAATGTTGCTTTAACAGCTTCATTCTCTGTCACTCCTGTCACCTTTTCTGTGTATGTTCTCAAACATGACCAGAATATGTTTTCTCTTTTGTCGCTGCCTGCCTCTACTTGCTCCCTGATATTCAATGACATCAATTTATCTGGTGTTAATGTAACTCCAAAGCAATTTGGAATTCTATTCTTCTGCAAGAAGCTAAAGCAAAATGGGGCTCTTTCCTGCAGACATTCGTGCACAAAATTAAAATCATTCAAACAGTTAAGCGTACTTAGAATTGGGCTCTGGATTTGTACTTTATTGATAATCTGTTGAAAACCAAGGTTAATTCATCCCTGTAGTTATAGTTTGGAAGCATTAAAATGCCTACTTACCAGGTTAAGACTGTTGACTTTGGGAGACTTAACTGGATATAAAGTTGTTTGTGCTGTATGACCTGGAAAAAGATTTTATTTAAAAAGTGGAATGATTTGCATTTGTATTACCTCACAGACATTTCAAGTTTGTCTAATGGGCTTATTTTAAAAATGTCTTCATTTTGGCTTATGTGTTTTTTTCAATAGAAGCTTCAGGGCTTTATATACAAAAAGTGACATTTTTTTCTTACTTTCTGATCAGACAATTCACTTGAATAAAACCCAGTTATTCTTACGTATTGAAAAATATTCCTCTCATGTAAAGAAAAGTCCGACTTTTTAATGAAAACTCCAATTTCCATGTTGTGAGACCAAGTTACAAGAATGTGTAGTGGTTTGGCTGGCCAAGACTGGGAAAAGCATCCACTGCTCTGACTTTCCATTGAGAAGGTTTCCTGAGCCTTCAGAAAGCCAAAAGGTAGGCCCAGTCCTGGTGCTGCAGGCAACCTTGCCTGAAAAGCTTAGTTAATTTATGGGCAGTGCAGGAACTGGTGGGTAGGGAGTTGCAGAAATCCCATGTGACTGTTGGAGATTGAGGTAGGGGAACGAGACTGTGGATGAACTTCCTTGCCAGGTACCCGTAACCTTAGCTAACTGTGGCGGTTTGGCTTGTTGTGATCATGGGGTTTGGGTGGGTGAGAGCTGGGAGGTGGCCACTCGGTCTTTGCAGGCTTCTTAATTTAGCTACAGAATAGAACAAAAATTTGGGGGATTGCAGGGAGAAAGCTCCCTGGTCCCTCTGCAGAGGGGCAATTCTAGGCTCCTCAGTTCCTCAGTTCCTGTTCACCAGATCTACGTTGACCTGCATGAGGCTGTCCATGTATCTTTAACTGATTGCTTCATGGTGCTTGGAGAACCGCGCTGTTTCTCACAGGGTTTTGACAGAGATTTTATGGGTAGCAGAGTGTTTTCTGTACACATTATTACATCATAACTTGATGTGATCAGATACATGGCCAGTGGGCCTATGTGTACAAGAATGTGTACTCTTGTTCTGACTGTGATTTGTTCATTATCTGGGTTTTTGCATTACCTGAGGTAGTGTCTGCCTCTCTTCCTATGCCTTTGGATTGTGGAGTGCTGAGTGTATATAGGTAGCTAAGCCCTGTGATCTTCGGTTGGTGTCAGGGGCACACAACTGGTGATGAACACTAGAAGAGCAGCTGATAAGCGAGGCAGTTACCTGTAGGGAAGCTGAGTCACTGCACTATCTATAATCTCTTCACTGCACTATCTATAATCTCTTTTTTTCCCGGTTGTTTTTGTTTTGCTCTCCTTGGGTAATCTTTTTATCAAACAAAGCTTGTATCACCCAAGCAGTTTGAATGCTAAAGGTAGCTAGACTGTGAAGTCTGAATTGCACTGCTCTCGGCAGCACCTTCTGACTTCCTGAGATATGTTGTGGCTTTGATGGAGAGAAGAGTGCTCAGCCATCTTAAAAAGGAGGTGAAACACAATATTCAGGTGCACCAAATCTATTGTTCATGACTAGGCTTCGCTATTGCTTGAAATAGTAGTGCAGCTAGGTAAAGATTCATAGGGCTTTTTTCCTGTTTGATTGATTTTTAAGGCCAAACAGGACAGTGAGAACAGACCAAATGAGATTGAGAGAGCATCTGCATTGGTCTGCTGCGTACCAGAGGTCATGGAATTTGTCCTAGCTGTTCTCCACAACAAGAAACATGTTGTCATCTGCTGTCAGTCACTGTAGAGCTCTCATTGACAAGTATGTTTTCGAAAAAGTTAGGCTGCACTGCATGTGACATTCCAGCAGTAGTCTCCAAGGGATGTTGTCTCCTAAATATAGGAGGACTACAGCAGGTAAAGCTTTTAATGACACCCAAAGCAGTAGTAAAAGACTACGCTTCCAACAGCTGTTGGATAACTCCCAGCGCAGAGATAGGAGGAGCTTGAGATCTGTGGGAGAAGGGGAAGAGAGTAAAACAGGCCAAAACCTGTGAAACTTTGTTTCTATCTATTTGTGTTTTTTCTGTGACTTGTGGATCTTCAGGGTGTGATTGCTGCTGTTGGGAGCATGTTGGGCATTGCTGTTCGATTCAGTACCTCTCTTCTAGGTGCTATTTCCCAGGCTGTTGTTTCGAGGGATGGCCAGAGCCAACAGTGAGGCAGGGCGCAGGCAGAGCGAAGTTCAGCTACACGTGCTGGCTTTGAATGGTATGTTAAAGCTTAGCCACCAAAAATAGTAGCTTTGCTGTGCCTCTGTGGGACTGAAGAAATGATTCTGAACGGAAACACGCTCTCCCTGAGGGACTTTTTCAGCACTAAGCCCAATTATTTTTTAAATGGGGGGTTTAGTCCTCCAGGGAAGCCATAAATATGTCCATAGCTGAGATGTAGTCAGTTATATATTCCCGATTGTCCTATTAAAGGAATTCAGTAAAGAAAACAGGAGACTTGTTATCCCTAGTAAAAGTACTAGCAGCTGTTTTCTTGCAATCTAAGAGATACTGTGTATTTTACTCTTGAATATCTAATAGTGTCTGGCCACATCTAAGTTCATGAAAATTTAATGTCTCAATGGTTGAAACTGGCCACTTTGGGTTTTTGGATCAGGGCCGGTGCGAACATTTTGTCTCTTGATAATTACTTCTAAGGTATACAGACAAGAAGCGAATTTTTTTATCTTGGGGGAGGGGTGAATAAGCAGACACAGCATAATTTACATTTGAAAGTAGCTCCAGAAGTCATCTGGTCTATCCCCTGCTCAAAGCAGAGCTAACTCCAAATTAGATGAGGCTGTCGAGCCAAGTGTTGAGAATCAGACTGCAGCCCTGCTGGGCTCCCACTCCAGGGCTTAACTGGTCTTGTGGGGAAGTTGTTTTTTCCTTATGTCTGAGTGAACAAGTCTTTTTCCTCAAAGCTGCTTTCTAGCCAGTTGGTGCTACTGAATGGGATTGTCTGTCCTGGGTCCATCTTGCCTTTGAACTTCTTAAGGCTCCTGTCATCCAGCTTCTCTGCTGTGCTGAAGTTTCTTTGAATACCAACTTTCCCCTCCAGAGCATTAACCTCTTCCCCCAACTTGGTTTCACCTGCAAACTTGCTGAGGGTGCTCCCCATCACATTGTCTCTGTCACTGATGAAGATGTTAATCACAATTGGTTTGTAATCAGCTGCAAGTTAGACTTTGAACTTTCACCCACAACCTTTTGAGCCTGATAGTCCAGGTAGTTTTTCACATAACCTTATAGGGCACTTGTCTAGTTGGTGTCTTCCCAGTTAGACTGCAAGCATATTAAAGGAGGTTAAGTAAAGTGCTGAAGTAAAAGGAAAATTTTGTTTTCCCCAAAGCCAGTCATTCCATCCTAGAAGGCAATCAGGTTGCTCAGTCATGATCTACTCTTGCTAAATCCATCATAGCTGTTCCCAGTCACCTTTTTACCGTTCATAAGCTGGAGATGGTTTCCACAAGGACTTTCTCTGTGATCCTCCCTGGAACTGAATTGAATCTGACAGGCTGTGGTTCCCTGGATTGTCCTGCATTTCCGTTTTGAAGATGAGTGTAACTTTTGCCTCCTCCAGTCAACATGACCTGCCAAAGGTGTGAGAGAGTAGCCTTGCAGTGATCTTGGCCTGTGCCTTCTGCATGTTCAGATGAATCCTGTCTTGTCCCATCTGCTTATATGTGTCTAATCTATGTAAGTAGTCCTTAACTCAGACACTTTTTACTAATGAGGAGCAGTTTGGAAGAGAGAAGGTACTAGGCAGAGAGACATGTGGTGCTTGAGAGCAGACCTTGCCAGTGAAGACTAAGGCAAGGAAGACACCAAGTACTTCATTAGTTTCCTTGTGCTGCACTATGAGGTCTCCTGCCCTGTTCAGTAGTGGGCCAGCATTCTCCTCGCTCCCTTTTGCTGCTGACATCTGCAGGATCTCTCTGTTGCCTTTCTCATCCCTTGCAGGTTTCCCCTCACTTGCAGGAGCTCCAGCGAACCTGTGCTCTTCCTAACTCCCTCCCTGTATTCCTCCTCTGTTCCTCCTAGGGAGTCTGTCCCTGCTTACACCTTCTGTACATGGCTTTTGAAGTTTGAGCTCACTCAGGAGTTATCCATTCAGCCAAACTTGCCTCCTGCCTGTCGTGGTTTCAGCCCAGCTGGTAAAAAAGGACCACGCAGCTGCTCACTCACTCCTCCCGCCCCCCTCCGGTGGGATGCGGGGGAGAATTGGAGGAGAGAAGAGAAAAAAAAAAAAAAAAAGAAAGCTGGAACCTCGAGGGTTGAGATAAGGGTGGTTTACTGGGACAACACAGAAAGAGAAGTTACAACAACAACGGTACTAATAAAAGAAAACTCAAAAGGAGTGATGCACAGTGCAACTGCTCACCACCCGGAACCCAACGCTCCGCCACTTCCCCCACTGAAAGCCAAGAGAGCACCCTCCAGCCTGCTCCCCATTTATATACTGAGCATGAAGTTACATGGTATGGAATAGCTCCTGGGCTAGTTCAGGTCAGCTGTCCCGACTGTGCCCCCCCACCTCCCAGGTTCCTGTAAAAATTAACTCTATCCCAGCTGAACCCAGGACACTGCCTTAACTCCTTGTTTTCTTGCACTCTGTTCATATGCTTTAGAGAGGTTGTCTTTCAAGTTCAACCATTACCCCCGAGTCTCTTGGCATTTAAGGTAATTCTCCTATGGGCTACCACTTACCAATTTCCTGAAGAAGCTAAGACTGCTGCTTTGAAGTCCAGGATCTTTATTCTACTATTTGCCTTCCTTGCTTTCCTCAGTATTTTAAATTCCTGTATCATATCGTAGTCACTCTGTCTAAGGGTGCTGTCAGCCTTCATGTCCCTAGTCATTTCTTCCTTAATTTGTACCATGTCCACCAGTATGCCTTGTCTACTTAAAGGAGGGCCTGCAGAATAAAAGTCTTTGATGCTTTCCAGATTGCCTGTGTCCTACTGTTCTGCTCTTCCAGCAAAGGTCTCAGAGTTCCCCATGAAAACAAGCCCTGTAATTAGGAGGCTTCGTCCAGTTGTTTAAAGAAGGCTTTGTCCACTTTCTCTTGACTGGGCAGTCTGTAGCATATGGACACCGTGTTTACCCCTTGTTTGCCACCCTGTGATCCTGATCCATGAGCCTTCATCCTTGACTCCTTGGATCAATGATATGTTGCATTGTTGAAATAGTGGGAAAACAATGAGCAATATTTTTTAAAAGTGCTAGACACTTAGTAAACTGGTGAGAAAATATGTTTGCACACAAGAGGGATATCAGCTTATTCCTCCTCCCTGTGTGACTTGGGACGAGTCCTTTCCGCTCTCTTTGCTTCCCCATGTCTCAGACTGAAGTCTCTGTGATAGACACTGTCCCATACATCAGGTCAGTGTGTTCCCTGCCCTGCTATAATGAAGATACCTGATGGGCAAGGACTGCTACCTTCCAAAGACTGCAGGCATCTTTGTGTTAGTATTTCTGAAAGTATGCTGCATCCTGTCTTCATGGGAGCTGAGATTCAGTGATACAGAGAACCTGCAAGTCCACTTCCCAGTAGCAAAGTAGGATAGGAATGTCCCCATGCACCAGAGCAATGTTGGGAGCAAACCTGGTTGCTAAAAACAAGTGTATGATTGTACAGGATTCTCTCATTACCAGAAACATAGTGATTTGGGGCATGACAGTGGAAAAGATCCTACTCTAATTTGCTCTGCCAAGAGTAAGGATTTTGAATTTTCCCAAGTTTCATGACAAAGCTGGTTAGGGCAACAGGGCAGAATGAAGGCGAAAGGAAATGTAGATGAGTGCATGATGAAAATAAATATTTAAATGACCTGTTCAAACTACTTACACATGTGGAAAGTCAAAACATTTGCTGTATTTTTCAGTCAGGAGGTATCTTTCCATAGTCTTGAATAGCTGCCATCTGCTTCGTTCAGTGTCAACCAAGTTAAGTCAAGCCTTATTTTCTTACTGTAGTATTTAGTAAGGCTTACTTGTTTGGGTTACAAAATATGGAGGTTCTCAGTGCACTGTGTGCTTTTCTCTGTACATTCCACATAGGAATCCTCATTTTTAGGCTCAAATATGTGCATGAAGACATTAATTAAGAAAAAAATATTTTTCTAAACTATCCTGCTTGTAATGTTCAGTCACTTTAACTGTGGTGTTTTCCCCCTGCTACACTCCCTTCTCTGTGTTTTGCATTACCAGTAGCTAAAAGCTACCTGCTGACAAGTTGTTCACCTTAGTTTTCTGCTGTGAAAACTGTGCTGCCTCTCTCGACTTAAGTAGTTTCAAATAGTGTTTGGCACTGTGTTGTATATTGGCCATGGTGGTCAAGTTTAGCCACCTCTTCTGCAACTTCAAGTTGCTAGTGGCTGTACATCAGACAATACGGATCAAATAGTTTAATTAATCTTAATACCATTTTGAGCCTACTGCTTCAATCAGTTGATCATGTTTATACATGTACTTATTCTGGCATAAAATCCTACTGAAATAAAAGGGACTTCAATGGAAAAAGTGAGTGTTTGCAAGATCTGTCCCTTGCTAATATCAGTAGCTATGCCTTATTTTAAACAAGACTAGATTTACTTTGATTTCTAGATTAGTGCAGGTTACATTGAGCAGAACATTCAATGTATCTCATTGATTTTCTCTGTAATACTGTTGAGGCACAAGTCACAGCTCTAATCATTTGTTTTACCATTAAAATTCTGTATGCAGATCTGGTCCCCTAGGATATCAGTGTGTAACCAGATGCTCCATGATCTAATCAGGTTCTGCAAGGAATATGCTATTCCTTCAATGCTTAGCAGTAGAAAGCTTCATCAAAATGGAAAATTTATCTACTATTTAAAAGTAAAATGCAGTTCAAAGAGACAACCATGAAAAGCAGGGCTGTACAAAATTTTAAGACATTTCTCAGATTAAACAAAGCCAAATCCAAGCCAGAGTCTAAGATGATTTGTCGTGACTCCATTTATTGTTAAAGAAGAAAATGTTATAGCTGTCACTTGAGTTTATAGGGTTTGTTCCAGTTCAGTTAAAATAGCATCACCATCAGAAATGACTGACTAGCAGGATTTCGTTAATGGGATACTTATTTGCCACAGCATGAGTGCTTTGGAAAGTAGTTTTGAAAAGCGCCTACAAAAGTATCAGCAGCAGGCAAGATTTGTGCTCTGAACTAATTTTGATGCTAGGATTTGGATCTCTGAGGGCCTTGGTTCTCCAGTCCATTACAGAAATACAGGTCCTGCTGACCTTGAAGGAGTTTTGCAAGCGGTGTGAGGTAGGCTGAGGAGCAGACCTGCTTGCTGCGGTGAGTCTGACCAGAAGCATCCCCTCCGGCTGGGACAGCAGGAGTGTGGCTCTGCCTGTGCCCAGGCAGTGTTTCTGTATGTTCAGAGCCTGCTGACTTCACTGAGCTTAAAGGCATAAGTAAGAGCTAGAAGAGAGTGAGGGAGTGCCCAGACAAGCAGTGGAACAGGCACTACCTTTCCTTCAAGTTCCTGCAAGGTACTGGCGTGGCAAACGCTGCCAGACAAATGTTGTGTATTGAGAAAAAGGGCAGGGGAGGAGTCCATTGGTGAGTGTCGGTAAAGGTCAGAAAATTATGTTTATTAGGAAAGAATCACTAATGACTTTTAATATATGAATACAATATTGATTGTTTTCCTCTGTTGTATTTTTAGGGTCTCATGACTCATTTAGCTTCTACATTGATGAAGCCTCTCCAGTTGGGCCTGAACAGCCAGAGACGGTCCAGAATTTTGTGTCTGTTTTTGGGACTGTGGCTAAAAAGCTGATGAGGAAGTGGTTGGCTACACAGACCATGAACTTCACCAGCCAGCTGGGGGCAGGTATACGGTATTTCGATCTTAGAATTTCTACCAAGCCCAGAGACCCAGACAACGAACTCTACTTTGCTCATGGTTTATTCAGTGCCAAAGTCAAGGAGGGTCTGGAAGAGATCAATGCGTTTCTTGCTGACCACCCAAAAGAAGTGGTCTTCTTGGACTTCAATCACTTCTACGGGATGCAGAAATACCACCATGAAAAGCTTGTCCAAATGCTCAAAGACACGTATGGAAACAAAATGTGTCCTGCTATATTTGCCCATGAAGTCAGCCTCCAGTATCTGTGGGAAAAGGAACACCAAGTGCTAGTGTTCTACCACAGTCCAGTGGCTCTCGAGGTACCATTTCTTTGGCCAGGCCAGATGATGCCAGCTCCCTGGGCAAACACGACAGATCCGGAAAAACTGATTCAGTTCCTCCAGGCATCAATCACTGAAAGAAGAAAGAAGGGCTCCTTTTTTATATCGCAAGTAGTGCTGACTCCAAAGGCTAGTACAGTGGTGAAAGGGGTTGCTAGTGGTCTCAGAGAAACGATCACAGAAAGGTAAGTTTCTGGCAGGTAACATGTGCTGACTGTGCTGAATGTGTGTGTTGGTAATGCTGTTTTTCTAATTCCTTTTAAAGAGACTCCAGCAGATGTGTTTCTTCCGTGCAACTGTGGGTTAGTCAGAACTTGGGCATAATCCTAAAATATTTAAAGAGAAACACATTGAAGGAGAAACTTTTGTGTCTTGAAAGAAAATCCGGAACTAAAGCCTAATGAGATTTTATGGGATTGGCTTAGCCTTTTTTTTCAGAATGTAGGTTTTTCCATTTATTCTGTTTTTCAAATGTGGTTTCTTAGCATAAGCACTGAATATCTTGCCTCAGATTTCCTTACTGGATGTGGATAAATCTATCAGAGTGATCTAGATTATTTAAGTTTTTATTTATACATCAGGCTTCAGGTATTGAGTAAATAATGTTTTCATTTTGGCTCATCATCAAAGCCTGATACTGCAGAATTTGCATGCTTAACTACTTTTACACGGCTTAAAGATGCATGGCTTTTCTCTCTGCATACCATCACACATTATATCAAAGATCTCAGGACACCATTAGAGTGAATTTGCGTCCTAACAGGCCTTCATTTATCATACAGGAAAGAGACTGCAGACCATTGTAGAGGTTCTGAAATTGGAATACTGTGTTGACAGGCCATTAGTTGTTACATTACAAAAAAAGCTGTCTGTGCTAGACATGCATTATTTATACCATTCTGACTTTGATAAATCACAGCCAATTTTCGCCTTAAAGGCATGTATGTGTTCTTGACAACTTGGCAGGAAACCTGAAATTTAATGCCAAGGCACAAGAGCTATGGGGTTTTTTCCCCTTAAAAAAAAAGGGGGGTGCAGAGTGTAAAAAATTTATAATGGGGGTCAATGGCCTGCTAATGTTCTGCTCTCTGCATGGATGTGCCTGTGCCAGGAAGGTCTATTGGGAACGCTGTCCCCTTCTATGAGATGAATGACGCAGTGCCTGTGACACTGCAACCTGCAAAGAAAACATGCCTCATATTTGGGAAAGGTTGAGCCAGTTTTATGGCAACTTTCCCAAGCAACTGTTAACTTGAAAAAACAGGGAAAAACTTTACCTGAAGTGGTAAAACACTGACACAGAAGGTTTTATAAGCAGTGGAATATGATTCAGCACTGCTTGTGTGACTGCACTTGCAGCTGTTTGTGTATCCTCCACATATGTTTATATAGGCTCCACTGGACTGGGGATCTCTCTTTCTGCTGAGTCTGAAGAGCCCTTCTCTGTACTGAAGTACTACTTTGATGATGGATTTTACTGTTAAACACCTTGTTGGTCAGGGATTTTTTTTCCCTGGTAAACATCTTTCTAAGTGTTCCTTAGAACACGAAGTAGCATAATCAAGAAACTACCAGGTTCTTCTTAAAGCTTGCTGCATCAGTAGAATAGCCATTAAAAAACTTTTCTTCTCTGGCTCATAATGTGCTTCCTTGAAACTCTTTGGAAAAATAGAAGCTTCAAATGGTTTCTAGATATGGCTGAGCTATGAATGACTTAAGCCTTTGAACTCTTAGTATGCCTTTATCTACAGCAAATTTTGAGATTATAACTAACTTGAAATGCCAGTGAATAATTGGGCTGGAATACCAGGAAATATTGTTTTTCAAAATTGCAACTGAGCTTTTTCATGTGAGCCACAAGTGCGTAATCGTGTCTGCTGTATGAATATTTCTTTTCCTTTCTTTGCCTAAGTCTTTTAACCATTGCAAAAGAAGTGTAGCTTTAAAGTTATCTCCAAAGATTCTATTTAGTCTTCCAAATCCGGCATCTCATTTTGAATTTTTATTTGTATTTTTATTACAAAAATACACTGCAGGAAGACACAGGCTTGGTCTGTGTGTTAATCTACATAGAAACTTGTCTTGGTTTGAAAGACAGGTGTCTGCCAAGGAAGGCAGGAGCCCCCCCCTGGAATGGCAGATGCAACCCCCCTTC
>JAVJGG010000074.1:67263126-67305496 GCA_035590195.1 Aviceda cuculoides
GTCTCCCCAGAGCCTTCTCTTCTCCAGGCTGAACAACCCCAACTCTCCCAGCCTGTCTTCATAGGAGAGGTGCTCCATCCCTCTTGGTCATCTTCATGGCCCTCCTCTGAACTTGGTCCAACAGGTCCATGAACTTCTTATGTTGGGGGCCCCAGAGCTGAATGCAGTACTCCAGGTGGGGTCTCATGAGAGCAGAGCAGAGGGCGAGAATCACCTCCCTCGACCTGCTGGTCATGCTTCTTTTGATGCAGCCCAGAACACGGTTGGCTTTCTGGGCTGCAAATGCACATTGTTGGGTCATGTTGAGTTTCTCATCAACCAACACCCCAAAGTCCTTCTCTGCACGACTGCTCTTGATCCCTTCAACCACCAGCCTGTATTGATAGTGGGGGTTGCCCTGACCCAGGTGCAGGACCTTGCACTTGGCCTTGTTGAACTTCATGAATTTTTCACAGGTCCACCTCTCAAGCATGTCAAGGTCCCTCTCGATGGCATACCATCTCTCAGGTGTGTCAACTGCACCACACAGCTTGGTGTCATTGCCAGACTTGCTGAAAGTGCACTCAATCCTGCTGCCTGTGTTGCCGACAAAGATGTTAAACAGCATCGGTCCCAATACCAACTGTGAGGAACGCCACTCGTTCCTGTTCTCCACTTGGACATCAAGCCATTGACCACAGCTCTTTGAGTGCAACCATCCAGCCAATTCCTTATCCACCATGTGGTCCATCTGTCAAATCCCTGTGTCTCCAATTTAGAGATGTTATGCAAGACAGAGTGAAATGCTTCGCACAAGACCAGATTAGAAGAGCAGTTGATGACCTTGTCTAACTTGATCTGCTTGATCACTGCAAAAAGCCAGCCTCTGAACATAGGCATCCTCATGGCAGGCAGTAGTTTTCCTGTTAATTCATGGACTAGCATGTATTTGTCCATACTAGTGTAACTCTGTGTGTTATAAGACCTTCAGTCATGCTGTAAAAGCTAAATGCCTCACTTTGTGTGGTAGCAGTTGATGGTTTTAGCTCTGGCATTGCCCTCTTCAATTCCCTCCTACATTGACCAAGAGAGTAGCCAAAATACTAGAGTTGCCTCATAAATGAGATCTTTTATACTACGGGGTCCGCTGAGTCCTTTCCCAGCTGTCTGCATTCCTAGTGCTATTAATTAATGCCCTAGGTGCAACAGCTAAAAACACTGACTTGGGGAAAAAAAGGGTGTTGAACATTAATCACCTCCAGAACCACTATTTGCTGATATTAAATATCCCATTGCATTTTTGTAGAAGCATAGAGGTGTAGGTTCAGTAAGCTCAGCTGAAATGTTCTTTGAAGGGAAGACAGGAACAGCCCTTTTGAGCTCATTTCTGCTTCCCCTTAAAAATGAATCCCAGAAAGCCAACCACAGCTCAATAGGAGAGCAAAGACATCTGGCCCCTGGTGACTCTGCAGAGTACAGCACTATGATAATTATGTTAAAATATTCATCTGACCCCAGCACGGTAGTCTGTGTAATCTGATTTGATCCATTTCCAAACTGTATAAAGCAATTGGAGATGACTGAATTATAGATAACCATTTCAGAAGAATAAATCCAAGGCTGTTGGATGTTAATGTGGGTAGTTCTTGCAACATGACAGCTCATGGGCAGTGTAAAGTCCATTCAGGATCTGGGGAAAGGAATATCCCACCTGTGTGCCTTTGAGACTATTAATAATAAAATTTCACCCAGAGTTGCCCAAATTTTCCTATTCTAGTCAGTCTGGCCTTGGTAATGCCAATTTTATGGTCACACTACTGCTGCCTACAGAGGATCTGAGGGGTGAGGAAGTAAATCTAAAGAGTTCCTTCGCAGCCCCTTCATGCCGAGCTCATGTAAATCTCTGTGCTTCAGTTCATTTGTTCCTTGGTTGTGTCGATCCAACAGTTTGGGAAGTCCTGTTATAAATCAAATCTCATCAATGAACTGGGCCATTTGGGACAGAGGGAGAGCAAAAATGGTTGATTTGTTTCTGTTAATCCAGACTATCTCCATGTGCTGGTTTTTATTTTGTCCCTACAGGTCTATTAGCAAAACTGAGAGGATGGTAAATTTTGATCAGGGAGCAGAAACAAACAGCTGGCATGTAAAAGAAGAGGACCTTTTAAACTAGTTTTGCCACAGAGAAAATTATGGTAGAATGATGTACTGTGGAATGGTACCTAAGGTTCATGTTCTGCAGGGAAGCTTATTTACTATGAACAGTAAATCTTTAGTGGGATCAGAGTGAGGACATGGTGACCACTCTTGAGCAGCACACCTTAATGCCATTATTTTTGGTGGCATCTATTTATTTGTGGGTACTCCAGTTGAAACTAATGAGCATGTATAAGGATATTTACGTAGAGATACTGTGAATACTGAGGAAGGTTGTGACATCTCCATCACTGGGGGCTTGTAAGTACTGATTAAACTGAACATTTACCAGGAGTGGTTTGTATTGTTGGTCTTTGTGTAGTTGATGCTGCCCAGGATGGGCTAGCTGAACTTGAATGATTTTTTAAGGTTCTTTCCCGTCGTGCTGTTTATGATTCAGTGACACACGAGACATCCACTGCTCCCACTGGAGCGATGAATTCTCAACATCCTTGAAAAGCTGAAGTCAGTGTGTGCTGAATTATGGCTCCAGAATTAATCAGCATGCTTGTGAGTGTGGGTAGAATTGGATGGAGGGGGGAAAAATTAAAAGAGTATAGGGTTTCAGATTCAGGCTTGTGTGCGTACATTGTCCTGCAGAGGAGTGCTGTTTTTCTTGAACAGTAACACCTATTTGCAAAAGGCTGCAGGGAGGCAGTGTGTGTACTTTGCTGGAGAGGGAAGAAATACCACATGTCACTTTGCCCTGAGCAAGTAGACTTGCTTCAGTTCTTGCTGATGTTACTGGTAATGAGCACTGAATGCAAGGCAGCATCGCACTCTGTAAATGAGACCAGTTTCTCGCTCTGGATTCGGTTGTACTGGCTCCCTGCACTCCAGAAGAAAACCTGTTCTCTGCCTTTAGTGATCAAATTCTCACTGAACAGTGAACAGCCCTTTTGTTTTGCATTCACAAAGTTGCTTTTCCTCTTCCTATCCCTTGAAAGCTCTGCAGAGAGGAACGGCTGTTTCGCCGCTGGAGGTCCTGTCTTGGAGCGCTGCTGTCGTTAGTCTTCTGTCACATTGTCAGGCTTTGATGACTCAGGCATTAAAAAAAAAAAACCACCACCCCTCTTTCTGAACTAAAATAGCTTAAGAGCAAATTTTTTAAATCAAATTTTAATGCAATTAGTTAGGTCATATTTTCTTTCTGAAAGCTTGTAATTGGACTCACAGTTTTGCTGCTTGAACTGAACCTACTCGGATGTTTAATTATTATTTTCTAAACACAATTCAATACCATTGGCGTCTGCTTGAGATCTCTGATAGATTTAAAAAAAAAAAGAGGTCTTGAATATTCAATAGCTTTGAAAAGGGCTGTGCATGTTTTGTAGTTTAGGGCAGCGTTTCTCAGCTGAGTTCTTTAGTGCATCAGAAAATGGTTCCTGAAAGAAGTGAAAAACTTAAAAAGAAATCTGAGTGCATTTGTGTTTATACAAGCAAGCAAGCAGAACAGGGAAAATAGGGGTAATAAAACAACTGTCAAAGCTGAGACTAGATTTTACTGGGTTGTAAATGAAAATAGCTGTAGCCATGCTATATGAGAAAGTACACGGCTCCTCAACAAAAAAAGTCTGGAAATGGTGATGAAGGGCACGTTTGCATGCATGATGTAAGCCATCCTGATACCCAAGCCATGCCCAAATGACGAGTACCTCTGATTGACCTAATGAGGTGCCATCTAGAGATAAAAGCTAGTCTCGGAAGACATATAGCCACATTAAATATCTCTGCATGACACTGCGTTGTCCAGCGTAGGTAGGTCCCTACTGCCTAGATCTCCTCCGCTCTCCCCCTTCTCGTGGAGACTTTTTGGCAAGTCCAAGAGCCCTATGGGAGGCTGCTGGGTAGCGTGGCTGGTGGGGTGCAGCGGTGTT
Organism: Aviceda cuculoides; assembly: GCA_035590195.1. Taxonomy (NCBI): domain Eukaryota; kingdom Metazoa; phylum Chordata; class Aves; order Accipitriformes; family Accipitridae; genus Aviceda; species Aviceda cuculoides. Next base: position 67,267,179 of record JAVJGG010000074.1, read on the forward strand.
GGGCTGGGATGGGGCCATAGCCCTTCCCACAAGGTCCTTCCACCTCGCAGCCGGTCACATCGCTTTCACCCCCCTGCTCTCTCACCCTCGTGACTGTGAGGGGCAGCAGTCTGGTACCTCCTAGTTTCCAGTCAGTGCAAATAAATGGTACTTTCTACATACTCCTTCAGGAGCGAAGATTTTTCACCAAGATTCCTGACCCCAATTCGTAGTGAAACCCAGGTAATGTGCCGTTCCCCTCCTTCCCCGCTGCTGCTCCTGTGGCTTTCCCCTCCCTGCCCTGCTCATGCCGCTAGCCCTCCACTCCTGCCGGGGATGTGGAAAAAGGAGTTGACTTCAGATCCTGGTTTGTGGGGCAGTACTGCACTGGCCTGGCAGCGTCAGACATGGCCAGCCCTGACCCGGGTCAGTGGAGCTGCAGCGGGGTGAAAACAGTGCCTCAGGTAGTGGGGGTGAGAGGAGGAGACTCCTCTTTCCCCCCATGCGGGTTTTGCTGACGAGCACACCTTCTCTCTTCCCTGGCTCTAGGCTAAGGCAAGCAGCGCTCCTCTGTGTGTGTGGCTCAGTGTTACATGGTGGCTTTTGCAACCCTCAGGAGTTAGAACTGATTCCTTCCAAGAACCAGGGTTGTGGCCGCAAGGGCTGGACTGCACAGCTGTGGGATGCAGCTGACTTCAGTAAGTTTAGGGGCTGGCAGCATTCTGTGTCTGTCAGCTTTCCCAGCTTCCTGGCTCTTTGTTTGTAGCACATTAATGTAGGACTTTTCATCTTGTTTGCCCTTCAGGACATTTACTCACAGCGCTGAAACCTCACAACGTATCTCTGAGGCCAGTAGTACTCCTGATCAACTCATCCAGCTTTCACTGCATCATTTACAGCGGAGGCAGCTGAGGCACAGAAGGGCTGGAAGACTTGAAGTTGCCCTCAGGAGAGCAAGAGCCTGTCCTGCATGCAGTTTCAATAGTGGCATTGCTGTCATTATTACCAGCATGACAGTGTTTTATTAAGAAAACTTATTAACACAACTACTAACACCACTGTAGTTAGTGGGGTAACAACAGAGATTATAACTTTGAGTATCTACAAGCATGGCCCATACTCACATGGCTGGCCTGTCCTCAGATGTTGCAGGGTTGGGACCTGAACCATTGGTGCCAGAGCTTTGGTGAGACCCTTAAGCACGGGCATCAACATCCTCCGTAGGAGAGGCAAGACCTGCCTAACAAAGGGGCGGTGATGCTATTAGGGTTTGCAAGCTGAGAAGCTTGCTTATGCTTACGTGCGAAATTGTTTCTTATCAACATTGCAAGAATATCTACAAAGACCATGGTACATACTGGGTTTCTGTGAGCACAGTCATCTAGGTGCCTGCCACACAGCATGGTTTGTGTTCTTCTGACTAAAACCCTTAATGAGAACAATTACTAGTTTGAGGCATGCAGAGACTGGAAATTACAAGGAAGCATGAGCAAGGTTTGTGCTGCTATCACAAAGGCACCCTGAGAAATGTTAAAGCAGGCTTATTCTAATAATTATTGTAAGCATGTGAAATATTTGTACTGAAACTGAACAACGTGTGGTTTCTTAACAGTCATTGATGTAATGCACTTTCAGGATGGCACTATGGGAGGAAGATGATCTGTATGGGCTTTTTCCATGAATTTCTATCATAAGCAGAGTTGTATAGCCTAGATCAAATCTTTAAAGTCAGTGGGATCTTTTGTTCAGGTATTTTTTTACAGGATTGTGTTCTTTGCCTTTGCTATGCAAATAAACTTTTTGTTGGATAATATGATTCGCTTTTGACTTCTCTTTGAATGCTCTCAAGTCTCATGAACAAAAGGTTCCTGTGACTTTATCTAGCAGTTTGCGTATGGGCAAAGACTCTTGCAACTGTGTCCTGTGTGAAATATCAGTAAAATATAAATAACCTATTTTAACTACCAAGCCTAACTGGAAATGAAATGGCAGGGCAAACTGAGTTTAAGGAGGCATGACTATCTGTTAAGGGCTGGCTTAGTAAGAACACAGTAGGAAAAAGAAATTTCAGTCTATATGGCTAAGTGTATAGACAGCAAACTCTATCAACTGGAGACAGAATTACATCAGAACCAGCCTCAGAACAAATAAAGGACACCAAAAGAAATTATTTATGCCTCAAAGGGGCATAAAATATCAAGGGTATCAGCTTACACAGAAGGAAGGAAGAAAAAAATCTGTGCCTGCCTACAATCAATCAGTTCACCTTTAAACCTGAAACTCTTTGAGCTTAAACAGGGTGATATTAAAGACAAAGGCAGCATACTGCCATCTTAGAAGTTCAGCCTTGTGTCTTTGTCCAGTGTTCAGTAGTATCTCTTGCACGTGAAGATGCAGTGGAGTTTTCACCTGCTCTGAGCTGCTTTTTATCACCTTGGTGGTCCATGCTGTTCTGCTGAGATGTGAGCTGGTTCTGGTTGTTCACAGATCTTTTCAAACAGTCCAGGCATTGCTGGATATTTAACACCTGAGCTGTGCCTGTTACAGTTACACAAGAGTGCAGCTTTTCAGGATTACATAAACTTAAATCTAAAGATGCTGACTGGGTTCTTATATAGCAAAGTGCTTAAGCTCAGTTTTATGACCTGGTATGCATACATATGCGTGCTTCAGTCATATTGAATCAATGAGTGAAATAAAATGTGTTGCTGGGCTTAAATGTGGATCTTTCTTAAGGTAGATTTAAGCTGAAGCAAAACCTTAGTGTTTTGCATTCTCCTGTAAAATCATAGAGGGGGCTAATTATAGCTTGGGTTTTTTTCTGTACTAAATTGTTTTAAAAAATGACTGATTCTGGTGGCTACTGAGAAGTACAATCTGGCTGCTACTAGTTCTCTTTTCTTTGGATATGTTTTCTTAAAGCTTTTGGAAGCAGATTTAGGTTCACCATGTTCAGCTTGTTTTAAATTCCTGTCAGACCAACATTTCACATGTACCTTACCTCTGTGAAAAAGGCTGTACAACATGCTGGCTAAGGGGGAATCACAAATTTATGGATTTTAGAGCAAAGGGAGAACATAATGTTCACCTAAACTGACTGCAGCCCTGCCCAGTCCATAGGTTCTTTTATTTAACTCAGCAGCTTGAGGTTGACCGAGAGTGTATTTTTGGAATGACATCCAGGCTTGATTTAAGACTCCAGGTGCTGCAGAGTTTGTTACAGTCATTGGGAGTTTGTTTCAATGGTCAACTACCCTTTCTCTCAAAAATACCCTTCCTCTGAAAAATCTGTACCTTATTTTTTTGGAGCTCTGTTAACTTCTGTGTTCCGAAAACTGGATCTTGCTGCTTGACTTCCTCAGCAGGATGGGGGAGCCCTTTATTTTCCCACAGATATTTCTTGTGACCATTAGTTTATATTCTCATGAGATCAGAAAAATTTCTTTATACTCACAAACCCAGTTAAGCAGACATCTTTTACACCCCAGTATTCCTGTGCTAAGGGTCTGACATAATAAAAATACGCCATCTTAGAAAAGAGTCGATATGACTGTGGTTCTTTTTATTTCAGTTACTAACCACTGGTTTATGATTAAATATAATTCATGGCTAGGATATTAATACTGGGAAAGAAAGGGTATTCGGTAAATGCTGTACTTTTACTGTAGAAATCATGGTTGCTCCAGTGTCCCCCAAAATATTATTTTCAGTATTTCCTTGAATGTGTCAAGCATGCTTTGCAAATGGCTTGAGTTCTCCGTTACTTCTTCTTCCATAAACAATTCCCGTGGAGTCATAGGACCAAATGATAGTGGAAAGGTATCTGGTCCATGCCCTTGCCCGTAGCCAAAATTAATAATTACTGTGAGCCTGTATGATCTTCCTTTCATTCTTTTCTACTGAGAAGTTGAAATGCAATCAACATACTGCTTGCATAGAAAATTAAAATTATAAAAAGAAGGGTTTTCAAAAAGCCTGAGCACTAACCTATGTCCTTTCTTAATTGGTTCCCTTAGAAAGCTAGTAAGATCAATAGGAGTCATTGTTGGTAAATCCTGCCTCGATGCATTTGTCTTGCTGCTTTATAAGTAATTATTGTTCCTGTTTTCTCCTTAGGGCTCTTCCTGCAATGATGCAGTGGGTCCGAACTCAGAAACCAGGAGAAAGTGGTGTGAATATTATCACTGCAGATTTTGTAGAACTTGGTGACTTTATCAGCACAGTCATAAAGCTCAACTATGCCCTGGATGAAGGTGAAGATGACACTACTTGATAGTACTATAATATGTGTGTTGCTGCATTATTTAGAATTGAAAAAAAAAAAGATTGCATTTTAAAAGAATTATCTTGTAAAACACTAATCTTCCTATAACACACTGAGGTGTTTAGGGCTTTAGTGGGTGGGCGTAGGGGAAATGTTTTAATCAGTTATGATCATTTTTTTACATTTGTGTTTCATGTGAAGAGCAAAACTAAACATGTTTACAGTGTTTGATAAAAGAGGGCCATTTACATGTTTTCCATGAGGTACCAAATGCGATTCATGTCTCTTCTATGGTTATGAACAGTGCCAAGAAATTTGCTGCTTTTGGAGCAGTGGGATGTATATTGCCCTCTGCCTGCCCACAGCAGGATTCCCAACAGTGTGAGCATTGCACCGGGAGACTGAGGACAGTATATCTGGCCTGAAAATTTTAAGCTGCTACACTTCATCTATTAGGTGATTTAACCGATTGTATTTATCAGTGAGCTACAGGTTTAAATGCCTTTGTGAAGTAAATTCAAAGCCATGCCTCTAATACACGCATAATCAGTGGACAGTAAACGTGATGTATTATGTAGCTTGCACAGAGCACAGATGAAATCCTGCTTGCTTTTCATTCTCAAAATGGGGTTTTCCTATGTCTCTGCCCCAGGTCAAGTCAGCAGATATGTGATGCTGGCCTAACTCTGTACTAGGAACCGCCAGTGCAAATTTTCCCTGGTTCTAGCAGGAACAAAGTTAGGTCAGCTTGGAGCACCACTTCCTCCCAGGATTAATCTTATGTAAGACCCTGACTCAGCGCCCACTGAATTTAATAGGAAAATTTTCTATGTTTAGCATGGAGCTAGCATAGATTGGGCATAGGATCAGTAACTTTGTGTACTGTAATGCGGGCAGGATTTTGTCCCATACCGGAAATCTGCTTTCTGCAGGACTAAAACTGAACTTGAAAAGAATAAGTGCAGTTGAAGCTTCTCTTTAAGGCAGCTATGAACACAAGACTTCTCTGCTGATTACAAAAAAAATCAGTGCCAGTTTCATCAGTGAAAAATTGCTGTACTAAAGAGTGTAGTAGTTCAATTTCTAGATAATAACAATACTTTATAGTCCTTAAATTGTTTGTGCAATATAATACTGCATAACACAAGATTGGAAATCTACTTAATGGTACTGTTCTAGCAGCAGAATCGCTGATCATCCTACTTTTAATGAAACATACATAAAACTGAAATATATGGAAAACCTAGTGATTTATAATGTGAGAGCATTGCCACTGTATGACACCTAACTGGATACAATCCAATCAGTCATATCTCCTGGACACATCAATGCACAGGCACACAACTTTGGAAAGCAAAACATTTCATTTGTGCAAAACAATAGATGCTATAATGTCTTACAAGGAAAATGCTCTTTGAAATATTGCAGGGCTTTATGGGATAAGATTAAGGGCACGTTTCCATTGATACTACCAGAACTTTTGGTTGAGTGAGAAAAGAGAATGGCTATTTTCTGGCAAATGATAAGGAATACCATCTACCATCAGAGTTTAGGAAAACAAAAATGGTCTTCTCAAACAGGTAGGTTACAGGAGGGATTATAGGGGTTTTGTTGTGGTTTTTAGTTTAGGAAGAAGTTGAATAAAACGAACACTTGCTGCTATTTTGTACTGAGAGGGTGCCTTGGAAAAAGTCTATGTGTGTGTGTACTATAAAGAAACATTTAAGTGTATGTGTAGTATAATGACACATTTCTATGTATGTGTATGACACAAAGACATCCATGCACACTTGCATAGTGAAATTCGGGTTTCTGGACAGAAGTGTCATAAATTTGGTTGAAAAAAACTGTGCAGCTGTTACGAAGTTATGATGCCTCCTTCAGTAGCAGTTTTTTCTGTATAGCTTAGGACTTAAGACTCATCCCCAGTGTAATCTGTGATCTAAGCCAGTTAGGTTTTTTACAGTGTTAAAATTTTACCTGAACTGCCTCAAAAATTTACCAAGAGTCACAGCCTATCTTTGCATTGAACAATGGGTAGGACTCTAGTGCTTTCACCCACAACTAAGCAAGATACAGAGTGGGTTGATGCACTTTGTTTCCAGTTTCCGTAGGCTCTCCAAGCAAAATTCATGCAACAGACACATAAAATGAAACATGAGCATGTATGGTTTTTTGAACCCACCGTATGTGAGTGTCCCACATAGAAACATCAAAATGTTGGCTTATTTATTGGCGATGTGGTGTGAAATGCTTTTTCCATTTTTCCGTTTAGCTGGATTTGTTTGCTTCCAGACTCTTCTTGTCACCCTTCAGCTGCTTAAGTATAGTCAAAAGAGTTAACCTATCCTTGTAATATAGTAAAGTAATCTGAATCCTTGGGTGGAGCAAAAACTAGCTTTATTTTTGTGGATTCTGACTGAAATTCTGCTGAATCTGAGAGCATCAACAGCACCGAGTTTCTCCTGGGACCTCCCAGCTCAAACACACACCAGACACACTGAGCTTTTCGCTTACACAGAGGTGTACTCAAGGCAAATGTTCTGCTGTATTTAAGAAAAGTGTGTGTGTGTGTGTGTGCGCCTGTATATATGAATAAATATAGAGCTATCTTGAGCTTGTTAGCATTATTATGAAATGTTCGCTTAGTGTCAGTTTTATTCTAATTGTGATTGGGGTGCTGGAAAATAAAAGCAAAGCAAAAAAAAAAATCCTCTGACAAGAAGGATAATAGCCAAATCATATAATTTCTTCATTAATGGGGAAAAACGTCTTAGCAAAACACTAAATTTTGATCAGAAAAAACGTGTTTTCATTTAGCTGTCAACCTCCTTTCTGTTGGAGAAGCACAGCACTTTATGTTGGGGACAGGTAAACAACTTGCCTTAATCACTTAAAACAAAAAAGTGTGTGTGAGGGGGCATACTGGCCATGCTTTTCTGGTGATTTCATTTGCAAGGCCCCAAAACTGTAAGTGCTGATAGGGATATACTCCCTGTTGATACTGTTTGGGAGATCTTGCCAGAAAAGAACAAGCCAGAAGGGACTATGCAGCACAACTGGACCATTCAAGAGCCCAGTTTTGCCACCCATATGCAGCTAAAACTCTCTTTGATTTTAACCAGAAATGTGCTTGCAGGGTTGGGTCAGATGAGTTGTTCTGACCTGATTCATTTGGGAGGTTTCTACACATATATTATGAGGAATCTTGCATGGGAAATTAGATGACTGTAATCAGCCCATCAAAGGAAAAATACTTGTCTACACTATGGATCTTCATAAGCATCTATTTACTCAAACCATCATGTCATTCTCCACTACAACGTTTTTTTTCTTCCTGTGCTTATCTTCCTCCTCCCTATGTTCATTGTATACACATCAAGTAGTATTGTTTTCTGACATTTTCACGTGATTACTTGATTCTTTCTTTTCAGTCATACTTGAAAAATTGTGACTGCACTACACAACACAAGCAGTATCTCAGCTGATGTAAACCTACCTGGCTCCATTTTTCAGTTTACACAAGCTGAGATGTCTTTGTTTGGTATTGATCCAACTTGTAGTGATTGGGACCGAACAGCAGCTGGTCCTGGGGGCTGATTCCTGCCTTGTGTGGAGAGGGGTAAGATCAGAATCAGATCACAAGAACCTAAATTTAAAATCAGTGGGTTGTGTTCCTTTGCTGTTGGTTACATTACTGGTTTTGTAGGTCCTGCCATTTCAAGCTGTTTTTTTAAACATACACGTGTGTGTATACATATACATACGTGCGTGAGAGAGAATGTATGATCCTGTGTGCTGGGCTAAGTCTTTCTGTCATACTGATACAAATCTAGACCATTTCTACTAACGTCAGCGTAAGTACTAAACCTTTACCCTGGCATGAGGGGGAGCAGATAGTCAGTGTGTTGCAAAGGAAATTTAAAATCATGGAGCTTAACTCCACAATATCAAAAAAGTGGAGTGTCCTGAAAACACAGCTCTAGTGCTGTTTATCCTGAATATAGTATATGGAGCACTAGTCATTAGCAACTGAGTAGGCTGTTTGGTGGCTTCAGGAGTTCAGGTAACACCATTTTAGACTTCTAAACTCCTTTTCAGTGAAGTAAAAGCTAATAGTGTATATGATGTATTTGCCATATCTCAGTGGTAGCTTCTGTGTTACATACAGTCAATGTTGTTCTGAATTGTGTATGTTTACCCAATGGTGAGGTTAAAATATGCTGTATAGTATGTGCAATGTATTGATTACAAGTATGTTGGAGTTCAGTGATCTGTTTAGTTTTTACTGTGCTGCTGTTTTGTAGGTATGTGTGTGTATGGGAGTATGGGTTGTCTACAGTGTACAAGGAAATAATAATTAATCCTAAAGGATAAGGGCAGTTATGTAACCTGCCTTAATGCATGCACATAATATTGTTTAAATCCCATAATTATCCATTCTAATTTCAAACGTTAACAACGATTGTCCATAGGGCTGACTCCCTCACTTTTCGGCAGTAAGGAGTTAAGCTTGAAGTTACTTGGAGCTCACTTACATGTTGGTAAATAAAGAATAGGATGTTCACCTGATCTACTACCTTGATTGTACAAGGTGGCAAAGACATGGTTTCCAGTCTGATACAGGTCGAATCACTTCTGTGCACACACAGTTCATGCTGATGCTATTGAGAATTGTCAACATGTAATTGAATGGTCTAAAGTTCATCTGGGATACAATCGTGATAGGAGGGTGGTGATACCCTGGCTTTGGGGAAGTGCCTGGATGCTATGCAATATTGCTCATGTGCTGTGCTGGAACGTAGCTGTAAATTTGCAGGAGGAGCTTTGAACTCCGCTTCAGTCTAGGTTGGACTGTAAAAATTCTGATGTGAGAATGATAAATGTCAAAGGCTGAGCAGCCTGGTGTGGCCCGCCCATGTAAAGCATTCTGCTTTCAGGAGCCATGGCAGCTTTAATTAAAAAAGCTATAATAATTTCCCAGTGTCTTGCAGGACCTAGTACTCTACTTAGGAATCTCTACGTTGCCCACAGATATGACCACTCTAGCATTCCCACAGCCAGGTCTAGATCTGCCTTCACGGTTTCTGTCTGAGATGCCTCTGCCTGATGCCAGGGGTAATGCTGAAAGATGCACTGAACTCAGAAAGGGTCCACCTCATGCCTGACCGGTTGGACAGGAGTAGGCAGGGCATGCCTGCCTTATGGTACATTTGGTGTGAGCTCAGCTTTAGTCAGACATACCTGAACAGTGACTGAGGGAAGGCAGAAGTCTCATTTCAGACCCTCTTCTCTTATCTTTGTCTAGTTAAAATGCAGCATCTTCCCACTCTTCTCCTTTACTTCTGCTCAGTGCTCCTTATCTCACCTTCTGCATATGCATCCCTTTAACTGCCAGCTGTGAGCAACACTGCTCAGAGTGAGTATTACATATTTGTCATCCTCAGTACAACACAGCAATCCACAAGTTCTTGTAAGATGTTAAGTACAGTGCTGAAAGATGGCTATGTCCCACATCTGATGTTCCAGGATGGCTTATCTCTGCACTCCAAGTTATGTACACGTGTCCCTTATGTGGGCCTGACCTTGGCTGATGAGAATTCAGTTAGAAATTTTCTCCCTTCAAACTGAAAACAGATTGGATGATATGCCAATGAGTATGTCCTGAGATGGAGGTACACTTAGGCTTTTTTTTCTTCAGTGAGATGATAACATACTAGTCTCTTCCCTCAGCTCTGGGTCCTACAAAAGTCAATTTGATAGGGAGAGATTCCTCAAGTAGCTGAGATCAGTTTTGCTGTGAAGCTGGGATCTTTAAAGCAGAATCCTGGGTTTGTGTGTAATTGTTATTATTGAAAATAAAAAAACATTGTTAAAAATACAATTTCAAAAAGAAAAAGAAGAAATATCTGGGCTTGCCAGGACATTTGTTACATTTTTGGCTGCCTCAGTCTTCAGTAGCTTTAGGATCACGTAGGTGATGATTAGAATGTTCTTGCCACACTGCCTCCTGACACCGTTCAGGGTCTCTGTACAGAAGCCTTATTATTCCCAATGAGCATTAATGCATTTGAATGACTTTCCTCCTTTTGGTGGGAAGGATGATTGTGTAACACTGAGGACATGGAGCTCCCTGTGTGTTGTGCCCACAAAGGTTCACAGAGCTGCACCTTCTCTTTTTAGGATCTATTCAGTGGTACTTTAATAAATGTTGTGTAAAAAATGCCTACGGTTCTGTATAGCAAATGTGAATTTTTATGACAAGAATGTGTATTTAATGTAAAAAAAGAGTAATATAAAATCCAGTTTCTTTGTACCCAGTGAAACATCTAATAAAGCTCTGATACCTGTATCGTTCGTTTATGGTTTCATTGCTGCATTCGAGCCTTTACATGTAGGAGGCTTCTTAAACACAGTTTTGCGATACGCGATGGAGTCAGATGTTAGACCCAAGCTGTGCTGTTATGTTAGCACACGCGGACTGCCCCGTGAGGGCATTGCAGCGGGAGTACCATTTCCACATGGTTGTTGTGGGACCCTTGAATACCACAGGACGCTGTGATGTGTTTGCGCTGCTAGGGTCACAGCAGGCTCTTGGCTGCCTCTTTCCCTGGCAGGGCCCTCCAGCCCCAATTTGCCTCAAGCACCGAAGCGTACGACCCAGCTCGGTAGCCTGCATGAGCCCATGCTGCTACTCTGGCCATTGGTGATATCTTGTAAGAAGGAGGGAGATGGAAAGCAGGGTCTAGACCTCTGAAATGTGAAGTCTGTCCCACTGCTCCCCCGGGCCCTGCAGCTCACGTGGGCATGCTGAGGAGTGCCCACCACGGGTGCAAACTCAGCTTGCCTGCAGGTCCTGGTGGAGCAGACTAGCTGCTGCCTCAAGCCTGGCTCCAGGACGTGCCCGCCAGCAGGTGAGTTCCTTCCATCATCTCCACGGTGCCTCCTGTGGGGTTTGGGGTTCCTCAGAGTGGGACACAGGCGAGCCCCCGCCAAGATCTCTGCACCCAGGAGCACAGCCAGCAAGGCTGGGCTTTGCAGTGTCCTACAAAGGTGGAGTGTGGCATGTTAGAAGCTAAAGCCTTTGGAGTTTAAGGTTTGTATGATTTTTTCTTCCTAGCGAGGCCAGAAGTGTTGTTTTGCAGGACAGACCTATTTGCTCACCTCTCCTACCAAGTCACAGGCAAACCCGGCCCAAGTGCTCTGCTCCCGCACTCTTCACGCCCTCTCCCTTGGCCCAGTTTGAAGCCAAGGAGCCAGGTGGAGGCTGCCAGGGTTGCAGAAGAGGATGCCATGAAAGATGAGCAATGCCAGAGAGTCCTGTCTGTTACTGCCTCCCTGCAAAAACCCATGCATTAAATTTGCCTGCTGCTTAAAATGTCTCCCCTCCTCTCCCTACCCCACAGGTACTGTCTTTCCAATGGGAGCGTATGGGTTGCTGAGTACACAAAATGATTTTTCCTCATTGCAGAAGTGGTTCTCTTCTCTCTCCTTTTTTTTTTCCTAAACTACTCCAATAAAAGAATCAGCAGGCCAACTTTATCCTGTTGTTGCAATAGCTACTTTATTTAAGTAGGGGTTGCCTCTGTCCTAACTAATACAGTGGTCTGATGATACGTGAGAACACAGCCAGCTGAGGTGCTGATGCTTTTTAAGAAAGCATGTGTAACACTAGGTGAGACATGTTTAGTAAATGGTTCTGATTCCAGAAAGGAATTTTATATTGAATCATTGGATTTGATAGGAGGCGGAAAAAAAAAAAAAAATTCTTCTCTAATATGTTTTTAATTTGATAAGAGAGTTCAATTAAAATGCAGCTATTCTCTCAGAAGGTCAATTTTAAATAGATCTTATGGAAATAAGCTGTTTATGGGCATAGGCAAGTTAAATAGGACTTTCACATTTTTGGCCCAGTTTCTTGCCCCTTAGTGCCCTAGCTGCAGTTTCTGCTATTACTCATTTATTTTTGTTTCTTTTCTCCCAGAAACTGTGAAATTTCTGAAGAAAAAATAATTACATTGTAAATGTATTGATTGAAATCAAAGTAACTTAAATAAATGGTCTTAATCAGCTTTAAATCTTCTAGTACAAAACAGTAATTTATATAATGAAAGTCTTGCCTTCCCTTTTTTCATCATAGTTTTTTGTTGTCTAAAGGCAGGACCGTTAAGCCCTGATTTAGCAACTAATTGGAATAGAATATTAGACTTGGTATGTCTTTGCTAAACAGGAGGGTAAACTATACACATGAGTAAACAAGTATCTGTTTTAATATACATTTGTGTTGATTGTTGTTTCCTCTTTTGTTTTGTGAGGAAACAGCAAAAGACATTTCTTATTTAGGAAATCAATTTTTCTGAGTTTTTTTCATGCTGTCTCCTGAAAATGGTGAGAGTGGATTAACAGATACAAAATCAGCACTATGGCTAATAACAAAAGTGTTGTAAATAAAATAGAGCTAAATATGCTGGATCCCAAAGAAAATCTATATCAACGCTGAAATCTATTGAAAGTCATTTACTAAATGAAAAAGAGTTTGGTCAAGAGTTCAGGATTTGAGTAGGATTTATTTTTTTATATAATTATAAATTTCTCTTATTTTTTTAGGGCCAAAAGGCCCCCAAAACATTCGTATACTTTTTGTTCAGAGATGACCAGAAAAGGGATGTCTTCCTGGCTTTTAAATCCATCTTTTTCAGCTCTGAAAAAACTAATTACTGAGAGAGGAAAACATTGATTTCTGCTGCAAAGTTCCCACATGCCAAAAAAGTCAGTCACTTCAAGAAACTTTATTCCTTGGTGCTTATTGCTGGGGACCTCAACCACTTCACCTTTTTACATTTGTCCATGTTTCAGTGTGAACAAAGTGGAAATTATTTTACAGTACTAAATAGTAAATGTAATCTTTAATTTGGATCAGTGTTTATCCACAAAGCTTTCATCTCCCCTTTAAAATGCTGGAAGTGGTACCCAATTTTCATATAGTCATTAATAGCTAGCAAACCTTGCCAGAAATGAGGGCAGCTGGAATAAAGTCTGGTGCTCTTGGGAGAGAGAGAGAATTTGACTCTCATGCTGCTGGAGAGGAGCGAGGCGGGGATGGCACAAACTGCAAAGGAGCTGATCAGCTGGAAGGGACCCAAACGCAGATTGAGTTTCACAGGATGGCTCTGAACAGGATGTCCTGGGGCTGTGGTGTGTAAAAAGAAATGTATTTTGGGGAGAGTCAATGAGAAAGTGGGAAAACCTGAGAACGGGGGCTTTGTGCACCTCAGGAGGCATCCCATGGGAAGGGACTGGGTCTGCTACTTGGTAAAATGCAACAGTACATGCTCCAGGTGTTTTGTTTCTCTGTGAGACGCAGTTGTAAATAACCTGCCTGGTTGACCCAACAGATTCAGCCCAGCCAATATGGCCTGAAAGACATACCTGAGCACCTTCACCTTCAAATAAGCATATTCAAGCGAGACCAAGCCGTGGAAATAGAACATTAAGACTGAACAATAACCTGCAGGGAGATAGGTGGTTGCAGGACTTTGGGAGACCCATTGCTCCATCACAGCATTCAGATTAAAAGGAAGAAAGCTTTAAAAAACTCCAGTGCTTGATTTATGTGATGCATGCAGTCCTTGCTCGTTAATGCCACACGATCTATGCAGATATATTCAGTTTTCTTGTTCCTGTGCAGTCTGCACAGGTGAGGAAGCGTCATGCTCATTTAGCAAAACTATTGTCTGACCAAACTGCTTCCATTCCCTGAGTAGCCGTCACATTTCTGAAACTCATAAACATCTTAAAATAAAGCTTGTACAATTTGCAAGGAAGAATTGGAGGGCATGAGCTGGGTTGTATTTTAGGTATGTCGGATACCACATGGATGAAACTGCCAGAATAGAGCTTGCCTTGGAGTACAAAAGCCTATTATTAGCTAAGTGTCTAAGTCCTCTGGCTTTGCTTTTCTAGTAACTCAGAAAAAACGTTAACCCCATCTCTCAGCTTGCATTCAAATCCAGGAGGACAGTATGTCATGTTACTGGGTGGTACCTGAACGAATTGCTTATTCCCAAGCATGCAAGCCCTGCCTGCCCCGGTGCCAATCTAAATCTGCGGGTGAGACCACTGACACCAGCCAGGGTTTAGCGCTTTCATCTTTCTCTAGTGCTGTACTCGTCTACCTGGCAGTCGTCTGACCAGAGTCGTCAAAGATCTTGCAAAAATTTTTTGAGGGTTGGTTTCTTGATAGCAAATCACAATTTATTTCCCTGCAGTAATGGGAAGATTTCCCCGTGTTCATTAAAATGCTTGACCCAAAATCTGAGCAAACTCCTTTTCCACTGTCTCATGTTATCTGCTACCCCATTAAATTCACGTCTACTCTTTCTCTAGTTACAGCATTAAAAAATAGAAAGTGTGAGAAGTCGTCAGAAATAAAGCATACTGCATCTACTTTTACATGCTCAAGCCTTGTAGCTTATATATAGTCACTGCAATCTCCCAAAGTAGCCAATACATTTTAATAATCCCATTGGCATTGGATTGTTTCAAGAATAAGTGTCTGGTTTTATATTTTAACTGAAATTAAATATGCAGTTGGCAGTGAATACAGTCAATGGCTGTGGCCTAATCTCCGGGCTATTGAGAAACATTTATTTGTCATCTGTCTACCTTTCGATCTGGTCATGACTGTTAGTATCAGCACTGAAACAAACTGTAAATAATGGAGCAATAAAATCCATTTGCTTTGTGGTCAAAAAAGCAAATCACAGTAGGGATCATGAGGAAAGGAATAGGAACAAACCAGAACACATCCTTATATGTTCATCTAAGCAGTGTCTGCATCTCACGTACTGAGTGCAGTTTGGTTTGCCAGTCTTAAGGAGTCTGTGACAGATCTGAAAAAGACTCAGAGAAGGACAAAAAGGATGAGCAAAGGTGTGTCTAAATTCCACCTCAGGAAAGACTAGGTCAAGACTCTTCAGACGGGAGAAGAGGCTGGTAGGAGAAGGTATGATAGATGGCTATGAAGCCATGAGTGACGTGGAAAGGGTGGACTGCAAGCTGGGGCCCACAAGTGGAAGGAGGCATCAGCTGAATCTTGCTGGAGGCGTGTTCAGAGCAAACAAAAGGAGGGCGTTTCATCTGCTGTGTAGTTACACCAGGGAGCTCCTTCCTGCCAGATGCTGGGGTGGGTGTTGAATGTTTTCATCAGCCCAAAGGAAGACTAGGCAAGTTCATGAAAAATTTATCGAAGGTTACTAAGTACGCACACAGTGGAGTCATCTTAGGGCATTCCTTAGCTGTGAGTTGTTGGGGGTGAGAGGGTGCTTAGGAGTTCTTGTTTCATAACAGAAAGAAAAATTACTAATTTTGGTGGTAAATAACGCGTAATCCTTCACACAAATCAAAATCCGATAGCACTCGTCTAGTGATGAGTAGGAAAAAAGTTAATTCATTTTACATGGAAGTGAAGGTAAATCCTGCTTGGATAGCTCACTCTTGAGCACTCCACTGATTTGTTATCATATGGTCACAGAATAATTCAGGTTCATCTATTTCCGTATGTAATCCTTCCTAATACCTTTGGCGAGACAGGATTATTAGATCCTGAAAACTTTATCTTGCAGGAAAAGATCCTGCTATGCCTTCATTCATCTATTTGATGTACTGATTTTCTTAAGACTGCCTGGCTATTCACCCAACCCTCATTTGTGTAACAGTATTTTTGTGGGCTAAAGATTTGCGCATATAATTTACAGCAGAGTGGAGAGCCAGGAGTACTTTATTAGCTGGAGTCACAGCTTGTCACAGGGCCTGGTATCAAACCGACCTGCATGCCTTGTCTCCATAGTCCAATCTAACAAGCTATTGTGTCTTCATGGTCTGTGTTCAATGAAATAAAGACTGCAATAGCCTTTTCCAGATGAAAAGCAAGCTTCCACATTGAATGCTTTGGCATGATTAACTACGTAGTTATACAAGTAGGTAATCACACCCACAATTCATGGACTTGCACAAAATAGCAGTGCTCCAATTAATCAAACCATTTAGAGACGAGTCTTTCTGCTTGAATTACTGCATTACTAAAGCTCTTCTATGGTCAGATCAGGTGCTTTTTTATAATATGAGGATTATTACTCTGTAAATCTGTTTGTGCAGACAATGCACTCTGCAAGAAAATCAGGTAATCTGTATTCTCCTTACTAGAACAGTTAAATGTGCAAGCTAAACTCAGCTGAACCTTTTTGTACGTGTGCATAATCGGTCTGCATATAACAGGGGAGGGAGGGGGAACTTCTTTCAAAAAGCTGCTTGCAAAATCCAACAGCACCACTGTAAGCACCAACTATATCGTCTGAACACTGGGATTTTAGCTTGTGTATAGCAAAATCAAAGTTGAAAGCATGGGAATGGTTGGGGCAATTAGCTGCATCATCTTTGAAATGCAGCAAGGCAAAGCTGGTGTATCTCCAGGCTAGTGAAAATTGGTGGGGGCTGTTATATCACACATCGCCAGTGCTGGAAGTACATGTGCTTTTTTAGTGAGGACTAAGGTTCCTTACATTTACTGCAGGAGAGGAACATGAACCACCCAGCCAGCCATGATGAAGTACTTAAGATACAAGAAATTTAGGCTTTGGGTTTTATTGGCAATAATTATTAAGAGCTGGTGCCCTGGCTACCCCACCACTCAGTCCAGAAGAAAGCACATCAGGTATGATCTCAACTTTCTAAGGGTTCAACTAAATGGTTCTGCTTTTATAAAATTTGGCTGCAATTTCGCGTGATGATATCAGATTGGAGGTTTAAAACCAAAACTAGGAGCAGATGAAAGCAAGCGCAACCCCACCCTTCCTGGAGCCTCCTAAGAGGAGGCTGTTTGCTGGTGAAGGGAGTAAACACGGCTGCTGCTGCCCTCAAATGTTTGTCATCTTCTCTCTGCTTTCTTTTTAACAAAGCCTGAGTCCTAAATTAGAGCATGCTAAAAGGACTTGACAAAGAGAAATGTAAATCAACAATTTATGATGAAGCTGCTTTTCAGCTTTCAGGGGTGCTCTTTCTGTACATTGAAAGTGTCAGTTGTGCAAAGGCTGCAGTTAACAAGTAAGTGTAAAGTGTGTTAATTTGTCTGTAATCATAATGTTTAACACAGTAGAGCTCTGACGAGCTTTCCCCCTGATGTTCTCTTTGTGCAGCTAAGATTATCTTTTGGATTAAATAAATACAACTTTTAGAGTAAAAAAGGAGCTTAATTTAGAAGACTAAGTTACTGATGTGAGCACTTGTATGTTACTAAATTAATTAATTATTCAGTGAACCTCCTGCTAGTTGTTTTTTTTTATTATTTTTCCCTTTTTCCAGACATTCAGAAAAAACTCTTGAGCTTCTAGAAGAACTAAATAAATAGCTTGGAGAATTATGCTGACAATTTTGTGGTAAACTTTAGTCCCATAGCATTGTGCAGAATAGAGAATTGGTCTGGAATGTCTCACTTTTCATATCAAACCAAACTCTTGACCTGCTGCTCCTGCAAGGAGCTCTTTTTTTTCTCTTTCTTGGGCATCATGGACAAAACCAGGAGAAAAACTTGATACTGTTAACCAGTGGTATTTAATGACAATGTCCTGCAGCTTCTATCACAGCCTTTGCTGCATTGGTCAGATCACATGAGTGGAAAGAAGCGGTTTAGTGGAAGCTCTGTGGGAGCAAAATACCAGTAACTTTTGGTCCTGTGTGTCTTGTGGGACCCAGTGCATGCTCAGTTTAGTAATAAATATAAATGGGAGTTATTCACAGGTCTGTACAAGTTCTCTCTTACTTCAAAACAAGTTGTAAATATTGTAGTATTAATGATCTGAGTGCTATTTTGATGCATTGAGGATTTATGATACTGAGTTGCAAGAACTTTGTCAATTTTTTCGAAAGGCCATGTAAAGGAGCTGAGTCAAACTATTTTTACAAAGATATGTCAGAAAATCTATGTATTTTTATTCTCTAAGAAAAAAGAAACAGTGATTCAGCCCTGTAAACATCATACGTGCATATGTGTGAGCACTTGCCTATGAGTAGGCACTAAAAGGGGAGAGAGGGGACCTCCTCCAAGGATGAATTGCCCTGTGTTTTTATATTTTACAAACTTGCCTATGGGTTTGGTTTTTGTTTTTTGTTTGCTTGGGGTTTGTTTTGTTGGGTTTGTTTTGTTTTGGTTTGGTTTGGTTTTTTGGTTTTTGTTTTTTCTTTTTGAAGTTTGTTTCCCAAAACAGTTTTTCAACACAAAATTGCTAATATCTATCACGTTAGCCAAATATTTTGGCAGTGCGGGAGCCCTGGGCTCCAGCCCCAGGCAGCTCCGCAGGAACAGATCCATGAGCTGGCTAGTCTGCAGCTTTTCCATTTTCTTCTCCTGGGGCTCTTTTATGTTGCATAGAGCACTTACATACCAACAGACATGTGGAAAAGAGAGTATCTTGATTCAAGTCCATACTCCTCTAACAATTGGACAAAATGGAAGAGAACATAATGGTCTGGGGACCTTTCTGATGCTGCTTTTGTGATTATAAAGGGGATTGGTAGCTTCAGAAGAGTAAAGGAGAAAAGACAACTAAACATGTTTGTATCCTGTTCGTCATGCATCGTTTCTGCAATTGCTATACAAAACCTGCGTGGCAGATGGTTCAGAGCACGTTGACCTTCCAAACAGAAAATGCTTTTCTTTTCTGAGTAAAAACAGATGCTGATTCTCCCTGTTTGTGTTATATGTATTTGCATATGTGCAGCTATTTGGAGGACAGGTGGCATCTTTTAACATGGAATTGCTTTGTGCTTGCCTCTGACAGCATTTCTAGTGTGAGGATATGCACAGATTTTGCTCTGCTTTGTCTGCTCTCAGTTTATTTGCTCCACTACCTTGGAGCTTGCCTGATATTTATACCTCTACAAAGTAAAGGTAAGATATTTGTGCTCTAATTTTCTAGCACTTCATATTCACTCAACAAAAGCATAAAGACTTGGGAATGGGAGCTTCTCTGTGGATTTTGCAGGCAGCCAGGGACAGCAGTGGTGGAAGGCTCAGGGTCCAGCACGTGCCCAGCTGCCCATGGGTGAGCAGAAACTACCTTCCCATCCACTGAGGAAGGCAACCTCCGCTGCATCATGTTGCAAAGGATTCCCTTTTAAACTGCAATATGACTGCCAGTTTCCATACCTTTGCGCTCTTCTGGCTGGCTGTTGTACCTAAGCTGTGTTATTTGAGATCCCATTAATTGCATTTTTATGACAGATGGAGATGTCTCTTCCATTTCTTTGCTGTATCTCAAAGTTTGCCTTCAAAAGTGTAGCTGGCTCTCCTGTGTGGGTAACACCTTCCCAGTAGTTCCTGGGCATGTCAGGATATAAGCATGGCTCCATAACATGTCCAGGTGCCTCTGTGTCGCAGCTGTGTGTCCAAATGGCAGATAGAATACTTCCTTTAAACACTGACCGCAAGCTATGCTAATCCTGTTGCTTTGAAGGTGATGAACTGTGCAATTCTGAGTGTATTTGCATATTGATGAAAGAAAGAAGAATTTTCAGGAAATCCAGGAGAGACATCTGACTCTGAAACGAGCTCCTTCTTCAGACCAGACCTGGGACTTGGATAAATCTCGGTCTTTAAGGACTCAGTTCTTGGTTACTATAAATCTGTGTGGTCCCATTGCAGTTACAAAGCAGCATATGCAACAGCTTATTGCATGGCTCTTATCTATGTTTGTTTTCTTTATGTTTAATAGCACTGAATCCTGCCACCTGCAAATCATCAAGGGTTCAAAATACTGCCACTTAAGCTGACCTGCAAGTTCCATGTGGAGAATGTTCCACTAGTATTGGGAGTTTTACAGGACTTTTGCAGTGGCTAATTGTGAACTAAACTATCCCCAAACACATCCACTGGTCCTTCTGTTTTCAAACCAAAAGTCTAGCATGGACTTTTTTTTGCTGGGGAGGTGGGCAAGTAAACATCCACTTTCAGGACAGTGTCGCCCCCTTCCCCATCCCTTCCTTGCCCAAAAGTCACATAAGTCACATAAAGTTCCTGTCCTGAAGTCCATAACTGTTGCTCTGCGAGTGCTCAGTGTATTATTTCCAGTGGCAGCCACTGTTAATGGTGGCATGACTTGTTTTGTAGGTCTCTGCAGCTTGATTCAGCAGTGTTGTGATCTAAAAGTTATATTGTCATGAATTATAAAACACAGTAATTCTTTCTGCAATGCTGATCCACACAGTCTCAGCATCTATCGGCCCTGGACTCAGCACTGAATACTATGGCTTTAAATGGCAGCATTTGCTTCCCCGTAGAAGGGGTGAAGGTGCAGCTGCAAATCACTCACCTGAATGCAGATAACAAGGTTCTGCTGTGATTTAATGAACACAGGTCTAGTTTTCATGGTTATCACTGAGGACTTCAAAAAGATCAGTTATTGATCATGTTTGTAAATTCTCAAGTGAATAGTGCAATTAGTCTTCAAGTGATATTTAAAAAATTAAATCGATATTTTAGCAGCACCTCTTCAGCATTCTTGCCTTGTGTAAGGCAGAAAATAGTAAGTCTGGCTGTAATATACAGACATGGATGCACATATACATGAGGCAATATTTGTATTAAGTAAGTTGTGATTTGTCTTGGGAGAGCATTCAGCACAAGCTCCGTGTCGTACAGCACTGTCCCCTAGCTCCACCTGTAGCTGAATGTGTCCTACAAATCCACCATGTATAGTTTTGGCAATATTTTGCTTTATTTAATTTAGTAAAAAACCCTAAAAACTGCCTTTGGGTCACATCATCTTTCATTTTAGTCAGATTGTGAGGATTCTAGAAATGGGAAGTCTTTATGCACAGCTGCTATGAGATATCAGCTGGACCACGTATAATTAGATAGTGCACACTCTGGGTAATTATTTTTTTTTTTTTAGGCAATGGATCCTTTTTTTTCCTCAACTGTTCTAATTCTTCCACAAGACCTTTACAATCATCAGAACAATAAAACAAAATTGCTGTCAGTGAAGCTGAATCTCACCTCACTTATACATAAAAAAAATGAAGCTTAGTTAATGTGGTGATACCAACCCCCTAATTTTCTTATTTAGGTATCTTGTTCAAAAACAATTAAAATTCCTTCATGAGCTTGGTCATACACAACATGGTTCTCTCTGCTATCATCTTCCTCTCCAAACTTCCAGATCTAGTCACTGTACTATTCCCTCCTCTGCATACTCACCTTCTGTTACACTCACTAAGTCTTTCTAATATTTCATATAAAAGAACCTTCTCACCTGACTTGCTCTGAATTTTTTTTTAAATTAAAAAAGCTCCAGCCACTATGATCACAAAATATCAGAAGAATTTCAAATTGAAGAGTCCTTTACTGTTCTTCCCAATAATCTGCTTATGACCTTACTTTTAAGTTTTACCTTTTCTAATTTTTGTCTGAAGAAATAGCCTCTCCTCCTAGAGATGGAGCTAACCATGGCTGTAGCATTGTAATTGCACTGTGCTGTTTTTATGCAGCTTAAAATATTCAGGTCACTGGCCATTTTCTTACCTCTGCAGAGCAGAATTAACACTACAGGGTCAGCTGGACATTAATGACTTAAATTTCCTTTAATGAAATGAAAGGTATTTTGCATTACTTTCTTGGCTGGGCTGAATAGCAGAAAAAAGAAGGCAAATTTCTGATATATGTTGCTTAATTTGTTTCTACGGGTTCCCTTGGGCTAAACTACTGCAGTGGTGCGGTCAGCTTTCTTCACACTGCCCGCCGTCATTAGCGTGCTGAAAAACTTCTCATTATGAGTATCTTTACAGGGCAAAGGTGGTGTTAAGCAAGCGTTCATGTAACATACCATGGGTCTGGCAATTGCAATATGCTTATGCTGCACAAAGCGTTCAGCTCATTCCAAGTTCTTTCACCAAGAATGACTTCAAAGGTTGAAATGGGAAATTGTGCAGCCAAAGCCATTGTCTTGGGGTGTTGCTTTCAGTCACCAGAAGGCCTACATGCCCCTCTGGTCGGCTGTGAAGCAGCTTGTGGTGCCTCAGCAGAGAGGGATATGATGGCTGTTCTGGAGCAGGCTGTGCCAGAGAAGCCATAACTGGGGCAGCCTAGAATTCTGCCGAGCCTCTGTGCAAACAGGGTGGGTGAGATGTAGGGAAGGAGGGATGGATGGAGGGATGGACGGAGAGAACGGGACCTGCAGGTCATTGCTGCACTGTAAACTGGGCAAGCAAAGATGAGTGTCACAGCTGGGGTGGTTATGGACCAGGAACGTATAGAGAAGCTGGAAGCCAGGGATCTCTGTGCCCAAGCACTGGAAATGGGAGGATTTAGTGGAGAAAGCGTGGGTGGAAGAGCAAGCCTCAGAATGCCTGCAGGTAGCAATATTGACGCATTGGGGCCCCAAGAGTGGTGCGTCAGACATGAGACTGCCTTCCTGTGGAGATAAATCCTGGAGGGCAGCGTGGGCTTGCATCTTCACCAGCTTCCTCCATCAGCAGCCTCCTTCCATCCCGCATCCTCGTGGCTCACCACTGCAGAACAAAAACCCTTCTGGCATGTCCCCCGCTTCTGAACAGCGCTGTCCTTTCTCTCCAGTGTGAGTTCATGCAGACGGCAGGGAGCAGAGAGGGGATTCCAGGCTGCGCCCGGCTGTGCTGCAATGTGTGATGAGAAGCAGAGCTGGTTGTCAGTGATGTCTTTATCCAAGAAAATTAGTAACTGGCAGATCGTGTAGTGGTTTTAGAGGTCAACAAATCTTTTTTTCAAATAGGTGAATAAACCCCTGAGTCTGAAAATAGAAGAGGAAAAGGGCAAGAAAAGTAAGTGACTTGGTATAATCCGTAGAAAAGAAGGCATGGGACTGGGTGTTGTAATTTATAGTTGCTAAACTTGTGTTTGGTTGTCTGGACTACGCTTCCCTCTGCTGCTCTATCTTGAATGCCATTAGTTTAATCACTTCAGTGGGAATGGGAGCAAGACCTTAGGCTGGGATTTTCAAGGACAGTTGAGGGAGCAGAGACTTGCTGCTGGGTTCCAGTGCAATGTTGTTGTTTTCAAAACCTATTCAAAAGCCAAGATCTCAGTTATTTGTAAATGGTGGCTTAGGAAATTTGAAGTTCTTTTATTCACTTTGCAAGCAGGAGGTCAGAAGAATTATGTGGACCCTGGTAGAGCTGTCAGTTGATTGTTGTATTTGTTGGCCATTGCACATAGCCATCAGGTTCCTTGACAAGTAAGTACATACATATGTAGTACTTTCTGCAGTATATTTTTAAGACAATTCAAAAAAATTTAAAACTAAGAGTTGTGTGACAGACTTACAACAACAAAATGACAGTATGACTTACTGGATCCACCTCTTGAATGCCCCAGAATGTGTTAATACAAGTAAGACTGAAGATCATAAAGTCAAAAGTTACTCACTGAGGACCTACTGACACCTTGGGCAGGGGAAGGAACAGCCTGTGACTGCATGGACATCCACAGCAGGGAGCAAGGAAGGAGTCAGTTTTCCCTCTTCATCAGTCTAACAGTGTGAGTTTCCTCCCATGGCTGCTACAGAGGACTTAGCAGTGTGAGTAGATCTTGTAGGCATAATGGAGATCACCCTTTATTTTCCTGGATATGCAAGGATTTGTAGTGCAGCTCAGGAGATTACAGCTGCCAGATGCAGCCGAGCTAGGAGTTGGGTCAGCCTGAGGGTCTCCCACACACTCTGAGGAGCTCAGTAGGATGGCAGAGAAGGAGGGTGTCTGGCAGAATGACTACCTGAGCCGTATGACATAGGATATAATTTTTCTCCCATCTTCATACAGGTGTTCAAGGAGTCATGCAAGCAGTTATCCTTGGATACAGAGGCACGCACATTAAATCTGCACAGCCAGCTGTGCTCTCTATGCAGGTCACATGCAGGTAAGCGGACATGCAGCAAGTTTGGCATGCAACTTTCCTTCAGACACACAAATGTCAGCGTAAGGCGTGAGAATTAGAGACCCACAGCTGTAAACCTAGCCATTAGCATGCAAAGGATTTCCAGTATCATCAGAGTCCCCTGTGCTTTGTCTTACCATAGATGGATCATGAATAAAACATTCTGAGTCATGGAGAAGAGCACAGCTCCCATAATTGCAGGTGGGTGATGTAAAGATCGCATGGCAACACCACCAACTCCATCCCACTATAGGACACAGGGAGTGACAGAGAAACAGTCGTCTCGGCTCCATCAGCAGAGCCATTTCAGGAGCCTGTCTGCCTGCCATGGAGGCATGTGTACACCTAAAAAGCATCATTAGATAAATCTACAACCACAGCTCCTGGCTCTGCTGCCAGGATGCTGGACCAGGAATTTAGGTCCATCCCAAGGCCTGGGGGGAGAGCTGAGATCATGCCTTTCTACTGCAACTCCTCCTTTGACTTTTGGACTTCAGCAGTAAATTCTGTCCAGCATAGGACAGAATTGCCTCATCCTCAAAACACATACATGTAAATGTTTATTCATGTTTGCAGAACTGTAACTAAAAAGGGGACAATCTGACTTTGAGACAAAATTGCTTTCAGGATTTGTGGAAAGCTGTGGTGTCTTACAACTCTCATTGTGCCCATGGCAAAGATATTACCATCCAGCAGCAACTGTGGTGTAACCTGCCATCTCTAAAGCCTTTCTATAGGGGTAGGGACACTAATGGCAGAAGGTAGAGGTGGTGTTTAGTCCCAGGGAAAAGAAAGCACAGTTCTATTTCCAGATTTGCCCTTTTTCTGAGAATACTTATATAGGGTTTCCTATGTGAAGAAGGAACTGCTTCTTGTTCCTATGCTTCTGTTGTGGGTGACCTGCAAAACAAACACACAAATATGCATGTACACAGCTGTCATTCCAGCTGCAGCTCTGATCAGAAAGATCTAACCATATACTTGTTCAAGTTAGTTTCTAAATCCGTCATGATTGGTAGTGTGTCATGTTTCTTGGAAGCAGCCTGTTTCAGGTCACAGAGTGTAATTAAAGGCAATTAATGCAATTACTCACAACTGTGCTACTGATAATGCTCCAGATGCCATTACGGCACTGTGCTTCCTGCTGCTGGCTCTCACAGGCTGTGCCTTTATGTTCTCCTAGTGTTGTCACTGTGGTTAAACCAGGGGGCTGGAAATGGGAGGAAAGTACAATTTATTGTTCCTAACTCCCCTCACTCTGAAAATTTCAAATGTGCTAGGCAGACCTCAAACTCATTTGTCCATTCTCTTTTCTACTCACTTAGTGTTGAAGAGTAAGAAGCGGACAAGAGTGAAGACTGCCATGGAAAATGGTCTTAGCTGAAATGTTATAAAACACTTATATATAAAAAATATATTTTACAGTAGTCTGTTCTACAATTAAAAATGTACTAAATGTGTCAGTTTCCACTAATGAGTTTTATAATTACAGAGTAATTATTCAAAGGGACTATAACTTTAGGCAGTAAAATCTGAAAGACTTGAACTAGACTGTGAACTTCAAACTTTTCATTTGGAATCCAGCCCTGTCTTTCCCTTTTGTCTCAGCTGCTGCCAAGTAATTTACAGTTCAAGAAAGGCTAATGGAGCTATAAACAATGCACAGATGCCTCTCACTTCCTTTATTGGGCTGTGGTATGAAAATAGCTGCTACTTCCAGAGGAGGGCACATGCATAATTACAGAAGTGCCTCAAGTCTCCTGCTTATCTGCAGAACAGGTACACCATAAATTGTCTTTTGTCTTCAGTGGGGCTGGCTTAAGGGGCTGAAACCTACCTGAGTTCACCCTCTGTCCTCTGCATTTATTTTTGTGAAATGAGCGTTGGTCTACTGGGATGATTGTTAGACTCATTAAGTCTCTAAAGAAGGATGGAGTGCTGTAAGCTTGGTTTTAAAAGCTGTCTCAGATAGATAGTGGGATATCTCTGGATCAACTTCTGAGCCTGTCAGTCACCACAATCGCATTAAATTTCAACATTTCCCACTTGCACCAGCATAAACCAAAAATATCTCAGCTGAGCTGAATGGCGTTGAAACCATTTTATAGCAATGCAGTTGTGACTGAGTTCCTTAGCACCAGGTCGGGGTTGCCTCGTGTTCTCCTACGCCTTTCCCGAAACACAGGTTCAGCAGTTTTGGAGCCTGGCGCACAGCACTGTCCTGCTGCAGCTGCTGCCTCCGAGCTCTGCCTGCCTCCAGGGATGCTCTTGCTGCTGCTGCTGGGATGGGGGCACGGGGTGGCCCAGGCAAGCCAAAGCTTCGTCCAGGAGGGCTGAACCCATCTCCCGGCTTCCTACGGGGATGGCTGTAGGAAAGGGGAGTCCATGTCCTTGGAAAGATGCAGTAGGATTCATCCAACGGTTCCTTTGGAGAAGGAGGACTGTTAGCAGATGCCAGTAGCTGATGGTCAGCTTCACTGCAGGTGAATACTTGTGCATATACGGGTATTTCAGGACGTGAGGCCAAGTGAGCAGAGGTAAGCTAGCCTGCATGTGCACGTTGCGGTTCACTCCCCGTTTTGCTGAAGCTGCATTTGCTGGCTCTGGGATCTTGCACGCCAAGCGGTCCTGTCAGATAACAGATGGGCTCTGTGAAAAGCTGATCTTCAGCTCTTTAGTAGTCAGCTTTGCCCTGCAATGAAGAGGCAAGGAGGCTGGGTCGTTTATGTACCAACCAGCCAGAGGAAAAGCTTTCCAGACTGACAGTTTTCATGAGCCCTGATGTTAAGCATTTGCATCTCAGCTGACAAGAACCATGGTTTGATTTTTAGGTCTGCTCAGAAATATCACTGGTCAAAGCATGGCAGAGTTGCAGCAGGGGCCTTGGGACCCCTCACACCTCAGGGCCCTTTTCACACACCCCTGACGCCCACCAAACTTTGGCTGTTCTACTGAGTGTGTGGCTTGCCAGGCATTTTGATGACCCAGCCTTTAGATGGGTGGTATGGCTATAAAGGGAGGTCAGAAACCCGGTCTCTAAGATATGATATTTAGGGTAGTTGTTCTGATACTAAAGGGGAAGCAGCTTCTACCTGCATAGGGCACTATTTCTGTACTGCATTGTACAGCCTATACAATGCCCAGCAACCCTCAAGACTCCCACCCTCTGTATGGTTTCTCTCAGGTATGTACCTACTGTCCTCAGTTCAATTTCACCTCAGCTAGCCCACATCTGCTCCCATCCCCACTGCCATCAAACACAGAGTGGCCAGGTGGGCTAAGGAGTCCCCAGCTGCGGATCAGTGTCCCTGGCTAGCCCGGCAGCACTGTGGCTCAGAAGCAGTCCCTCTGCACATGGTCAGGAATGTCACCTTAATGTCATTGCAATGTGCAAGTGGACAGGAGCTTAATGTCATTGCAATGTGCAAGTGGACAGGAGCTTTCCCACTGAATTCAATTACACCTTCTCTTGATATTTAGAGCACACTCACTACAGTGATATGACTATTGAGATGAACAAGGTATGCGATAACATGCCATTGAGGAAGGGGAAAGCCCTAATCCAACTGGAGATGGGCTACCAGGCAGGCTAGAAGAATGTAGTTTATTTTCCATACAATAACAAAAAGGTTTTTCCTAAGAGTGTGCCATCACCCACTGCATCAGGTTTGTAAGGCCTTTCATCTTGCATCTTTTCACAGCTACGGCATGTGCATGTTTGCTTGGGGAATTTCCTTGCAGTCATTGCTCCAGCCATGGAGGAGAGCCCCTATGAGCAGTGGCTATAGATGAGTCTCCAGTCAAACCTCCTTTGACTTGTGGGAATTGGTGTGAGGTATGCCAGGGCTGCTTTCCAAATGGATGGCACTGTCTTGACACATGGCACAACATCCTGGTTGCTGGGGAAAATAAGGACTAGGAAGAGCTGCAGCTTGGGCAGCCCCTGAGTCACTGAATGGTCAAGGCTAATCCCACCTTCCAGTTTTAAAAGCAGAAGGTAACATGTGAAATCTGACATTAATGATCAGTTTATTATACACTTTGGTCTGTAACTACAAAGCCATTTAGGATTCAAGGTTGTGTTGACTTGAGCCTTGCCTTCATTTCAGTGCCCTGAGGCTCCTGAACATCCCCATGGAACCGGGTCGATGTGGCATACAGCTAAAACCAGACTAGCCAGAGAGTTTCACAGCACAGCCTGACACCGTCCTTAATGTCACCCCACTCTGCACAGACGTGACAGCAATGCTGATGTCTTGTGTCCAGCTCACACAGAAAGAGAAGGTAAGGGGGGCATATAGTTTTGCTTCTGGCAAGAGGAAGAGGAATTGAAGAGATATGGAGTGAGCTGCTAGCAACCATCTCTGGTCAGTCAGTTCTGCTGTGTGGACTGGGATTTGAGCTACAGCTCTGAATTTTCTCCATCTGCCTCTGAGTCATTGCCAAACACTGTCAGGATCCTCTGATCCTGATTTCCCACAAGAAAAAACAAGCTGTTTGTTCTCTCGGCTCTGTAATGTACTTCAGATTTGACCTAGAAGGTTCGTATCTGGTGGAGAAAAACTCCTTTTGTGCCTGGTATTTGTCTTCTTTTATCATGATAAAGTTACCAGTCATACAGAGACTCGGAAAAAATATCCACTAGTTGCAGAGATGAATCAGCAAAGCTCTTGATTGGTATCGATTTACAGACCTTGCCTAGTGATCAAGTAAATGAAAATCTCTTGCCCCATTACTCCTGATTCATCTAGTTTCTCAGTGGGCAGTTTTAAAAACTGGCAATTTAAAATATTTATTCATTGTGTCAGTGTTAAATGCATTCTGTATTTTATAGTTATAGTTTGATTTCAATAAAGCTCTAAAAAACTTTGTCTGTTGGTGCTCCCTAGTGGTGACGTTTGCCTGCAGTAAAGCTGCAGGAATTTTGCTAATGATTGTGCAATTCCATATCTTAATTGCTTTAAATTAAGTCCCTTAAAAAGCCTGCTTGGGTGTACAAAGTCATTCACACATATCAGTGCTTGCAGCACTGCGCTTTCATGTAGCACAGGGCCTTTACAATGTGAAAAATACACACAGCAGCAAAGAAAATCCTTTTTCCTTCCTAGGCTTTGTTCATTTCTGTTCTTAGTCTTAACATGCTACATAAACTTTCCTAAACAAGATGAGATATGCCACTCTTGTTTCTTTTCTCATTCTGTATCAGACAGAAAGCCACACACACACACACACAGAGGCATGGAGAATATTTCTGCTATCAAGCCCATCCCCAGGGTCTGTTTTCCAGCAGCAAGTGGTGCAGTTCCCAGTACGGTGGTCCAAGGCTCCCTCCCCATAAATGTCCCAGGCTGGGGACAAAGCACTGGTGAAAAGGACTTTGATGAATGCTAAACTGGCATCAACACATGCCTCCCTCTTGGGCCAAACTTTAACAACTTGAGAAATAGCTGAAGAGGAAACCCCACAGCCATGAGTCTACTCTTGCCTGCAAAATAGCTGTATACGGCCAAGTGCCACAGCTCCCTAGTGCAGCAGGAGCCGAGCATAATCATGTTGCCCCTGAGA
Source organism: Aviceda cuculoides (assembly GCA_035590195.1). Classification (NCBI taxonomy): domain Eukaryota; kingdom Metazoa; phylum Chordata; class Aves; order Accipitriformes; family Accipitridae; genus Aviceda; species Aviceda cuculoides. The sequence continues at coordinate 67,296,947 of JAVJGG010000074.1, forward strand.
AACAGCAGTTAAGCCAAAAAAAGTCTCTTCTGTCCTTATCCACTGGCAGCCGTGGTACAGGAATTATTCTGAGCCTTAGCTGATGGACAAAGCCTCACAGACTGGATTTGCACTGGTAAATCCTCATTGTGTCAGTCTCCTCCAGCACAAAATCCCTAAAGCCTTTGGGTTTCCCCAGCACATGCTGGAATTTATGTCTACACAGGCAAAACAAGGAACAAAAGGAGAAGTTGGTGAAATCTATATATCCACATCTGGTATCTTTTAAATACATTTATGTAATATATATATAAGCATATAAAACATGTATATACCTTTTAAATGACACCACTCAAACACTTAAGCCCTGCACAATAGTGTTGGCTCAGGTTCATTTATGTGCAAGGTTGCTCAGGTTGTATTACAGGAAAGGGCGTACAACAGCACCACATATGCAGAGGCAGTGGGATGCTTCTGCCCCAGGGAAACTGCCACTAATCCTGGTCCAGTAAAGGACGAGGATGACTGCAATGGTTTAAATGACTCTCAATGGAGAAAGGGACATTGCCCCAGGACTTTGAAAGGCCGCAGAGAAAACAGTGGAGTTGGAGGATCATCTGGTTTTGCACAAAGGCAGTGAGTCTGAGCAGGGAATGGGAGCACTGGGACAGGAGCAGTGATTAGGGATGCACCCAGTTCCCTTCACCTCTTCCCTGTGGGGTGGCTTCTGGATGCTGGCTTAATCAAACAAGGTGATTACCAGATGCTTTAATTGATGACTATCCAACATTTTCATAGTAAATAACATTGCTTACCAGGGATCCTTATTGCTTCACATTGTTCCTTTTGAAGTTTTTTCTATCCTTTTTTCTTTCAGGCAGGATCTTATCTTCCTACCTTCAGCATTTTCAGCAACACGTCATCTCTTTCAGGAAGCTGAGACCTACCAGCAATCCAGCTGGATGCAAATTGAAATCAGTCTGTGGAATCTGTAAAGGAAAATTTCAATTTCTAGTGTTCACCTTATGTATGCACGTTACTAGACCTTCCCTCCCAATGCAGGAAAGCCCAGTACAGCAGATGGCTCCCGCATATGCAAAGTGTATTTTCAGTGGCCTGGAATTGGCCTTTTTCCCATGTACTTTCCATGACTTAGGTCAGTTTTTGAGAGTTGGTTCCATGGGAGTTTCCAAAGCCCATTCACGGGCAATGTTACCCCGGCTCCCTCGCTGCAGACAGGGAGCTGTTGCCCTGGTAAATATTGGGGAAATCATCTGCGGCACAAGGCATTGTCTCCTGAACTCTAGGTATGCTCACAGGTACTCACGCTACCCCCATCTGCATCGAGCACTGATACAGCTACAGAGTTATTTGTTATATGACATGACATGTATTTTCTCCTGTCTTTCATCTAGAATACCTGCTCAGCCATGGGGTACAAAAGCCTTGCAGCTCTGTTGTCCCTCCTGTTTGTTAGTACTCCAGAAGTACTATCATTTTTTGTAGAAGAACTAAACATGGATGCACCTTCCAGCATGACTTGCTGGGTGATGTTTCAGGGATATGGAATCTCCAACCCTGTTTGCTGTCTGAGGCCTCAACATCTATCTCTCACTTCAGTGCTCCAGTGGCTGTGGGTACCAAGAGAGATTTAATTTGCTCAATGATTTAATTTAGGAGGCTACTGCAAACAGGGAGACCATGGTCACACATTGCCACGTGACAGATGACCGGTGTAGGACGAAGTGGTGGTGCCAGCTCAGGTGCAGCGATGCCCATGGTCCAGCCATGAACTGTGGGCCAGGCCCTCAACGCCAGGTTGATGAAGAAGAGCAAGAGCATGCCGTTCCTCTCCTGTATTCACCCCTCCACAAGCTGGGGGCTCCTGTGGTAATCTGGGTGGTCCTTAAAAGCCTTGATGGAGCGATAAACACTCACTTCTGTGAAGGTGGAAGTAATGTGTCTCCTTTGGATTTCGTGGGGGAAACTCGCCTCCTTGGTGAAAAGGGGTACACAGCCACCTTCTGTAACTCGTATTATTTTCTGAGACACGAGGCCCTCTTTGACTTCTCCCCCACAGAGGAATCCACCCCAGTGAATTGTGTGCTTATAGAAATAAGAAATCGTATAAAATATGTATTACAAATTATAGCTTTAATATAATTTAATATAATTGCAAATTAAATTATAAATTATATGAATTATAGATTGGTCCAGGCAGCCTGTGCAGGGGTGGTGGAAAGGGAGTCCCCCAAGATACTGCCTGTATCTGTGGGCCCAAGCTGTCTTGGGGTGCCTACTCTGCACATAAAATAGGGATACCATGAGCAGAAAATGCTGTTCTCCCCATGAACAGGCCTCAGGGGATGTGCATAGGTTTCTGACTGCAGGAGGGAAAAGCAGCGTTACAGACTGCCTGGTCCAGAAGTAGGGAGCCTCAGTGCTGGCAGCCAACTATTACAACCAGTATGGGGAAGGAGCACACTTTTGGCATTCGAAGAGTCTAATGGGTTTCAGTTTTGGCAGTTCCAGCTGATTTCCAACACCTTCAAGGCCAGAAGAGACCTCTCCTAGTGCATCTTTTAGGAGATAATTTTTTCTCAAGGTTCTTGCAGGTTTGTTTTAAGTCTTATTTTATTTGGATGCATGAAAAACTGAGCAATAATTGTACTGAGGAAATCCTGCTCTGTGTTCTTGTCAAGCTTAATCGCCTTGGTTTAAGCACCCAGGGTTGTAGGAAGGGGTCTGTGTACATGTGTGATTCGGTTCTTTCTGGGCACACCACAGATTAGATCTATTTAGCAGAGAGAATTGTGGGGAAAAAATTGCAAGGCAATGGAAAAATATGTCCATATTTTTCAAATTAATTTCAAGTGAAAATTTCCACTTTTTCTTGAGGAGGAAAAAAAAGGAAAAACCCCTCCCCTTTTAAAAATTTCAGTCATCACAAATGCAAGTTTTCATATTTAAAAAAAAATGGGGAGAAGTAGATATTTTTTATGAAAAATGTTGAACAGGCAATTTCCATTAAAGTTTTGGCAAACATTTCAACTGGTCTCTTATAAAAATAATGATCAGACAATGTTTTACTGGTCATTAATGCTACCATCTCATTAGTACTTGTGAAGCGTTAACCAGGAAACAAAATAGTTAAATGAATCACTTGTTTCATCCAGTCATACACAGATGCAAATTCCTCAACATACAAGCAGCTTGAATAGTAGCTACTTAGTTATAGCTTCTATTTATTCTGAAAAATGTTATAAGGTAAGGTCACGTTCACCTGGGCAAATACAAGATATGGGTCAAGCAGCCCAGCTCAAGTGCCTCCTCCTTCCACTGATGTACCCAAATCACTAGCAAGCACCAGATGCTTTCTGACCTCCTTCCTTCCCCGTAAACCTTGTGGTGGTGACTGCTGCAGGCTCCTTTTTGTGTTGCAGCTCATGCAATGGAGGATGTACGACTCTTCTGAGACAGAGCAGCTCAGACTCTTTTCATTCAGATGCTGCTTCCTCTTTCCTTGGTGGCTCGTTTGGCAAGCAGGGTGTTGTGCAAAGGGTGGCTGACATTCCATCCACCCTCCATGAGGAGGTGAGGTGGCTGTGTGCTGAATGAATGCCTGTATGCAATGTTTCTGGTTGGTTCCCTGTCATCTCCTTTGGTGGTAAGGTGCCTTACGAGCATGGAAACTAGGATTTATTTTCCCCAGAATTTTGCTTCCTACTGCATGGTAGCTAAAACCCACCTTTAAGTATTTCAGCCCCTGGCAGAAGGGGTGCTTTTGCTGCTTTGGGAGAATGTGCCTGTGTTGTAGTTGTGCTCGGGTAATCCCATGCTCATGCTTCAGTCTGTCAGCGCAGCCACTGGGTATTAATGGGTATGAAATCCAACGCAGCCTCTAAAAGTGAAAAGTATTAATTTAATTTCCAGGTGATCTGTGGGATGAAGAAGTGACAAAACAGTAGCCTGAAAGCATGGAAATGAAAGAAGGTGCTGAGCTGGTGTTTCCCTCCTTGGCTCCAGCTCACCCATTACCATGGAGTGCAAGCAACAGGGTTGAGGGTCAGGAAACAAGGCTTGTGCTCGTCTTCCTGGTGATGCAAGCAGTGAATGTGCTTTTCAGAGCTATACACCCCGAGCTGTGCTTGATCCAGAGCAAAGCTACCTGAACACATTTTCAGAAGCAGTGGCTGGGTTTGCTCGCTGGTGCCCCGGAGTGACCTTGGTGCCGACCACCACCACCATGAATTCCTGAGTCCTGGGCTACTACTGATGCACCTAATACTTTCAGCTTGTTAATTAAAGTCAAGGAGCAGCAAATTCTGTATAAGAGGCAGTGCCTGACTGTTCAACAAAGCAGCTGGAAAGGGCAGCTACACCTCAACACTTTCAAATATTGCAGCATAAAATCTGAATCTGCTAACGCAATCCTTGAGCAGAAATTGTTTTTCTCCACAGGTGTTGCTGTTTCACAGAATCCTCTGTGCTGATACAACCCCTCTTCTCACAGCCTTTGCATCTGCTCTTTGATCCCACACCTCTTCGGATCAGCAGCGGCAGCCATGGAGGAGCCAGCAGCGTGGGTTTCCTGGTGAAGCAGAGCACAAGTGCCAGGCTGCAGGCAAGTGCCCGCCACCCCCGTGCGTGCCGGGGTCAGTGCCACCCCTACCATCAGACAGCCCAGAGATGGACAGAGTAAATAAGATATTTTATGGTTCACTTTTCTTATTGCCACAGGGTATGTCAAAACAGCTCAGTACTGAAGCCATTCAGGTGGCGTTCCGGGCAAAGGTACCTTCATTTTTTTGTTTCAATATCCTTTCTCATGGGGGACATATAAGGTGATAAAAGTTTAAAGAGGAGGAAAAACACCTCACTGAATTATTGAATTAAGTGCAAAGGGTATTTTTCTCCCAGTTCATCCTGATACTAAATTTTAATCTGCCATGTAGGGATGAGAGATTTCTCTTGCACTTTGTTTTCAGGAAGATTTTAAGGGGAAAAAAGTCTAGTGGCAGTATCAGTTTATGCTCTTAAAACTGTGGACTTTGTCAGGGAGCAGACAGCTGAATTCAAGTCTGCAAGATCTGTATGAGATGAGGGGTGCAGTTCAATAAATTCTTGCTATTCATCATCCAAAGAACTGGAGATAGGTGGCAACAGTCCACAGTTGTGAATTTTATGGGACAGGATGAATGTTTTTTTTCCTGTCTCTGCACCTAAGGGATCTGGAAAGCACCAGAGGATGTCACCTAAACTGAAGAGCTGTTTGACTTCTGTTTTGCTTACCTCCCAGAAAGTGTTGTGGTGTTTGCCCCCTTCCTTCTGTTCTTCCCATTTACAGTTCTAGAGTTTCTCCCTTGAGCAGAGCTTTGGAGTGAGAACATAGGCTGCTCTCAGGGAGGGCTTCAAGTTTGACTTGGGAGGATAATGTGGGTTTTCTGAGTAGGAGGAATTAGATATAAGATGAAATATATGAGGCGTGACCTTGTGAAACCCAGCTAGAAACATCACAATCTCAGGCAGAATACTCATTGGATTTCTCTGCTTCCTTTGAGATAACATTTCTCCAATCTTTGAAAAATGATCTTTTATAAACATGCTGCAGCACAGATGAAGGGATGTTATGTTTGTTTTGCTGGAGAAATGTTTCTTGTAGAAATAATGAAATCGAGGCCGTGGATATGTGCCTAGACACTCCCAAAGTCTCAGTGTTGTAAAATGGCATGCATCTATACACTGACCTCTCTGGGTCGCTCCCAGTTTGATTACAGGGATAGTGCTTTGGTCTTTGGGGAACACTGCACCAGAGCTTGAGACCAGAGTCTTGGTGAGGCACAGCATCATATGGGTGTGAAAGCCTGCAGGATCACAGTCCAGAGGAGGAGCATCTTTTGGTGCTGATGCTTTTCCATGAGGCAATCTGTCCTAGAAGGCACCCTTGTCTGCATGAGCCATCACTTGCCCTAGTGCTGACTAAATTTCTAAATGTTTTTATCTCTAAGCAGACTTATTTGATTTCGCATACTTTTAAAAGGTTACGAGGAAACCTTGCAAATAGCTGACTGTGAGGACTGAAAGTGAACATGAAGTAAATTCTCAGCAGTGGGGTATTGCCTGCTCTTCAGATGCCCTAAAACACGCTATGGTATAAGGGCAAATGCAAGTGCTGATCTCCAGCCAGGGCAGAAGAGAACGAGAATGCTCTGAGGATATCCTATAGAAAAAGCTTGTGAGGAGCTGAGGTATATATATGACAGTCCTGCAGTGTCATGAGGTGAGCTGCCACACCTGGGAAAAGCTCCTTTCTCTAGTCACTTTGGTTACATGAGTACTAACTTTGTTGTCCTAGTCCAGACCCTTCATTCCTCTAATCATCTGGCCTGCTTGGAGGTGAGCTGACAGCCTTCTGGGGCACATCAGCAGTTGCATGCAGCTTTACCAAAATGTAAGTTGGCCCAAGCAGCGCTCTTTGCTGCTGTGGCCCATCAGCCTCAGGCAACTGAGCTAAGTTCACATGGACCCATCTAAGGATTCAATATGGATGTCCTCATCTGTCCTCAGTCCCCGACTTTGGTATGAACTCTACCAGTTCCAGTCTCCACCTAATGTTTCTGATAATGCTAATGGTGGTACTTCTCTGCTAGCTTGTTCTCTGGTTACGAATGGCACAGACTGCTTGTAGACTATGTGAAGTGCCCTTTCCTTGTAATAATTTTTAAATTTATAAACTTTTTTAGTAACTCCTTGTTTTCCTGTTAAGAAAAAGTGTAAAAGTAGTTTCTTAGCTAGAAGGTTCTAGCCATCTGCATTATACTACTGTAAACACTGACTTGCAGCTCACAGCTGTGGTTTGTTTCTACAAGCCTGTGAGAAGCCAGGCATCTCCTGCTTGGGACCCACTGGGGCTGGAGGGGCTGCCCTCGGTGAGCTGTAAGAGCTGAGGGTTAGGAGATGCTCTTTGAAAGGTAGAAGCCAGTATTTCTCACATAATTTTCACATATTTTTCACATAAATCCCACCCAGCAGCAACCATGGAGTCAGTGATGACTATTTTGATTTCTTATGACAAGTTTACACAATGTAACAAGGGTCTGGCAGAACATCAGTTTGCTAATTGTGTCCTCAAGTTGTGTAACAACACTTCCTTGGCCAAACTCAGAGTTTAAAAAAAAAAACAACTGCAAAGGCAAGTGGAAAGTGAAGCTATGCAGGAAGCTCTGAGTCGTTTTTCTTTTTCAAGGATACATGTAACCCTGGGTTCCAACAAATTGGGAAGTATCTTTTGAGGACTCTGACATCTTGACATGTTTATGCCAGTCTGCTGGAGTGAAGGGGGATTCAATGCAGCGATGCCCTCTGGGTGGGACGCATGCTGGGTATTTGGGAGGTTTTGGGTTCTGTTCCAGACTTCGATTACTTTTTTAGGGCAAACGACTTCCTTAGTTTGTGCTTGTCGCTGCTGTTCCTGTTCCGCATGGGTGTATTCTCTCGCTTTCCATCTCGGTTCCTGCCCGGGCACCTCAGTGGCGGTGGTGCCTGTGTCGCAGGGCGGAGGCTCTCAGCCGCTCCTGTCTCGGGCTGTGCTTCCCCAGGGTCACTGCGCGCCCACGGCTCACCACCGAGGGCAAAAGGCAGAGAGCCGTAAATAACGTCAAATGTGTTGGGATTCTCGCCTTCTCTGGGAGCCCCGCTTTTGCAGAGAGGGTGCAGCACCAGGCAGGTATTTTGCCCTGGCCTGGGCTCTGTCCTCTGTTTCCTAGTGAAAACAACAATGAATTATGAGCATGTGCCATCTTTTCGGATTCTTACTCTCTCTCCTTCAAACGGAGAGCAGAGAGGCTGTGCAGCTCTATTGGGCAGCACAGGGAGACCTGCAGTGCATTGAGCCGTTATGGCCTAATGCAAAGGTATTTTTAATTCCTCCTGGCTCACATTGGGCAGCTACATTTGTATGAAGAGCTGTTCCTCCACAGCTCTCTATAACATGTCTCTCTGGGGTTGCTGGTGGACAGGCCATTTTGTCCTGACCATTTCTGACACCAGACCAGACCTGCCTTCATTAACGGATAACCAAATCAAACAAAACCTCCAACCTTTCATTTAAGAGACTGCAGCAAACCATGCCAAGGTCACACCAGTCTGCAAAGCTGACTGACTTTGCAGCTAACAGTAAGTCTTACAGTCTCACAGTAAGTTAATAAGAAAGTTTTTTTTGGCTTCAATGCACACAGGTTACAAGACATATGTGGAAGTGTTTTGTGTGTGGTTTTTTTCTTCAAAAGGCTGAATTATTCTTTCATGTACTTACGTTTATATGGCTGTTGATATGCTTCTGATGATTAGCTGGAGTTTTGCTCACAGACAAGAATAAACAGTGTTTTTTCTACATACAGTACAGCGAAGGAATGAACAAAGTAATTGTTCTGTAGGGCTTTGTCGTGGTTTAACCCCAGCCAGCAACTAAGCACCATGCAGCCGCTCACTCACTCCCCCCACCCCCAGTGGGATGGGGGAGGAAATCAGGAAAAAGAAGTAAAACTCGTGGGTTGAGATAAGAACAGTTTA
>JAVJGG010000074.1:67317183-67347737 GCA_035590195.1 Aviceda cuculoides
ATGCATCTCGTCAGGTCCTATAGACTTCACTATGTTCAGGTTCCTCAGGTGGTCTCAGACCTGATCTTCTCTTACAGTGGAAGGGACTTTGCTCCCCCAGTCCCTGCCTTGAGGTCTATCCACTTGAGGGGTGTGGGAAGAGAGATTGCCAGTGAAGACCGACGCAGAAAAGTTGTTGAGTACCTCAGCCTTCTCCTCGTCCGTTGTTACCAGTTTGCCAGTTGTGTTCATCAGGGGGGTATGCTTTCTTGCACCTTCCTTTTCTGGCTCACATGCCTACAGAAGCCCTTACTATTCTTTGCGTCCCTTGCCAGGTTCAGCTCCAGCTGTTCCTTGGCCTTCCTGACCCCATCCCTACACAACCAGGCAGCATCCCTATACTCTTCCCAGGACACCTGTCCCTGCTTCCACTGCCTGTGCATTTGCTTCTTGCCCTTTAGTCTGAGCAGCAGGTCTTGACTCAGCCATGCTGGTCACTTGCCTTCCTTTCCTGATTTCTTATACCTAGGAATTGAGAGCTCTTGTGTTCTATGAAAAGCATCCTCAAAGATCATCCTCTTGGCCTCCTTGATGTCTTCTCCTTGCATCATGGTAACTGTCTATGGTAGAGTTCAGCTTACATATCCATAGGCAACAGCAGTTGTACGGGGATCTGCATGTCAGCTAATTACCCTCCTTTTGTACTGATGAAAATAAATGGGTTGGTTTCTGCATAACAGTATGTAGTACAGGCTAGTAGGGCTGTAGAGAGAGCCCAGGTGACCACCTCTCACTCTTCTCTGTACTAAATATAAGGAAAGATTCTTTAAGTGAGACTGAAATATTATGTAACACATTTCATTATAAACTACTTTACTAGTATTGCCCAACATGCTCCATGTTTTTATTTTTATATACTATTTTCTTCACTTTTTTTGTCACTGAATTCCCATGCTGTGATGCCAAAGGACTGCTGAAGGCTTTGTGTCAGAATTTGTGCCCATTCCCTTAGCACATGTTCCTACTATTTCTGGCAGGAGTTAATTTAGTTGGACTGTTTGAACTATGTTTCAAAAATTGAGAGGTCAAAGATAGGAGGCAATCTGCATCCCTGGGGATGTCAGGCAGGGACAGACATGATTCTGATGATATTTGGGATGAAAGATTACCAAATCAGCATGTTTTTGTGAAACACTGCTTTGTTAGAAAATTGCCAATTAGAACTACTGGTTTTAACATCAGTCCAGCTCAGCTTGTGTTTGGCTGCTTTTTGTCAGTGAAGTAGCTTGTATAACAAAACTGAACTTGAGTACTTGTGCTTGATTTAGACCAGGCTTTCTTTGGGAATAATCATCCCCGATCAACTAAAATTTTGTATTAACACCTGGTACTCATGGGTCAAGCTTGCTACAGGCACCAGCATTTACCACTGTGATTAAACATATGCCCAGAAATAACAAGTGACTTTGGAATCCGATTTCCTGGGATTGTTCTACAAGTGAGGGTTTCCAATATTGTGTGTGCCTCAGGGATTTAACATGGAAATCACTGGGTTTGACAACTGCAAGTTAAATTGCTAGTAATAAAAGCACTTAACTGCTGGTAATAAAAGCAGTTAAGACACTTTTACTGGCAGAAAATGCAAATACAAGATGCATGTCAAGCAGAAATTCATATTTAGCATGCAAGCAGATGTTAAAACCAGCTAAGGTTTTAGAATCAGTATTTGCTGAAGTGGCCATGCATGTCATAACTGAACTGTTAGCTGGCACAGCTGAAAGTTGAGGGTCAGAACCTAAATCACACCAAAACACTGAAAATGATGTTGCCACGGGGTATTTTAGGAGCTGAATATTATCTGGGAATTGTTACGTAACCTATTTCTTCCATTCTTATTCTCACTGCAGCAGAAAGTTGAGTATCCTTAGCTTATTCTCCAATGTGCAAACGAGAGCACTGAAATGAGCAGTGCTGTGCAGAACTGAGAGCTGAGGTCCAGCTTGTATGTTACATTGCTTAGTTCTGGCTAGAAGAACCCTCTGTTGAGATGCATCCCTGTGTCTTCTAAGCCAAATGACCTTAGAGACAGAAGTGGCGTAGAGCCAACCTATCAGCAGCAAAATTCAGCAGAAGAACGCATGATTAAATCAGTAACAAATTGCTTTATAATTAATCTTTCCTATCTTCTGGTTGGTCATTTCCTCTTTTCCTGCCACTCCTTTTGGTCTTTATCTCTTTGCTTAGGCCTTGTGCCATCAGTTCCCCTTGTCACTCTATAAATCCCTTCTTTCAGTATTTTCTATTCCTTTCCTTTTTATTTAGTTAAACTCCCACATAAACAGCCTCTAGCATTGCAGAAATATATGAATTATCTGTTTCAAAACCATCACTATTTCCTAAATGTAGGTGATGTTTCTGGTTTTTGAACTTTCTCCTTTTTTTTTGCCTCTTACATTAATGGCCTGACATGATCTCAATGAGATCTTTATCCCTGTGGTTTAGTTTTAGTAAACTGTTAAATGGTGAAACTTCATAACAGTGAGTTAGTATTCAAAATATCCACTCACTAGATTAGTTGCAAACAACCCGTGGATACTTACAAGCTGAAGCCTTTCCTCTGAAACTTTTGGTTCTCTTATCAGTTGCTGGTGTATTTGTTATGGCAGGAATCCTTTTGCTTTCTGTTTGATAGGTGCTTAGAGAGTCCTAATTTTTATTGGAATACTATATACTCCCACAATGTAAAGCAGTAATGAGCATTGTCCTCAAGAACCTTCACAGGGCTCCTGGAAACTCCAGGGCTAGTTTGTTTATGGTTGAAGCAGCATGATACACAAGATTAATCAGTTCTTGCAATGTACCTCAGGACATACTCTTGGCTTCTCTGCTTTCTGCAATTAACTACCTATGAAGGTGCTAAGAGTCCCTTTTTCTTGTTTCTAGAATTCCAACTTTATTAGAGTTCATAAAGTAATTTCTGTTGCAAACTTCACAATGAAACAGTCAGATCTGCAGCTCTCAGATGTCTTTCTAAAAGCACTTAACCACCTGCCCCTGGAGTACAACTACGCTTTATACAGCAGAATATTTGATGACTTTGGCACTCATTACTACACGTCTGGGAAGATGGGTGGTTCCTATGACATTCTTTACCAGTACAGCTCTGAGGAATTGAAGAACTCAGGTATGTCATCTTTAACAAGAAAATATCATTATTTGTTTACCAGCTTTTCTTATTACTGTTTTTAGGTCTTACACCACATACTAAGTTCTCCAACAGCAAAAAATCCTTTAGACTTGCATAGACCCAGAAATTACTCACACTCTCTAAATATAGAGCAAGAAGACATTTTTGCTCTACATCATTGTCTGAATTTGAAAAGTTCAAGAGGTTCCTTGCTTGGTAAACATCACTGTGTTTAGGGAAACCTCTTAAGACCTTCAGATCAAGACCAGGTGCCACCAAGAAAAGGTGTTCCAGCATACTTCAGTGTGGGACTGAGGTCTGACAGGTGTAAGTGGTACTTTTTGGGATACAGTCATTAAAGTTGTTGGCACATATTATGGCGCTGCGACTAGATCACTGGTCGGCCCGGACCAGGGAAGAGACAGATAGCACACACAGTGTGAGCGTTAACTTCCTCGTTTATTGCGCAGTTAACTCTTTTTATACTAGCAAAGGTAGGCTGGATTACACATGCCCCACAGGGAGGCGGTGACCAATTTTCTCTCTTTCCGTGACATCGTGAGATCTCCTGAACGCCGCACCCTACATGGTACTGATTAGAAATTACTCTAAAAATATTCCCATGACTGCCAGACTATCCAAATGAAAAGACAATACCACAAAAGTGGAAATCTAAGGTCAAAAGCTGTGATCTTTAATGCCACTGCTGTAACTTGCATGGGTATGGGAGGGTACCTAAAGGGGATGGTAAGCATGACTCAGTCCAGGGCTGTTTGTACCCAGGGAAGCAAATGCCTGCATTAGTAAAGTCTCCAGTGGTGGGTGAGGAGCAGGGAGACCTGTGATGGCTCACCTCGGTGTGGGAGCCTGGGAGCATGGTGCTGTCGTGTAACACGGTTATGGTGATGAAGCTGCTGCTCTGTGGTATTTCTAGGCCTGGCAGTGGATGAATCAACGGAGTGTGTCCGGACAGAAACAGTAAGGCGTGTGTTCTTCCGGAAGAAAAAGAAAGTCAGTACCAGATGCACCACAAACAGGATGACTGTGAAACACGAAGGTGACAATGATGAGAACAGGGCCCGTGTCCTGTTAATTACCCTGAGAGATAGCATTCCCCTCACCTAGGTGCCCCAGGTGACCTCCCAGCTTTGTTGGACTACAGATGCTTTTCTACGTCTTCCAGAGGAGCCAGTGCTTCACCATCTCTGAAGCAAGCACTGGAAACATCCTCTTACTTGCAAAAGGAAATGTGATGTAGGAGCACTCTTCTCCTCTGGAGCACCATCATTGGGGATCTGGTGGCACTGGCTGTTTCAGTGAGTCACAGATCTGACAAACATTCCCCATGGCCCTGGGTCCAGGGCCAGGCATGCTGAACTGGGAAATGGGCACAACTAGAAACCTGTGATCACAACCGAGTCCCTGATCTTCTTTAATGGTTGCTCAGGGCTCATTGAGAGAGCTGGCTAGCAATAACACACTCCCTGATCCTCCCCTCCAATCTTCCTCATGCCAGGCAGACACCTAGATGCAGAAGTTCCCTGGCAATGTGAGAGATGTGTCTCAGGAACTGCAGAAAGTTGGTGTATTTTCTGCAAGAATGGCAAGAGTTATGTTCTGCATCACTAAAAACAGGGATTTCATCACCTCCACCATGCTTTTGTCCTCATTTTATGATCAATTTCTGTTACTTAGGTGTTTACAACTGGGACTAAAGATCCTGCCTTGCAGTGTGTTCTTCTAGAGGAACCTGCTGTATCCCCTGCATTTTCCACAAGTGTCTTTTGTAGTTCTGAATATCACCATGGCTGAGGTCTCAGACACTTTCATCTGGAAGACTATGACAGGCTGCTGTCATAGTGGGGATTGTTTTTCTGAGCTTAGACTTTATTCTTCCATTGGTAGCTTCAAAATATTAATCTTAGTATATTCTTTTATATCCTCTTACACTTTTTCTTAGAACTCTGTTGTTAAATCCACTGTGTTTGGAGGCCTTTGTCTGACAATACTGTGATGAAATCCCCTTTCAGGTTCCATTTTGGAGTCAGCTGAACGGTCAGTGTCCCTGGTAAAAGGTGGCAAGTCAGAGTATGCAGCAGCTCTGGCCTGGGAGAAAAAGGGGGCTTTTCCAGGACACACCGTCTTCACAAACTGGCTAGAATCAACGAAGGACAATCCCGTGGTGATTGACTTTAAGGTAAGAGAAGAACAAGAAAAATATTGGGATAGTAAAGCACTCAGCAGCTCTTCAGAGAAATCTGCAGGTGTTTTGCCTTTTAAATAGGGATGATGCTGTGTGTGATATGAATGCACATACATATGGGTGTAACATAAACATACAAAACTTTTATTAGAACTACTTCTTGTGCATGTCGGTTTATAAGCCACAGCAGGTTTGCGCTGTCCATGGACAGTGAGAGTAAGAGGGAGGAATATGAGTAAATTACTCCAGCATCAGCAGGAGCTCAGGCATGGGCAGGGCTTAGTTACTGTGCAGGAAAGCAGTGCATGGTGCCGGGAACAATTTTTTTCCTTGTGCTCTTTCCCTTGCGAGGCCTATGTTGCAAGGTATGGCACATAGCTAAACTGAAACAAAACAGCAGTCCCCTGGTATCTCAGTCCTGCTCATGTAATGCAGTATGCTGACGCTGTTGTCAGTGCACTGAGCTGCCTCGCTCCCTGGCTGGCACAGCAGCCACTCAGCAGCAGCGGCAAAGCACTCGAGGCAAACAGCAAAACCTGCCTGAATGCAGCATGCAGTGATCTTCCTCCCACTGCAGCTGCTGAGCTCCTGAAGGCAGTGTAGGTGTGTCTCACATGACAGGGACCAGCTGTAAGCAAACCCTATGTCATCTATGATGTCCTGAATTTTTAGACATGGTATCCCACTTGGATGGTTTTGCATTGGCTCACAGAGCCCTAAACTGGGGGCTTAGAGAGCCCTAAATTCAGGAAATAAAAGCAATATAAACAGGATAATATAGATGTATAACACTGTCATGCTCCTTCAAAGCTTCCATAACTTTCAACACATCTGGATCCTGTGTATGGCTTAAAATTAAAATTAAAATATAGGATTAAAAGATGTAGGCTCTAATGCCTTTAAAACCCTGCAGCTACCCGCAGCAGGACCATGCTGTGTCTAGGTAACCGCTTATTTAATGGCTATCTACCAGGTGTCACCCATCGTGGATTTGGTGAAGAACGTGCCATGTGCTGTGACCAAGCGCCGCAACCTGGGGAGAGCCCTGAGAGAATACACAGGCAGGTTTGACCCTTGCCAGTGTGCCCCATGCCCCAACAATGGCAGACCTGTTCTTTCCGGGACGGAGTGCCTCTGCCTGTGCCAGGCTGGCACCTACGGCAAAAACTGCGAGACACAAGCTCCAGGTTACAAATCAGGTATTTAGGGTGATACTGTCACAATGTAAATATAGTCTTTCTGGCGTCTATTTGTCAAAGATGAATCTGACATACCCTTCCCTTACTAAATCCATAGCGCTTCTTACCACATGGTGATGGACAGAAAGTATGAGAATAAAGGATTGAAAGTAAAAAGTCAAACTGAATAGGCACAGCTCAAAAGAAATTGTAAGACATGCTAAGAGATTCCTTTGCTACATAATTAAGATGCTAGGAAATGAGCTGTTCAGCAACAAGGATGAAGTTGAGATCAAAGATAATTGGTACAAAAATTGAGAAACCCGTTCCTTAGTTTTCCTTATAGCCTATTATGCTTAATACTAAATGGCTAATGGAGATTAAAATTGGTGATTACAATATGAAAGGAAAACTCAGTTGTCTTAAGCAGAGGAAACATAATAATCATTCTAAAGAATTTAAAGAAGAATTTAATGCAAACAGATTTTTGAATGAATTTGGCACTAGTGTCATACCTATGGGAAACAGAAGAGACTCATAGTATTATATTTATTATTACATATACTTATACTCCTGGACCAAAAGGGGACAGAAGGGAAAGTCACTTAGACAGTTACAGGTCTCATTATCTGCCCCTGATAAAGAAATATTTTGAAAGAAATAAAGAATTGAGGTTATGCAGGCAGAGATGAATGTAGAAGGTTTATTGTATACAGAAAAGAAAGGGTGTATAAATAAAAATTGCTGTATATGCTTCATGGTGGCACAGACAAAATATCCCAGGGTTGGGAAGAGACAATAGTGTTTTAATTTAGCTTGCATGGAATGTAGATTTGAGTTTTAGTCATGGTGTTAGAGCTCAGATTTATTTAATAACTCAGTAAACTCTGAGCTATCTAAAAAGGTTCTCAGCACCACAAAACCACAACATCTGTGTGTGCAGTGGAAGTAGAAAATAAGCTGCTTCTGGGTTTGAGTATTACCTGCAGTTAAAACTGGAAAGGAAGGTATATTTAGGTTTTCATGAAGCAGCTGGAATTTGGCTGACTATCTCTTTTGAAAACTTCACATTCTAGATACAATCTACTCCCTTAACAATAACAATTTTAAATCCTCTGAAAATGGCTATTGTGAATTTACCACAATCCCTCTCTTAAGTGGCCATAAGAGAAATACTGTGTATGGTACCAATCTACCAAAACATGGGATTTCTCTTATGTCTTGCAGTTGCTGTTGATGGCCGCTGGGGTTGCTGGTCTGAATGGAGTTCGTGTGACGCTTCCTTCAAAACAAGAAGGACCCGGGAGTGTAATAATCCCTCCCCGATGAATGGTGGGAAGCCCTGTGAAGGTGAATGGGAAGAAGTGGAGGACTGTTATGTCTCTGTGTTCACAGACAGGTAAGAAGATGGTAGATCAAAAGATCTCCATAGTCATGGGGTAAAGTTAAGGAGTCCTCCAAAATGGCTTTGTGACTACGAAGGAGAAAAAGCAGATCACGCCCCTGTCAGAACTTCTGTGGTGGGGCTGACAGAAGGACATGTCTGAAAATCTTCACAGCTTGCTTCAAGTTTTGATTTATTCATTGATTATTCCTAGTAAATGGCTGAGGAATTGCATACTACAGTATGCCTGTAAATCTCTTACGCTGCTTTCATGGCTTCTTGTCCAAAGCCATGGAGAACTCATCTGCTTCTGTTCGTGGGAGTTTGCAGTTTCAGGTTTTTTAATGTCACATCCTCTTCTCTTAGATGTTTGGGTCTGAACTCAATCTCAGAGAGAATTCCACTGAAACTACCAAGCTTTTCATATTCCTGCTTTGAGTATGTCTGGTGTACCAGTTTTGCATGGTTTCAACTCAAAATCCTAACTCCAACCCCAAACTGGCTCAGTTTCTTGCATCTTCAAGAGTAAGGCTTTGTACAGATTCAGTTTTTCTACTGGAACTAAGAGCTGAAGTGGGATTTTCATGATTCCTGCTGTAATGACTACAGAGGAGGTTCTGGAGTGGACAGGAGAGGATTAAAAGCAATGGGCTCCACAGTTCTTCATTACTCATCTCAGTTACACACCACAGGCTGTACATCTCCATGCTCACAGAGACCAGCCTCCTTTAACTATTGCCTGATGGCAACAGGAAGGTTTTGACTCTGCTATCTTAAACCCTCTCAAATCACATGGACTCCTTAGAGACTTCCTCCATATGCTATTCTTTGCCTCTTTTTCTTACTCTGCAAAAATATTTCATGAGTTATGTCAATAGAAATTGTAACCCTGTATCTATCAGTTTTTTAGTGCTCTCACAATCTCCCTCCTATCAATACCTGCAACTTCTGATGTCCACCAGAATAAAGTTTTTTCACTGGGCAGAGGGACACACAGACACTCTCAGCATTCCTGTCCAAAGCTCCTGACATTCTGCCGTTGTCACTTGGTGACACCAATGCATAAGATGTATCCTTACCAGCAAATTCTTATTTTTCAGAGGTGCTCCTTGTATAAATGATGACGAAGCCAGGAGAGAAGAGGATGTTTTGATTGGTGAACGTGAGTCTGGATGCTCCAGGCCAGACACACCAGAAAACAGCTTTATCAGGGTGAGAATGAAAAATGAGTGATACAGAAGGAAAGTGTAGTAGTTGCAGAGCTGGGAAATTTTACAGCTTATTTGTTACATGTGCCTGATAACCAAGCTAGCTACTGTGCTTGTGAGCATGTTGCTGTGTGTGTGGCATGCTGTGGGACCCCAGTCCACCAAAGCTCACCAGCAACTGAAGCAAAAGCAAGGTAAAATCCATTCCAGATAGTGGTCCTTGAATTCTTGTTTTGTAACCATGACATCCATTAGTGCAGCTGGGCAAACATATAATTATATAGGTGAGTGGATGACTCATATTTCAGAGCTGGAAAAGCACACGTTCATTACATCAAATCATCAGGCTTTTATCATTGTTTCTTTTGACAATGTCCAGTCTTGTTGCCATAGATTTTTGAAGGACTTTTTTGCTTCTTTTTTGTAGAATGAAAAGAACCTGTATGCTGTGGGTGAAGAAGCCGAAATTGCCTGTGTGAGTGGTCATGTCCTCAGTGGCTATCAATTCCTCCGGTGTCTGCCAGATCAAACCTGGACACAGCAACCTGTTGAATGTGAACGTAAGAAAGAGAAAACTAATTTAGCCCAGCAACAAAACAGAAGTGGAAGAAAAAGACACAAAATAGATTTTAATACAGGTGTTAACAAAAGAATCTGTAATGATATCTGAAAAGATAGCCTTTTAAGAAGGCATTTCATGTGGAAATGGCAAAAACCCACTGAGTCACTACATCATTCCTCTTTCAATTCAGAAGTGTTACTATTATGTACTTTGTAAGGTTATTGTAATATTGAATGCTTTAGAAAATGCTCAGATGGATGCTGTGAGGTCCTTCTTTTGTCTAGTTTTAAATACCTTTTAACAGAAGGACTCATCCTTTGTTTCCAGACTTACATAGATATCTTTAAGTTGATGACAGTTATGCTGAAGAAAGTGTTCTTAGAGCAACTCGTCTAATGCTTTTTATATTTAATGGATGATGTGTCCCTAACCACCACCACCCCCCCAGACTGCCTTGAAAATCCCCACAATAAATCAATGCCTTGAAGTACTTATAGTCCAGTTAAGAATTAAGGATCAGAACTGACCTGGGTTTGCTAATAGGAGAGATTCCGGTAGTTTTCTATAACTCAGTGTGATTTCATTGACTTAGTGTTCATTTTACCAAAAAAATTTCCCTGAATACACTTATGAGATTTCTATTGGTATTTCATATTAATTGTTGTGTTAATAGCTTCATTTACAAAAGAAAAAATATGCAGTTAACGACATTCTTATTTTTAAACCGTAAAATTAAATTACTTATACTGGCATACATTAGAAACATAATTATTTACTTACTGATTGAAAAATATTTTTAAAGACTATGACAGTGCACTGAAAATTTCTGGACTTAATTATGTTAAATATTTATTAGTTTTGAATGTCAGTCAAATGTTCGGTGTTACTTAGTATCTTTAATGGCTCTTCAGATGAAGCTTTATGACTTGCTGTAAATATCCACACACCGTAAAACCAACAAGAATTATACTTTTTTCTTGTTTATTACAGCTTCGGTATGCCTCAGGCCACCAACATCTGACAGTGTCACAATTTCCCCATTTAAGCAACAATACAACATTGGTGAAATCATGAAGCTGAGCTGCCAGGCTGGGTTTATAGTCACTGGTCAAACACAGTATACCTGTGGGAAAGACCTGTCCTGGATACCTCCTGTTTTGACATCTATTGCATGTGAAAAAGGTTAGTATGCCTGCAGATACTTTACTATTTCTATACTGCTGTTATTAACAGCACAGTTTATTTTAGCTAGCTAGAACTAGGAGGGAGATGACTGGTTTTAAGACGCATAGCAACTGTTCATTAATTTTGGTTTTACTTCGTGCCTACCGCAGTACCATATAATTTCAGTCCCAAACTTCTCCATTAAGTTCAGAATTTTTGTGTGCAATGTACTGTACACTTTAATTATAAAATTGAGATCCTGAAACTTTTCTTAAAAACAAAACAAAACAAAACAAAATAAAACAACCCCCACCTGTATTAACAAGGCTTTATGAAAGCAAAGTAGGAGAATGCATTCTATTGAAACTTCAGCTTCTCTTCTTGTACAGTATTTTCCAGTGATTTTTGCAAAGACTGCTGTGTACTTGTGGAATCTCAACCACAGCAGGTTTTGAAGAGAGAAATATGGGATAAATGGAAATAAATCCATTTTAGGTTTTATGGCAGGAGTCTAAGAAATTTCTGTTCACTTTGTTACTAGTTACAATAACTATCACTCCTCTGTTTCAGATGTGCAAACTATTACTAGAGGCATTTGCAATCCAGGACAAAAGCAAGTTGGATCTCAGTGTGTTTGTATGTCTCCAGAAGAAGATTGTGGGTAAGTTAAGTCAAGTCAAAGTTTCTCCACTGATAGACCAAGAGTCCATTGTGACACAAAACAGGAAGTGTAACAAAAGACAACAGCAATTCAGGGCTACTGTCTGTTCAGATACTATCCAGCTATGCCTCTGTATCCAGATTACAGACCCATTTATCACTGTCATCACCTTGCTATAATAGGTTATGCTCCTTGTGTTTGAGATTCACCTTTTTCATATGAACATGCTGCAAAATACACTGTATGTTTCAGTTTCCAGACCATATACAAAATATGTAAGAATTGGATTTACTGTCTCTTTACGCAACACGACCTGCACAGACCATTGAGCCTTCAAGTGAATAGAGGGTTATCCTAGGGAATATTTTAGTAAATGACTGGCCAGGGTGGAGGTGTGGTGTGGGTCTGGAGATAGGAAAGATGAGCACAGATTGAATATGAGCTGGGCAATTGTAGGGCTGAAATCAACACATGTTCCACCACAGGGCTCAGAAGGTGATAGACAATGTCAAAAGTACATAAGCCAAATCCTCTGAAAGCTAGAGAGGTTTTGTTGACTAAAGCTATAAGTTTAGCTCAGGAACATAAACGAAGTGAGTTGTATTGTTCCCTGTCTTCGGGAAATGACTAAGCTCCACAAAATGATGATGCTTGGAAATGCCTGCACTTGTTGAGAACAAATCCACTCAGGAACCAAGAGCAATACAGAAGGAAACTACAAGCAACATGGCTGGGTTTGCCTGCCATTGTTCTCAAACTAACTATGCCTCAGAGGCAGACTTGCACACACAGCTGCAGGGCTGCATTAAGTCAGACAAGCCACCCCAGGGCCTGTGGAAATTTCACATGCATTGTGGAGGTAAGAGTACCTCCTGTTTTCTTGTGGAGGCACATGTCCTTCACCTCCCATCTGTTGGACAGGACCAAACCTTCCTCATCTCACAGCACTGTGCCATACCAGGTTGAGATCCCGCAGCAGCTGGGACAGCCTTAGGTCTTCAGACAGATATCTAACCTATCCATGGCTTTGTTGTGTTTCATCCAATGCTGGTGGAACATTTATGAGCATGGACTTGTTCCACAGCCTGATAAAATAATTCTTCTCCTTTTCTTGGGGCAGCCACTACTCAGAAGACATCTGTGTGCTACACACTGTTTCTGAACAGAATGTGACCAAGCCCAGCTGCCAGTATTCAGCTGAAATGTGCCTCGGAGAGCAGTCATTTCATTTCTTGCATGCTGGCCCTTGCCATGCTGATTCCAACCTAGACTGGGCTATTGAAAGGGCAAAGCTCTCTACAAATAGCTTGAAGAAAGTGCGCTGTGGCTATGACACCTGCTATGACTGGGAGGAATGTCCAGGTATGACTTCTGAATGGTGGGATTTATCCATCCCTTTGGATCTAAAAGTAAAACATACTGAGTCCTTTACTGCTCCAGGAATGGGACTTACAGGCATTGTGGTCCATCTGAGCAATTTACAGTGAGAGAAGCATTGAAGTGTGGTCAGCCCCATGTCCCTGCTAGAAAGTGTTACACTTGGATATGCGCCTTTTCCCTCAGGCACAAGTGGTGTAGCATTGCCACTTCCCATTAGTAAGCTACAAAAGGAACTTGGAGATTAAGGGAACTTTTTTCAGGAGAATTAACATTTGAATCTTTAATCACAAAAATGTAGTCAGCAATGTTATCACCTATTCCCCGTGAGGCTACTATAACTGCTAGTTTGTACTTCAGGAGTTAATTTGGGACACACCCTCTATAGTATATAATTAAATTATGAAATTAAATCATGATACTACTTAAAAAGCAAGACTGGGGCCATCAGTCTTAATGGGATTTTAATGGTAAAATCTGCAAATACCCATATGTGAAAACTGTGTTTATTAAGAGTTTTAATGAACTAGCTAAGCTGGTGAAATCCCTAAGAGGATTATTTTATAAACACTGTTGTGCAACTTGGCTATTTACTCTGTAACTTGGTGATAAGAGCAGTGGGTTTTCCTGTAAATGTCTGAGGTGCTGGCTGGCTCCACACACATCAGGCGCTTGCCAGGAAAAGGCTGAGTAGCAGCCACGCTCATTCCTTCACTTGCTTCCAGAGGCAAATGTGATCCTTATCACACCTTGTCTACTTACAATAAATAAAGCATCAGCAGTGTGCAGCAATCCTAAAACCCTGTTTTGAAGATGCAAGGTTTCTGCAGCAAAGGATTTGAAGTAGGTGGCTGTAAAATTGCTGCATGAGATGTTGTTCCTTGTGGGGCCAAATCAGAGAGCATGACCAGTCAGGCCCCTTGAGGGACATGCTGTAGTGGAACCTCTGGGAACCTTGGGCTCCTGGGAAGATGGTTATAATTTTAAAAAATATTGGGCTTATTTATTCCAGAGCCCCTAAGAAGCCTAGATCTTCTCCCACTATGGAAGTGGCTTAAAGCTGGATCCTGTGCCAGCATCTCAGTGTTTTTCTCTCAAAAGCCTACAGAAGAGCCCTGTTCAGTGAGCAAAAATGAAAGAGAGGAGGAGAAAAACACATTAAATAAAATAAGCTTTCATTGGACTTTCCTCCCCGCCATGTCTACAAAAGTCAGCTTTCTTATGAATATGCACAAGCATTTAGGAAATGAAAGTTTTGGTTTTCCTGAGAATGAGTAGTTGGTATCAACACAGAGGCAGAAGATGCTGCAGTACCATGTGAAAGCAGCTAAACAGGAAAACACACATTTTTCATATGTTTTTAAAAAAGGGAAGGCAGAAACTTAGTTTCCTGCCTAGGGAATTTCTGGGAAAGAATATAAAGAGTTAGAATCTGATTAGATCAGAAATAGGTAATGAAATAACTGGCAGGACTGAGCTTTACCACAGGCCAGCAGCAGGTAGCTTAGCATTCCTAAAAAGGGAGCTTTAATGAAATAGGAGCTGACACAATATGGACCTTAAGACTCCATTTCACAGCAACATTGTTTGCAAGGATAATTGGGAACAGAAAGTCAACTTAATATCTTTTTGTTTAGAAGAAAGGTCAGGGAGCGCCAATGGATAAAAATAGTTAGATACTTCATTTCTGCTTCTGTACGGGCACAGCTGCAAAACCTGATATTTAAAGCTGCTTTTATCTCTGTACCTAATACCTTACCATCTTGTGTACGCATTATAGGGTTTTTTAACTAATGTATCATGAATCTCCAATAGTGTTTCTCCCTGTTGGACTTTGAAATGTTGTCAAACTATAAAATATTATTTTAGTCATGACATTTGCAGCTAAAATTCCAACTCATTCATTCCCAGAGACACAGACCCAGTGCTTCTGCCTCATGCCTTACCAGTGCCCCAAAGAAGAAAGCCGACTTCACTGCATCCAAATGGAGTCGACAGGCAGGAGAAAGACAGTCAGTCATTGCACACTGGCAGCCATGAAGTGTGCTGGCATCAAACTGGAGGTGCTGGAGCAGGGAAGTTGCCTGGCATAAACCATCAAATCTCCTGGCAGCCACCATGATCATCCCACCATGCACAGGCTGAGCCATCCTGGCAAGAACTTGGCTGGTTATAAAAGGAAAAATAGATCAAAAACAAAGGATGAAAAAAAAAAAAAAGGCACTCACTTGACAGATTTTTGGGAGAAGGGTGGTAGTGCGCTTTTTCCGGTCTGAAAATGACCTGGGGTGTGGGTTGTCAGGACTGCTCTGACTGCTCCTAACTGTGGACGTGCAGAGGAAGTGAGGGGAGTAGATTGGAAAGGAGAAAGAGGACCATTGCCTTTGTCTACCCTGGAGCTGGATGAGACTTTTCCTTTCCTCAGCCATTTGTTGATTTGTCCCTGTGCTTGTGACTACTGTACACCCCGGCTGCCTCACTGGCTGAGTACCTGCTGTATCATCCAGGCAGGCAGACAACTTCAGCATCATTGCATGTTCCCTCTGACACCTAATGGGGTCATGAAAGAGACTACTTGTACGAGCATTCATGGTACAAATTTCATGGTACAAATTCAGGGAGCAATACAAAATACTGAAACCACAAATATGCCATGATCGAGTGGAGTCTTCAAAACCATGTGATTTTTAAACAGAGTAACTGAAGGGAGGAAGTATTTGCTCTCTGGGTTTGTTTGGTGGTTTTGAGCCTTAGACACTGTTGGGGAATTTTTATGGTACCCCTCCTTATATACACTTGCACCAGCACTAATCCTGAGAGCAGTTGCACAGGGCACCTCAGCCCAGCTGTGGGTCCATTCCCCAGCCCAGCAATGTTGCCCAAAGGTGGCCCCTGAGCTTGGGCCCCTAAGTACTCCTGTTCCAGGACAACTACAAGACTAGGTGAGGCTGTTTCTTATCACCAAGGGAAACTTCATTCCTTTGCAAGGAGTCTGTTCTTTCTCTGGCATTTCTGCTTCCAGCCAGTTTAACCTGTTCTTGTAGTTGGGCCTTCTTGCCCTCTGTGCCAGATCATTCCTCAGTCACAAATGATGACTGCTGAGCAGTTAAAATTGGAATTTCCTCTTCATCACTCGGAATTTTACAAAACTGAGTATTAGAAACCTGCCTTCCAAGAAGAGGAAAGCTGAAAGTCACTTTTTCTCAACAGCAGTCAGCAGAACAATGAAAATCAGGGAAAAAAGAATGAGAAGTGTCCATTGGTGAATAACCTGCACTGCATATATGTGTCACACCTCCCCTGGGGCTAGGCAGAGTCATTTAGGAGCTGGGAGTAGGCTGGATGTGAAACGGTTATTTTCCCTCCAAGGAGGTATCAGACCCCTAGATTTGGGATGTTGCCAAGCTCGCTAAATCAGCAAGTAGTCTCAACTGGATGGAGCTCAAGGAAAAGAAGCAATTAATTCTGCTGCTAAATACAATAAAGCACTGTGTTTTCTTGTTTAAAATGTGTAGTAAAAATTATTATAAAAAATGGAGATAGGTTTGCCTTTGTAGTTCTATAGCTCATTCCTCCAACTGAGGATATACTAATATGCTGGTGATGGTCTAGGAGAGGGTTGGAAATTTGATTGTTCCCCAGATTGCTTTTTAGTGCCCTTATTTCTTCTTGTTGGTTGTGTTTTGTGGGGCAATGATCACTCAGAATGGCTGCGTATGCGTTCTGCACCCCTAACGAGCAATGAAGATTTCTTGCTCCTCTATCCTTAATACTAGCTTTTCATTACAGGACTCTGACTCCAGTGTAACCATCTAGAAATGTTTCTGATATGAGGAATTTTTTTCATCTGACACTTCTCACCATGATAAATTGCCAGATGAAGTTATTTCCTGGTAAACAGAAGGCAGCTGAGAGCTCTCT
The DNA here is from genome assembly GCA_035590195.1 of Aviceda cuculoides. Classification (NCBI taxonomy): domain Eukaryota; kingdom Metazoa; phylum Chordata; class Aves; order Accipitriformes; family Accipitridae; genus Aviceda; species Aviceda cuculoides. Next base: position 67,334,008 of record JAVJGG010000074.1, read on the forward strand.
GGCTGCCCACATTTGTCCAGCACCTCTGGTCTCAGAGTGGTTTTGTGCTGTGCAAGTGCTCACATTAAGACCTGCATTGTACTGTCTTGCTAATGGGGATAACACCCATATTTTCTATTTCACAGTTGAGCATTATGGCACAGAATGGAGTCGTCATCTGCCATTCACTAATAAGGTGGTGATTCAGCCATAAACTGAATCCAGAGGAAATCTTCACCTTGCTGAAATTAGTGGAAGTTTAACTGTTGGCTTAGTAAGGTCAGGACTGCACTTGCAAGGACTTTGGGTTTGCTGCTGTGCTCTGTCACGGGGGTCCCCAACCATCACACCAAAGACTTCAGCTCTTTAATGTTTCCTGCAACATCTGTCTTTTTCTTGGATAAGCTCTCCTCTTCTACCATGATAACTTATATTAGGTATTTTCATGTTCACTGGTGGCAGGAACTGCTGTCCCTCCTTTGCCATTTTAAGCTCCAAGTAATGCTATCTGGCTTGATGGATCATTGCCTTGAGTCATAAATTATAACTGTGGAAGATGAAGCAAACATGAACTGAATCTGTCAGGGTCACACAGACCTTGCTGATTCTTGAAGGATGGCTTTCTTGGTAATGCTGCCTCTCTACTGCACAGAAAAAACCCATCTATTTATTCTTAATGTCAGAGAAGAGGCATTATCCAAAATGAACATAATGAGCCTTTCCATTGACGCAAAGTTCCATACAACATCCCAGCATATCTAATTTTTCACTAGCACAAGAGTATGTGAAGTGTGTGTAGAATACACTTACCACAGTGAGGCAGCTGAGGCACACACAATTCAATGGCTGGACAATTAGCAGCTGCTGTTGTGAGCTTCTGTATAAATAGTTACTGCAACTGTAGCATAGAATGCAAAATTTGACCAAATATATAAAAGAACTGTGTATATATATATATATATATAGTACCTGTGTTTATCCTTATGCAACCTCATAAAGGGGTAATCCACAGTTTGCTTCAAGGGTTTGAAGATAAGGCAGATATGTAAGTTTAAATATCAACCTCCAAACTTTTGCCAATGAGCCACTGCTTAGTTATAGCAATTACTGTTTCCTGTTACAGCTATGAGAGAAAACATCTTGTGTTAAATGTTTGAGTCCTGATGTCTTTATTTCAGCTGCTATGTGAGAGAAAAATATCTCTTAATTTAAGAATTTGGTGAAAAATATGACTGTGGCTATTAAAGGCAAAGTTGCTAGATCCAGTAAGCACAGCAGAAGATGGGTACCAGAGCTTTTGCCAGTGCCACTTTCCCAGTAAGTGATAACCCAGAGGCAATCTTGGCCAGATTTTTCCCATTGGGTTGCTGTAGAGCTCACTGCTGTCCAATGCGCATCCTGGGCTTGCACTCCAGGGAGTGCCGGGATGTATCTTCAGCAGAACATAACTTGTGGCATTCATGATAGCTCCAGCTCAACATATTCAGTTTGTGTATTTAGAGGATGAGGCCCATCAGACTTCTCCTCACCCAGAGATCCTTGAGCAGGTATTCTGACACTACTAGCTTTGGCTAGTTCTTTCAGAAAAGGGAGGCTTCAGCCAAATCAGCCAAACAGAACTGATTCAACTCTGCTGGTGGAGTGTTATGGGATAAAAATACTGCAAATAACATTGTTTATAAGATAAAACTTAACTAGATTTAATAAACCCTCTGCTCAGAGGTGTCAGTTTTACTATAAGTGATCTTTCAACTGGCTCCCAAGGTTGTATCCATGTGTGAATACGTGTGAAGATTTCCAACACAGAGGAGTTTGGGTAAGCTGATGTTCATTTCTTGGTTCCTGGGAGTGAGATGCTCCTAAAGGTGTATGTCTGCATCCAAGATAATCATCTTTCACTATCTTTTTAGTCAGTGGAGGAGAGAAACAGTCCCTTAGAGGGCAGGATTTCTGTCTTGTTACGTAGACATCTGAAAACAGGCTGGGTGAGTCATGCCTTAAAGGTGCCTGTCTTTCTCTGTTGACTGTGAAGGAGCTGGGGGATGACTAGGCCAAATACAAATATTTATGCTATACGTATCTAAAATTGGATGAAATTAATCCTACCTCTTCTATTTTTTAAAATTAATATATATATATTTAAAATATATAAATACGTATATATATGTATATTCCTAACATTTAATTTCCAGCACTGGGTTATTTGTCTTCCAGATCAGCGCCATTTCTGTTACCACTTTTCAGGAATAACTGGCTCCATCCACAAAGGACCAAAGCTCTTGTAGCACTTGGCACTGCGATAACTCAAGGTTAGAGACTGTCTCCCAAAATGGTGCTGACCGCCAAATGAGGTGCCTGTGCTTCCTTCTCATTGCATGTTCTGTAAACCAAAAAATGTCAAGTGTTATTCACGTGTGGGTGGAAGAAAAGAGCATGTCTATATGAGACACAGCCAGCCACCAGCAAACTGGGGATGGGATGATTTTAGCGCACTGTGCCCTGCTCATTACCCAATGGGGTTTGAGGCCCAGTTGTTCCAGGACCTGCAATAACCAAACCCAGAGCAGAAGGGAGTTGATTTTAACATGTTGCTTTTTAGATGAAGCCTGGTTGCCTTTATTATTATTATTATTATCCCTCCGTAGAGCCTCCTTACATCCCGAGTTGAGAGTCAAAGGGTCTTCAGCCTGACATAAATGATCTTAAAGGAAGACAAGAAATTACTGTAGAGACATATGCTGAAATTCCCATTTTGTTTTTGGAAGCTGTTCCTTCTATAACTTGCAGGGTAGCAGAGCCTTTCACCCAGCATGAACCTTAGGTGATGAAATCATTTACCTAGAGCACAGTGAGGAGTCAGGGCCTGAGGGCACCAGCCACACTTATGGCCCAGACCAGCTTCCCACGGGCCTCCTCCACCCTGCCCATGGCCCAGGACCCCATTTCATTCCCCCAAGGCTGTCAGGCCCTGTCCTGCCTGGCCATGGACCTGGTTGATTGGGATCCCTGCCCAGGAGCCAGAGTCCCAGCCTGGCCTCGGCCTGTCCCCATCCCCAGGAAGGTGCCCACGGCTGGGGCTGCCCAGGTCCCTGGGTGTGGGGTGGGACAGGCCTGGGCTGCCGGAGGGGTGCAACAGGGAGCCCCTGGCTCCTGCAGCACCCTGACAGGAAGGTAGAGAAGTGCACGTTTAACTGGAAGTCATAAATGTGTCAGCAAGTGCAAACTTCTAATGGTATTTTCTTTATTGGGCATAAACCCCGGTTACCAGGGACTTTCTCACTCTACTGCTCTCTGCTGCTGAGATCTTACTAAAATAATAAAAACAGTCTTCCTCTTTTACTAGATCCTTCTGCGTGTGTAGTGCAAATATCACAGCTGATAGGAAAGCCTTAGTTTTCCTGTGGTGATATCTTACTTTTCAGACAAATCAACTACAAAAGCTATCACACACAAGTGATTGCAGGTAACTGGGCACCAACTGGGAATTTCAGGGCCCTGATGAGCAAGTAGGTCTTGTCAAATGCTGTCTCAGAGACTTCAGGCCCTGGTCAATGTGACCCAGGTGTTACAACCCACTCAGGGAGAAAATAAAGATGATTATCTGCTGTTTCCTCAGCTCACTGGCTGTTTACTTGTATCTCAGGAAGGCATTCTGACACAGCACTGCAAAGCAGATGACCCATAGCTTCAGATTACCAGTCCAGAGCGAGAGCCTGCAACTAACAGCAGAGCAGAAATTAGAAGATCTGTTCCTGGAAATCAGCTCAGCCAGAGACAATTGAAACTTCTGGCAGAATAAACCATTACTGGTTGAAAAACTTAATGATATTTTTTTCCTAATTTCCGCAGTTAATGTTTACAACGCATATGTCATCAGGGTGGTGCAGGTTATAGGAAGCAGGTGGTACCGGTGCTGTTGCCACAGTTTCTCTCCAGAACTGAGTCACTGAATATGCTGCCAGCCACTCGGGGGGGGGTACAAGACTGAGGAGGGCCCTGACTGCACTGAAGCCCATCATTGCTCCCCCCAGGAGCTCCAATGATTGCTGCCTGCCACCTCCTGCTGCCTGCCACCTCCTGCTGCCTTTCAGGGGGGGACCTCAAGGGATAATTGTAATTTTGGGCAAGGCAGGTTGGATCCCAATGCATCTGTATGACTACAGCTGAAGACTGTGGGTAAGAATATGTGGGGAAGTTTGGTGTTTCCATTCCCTGAGATTATTACCACATGAGCTAAAAATAACCAGAAGCTCTTAAACTGCTGTTCTAAATCAACCCATTAAAAGTGAACCATACTTACAACCAGGGTGATATGATTTCAAACCTGAACATGTGCAAAATAGTGCTAGATTGCATTAAAGAAAAATGGTGGTCTTGGTTCACCAGAGCCACGTACCAGGAAAAATATCTATGCAAAAAAAGTGTATCTGAGCACTGCAACAGGAGCAGGGACAAAGAACACAACGCATGCCAGTCAGGCTGCTGGATTCGACAAGCATGCTTTAGATCTCAGGAGGCAAAAGTGAACTGGCTTTTTATTAAGTTTGGGGACTAAGGATTTTTTCTGCTTCATTTTAAGTTTTTCTTTTTTGATAGTGACAGCTCTGGAGACATCTGTGTCCTTGTCAAAGTTGCAGAATAGAAGAGAATGAAGCCACATTGCCAGTATTTGGTTGATAATGTCTAGATAACCAGTAACACATCTTTCTGTGTCCTGGTCGCAGTAATTGTGACATTGACATGAATTGGGCTATTGAAAAGATGAATTCTTCAGTGAGGATTGGAAGGAAACAGCCCTGCAGGTATGACACCTGCTACCACTGAAAAACGTATTAGGTATAACTTTCAATGCCTTGATTTAGGTCTCACATTTTCAAAGCTAAATTTGATGGTCAGTCCTTGGATTCACAAAAGTTCTGTGACTGCTGGTTACAAAGCTTGGTACTGCATGTAATGACTTGCTGATTTCATTTGCAGAAGTTTGAAAGGTAGAGATGAGTCTGGCAAGTAAGTCCTTCTGTTATGAAACCATTTTGTGAGCTACTGTTATCAACAGTGATCGTCCAAGAAACAAAAATGATTTAGCAAATAAATAGCACCTTAGAGTTGGACATTATCAATGGGCTAATTTTCTAGAATTATTTCAGTACTGTTACTTTACAAAGCCGTTGCACTTAAGATTTCATTGCTTATGTAAGTTTAGGATATTTTGCAAGTGGAGCATTTTTAGTACTGTGTCCCCAGAAGCAGTAGAGTGGGGTCACCATAACACTGCAGCCATTTCTGTCCTCTGATGAGCAGTGTAGTTGTGTATGTGCTGCTTAAATGAAAGAGGACCAGGTCATGGGCTTCAGGAAGGGGTAGATGATTATCCTTCCTCTTCTATTATTTAACAAGGTTTTGGTCTGTGCTAGCTAGTCCATCCCCAAGGAGCATTTGGGCCCAATTCAACCACTCACATGGACCAAGGACTGTTTCCAGAAAGACAACTGCTTTTGTGGCAGGGGGTTAGCTGGCTGGATGTGAACTGTCTTATACCCCTTTGCCTCTGGGAATGTAAAATGAGGTCCAGTTTTATTTACTGTTATAAGCACTGGTTATTTGCTCTTTCCCAGGAACTCCTAGACTTGATTTACTTTATTCACATGGCCGTATCTGTTTTGAAACTCTCTAGCATGCACTAGGGATAGACAACAGCCCAAAGGGTCACTGTTCAGGGCCAGAGAAATGTTCCAGTTTTTGAAGTATAAATGAAACTTGACAGGACAGTAATGTTTCAGTCATCTGGGACCTCTAAATGGGGCTGGGAAATTTTAAGAAACTTAAGATCTTTTTTCTGTATTGGCCAAAACCTCAAGAAATACTATGTAAGTTCTTTCAAGCTCTCTTAAGTTAAACCTGCATAGTACCATACCTGATGTATCATGTGAGTTATGATAATATGAGTTATGATCTCATATACTTGGTTTAGGTCACTAGGGAATAATGTCTCGATAACTTGAGACATTGAAATACATGTGAAATCCTGGGTTATTTTGTTAGCATCTGTGAATACATGGTTGTTTTGTTTGTGAAATTCCTCTGAGAATTACTGTGTCAACATCTGTTGTGCAACACTTTCATTTACTGTGTAACAGGGTGAGGACAGCAGTGGGTTTTCCTGTAAATATGAAATTTTTCTTGGCTGACACAATGTGCAGAGCTCTGACAAGAAAAAGCTGGGTAGCAACTGCATTCTTTACTGGCTCGATGGGTGCACTTGGGTGTGTGTGCAGGTATGTGTCTGCACACATGTGCAAAACCACACATTTACTTGAGGCACTGAAAATACTTTAGCACTGGCCAACACCACCACGTGTTCCCATCACTGATGTAGCCATGGATGTTGCAGTCCCTGTTGCACGTGTGAGCATGCATGACAGAGAGACTTCACTAAAGACTGAATCATTCTTGCCCCTGTAGGTGCAAACTCAGTGTCCAGACTTTGGCTTACTTTTTAGCCTTATGATATAGGTCCTCTCTTTCTAAAATCAACAAGACTTGTAAATACTTGTAAATAGATGGGAAACATCTTGAGTGCAGCAGCAAAACAGCATGAGCAGTCAGTCCTTGCTGGATGCAGTTGTGGTTGGCACTGCTGTCTCAGGCTCTGTATTTGTGCCACCTCTTCTCAGCTTAAAAGCTGGCTGAAGTCTCAAAGCACTGTCCTGTGCTCAAGTTAATCCATCCTAATCACCCCAGGGCATATTAGTTTAGCCCCTGTGTTACCCTAGTGCAGCTACATGGTCCCCAGATCAGGCTATCTTGTGTCTAGACAGCTTAAAGAGCAAGGGGAGTAGATATGCATAGCCTAAGGCCATCTTTGGGACTTATGGGAATTTGGCCTTCTTGGAAAGGCATTTTACTGATAAGCTTCCATAAAATTTGGTAGAGGAAACAATGTAGAGAGAAAAAAAAAGAATAAAACTCCAACTATATCTATAGATAATGCCCCCAAATTTTCCCACTGAGAGTCACAATATCTCTTCCCCTTGCTTCAGACAGTGTTTCAAGGTTTAGAAGCAGTCTGACTGCATCTTGTTGAGAGCTTAATGCAGAAAGACAATATCCAGTATTTGTGTGCTGGGAGCAATTTTATGTACTGAAACAAAGATGGCAATCCTGTTTTCAGGGAGATATCAGCATGTACATGTCCTGGGAGATGATCCAAATAAATTCATTCTCACTCAAGAAATGCCTGCCTTGGAGTCTTTTTCTATTTGGAGAGGATTTGCAGCAGCCTTTGCTGCTACATGTGCCTGGAATAATTGCACAAGTAGAATGCTATAACCTGCTTTATGCATGTGACAGTACTTATACAGCTCTCTTCAACATAAGGTTTGATCACCTGAGTAGCAGTTCTCAAAATACAAGAACACTGCTTGCGTTTGTTGGTTGCCTTTAGATCAATAAGGCCTGTAATACGAGCAAGTTCAGTTATCATTGTACATTGTGTAATTATTCAGGAATTGAATACTGCAATCACTGTAAAAGTCTCAGTGTAATTGCTGTCAACAGTAAAGTACAAAACCATGACTTTGCTTTACCAGAAGCTAGTGATCTAGTCTGGTTAAACTATCACTCTGCTCAAAAGCACTATTTGCAGCTGTTTGTCACTGCTTCCCTCTTGCTAAATTTTATTTTGTATGTTCACATTTAATACAGTTCTTAGAGGTTTGAACATAAAAAAAATCCATCTAGAGAAGTACTAAAGTGAGTTGATTGATAGTTTTCTCTTCCCTGCGGCGAGGCAGGACTCTGCCCACTGGCCCTGGCTGCAAGAACTGAAAACAGCTGCCTGAGGAACACATGCAGGAGAGCAGGACCTGGAGGCTGAGCCCCAATCAGTTAACACGTCTCCTGAGTTTGGCCAGAAGATCTGAGGTACCAGCACCATCTTTCTGCTGGTCAGGGACAACTCCTCTGTGTTTTGCAGTAGAGAGAGAAAGAAATCAGTAGCAGTTTATATTCCTGTGCGTCCTGTCATACGCAGTAAAGGCTCTGCTGTTGCAGTGACAGCTCATCACAGTGAGCAACGTGGCAGAGCCACAGTGTGGTGGATATCGAGTTGATCTGTAATAATGTTAAGAATATGGTGATGCAATGGATTTAGGTGGTGACAAGACCAGGGCAGGAGGTTATTGATTAAGCTTCTATTGGAGCTGGAGAGAGAACAAAGAAGTAATGCAACAGCTCCCAGGTTGAAAGCAATTGGCAAAATCACCAGGTATAAATTTGGGACAGGTATAATCTGTCCCAAAGAAACTGCAAGTGTGTTTCATGAGGTTATGAACTGGCAAGTGAGGGAAAATGGAAAGTGAAGTCCAGTGAGAAGAGGGATGGAATAGCGGAAGTGCACTTGACCAAAGCTATCTAAAGAAGACATGAGCAGAACAGGAGAGAAAAGGGACTTCTCAGTAGCAGAGAGTAGAATATCTTGTAAATGTTATTTACACCGGCTTTTTAATGTTTTCAAGTTATGTTTTTCTTCAAAACATTTTTGTTTTAGTTAGTGATGTTTTGCTTTAGGCAGGGCACTAAACTGCTGATCCCCTGTCACCTGGGACGTTCTCGCCCAGGGCTGCAGATCAGAGAGTGCTTCAGGAACCACAGCCTCCTGCTCCATGTGTCTCTCACCCTGTGAGGTGCAGGATACCTATGGGTGCTAGTAGGTGAGCTCAAGGAGCCATGAGAAACACACAGGATACACAGTCCCCAGTGAAGAAGAGATTTGCAAATGATAGGTCACACAATTAGTGCTACCATTATTAGTTTAACAACAGCGGGTTGGTGGACATTACATGTTCTCTTTCAGCTAGTCTCCAGATGCACATTGGTCCCAAATCTTTTCCATGCAGGCAGGCTCCATCTGGGAGGAAGTTGGGAAGCTTCTCCCATGTCACTATGTAGGGAGACAATGCGTCTGTTTAGGTGTTAAAACACTCTTTAGGTGTTAAATTGCTGCTCCCAGATTAGGAAAAAGTACCTCAGAGACCTTTATTCTTTCCTAAGTGTACACTAATTGTCTGTTCTGCTTGGAAATATTCCATGTCTTATGCTTAACCTGGGGCCACTACTGCTCTGTGCCAGTCCCACTGTATCCTTCCCAACTTTGCTTCTGAGGCGTCTCCTTCTTCCTTTTCCAGCTTGCCATTTTTCAGAAAGAGAGCCTGTCACAGGGCCATTTGAGCAGAAGTCTATCTACCTGTGTTGTCCCTTCAATAGTATTTGAACCTGTTGTCTAACTTTTAACAACACATAACTGAAGGTTAGACATCCCAAAGGTATTGATTCTTTAGTATCTTTCACGAAAATAGGCAGCTGGGTAGAAGAAGATCTCTCCTGTGCCTTCCCCAAGGGAAAGGACACAGTGCAGACTTGTTCTTTCTAAACAGAGAATCTATACAAAAAAATAAATTCTTAAAAAAACAAGTCCTGATAGTGCTGCTGCTCAGGGAACCACTTTTTTGCAAGGAAGCACCTAAGGCTGAATTTCACTCCACATGCTGGTACTGTTTACCAAACAGTGTTAAATAGGAGGAATTTTTTCATCCCTACTCTTTTATAAAGGTCCCCCACTCTGTCCTTGTACCTGCTGCTCTGCATCAGGCAAGCCTTTTTACTGAGCAGTTTGTGATGTTATCTTCCAAGTCACCGGCCTCAGATGATCCCATGAGTCTGGCTTATCAGTATGGATAACAAGTTTACCTTACCTCGATCCGAGTTAAATTTAATCTGCCACAGCATCGCTCAGTTTCCCAGTTGGTTTCTGTCTCTCAGCAGCTTCTTACAGGGTAATTTTTTTTTTTCAGTTGAATGTCACTTGCAAAAATTTACTAGCTTGCTGTGAGTTTTCTCTTTCATTCTTTCTCCTTCTCTCTTCACACAGTGTATGAAACTGTTCGTTCCTTTGCACATCCCTGGGAGGATCTCATCTCATTGATAATAGGGGCAGATATTTACCATACTGCATGAACATTAACATTAAGATGCTCCCTCTTGGAACATATATGATTGCAGGTCTCACTGGATCTGGCAGCATAGACTGGGAAATGTGCAAGCAAGACAGAGTGATGGTCTCAGTAGTTTAAAAGAACCCAGTTCTCATAAAAGCCTGTTGTCTGCCAAGGAAGCATTCTGCAGCTCTCTGTTTCTGCTCTTCACAGTTTGGCTGCCAAAGCTCAGGTCATCTAATACCAAATTCCTCCCAAGTATCTTGACACATGGTGATGGGGCAAATGCTCATACAAATGAAGCATGTGGTCATTTAATTCAGGTAAAACAAAGGAATTTACCAGTCTCTGCCAGGTAATTTTGCTAAGCTGATTGACTCCACAGAACCCTGGGCCCCTCTTTGTTCTTCTCATCTGATGCCAATTCATCTGACTTTGCTTTCTCACCAAGAAAAAATGTCCTGCTGTTTCTTGTTAGTTTAACAACAATATGGTGAAGAGGTGGACCACAGTGACTCGGGATGCTTCTTCACTGAAAGAGTCAAAGTGTGGCCAGCAGACATGCACACCACAGGGAGGAATAAACAATTGGACAGACTGTCATCCTAGCCACTGGTCCTACATGAACTTGGTTTTCCTTCATTAAACAGTCATATTGCTTTCAAGAAAACTTCTACCTACTCGTGCCTACTTACCTTACCTCTTCCTCCCTCCCAAGAATCATTACACAGGCAGCTGGTTGTTTTTTGGGTTTGTTTGGTTTAGTTATTTTTTTTTTAAAAAAGGCATCTTGTCTGTTCTAAAATGCTATAAGATATGCTCAGATTTTCAGGAGGGATGATGGAACTGAAGTGCTTTCTGACCTGGGCAAATACAAGTCTGAAAACAATATGTGGCAGAAGTCAGGCAGGGAAAGGACTGTGGTGTCACAGCATGAAGGTGAGCAGACCCTTGCTGGACACCTGCAGGCAGGTGACTAGGAGGGAAACGGTCTATGAGGCATCTACAGGAAAGGAGGTGGCTGAGCTGAGAAGTAGGAGGGGAAAAAAATTGAGTGGGTAATCAGAAAGAGAAAGGAGAGAAAAAGGATGCCTGAGAAGATTTAGATGGGTCAGATAAACACTGAGATGTCAGGGACTGGATGAAGCATTTGAAATGCAGCCTTCATTAATATTTTGTCTGTCTTATCTCAGACTAATTTATTTTATGGACGTGGAAATCTGTTCCTGCTGATGTATTGAGATGATTATCAGGCAACCTTATTGGTTTTTTGAACTGTTTCTTAAGCAGGAATTCTCAACATTTCTTGAGGTCCTGTTCTGGTTTTCTGCATTTCCCTGTGTTTGAAGACATAAATGACCAAGTCACCATTATTTCTGTGCCATCTATCAGGAAATTTACAGGTGATTTTCTCTTGCCTTCAGCAGCTATGGAAGCTATTGCTACCCAGTGGGCTCATGGTCCAATCACATGTTGTGCCAGTTGCCCCAAGAAAAAGGCTAGAAATTGTGGACAATAAAGCTGGGAGTAACCAAGGGGAAAACATCCAGCTACTTTCCAAATATGTTATTCCTGAGCAAATAATACAGAGCAAATAACTGATTAAAGTAATTTGGCTTTTATTCTACTTGTTTTCATCTATAAGCTATTCACAAAAATTAACGATTTGCTCAAAAAAACCACAAAAGTGCTATTAAATTCCAGACAGCATAAAGTTCAGGAGGTCCTTTCAGTTAGTGCGGTGGCAACCTTCCTCTTCAACATAGCTGCCCCAGGAGAGTGAGTCTCCAAGGGACAGCAACCCACTCGCTTTCTGGCTTAATCCTCATTGCCAGCACCATGGAAGGCAAAGCTTTTCCAGCTGAGGGTAGGTTTTGTGTGAGGAAGCTACAGGTACAAACATGATAACCAAGAGAGATGTTTTATCTCGTAGGTATTTATTGACAGTAAGAGATAAAATCTGCCACTTAAAAAGCATACAGGTTTCCTGCTGATAGTACTGTGCTTGCTTGATCAACCACTTACTATCCAGCCCTTTGTCAGGAGGGATCAGACTGCCAGGACAGGTAGCTGAGCGGACTTGCAAGGTACACCATACGTGAACAAAGATGTCACTGTCTGACTACACAAAACAGCATACTTAGCTGTGTAAGGAAAGAGTGTAAGAGACTTCTTTTATTCAGGAACAGTCTTAGGAGATTGTCCAAAGGTATCTCCAGGGGGGCTGCATGCAGAGTGTCTCCATTTCTCTGAAGATATCCTTTCCCTAATAGCTGCCTTTGAGAAAGTTTTGCTGTGGTGGAAGGCCTGTGTGTGCAATGGTCTGTAAGCAAACTGGTCTTGGCACAAACGTAAACGCATGTGACATGCAACTGAGTTACCTGTGCTTACAAATGTAGTTCATTATAATAGTTATGACAATGTAAAATGGAGACTCTTTATCAAGTGGTTCTGTGTACGAGAAGCTGCAAGCATAGAAGTCTTCTCATTACTTTCAGCTGGATTTACTCTTAATGCACATTATTTTGACCTTTAAGAGCTTCAGGCTCAACAAAAGGTTCAATACCATGCATAGTTTGCTCAACTGAATAAGGTGCAGTAGGAAGAACTTACTTCATTAAAAGAGAAGAATCATACCTCTTACTCTGTAAAACTTATTCTTTTGGGGGTTTTGCAATCTAAATCTACTCACTGCATGCATATGTTTGTGTGGCTTTAAGAAAAATGTTTCTACAATATCAGACACTGTAATCCATCACTATAAATGCTACTTCGGCAATTGCACATCAGCAATATTTTTTAATTCTGATGGAAATGTGAAGTAAACTTGCCAGCACTAAGTCCAGGGCCTAAGCAAGAGCCCTGCCATGAGTGGTAGTGGCACATGCAGCTCTGCCTAATGAAGAGCCTCAGGCCCTGATTCAGAGCCAGCCAGAGCTGATGCACACAGTCTCATCAGCTGTGGTGGACTTCACAGCAGAGCTTACATTTGGTAGAGCAAGGTTCGAAGTATGTCCTGCCCAAGAGTTGACACATTTTGACATATCCCCTGGCAATAAGCAAAACGAACCGTAACATGTCTTATTTGCTCTGTACATTGCAGGGCCTTATGCTGACAAGGGTGACAGTCTCCCCCTGGCATTTGAGCCGCCCGGCCTCACACTCAGTCATGGTCCGATGGGCAGCAGAGCCACTCACTTCAGCACAGATCTGGATGCCTCCCTCCTCGCATGGCCCGTCTTCATCACAGACACAGCTGTTGGATTGTTCTAAGCAAAAGCACACAGGAAAAAGACTCAGGGTGGCGTCCAACTCAACAAAAACCAGACTAAAATGTTTCCAGCAAAACTGTAGGATTGACAGCAATTTTCTGGAGGGGACTCAGTACAAGAAAGACATGGACCTGTTGAAGCAGGTCCAGAGGAGGGCCACCAAAATGATCAGAAGGATGGAACACCTCTCCTATGAGGACAGGCTGAGAGAGTCGGTGATGTTCAGCCTGGAGAAAAGGTTCTGGGGAGACCATATTGCAGCCTTTCAGTACCTAAAGTAGGCTTATAAGAAAGACAGCTTATATAAAGGCAGACTTTTGAGTACAGCCTGTAGCAATAGGACAAGGGGTAATGGTTTTAAACTAAAAGAGCGTAGATTTGGACTAGATAGAAGGAAGAAATTTTTTACGATGAGGGTGGTGAAACACTGGAACAGGTTGCCCAGAGAGGTGGTAGATGCCCCATCCCTGGAAACATTCAAGGTCAG
>JAVJGG010000074.1:67353250-67365171 GCA_035590195.1 Aviceda cuculoides
TGTTATCAACATTCTTTGCATACTGAACTCAAAACACAGCACCGTACCAGCTACTAGGAAGACAATTAACTCTATCCTAGGTGAAACCAGGACACTAGTCTCTTGGAAACTGAAAGGATGTAGGATGGTGTTTCTGAATTCCCAGACGAACTCTTGTTCCCAGCTCTCTTCCGAGCAGAGGCTGCTGCTGAAAGTCACTGCCACAGCAAAGCAAGCCAAGTTCTGCTCTCTGAGGAAGGACCAAGATCTGCTTACATGCCTTACTCCTACTGCCTTAACAGGCTGGCAGATTAGTCTGCTTTGATAGCTGATGATTTATCCTTCTATTATTAGCTGTGTTATTTCAAGACAGAGTGAAAAGATGGCATCAGGTAACAGAAATGACTTATCTATCTTTCTGCCATTTTAAACATAATTAGAAAAAATAGAAACATGCAAGTAGTAGATTAATTATAACTGAAGCCTAAGTGCATAACTGAATGTAATTAATTTAACCTCCAAGGTTATTGTAACTCTGCCCAAGACCTTCCTAGCATTGTGGACTCCCCTTGTCTTCTATGTAACTAACCTCAACACACCCATACCTCACTTTAATGAGTATTGAGACAAAAAGAGCAGAACCAGATTTTAGGTTTTTAAGGACACGAATAGAGTCTTAGCAGTGTTGTTACAAACCTGTCACTTATCTTCACATACAAGATGATGGCCTCAGACCCTAGGAAAGTGACCAGTGGATCTACAAAACTTGAACTAAGCTCACCAATTCTAATTTTAAGATGTTCAAAGTGTGCTAATTTTGGCTTAGAACCAGAGTTACCATGCAGGCTGATGGAAAGTACACATCCTGCACTGAGTAGTTCTGCGACCTTGAAATCACTTGAGAAAACTTCAAAATTTCTTCCTCCTACTACACAAGGATAAGACAAATTTGGTCTGTTATCCTGGAGTTTCCAAACTGCCTAGCTCCTGCTGTGACATAAACCTGGCCACATTTCATATCCAAAGCTCACACCCACTGTGATGACTTTATAGGAGACTTCATCCAGTCTATGCAACCAGCCCAGATGTTGGAGTGCTGAGCTCTTTGGCACATCTAGCCATCAGCACCGCGTGGTCTCAGGTGTATTCTTGTTCCTCCTCTATTTTGGTTCTGTTACCTCCATGTTTAGCAAAAAAATGAGAGAGTTACTCATTTCCTTGCATTTCTCCTCCATTGCTTATTGCAGAATATAGGCTTAGATCAAACAGGAAACAATAAACTCTGGTCTGTAAGTTATGAGGTCAGGAAAGGTGACGTGACTTGTCTGCGCAAACTGCTGTGTAAATGGGAGATTAGATTATCGTGCCCTTCATAACTCTCCAGTCCCTCAGCAGGGAAAAGAAATCTGCTTTATTTCACTGTCTCACTTCTTCGATGGTTTATGTCCCAAGGGCCTCTGTTCTAACTTTTCCTCAATCTTCTAAATCTTCAAAATATCATTTTATCTTTTTCCATCTACTTCACAGATCAAGTGGAGCTGAAATTATCCCTTCACCTTCTGTCATCCAACCAAATTCTATCACTGCTAAAACCCACTGACAGCTCTGACAAGGCAGGTAAGTGATGAACAGGACATTGATTGAGCTGTAAAACAAACAAAGTATAATACCTACTTCTCGTATGAGTAAAGCTTTCTCATCTGTCATGTACTGAGGACTTCAGATATTTAATTGGTATTGAATAAAGTGAGAAAGTCATTGCCAAATTGAGCCTGAACTTACCTACACTCGTAGGGCATTTTGCACACACATTGCGACTGATGCACTTTCTCCCATGGCTGACATTTAGGCTCTGTCACTTCTGGTTTCACACTGGGCACTGAGGTAGAAGAACAGAGACAATGCTATTAAGGGTCAGAAAAACAAGGGCTGTTAAAGGTCTACTCTGAAACTATCCTATCAGCTGAGCTTAAAAGGCACTGAATTATACAACCATGACATAAAGTCATATTCTGCATGTTCAATAAAAGTATCTACTGCATGGAAGGAATCAACACTATTAAAAAGATATGATACCCTTTGCAAAGTTACTGTTCAGTAATCTATCCATGGGTCATGAGTCAGATGGAAGGAGACAGGTACGATGTTCAAGTTTAAACATTCATCTTATTTCTGCAGTAGCTGTTTGTTTCTGCTACACTTAGCAGTGCTGAATCATAGCTAGCAAAAGCTTTGTCATTAGATTTCAGAGTTACTGGCTTTACTATTGTCACTAGAAAACCTAAGGCTCCAAAGTCCTGTGTAGAAATGTGAACCTGAATATCTTTATACACTGATGATAATGAAAACTGCAAGTTCCATCATTAGTTCTAAATCTGTACTAACTTTACAAATAAAAGCAATAGTGATTCTTCAGGAATTTTCATGGTTGCACATGTACCATTCTTTGAGCGCTAAGTTGTATGTCAAGTTTGAAAATGAAATAGGCCTTTGCTAAACATTCCTCTGGAGACTTCTGTATAAAGTAATGGCAAGACTTTGCTAAAGCTGTATGGGCGCACTTTCGGAGAAAGCTTTATCCTGATTTCTTCTTTAGATTAGGTGTCTGTAGTTTCCTACTTTAAAATGAAACTTTAATAACTCTGAAAATTGTTGCCTTTAAAAAAAAATTTAAAAAATCTCCTTTAAGAATTAAGACTTGCCAAGCAAAATAGACACGCAGAAATTGCCAGAGGAAAAAAGAGAGAGAGAGAGAGAGTTGCAGTGCATTGCAATACAGACAGCAGGCATAACCTGCAGAGGGAAAATTTCCACCAAAAATCACTGTATGGCCACCATACCTAGGGCTGTTGGTTGTGCAGTTGACTGTTACCAACACTACTGCTGACTAAATACTCTCATCTAAACATTTGTGTGCCACTGTGACTGCGTATACATATCTTCTTAGTTTTTACTCTTCTTATCTCATGTACCTTGGGTTTTTAACTGTTGTTCTAATTGTTATTCTAATCTCGTTGTTGTCCCTTTTCTGTTTTTTAACTTTTCTGCTAATGTAACACTCCCATACAGCCAGGAACAAGCTGTTTCTAAAGATGGAAGCCTTTGAAATTTGTTTTAATTATTACTGGAATTTGAATACATGGTGTAACAAAAACCAATGAAAATCAGTCACTAAGTCTTAGCCTGAAACCAGGACACTAAGCCTAAGGAGAAATTGGCAACAGTACTTCAGCATAGGTACTTTAGCACTTCAGCAGCAGTAGGCTGCTTATGTACAGCTATGTCACTCCTGAAATCCTTACCCTTCCTGTGCATGTGGATATGACACAGCAGCAGACGACTTACGCTGAGAATCTCACAGGACTGTTGCCTTTTGAGGTCCCAGCCTGACTGTCACCTGCCTCTTCCCTCAAGTCAGGCAACATCAGGCAACAGCTGGCTGGTAAGGAGAGGGCAGGAGTGAAATATAGGGGACATGCCTAGTCTTCTACACCAGTGGCTGTTGTCCCCAAGCAAGGGTCTCCCTCAGGGTATGAGAACATCTGGGACTTTGGGTGAGGATGTGACTGGCCCGAAGCAGCAAGCTGCTTGGATGTTTGTATGTCACTGAGCAGCATTGTGGGAGTGCACAAGAGAAAGCCTTGTCTGCCTTCCACAGCTGGAAAAGATGACTTAGAGCTGCTGTATGCTATAGCCCGTTTCCCTCTCTGCCAATATCCACCCAGTGCTTAAACAGCTGTTACCATGAGCTTGAAAGACCATTTTCCCATTGCTTCCAGTTTCTGGAGATTTACTCCATATCAGTTTTGTGACTGTCAGATGAGCAAAAGGAGTCATCTAGCCCTGTCCTTCTCTGCCTTGAGAGGCTCTGGTGCACTGAACAGCTTCCAGATAGCAAAGCTGTATCTCTAAGGTGCACCTCAGCTGGTGGTAGTTTACGGAACATGGGTGGAAAGTGAAGTATACTTGACTGGCAGAATAGGCAGCATACATCCCAGGCATTCTCTTAAAATGTTGTTAGTGATGCTACTTGATATCAGTAGGGGAGTGGGAAGCAAAAAGTCTTACGACTTTTCCTTTTCCTTATGGAAACCTCACAAGAAATGTCTTAAGGCATCTTGTTTGAATAGCCCACAGAAAACACATGCTTATGGTTTCTGCACTTCCTGCTGGTGATAAAAGTATGGCTTCTCTATCACTATATCAGCTATAGCTCTGTCTATATCTTATCTACATAAGCCACAGTCTGTCCAGGAAATAAACTCCTACACTGCACTTGGAGGAGCGCAATGGCTTACCTGGTCTCTTGCACTGGATAGTCTTCACATCAGGAGACCACTTGAGACTGGGCTCACATAAAATGGAGTGTGCCCCTTCTAAGTGCATGCCATGTGGACAAGACAGAGTTATTCTCTCACCAATCTCATATACAGGTTTCCATGGCTCTCCCTGCAAACCACCCTCCAGGACAGGCAGGAGACAAGCGGTTTCTAAGGATTGAAGCATTTGAGACAGACACAGTGAATCAGTGGACTGCAGAAAGCAGTCACATATTTTATCTTCTCCTAAATTCCTTAACAAATTGAGTGGTAAGATTACCTGATTTTCCTGTAATAATGTATCAATCATGTTAGCACAGGATATTAACTCATCACACCAGCCAAATGTGTGCAATACCAAGGACAGAGTGACAATATCTTCTCCTACTGCCTGCAGGTCCAGCCTGAGCTTGAAGAGGGCTTCTCTGTTCTTAGGACCCATGCTTTTGTTGAGGGTTCATACTAGAGAGTAACATCCTAGTAGAGAGAGGTCATACGTACAGGACCCTGGGAGACCATGTAGCGATACACAAAGAAATGGCATTTAAACAGTGTGGACTAGCATTTGTGGGCAGTCAGTCCTGTTTGGAAGGAGGAAAGGATGGTGTTGAACTGCAGGTCTGAAAATTCCCAAGTCTATACGGTCACACTCAAAGTTGACTTACAAATAAAATGTGCAAGGAAAAAAAGAAAACCCTAATGGTTACTAAACCAGGTTAGAGGGCAAGAGTGAAGTGGGGAGATCATCCAAGATGAAAGCGATCCTTGGAGTTGTGTTCTTACAACAAGGTGGTTATTTGAGAACTTTGTCGTTGCCCAGTGCTGCCCATTGGACCTTTTCCTCAGCTGGCTTTAGACACTGACTCATTCCCATGGCTCTTGGATATAGCCACAGGACTGAATTAAGCAACAAAGTTTGTTTCCATAGGAAGTAATTCCTGGACTGGAATTTAGTCTCCCTTACTTCCAGCATTCCTTAAAACCAGAGTTTATGGGCATGTTTCTCTTTCAGTATTGCAATATCTGGATTCAAAATAAAAGTCAATTTAGACCTGATTATGTCTAGGGAACTGGGAAATGCAGGTGTGCATTTTTCCCCTGTTGTTGTTGGAAAGCAGATGTTCAGACATGTTTCACTGGAATTCAGGAATGGAGTTGTATTTCAAAACAAGAATAAGTTGGACATACCCTGGCAATATTGGTCTCCAACTTGCCATTGCAGGTTACTGCCACACTTGGCAACAGGATCACCAACAAGAGAATATCCATGTCTGCAAGCATAAACAATGCTTTTCCCAACAGGGTATGAGTTTTCAGCATTCTGAAAGAAAAGGAACAGGTGAAATTTTAGATATACAATTTAGGAACCACCAGCAGCACTGAACTCCCTTTAATTCTGGGATGCAGTAGCGGAGGACAGTGAGAAGTATTGCCACTCTACAATGCACTGACGAGAGTGTCTAGAATACTGGGGGCAATCCTGGTTATCAACAGTTGTAAATGTGACCAAAATAGAGACAATGCTGTAAATAAGTTGGTAGAATACAGAATATTTGGACTATCTTAAGATAGCAAAGGGAGGGTTAGAGTTGAAGGTACTCTGTGACAGGGGTCTGGCAGTGGTACGTCAGTGATGGAACAGCGCTCTCCTGCCAGTGTATAAGCTGACTGCAAATATAGCTGTTATTAAGCATTAGAGGGGGAACATAAGCTCTTGAACAGACTTCTGGGGGGATCCATTCCATTTGCTAATTCTTAGGATGGCATGTTATCATCTTGCTAAAGGTTAATGTGATATGGTCACTCGAAAGAGCTGGACTTGAAGACAGGTCTTTTCTCATTTTATATCCCACTGTCTTCTAAGGAGAGGAATTACGAAAAATTGAGATTACTCCACAAATTGCAAGGTTTTACCTTTAGTTTCTGAACCAAAAATATCAATATAGGAGACAACTACTGATTCTCCCCCCCAAAAAATCACTGGCAAAAGAGGGAGGACAAAATTTTGCATCTTGCCTCAGGCTGCAGTTGTGCAGAGGCAACTAATAGATTTTGAACTAATCCTTTTATCTATATATTGAGCAAAAAGACGCTAGACAGCCTTGTAAGATGGAGAAGGCATAATCCAATTCCTCCAAGGGAGGAATCTAGTCTGACTTGTTAAATAGTCACAAGTTACAGTGAGCCAAATACCATGCCAGATCATAGTTTCACCAGAGAACAAGGAAGTGCAATGGTGATTTATAGGGCATACAGTGAAGGTTCCTAAAATCTGTTTATAATTTTGTTATGGACTTGCTGGATGACCTTGGACAGTTTCCCTTACTGTGTTGTTTTTTCTCTAGTTTCCTGTGCTTCAATATGTAATTCATGTCACTCAGAAAATTTTTAATATGTATAGGGTAAAGGACAGGTAGATTACATTTGTCTGTAAGTACCATGGTCCAGAAAAGCAAAGATTTTGTTCTGGTTTTGGGGGTGGGGCTTTTTTGTTTTTCTTTTATTTCTAGTAAGAAGTCTTGGCTAATGTCATGGAAACTTCAGCAGGGAGAAATGCTGAGAGAGCTGCTGTACAGTAGCTCTGATACTAAGCTTACCAAGAAAAATACAAATTTGCAAGTGAATATCTGTATTAACTGTAATAAAGACACTGCAGGTAGGCATAGGACAGATAACAGAGTGGAAGAAATAACTTACTTGAACAAATCCATTTTCCAAGAGAGGAGGAGGTGAACAGAATTCTGTAGGAGTTATGGATAAATCAAAACAGTGTGGTTCAATCAAGCTATGAGGCAAACAAAAGTACGATTTAGTTCTAATTTAGTCTCCCTTCCTTTCAAAACTCTACACTTCTCAGCGAAGCCCATTTTCAAGACTATTATGTGTCCCATTTACATCACAATTATACTTAAATCAGGCACTGCCAGGCTATCTGAGAGAGTGCTAAATAGAATGATGTCAAGTTCACTGGCTTTTACCCTATTTTCTACTCCTACTTTGTATCAGATTCACAGCTTCTGAATTTCATTTTGTTCCAACTTAAATATGAAAGCTCAGTAAGTGATCTTTTCCCTGAATTCAATAGCTTATGCACCCTTCTGAAACAAATTTTTAAATCTTCCAGTAGTCGTGCTCCAAATGTTTTTTTCTGCTTACCGAAAATGCTGCAACTCTTCATCTTCGCATGGTCTGCTTTCATGCTGCTCTCCTATGCAGGCCTTCCCACCACCATGTGGGGAGGGGTTGTTGCAGGTTCGACTCCTTGATTTCCGTCCCCCTGAACAAGGACTCCAGGAAGACCAGCAGCTCCAGTGTCCATCAACAACACCTGTGCAACATTTGGGAATATTTTGCATTAAACCACTCTGTAGGTGTTTCAAAGGCACAGACTGTTCAAAGCTAGCGATGGTCCAAATTGTGCTGTTACAGAGAATTACAGATTGCAATGATCTAATCTTTCACCTTTCCCAAACTTGCCTTTTATGTAAGTATAATTCCATGGAGTCTATATGTTATCAGAGTCTGAGAGAACATAAAAATAGCTAACAGCTACAAATAAATACAAACTTAAAAAGCAAAAATTTTTGAAGTTATTGATACTCATTAATTTATTATGTACACTTATTTATAGAAGGTTACATTTTTAGCAGTTAGTATTGTCCACTGCATTTAACAATAATAATAAAAACAGTTCTTTGCTAAGTACTCTTTGGACCTGTTAAGCAATGGCTTAGGCCCAGCATGACCCTCTCCATGCTGCATGTCTGCCAAGATATCTGACCCAGGCAGCCACTGCACGCCAGCTACTCATTCAGGGTGTGCAGTAGGACAGACAGACTCTGGAAGAAGGAAAGCACATTTTGCCACTTCTAAACTCTCACGAGTTCAGAGAGTGCTGACCTGGCTGATCTTGCACAAGAGTTCCCAGCTCACAAGCTGCTCCAAAGGTGTAAGGCTTGCAGTAACACACACACTGAGTTCCTTCCACGGCTGCCTCACCACCATTCTGGCAAGGCTGACATTTGCAGGGATCATTTTCAGCCATATATTCTTCAATGGCTTGTTTTAGATAATGTTTTTTGACTGACGAACAGGGCACTTCCTTTACCAGCTCATATAGTGGTGTTAGCTACACACAGTAGAGAAACGTTTATATTAAATAGTTATAATCAGGATATAACAGTTTATAAGCACATTTCATCATGCAAAATAATTTGTGATGTATGCTTTTGCACATGGGAGTTGACAGATGCCATAATTTGCTAGCTAGCTAAAATCTTATGTTAGGATTTAATATTAACCTTTTTCTGAAAAGCCAGCTCTGCTTAACAGCATTCCTAAAAGCTAGTGGTAGATTAGTCATGTTTAAACCTATTTGAGCTATGACATTACAGTTGAGATAAAAGTGTAACACAGACCACCGATGTTCAGTAACCCGAATTTTCACCCAGCTATTCCCAGCCTTAAAAGCTGGGCATGTAAACAACCCATTATGATATTCCATTGAGCAGTGATTGCAGGTAACAATAAGTGAAAACATTTTGCATTTCTATTGCCTATTTTACTCCATTCTGTGCTTTTACATTTAAAAGAAAACTTCCTGACATAAATCTTTTGGGTCTATACCACTCTGCAGTATGTGGGCAGTTCCCAAAAGGGACTTAGACAAAGTAGCAGTGAATATGGCCTTGCTCAGCTTTGAAGCATCTGGCTTCTAGGATCTCCAGTTATGCTAAACTTCTGGATGCTGAGAGAAGGAGGAGGGATAACAGGGATACACAGAGGTTGGCAAGCTGAGTGGAAATCACACAGACCTGCCAATATGCATTTCAGGAAAGGGGCTATCTCAAATCTGGGCTTTCTGCAATGCTAGGGTGGTCCTCTATTCTTAAGCAGGACTCCACTAAAGTCACTGAGGGCTGTTAAGATTGCAGGTATTGACCTGCCAAAGGACTTAAATTCGTGATGCAGCTGACATCACATGGCATTTTCTTCCTGTGAACATTTCTTTTCTTTTTTATCAAGTGACCTGAAAACAAAATGATTGCAGACTGCATTCTGATTAATCATCAGCTATAGCTTAATCATTTCTTCCCTTGAGGTGATCCCATCTGCTCATCTCTGCTTCAGGAAAACAGCCTTACCTTTTGTTTAATCACTCTGGGATAGTCTGTCACTGATCTGGCCCAAAAGGAGTATCTCTGACTGTTCCCAGCAGGATTATTCAGCTCTAGATAACTAAGGCCAGCAACAGCACCTGGGCTTCCTCCTTCTATGTAGGGGTCTCCTTTAATCTTATTACCACTGCTTCCTGTAGGTTCAGTATGGAAAATACAGAAAATACCAGCATTGCTATATTTACAAATGGAAACAGAAACAATACATGCAAAAATTATGCTAGCAAGTAGTGAAAGGACTCATTAGTGCAGATCATCCACCTGTGCCTGGATTAATAGCTCCTACATTGATAATATATAAGAAATATCTGGTTTTGCAGGTCTCTTGGCAGCCCTGCTTTAGGGTGTTCAGAAAAGTACTAGTTACTGGCAAACCATTAACAATGATTGATGAGTGTTGGAGAGCCTTTTAAACCAGGCACTTGATGTCTGGGTTCAACCTGTTAAGATAGAGTTCAACAAAACTATCAACACCTGCTCCTCATTTTGACAGCTGTTTAGGAGGAGATGAAAGATGGAGACATGACAACTGTATGAGTCACTGTTCAACTTTTACCTGAAGAAGTCTGTAGCAGTTCATCCAGTTTGGAGCACTTTGTTTTCTTCTTTTTCACAATGAACGCGTTCCAGCCTGATCTAGTGCACTCGTACATGTCTGTTATGGTCATACCTGCAGATAATCGATCCATTAACAATACCGCACACAGAAAGTATGTTGGATTAATTTCCAAGTTTCCCATTGACTTGAGATGTTGTGAATTATTATGCCTAAATTAGAAGGCAATCGACTAGCACATCCTGTGGGCAGGTCCACACATTGCTAAAGCCTACGGACAGAGGCTGAGAGATGGGAGGTGTATCTGGAAAAATTTATTGGTTTTTTCATCTCTTTTCTCAGCAGTCCCTAGTTCTACAGCACTGCTCCACATGGAGTGCCATCATATGAGTCACTCTGATGTTTGCTCTGTTTGTAGTTTATTCTTCTTTACACAGTTTTACTCAACCTTCATCTCCAAGTAACTTTTAAGTTTTAACATTATTTGAGATTTACATTGGCACTAGATTTCAAGTTTAGCCTGATGAGGTCCTGAACCAAATATCAAATCTTTGCTACCCAGAGCACTGCAGGTCACAGATGTGGATCTAGAACTAAATGCTGTGGTTTGAACACTTTTTCTAATCTTCTTTCTTTTGCTTGTGAAAAGAATGTGGTGATTAGTAGAAGTCTCTTACTGTATTTGAGATATTAGCTGGAAGAACATGCAAATTTTTATTTTTGTTTATTCACTTTGTTTTTTGTTAGAAATACTTTAGTACTCTACCTTCTGCTTTCATTTTGTCAGTATCCATATAAAAAATAACTTTGTAATGTCCTCCTAGAGATCCAGAGTGTAAGAAATGAGTCCCAAAACGTTCAATAAGTCTTCGGTAGATGTTGTACTTATAGATGACTGGAAGGTTGGCCAGTTCCTTCCAGAAGGGCTCCGCAAGAGTGAGAAAGTCTGGGCGGTTGTTAATAAACTGAGCAACTTCCACACTGTTCTCAACAGCCATCAGCTGCTTACTCTGGGGTAAGGAAAAGACATCAGTGAAGCTCTGTGTCACTATCAGGGAGGTTCCTGCCAGCCAGATGACATGCATGTTGTCTTGGCTACAAACCAAGAGATTTACAGAGCTGTTAGATATGTCTAAGCAGCACAGTGAATGCAAAAAGAATACCCTGAAGTTAGGAAATATCTTTTGGGCCTTCATTTATAATTGCTGCAACATCTTTCTTTTCCTCCTGCATACTTGAAAGCTAGCATAAGGACAAATAAGAATGGAAAATATGACTCTTCAAAGCTAACAGTATTTTCCAACACCAGAAGCCTCGCAGTAGCAGGTTAACAAGCCTTGTCTGAAAGTAAATGAGAGGCACTAGAAAGGTCTTCTTTGCACCCCGTTTTGTCTAGAGCAGCCTTTCTTTGTAAGGGGCTCTAGCCATCTTGAGAAAGCTGCTGAATTATAAAATCCCATATGCCTTTACAATATCATTCACCCCAGCCTCCCAATGCTGCTTTCGAACTTTGTTATGCTAAGTTTCAAAATATGTCATTGTTAGTGTGATAACATGAGCTTGGGGGCCATAAAATGTAAAAAATTGTTATTTTCTTTCATTTGCTACAAGGTAGAGTTGATGATACTTCATAATTGATAGTTACTCTCAAATTATTTATCTAATGCTCCTTCTTAAATAAGTCAAAGCATAAGCACTGTGACCTCCTGGCTGTTCAAGACACCACATTTCTCTCTTAATGGAGTTGTACTAATGGAGAATGTATTTTAAAATAAATTAACTTTAATCACAGAATTATTTCAATTTTTTTTCTCCAAGATACTGACAGACGTAATAGGGGAAAAAAAATGTGGGGTGGGCATTAAATCATTAGAAGAAAATGCAAAAAAT
>JAVJGG010000074.1:67373019-67385751 GCA_035590195.1 Aviceda cuculoides
CTTTTTTTTTTAAAGCATTTTAATTGCCTGTTTTGCTTTTAATGTATTTGTCACATTTCAAGGATTTATGACAATGCGTGGTTATGAACGCGTGGTTCATTCCGGGCAGATCTCCTACAACTGCTAGTGAAAATGGCAACAATCTACTAACCATTTTGCAGTTAAAAATGTGTTTTATCATAGCAGCTTTAAGTTATTGCTAAACATTTCTACTGTCTGTTCAGCAATAAACTGTATTTAGGCTTAAAAATTATGTTTTAGGGGGTAAAAGAGCAGTAGTTTGAGAGACACAAAGGGTTAGCCATAAGACAAGGCATTTCTTGTCTTGCATCAAATGATAAGTCTAGCACAAGAATGATTAATGCGATGCTGCGCTTGCCAGTCTAATGATATCCTGCCTGGTCTGGAGACAGCATGAAATGGTATTGTCTGCATTCTACTTCACACTAAGGTCAGCCAGAATATAATTGTATCTGCGATACTTCCCTGTAGACTTCCAGCCTTTTATAAAATGGATGCTAAGGTTACGCAATAGTTTACCAAGCTTTAAATAGTCTTGTGTCTTCATTGTCCCAGTTCATTATGCACTGTGGCCCTAAAGACAGTCTGTGCCCTGTGAATGCTGCAAATGCCAAGGGCCCAGTGACAAGTGAGTGGAGAAAGAGCATCTTGTCATTATGGTTTTAAATTGTGAAATTGACTTGGAGAATTTTTTGATTTCTTTGCATTTGCTAATGCCATCTCACTTTTTTTTTTAAAGCATTTTAATTGCCTGTTTTGCTTTTAATGTATTTGTCACATTTCAAGGATTTATGACAATGCCTTGGGATGCATCTCTATGAAATATGTCAAATAGCATTAATGCTGTGCCAACTGTAATGCAAATGATTGTCTCTCAGGGAACCTCATAGAAGGATATTGCCTTAGATACTGGAATCCATATGCTACAGAAATCACACCAAACAAACGAGCGTTGTGAGAGTTCTGGTTCAAATGAACCGGGTTGGAAGAGAAGAGCTGATGTTATTATAACTGAAAAGTCAGACAGCTTTAGTAGTATACAGGTAATAAATCAGACTTGTCTAGAGCATAGACATTTCAGCCTGTGTGTATACAAAGGTCATCACTGGACAAAAAAGTACTTGCTGTTCTTTAGAGTTAGGTTCTGATCTTAGGACACAAGACATGGTGAACAAATTTAGCAACTTGAAACTGCCCCAAATGGTGAGTTACTACTCTGTTTTTTTCCACATCTTTCCCTGCTTTCACTTCCAATCTTCACCGTGTGTTCCTTCTGCACACCTGGTGCTGGCTTTGGCACACTTCAGTCCTCTCTCTGAGCCAGTTTAATTTGTTATGGCACAAAATAAATCCAGCAGAAAAATCCAGCAAAAAAATCTGTGTGGTTTTGTGTTATTTTAATGAGTTAGATCATCTCCCAGGAAAGTCTGGTGGGCAACAGACCCAGGGAGAGGGTAAAAACGTCCAGCCACAGAGGAGAGAGGGAAGAAAAGAGGCAGGCAGTGTGAGAGGAGGGAGGGCAGTGGGAGAGCCTTCTGCTTGCAGATGCAGCCAGCCACTGTGTCTGCTCAAGTGCCAGTGAACCACCACCCTGTACAACCTTTTCTGGCTGCTGCTCATCCTAGACTAGCAGATACAGACCACCCCGCTGCTCACTACTTCACAGGACTCTCCTGGACAGGATAGTGGCATCAAAATTCACCATCCTATCTAGTGATTGGTTGCCCAGATGGGCCTGATTTAGGTGTTCATTTAAGCTGAATATTTATTTTTCATTTCTATCATTACTGATACTTGCCTCATTGAGACAACCCACTTCCAGGCTGAAAAAACTGCTAAGGTTCAGACCATCTGTCTTGGGAGATGACTGCAACCAAAGTACGGATAGTAAATATGCGTGAGATTTTCAATGGCCTTCATGTTCGAGGGTTGGGAGTGGGCTTAGGTCCACACTGAGTCCTTCCCAGCCTGAAAATCATGGCCACAGAGCTCACAGGGGTCGGGGCTTCTGCATAAGCTCTTCCGAGAGCTCACCTCCCAGCTGTGTGCAGAAGCAGAGGTTCTCTGTCTACAACAGGTCCATATGCTCTCACATACATGCCCAGCAACAGACAGGCTCACATATACATAAATTAGGTGAATTTCATGAACCAGAGGGCCGGTCTCATGCTTTTAGCATTTTAAATAACCTAACACAGAAAGAGTCACATGAAAGCTAAAGTGGAAGTATTATCACATTTATGTTAATAGTGACACAAAACAACACATAGTGTATAAAGGGGTGTATCACAGGTTAAATCACATGAAGAATTGCACAGTCTGTTCCAACCAATTGATCCTCAGAGCCAGGCAAGGTCAATTTTTCACAAGTATCCAATGATTTAAGTATTTGTTGATTTTTTTATTGTATTCTTCTACATTGTTTAACTATGAATTTAATTCCTACAGTTTAATAAATTCATTAGCAGCTTTACATGATTGCCTGAGACAGCAATATCTCAAGCTGATGATCCAGAAGGTCTCTTTTAGCCTGACGTCTTGGTGCTTTTCAAAATATCATCTCTTTCTGATTGTTCTTTGCAGAGTGAATAGCATGTCAAACATCAACCATTAGCAACCCTGCCCATGCTTTTATATTTCTGGTTCTTTCTGTATCAGCTGTGTATGTGCACTATACATTTCAGAATTATTATTCTAACTATTTGGAAAGCTAAAATGTTGAAGCATTTTTGAACAGCAAACTTTGAACAAAAATCTTTCATCAAAGTCCATCAGTCTCCCCCTGAAAACTTCCTAGTACCTTGAAATGAAAACCTAAAAAATGTTCTTCAGTAAGCAGAAAAAAGATTCCTCTCCTATAAAGGAGAGTTAAGGAAGAAAATGAAGGCAGGACTTCAAAGAAACAGGTTGTATTAGGATGTCTTTCTGAACTACAATATTTTTAGGACGATCTGAAATTCATTAAAATTTTGTCAGCTTACTCAAGAAGTCAGCAATTAACCCTAACTGCTACTGTGAAACTTTCTGGAATGAGCTTTTGTAAGTACCTTCCAGTGGAACCAAAGTTCAACAAATAAAGTAAGCTTTTGCAAACCTTCATACAGACAATGGAGATGCAGTGCATTGTGTAGAAACAGAAATGACATAGCATTGACTTTTGCCCTCCCTGATTCTGGGCTGGCTACGCACACAACAACCATCAGACTGCAATAAATGAAAACACATACCACTAATAAGAAAGGGCTAATATAGTTGCAGAGATTCACCTGAGCTCCAGAGAAATTTAGGTGTGCTCAACATTTGTTACCTCTTCCACAACTAGCTTATAAACCCTCCAAATTGGCATGATGTCCTTTTGTGAGTTATTCTGGCTTCTGTCTGTACTTGCAGTTCAGTTCAAAGTAACAGTACTGAAGAATAGGGCCAAAGTACACCCTTTATATATATATCTCTCTACATATATATTTGTGTGTGTGTGTGTGTGTGTAGGTGAATACATATCTCCTTCTATGCCTATATTAATGATGTACTTTGTTATATTCAGATATAAAACTCTCAGACAATTTCTGCCTATCAAACCATGAAATTACCGGTATGTACCAATTTTGATTACTACGGGAAATGTAGATTTGGAGTTGTCTAAATTGGAAATGTTTTTATTGGATAGCGGAGACCATATCACTAAATATCTTTGAAAGAATCTGCATTTCTGGAGATGGCACTTGTTCTTTTTTAGCCTATAAACACATCCTGTTCTGTGCTTATTTGGTTGAAAGACTATCATGAGAGTGATTAAAAGTATGGTATTTCTAATATGGGGGGAGGATCTGTAGAACAATCAATAGCTAGGAAAAAGTATTCAGCAAACAGCAATATCCAGACTTTTTAGAGATGGCAAATGGGTTTGAAATTTTTATAAATTATGAAAAAAAAGAGATAAATACTGGTCATTCCAAGGAGAGAATGTAAAATGTAGGGCTTGTGACAGCAACAGACAAGGGAGCCTCCTGTTTCCTCCTTTGTGTGGGCTCATGGCAAGAGAGATACGCATGCAATTCTGCCCATTTATTGATGACTATATATTGTGTCTTCTGAGGCAGTAATGAAGCCAGGGAAGGGAAATACTGTCATGTAAAAAATATGTATCAATCAGCCATTGAGACTTTGAGAAAGGTTGGTGGTTGGTTTTGACTGAAGTCAGTAACAAACTTATAAAATGTTTGAGATACTCAGCAGAAAAAGTCAATTACCAATATTGTTGCTTCAAGGGTTACCACATCTTGTTCTGCTGTTAAAATACAGTAAGACAGAATAAGTAGGCTTGGACTTGTCACTGTTTTGTGACCTCTTTGTAGTGCAACCTTCCGTCAGGCATTTTTCCCTTCTCAAGCAGCCACTCTTTAGGCTGCATGTCTCCCTAACATATGTTCAAGCACAACTGAAAAATATTTCTAATTTACAGCAATTAGTTAACAAGTACTAACTAACATGATAAACCAAATCTAAAACTGTGAGCACAGGCATGTTCTCCAGCATCCGCGTAAGTGCTGGCGAAGCTGAGTTTGCCCTGCTTTATCCAAAGGCAGCCTTTCGGAGACAGAAAGGTGCTAAGGTGTAGCTCCAATCATAATAATGGGAGTGTCGCAGAAGACACTTAACTGGACATTTTGGAAAAGGTTTTTATACATCTCTGCCTCGTCAGGCAGACCAGTAACAGCATCTCCCTGTGCCCTGCCAGCTGGTGCACGGCCTTCCCCTGCTGAAGGCTGGCTGTGCTGCATGAGCTACTCTAATCTAGGTCTTGTGGCCACAGTATCATGACCTCCACATTGCGATCAAATAACAAAAAGTTCAGAAAGCTCCATTTCTCTTCTGTGTCCTCTTTGCACACACTGATAAGGCCGGGCACAGTTTTGTCCTCTGCTTTGGCTAAAGTGAAATAGTGTAAGAGGGAAATTGTGCATGGGTGTTAGGGGAATTCCCTGATGGAGCAAGTATGCCTCAGTTCCAGTAAATGCAGAGCTGAAAATGCCTGATAGAGGGAAAATATATTCCAGAATAAACAGAAGATAACATTTGTAACAGCAGCGTTGAGCTGACCTTTGTTAGCAAAGCATTTGTACTTAGGAAACATTCTCAGCTGGTGAAAATAATACAATGCAACAGTGATTTTGATGAAGGAAGGTGAACTTATCTGGGGAAACAGGCTGTATCTTCAATAAATATAGAACTTGCATTTGTCCACTTTGTTCCACTGCAAAGCCTTTTCTTCTTACAATTTGTGTCTCACATCTGAATATTAAAGGCAAACTCCAATATTCCATACAGGTTAAAGAGTGCTATGCAAGTGCATGTTGTTCTACTTTAAAGTGAGCTTCTATTTTTATTTCTAAAGAAGGGACAGAATGACCACAGAGAGCAGTCATTTGTGGTAGTCCCTGGGCAAGATAAGTGTAAATTCTTTAGGATGCCTTAAGTGAGATGTGAGATAAAGTAAATGAGTAACAAATAACTTATCAGGCTTATTTTACTGGTTTTCTGATTAAACATGAGTGCCCCAGTTTTCTCCAATGTTTTCTGTTCTGACTTTCCACTTTATCGCAGACATAGGTATTTTTTCCCCTAAATGTTAGATCTAAAGTAAAAATCGAAATGTATGAAGAGTAAGTATTTGTGAGAAGTAAATACATATTTCTGAAAGAAAATCAGACACCTTATATTTAGCTAATGCACATTTTGTGCACAGCTTTTTATTTATTCACACACTTGGATAATTCTAATTGCAGCATATAGGGAAAATTTGAAAATGTACTGTACCATGTACATGCTGTACCAATGCTTTTAACGATAACAGGTGCCAAACATGGATTGGTCTTGTAAAACTGAATTACCTGCTCACCTCTGGAGACAGAAACACTTATCATGGTTTAACCCCAGCCAGCAACTAAGCCCCACACAATCGCTCACTTGCTCCCCCCCGGTGGAATGGAGGAGAGAATCAGAAGGGTAAAAGTGAGAAAACTCATGGGTTGAGATAAAGACAGTTTAATAGGTAAAGCAAAAGCCGCGCACACAAGCAAATCAAAACCAGGAATTCCCTCCCCACTTCCCATGGGCAGGCAGGTGTTCGGCCATCTCCAGGAAAGCAGGGCTCCCTCAACTGTAACGGTTACTTGGGAAGACAAACACCATCACTCCAAAAGTCCCCCACTTACTTCTTCTACCCCCAGCTTTACATGCCGAGCGTGATGTCCTATGGTCTGGAATACCCCTCTGGTCAGTTGGGGTCAGCTATCCCAGCTGAGCCCCCTCCCAACTTCTTGTGCCCCCCTGGCCTCCTCGCTGGTGGGGTGGGGTGAGAAGCACGAAAGGCCTTGACTCTGTAAGCACTGCTTAGCAGTAACAAAAACATCTGAGCATTACCAACACTGTTTTCAGCACAAATCCAAAACACAGCCCTGTACTAGCTACTGTGAAGAAAATTAACTCTATCCCGGGCAAATCCAGCACAGCCCCGAAAGGCATGCATGTACATTTCTCCCGCTACCCAGAAGTATTCTGGGAGAACGTCAAGTCATGTTCTAAGCAATGGCTGTTGAGAAGTAAAATAATTCATATACTTTTACTAAAGATAAAATCATTCACATATGCACTTGAAGCATAGCTGAATAACACATGGAGGGCATGTGATGGCAGAGATACACCTAGACAATCGTGTAATTCCACATAAAAAGTGAGAAAATTGAGAGGGTAAGATAGCCAACTGTCTGAACCTAACTCTGAATTTAAGATCGCTTCCTTTCCTGAGCTTCTGGCAAAGACTTCAACATTTCTGCAGGAAAGTTTTGTTTGTTTTTTTTTTTTAACCAGTTGAAATTATATTTCTTTTCCAAAGAGTATGCACATATATCATTCATACCAGAACATTTGGAAGTATAGAAGAATTGACATTGTAAGTTATGTTTAGAGACTCGGCTTCCAAGTTAGTAAATTTCAGCCATAATGTCTAGGCTTAGATATAGGCTTTCTCTAGCTATGAATTAGACAAGCTTTGATAATCTTTTTAGTAAAAAAAAAGGAAAGAAAATATTGCTAGTACTGCAAAGTGTGTACCATCCATGTGTATGTGCCTGCACAGAGAGATAAACACATATATATACATATGACTGGGTGACATTTGCTTTTCTTTTATTCAATAATAAATCTTTTGGGTTTAATGTGCTTTAGAATAATTCAGTAAATGCAAGACAGAGACCTATATTAGCTTGGGGAAGGATGGATGTTTAAAGGCTTGTCAGCGCAAGGCAAGCTTGCAAGGCAGAGGCCATAGCATTTATTTGGCCAACCATCATTATGGAAAAAGCACACAAAATTTGAAGGCAGAATACATGAAGATCTGACCTTTTTTTCCAAGCATAAAATTGGTCAAATGTGTTTGTCTGAGAGCATGACAGCCAGGGAGGTTAGACATACACTTATGTCTGTATACTTAGAGGCCTCTTATAAAATGACAGCATCACAAAAGTACGGCTCAGAGGAACCTCAGAAGATCATCCAGCGTATTTGCCTTCTCACTGCAAGATCCGCTACACCTAAGCCATTTCAGACATCTGCCCAGTCTTTTCTCAAAAACTCCAGAATCATCTGAAGGAAAATTAAGTCCAGTGCTTTGCAGTCTGTACTGGTACAAAAATTCTCCTAACGACTAAAATATTTTCTGTTGCAATGTAAGGGGAACATAGTTAGAAGCTGGGCCTTTCCACCTGTAATGCAACGCAGGCTACAATTCCGGAGTGTGATGGCTCAGATACCTTTTGTGCATCTCCAGTGAAAATTTTGTTCTAGGCTTGTGTGTCCATACACTTGCACATGAATAACATAACAAAGGTTTAAGACAACAGTATCAAACAAAACAAGATCAATATAGGTTGTTTTTTATCAAAATAATACTAACAAGACAAGAATATTTAGTTGCTATACAACTGAGAAAGACATGGCTGTCACCTTGTAAAGGAACTTGCGGCTTTCTCCTATGCACCCCACCTAGCGCTCAGCCCAATTGCTGTGCAACCACCTCTGCAAGCTTGAGGCTAGCCAGTGAAATGCCCTCTGAGATGCACTGCTTTGGTGCAACGATGCACTACAACCCTGTAATGTATCCAATTATAAGCATTAAAAAAAACCCTAGGGAAGTTTTAAAATTCTGAATTATGCTGTTGCACTGTACAACAGGTGTGTCCCAGGTTTGTAGCTACATATGCTGTACAGAGGTACGCTGCCCCTGTTCCCCTAACTAGATGGAACAACAAAGAAAGATTTTAGTGGGGTTTCTGGTGGGGAAGGACCCAGGAGCCCCCCGACCCCAGCCATCCTAAGGTAAAGGTTAAAGGCAGCTGAGGAAATGAGTGGGCAGCTCTTGCTCCTGCTGTTTGTGATGGTAGTCATGCTTCAGCCATGATCTACCAAGTGTTAGTGCCACCCTCCAAGCATTTGCCAGTGGTCTGAAGCCTACTATCTGGTCTCTCTGTCCAATGCTAGGGAGTGGTAACAAAAAAATATGGTAACTTACCTGTACGAGCACTGCTCATGAGCACTGTAGATGAGATGTTATGTGATGAAGAACGTGTCCACACACCATCATAAACAGAAATGCTGACTGGCTGTGAAAACTTCTAATTCAGTATTGAGAAAAACATTTGGAGATTTTCTTTAGTGTGAGTTCAAATAATCGATTTTTGTTATTAAATGCTGGCATTGATTTCTGTGTTCTACATGTGAGATCATATTTTGTGCTGACTTTTATGGAAGAGTCTGAACACATGGAAAGAGTATGTAGTTGTGATAAAGTGGCTCTTCCCTTCCCATTCAGGACTACCTACAGGAAGCAGCAGTACCAAATGCATTTTAGACACATTGTATAACCTTTGTTATACAAACAGGTTTTATAATTTTTTTTACCATTTCCACTATATTTTAACAAGCAATTTCATAAGTTAGTGACAGCTGTTTAATTTTCTTCTATCTATTTTCATCTTAAACAAATAGAAAGCCTTTTGGATTATACTTACGAGTTTCTTAGCAGGATGCAACAGCCTTTTTCACAAGCATTGCTGTTTGCTCATATATTTAAGAATTGTACAGATAACATTGTTTTCAATTCATTAACGTAATTTACTGTTACCATTCAGAGAGTTTCTACCAAGTTGTTTAAGAGAAAAGTTTTAGCTGAACTATACTGTCATCTTGTGGTGACCAATGTTTCTGGTTCAAATTCATACATGGAAATTTTCAAACTGAAGAACCTGGATACAAGTAAAGTTATGCTTCTTGTGGCTGCTTGGTAACAGATATTCAGTGCAGTTTTTTCCCCACTAATTCCAAACGAGG
Organism: Aviceda cuculoides; assembly: GCA_035590195.1. Classification (NCBI taxonomy): domain Eukaryota; kingdom Metazoa; phylum Chordata; class Aves; order Accipitriformes; family Accipitridae; genus Aviceda; species Aviceda cuculoides. The sequence goes on from JAVJGG010000074.1 coordinate 67,382,428, forward strand.
TGTCTACCTCTGCAAATCAAGACGATATCCAGGAACAAATGCATCCAAACTGACCGTTATGAAAACTTTGCCCTTGAATTCCTCAGTTCTCCTGCAGCCTTCCTGAGACATTGTTACTTAGGTCAAAGTGATCAATATCCAAGAGGATACTGAAAGGCATTCCTTTGATCTAAGACACCACATTTAAAAATAAAGACTTCAGCTTGTCTGCATCTCTGAAGATGATTGGTATCAGGCACTGACTAGCTTCTAGTATATAGAAGCTTGAATCTTCAGTGTTTCTATCCCTCGAAGTTATTCCCGGTTGTGCAAAGTGTGCCACACACACGCACAGGTAAGCGATGCCGTATGATGACATTAGACAGAAATTGCTTGGATATCAGTCTTGCATTTGCCACACACAAGTCCTTTCAGAGGTGTTTGAGTTTCGTAGAACTGGTACAACTGCTGTATTTTTTGGAGCAAATCCCACCACAGTCACATCAGGGACTGTACCCTGGTGGCAGTGTTATGTAGTAGCATGACACCAAACCTGTGCCAAACAAATGCCTCTGGGGTTATCCGGTGCTCGTACCCACTTTGCTTTCCATTGCCTAGCCAGCCCTGGTTTTGGTCTCCCTGTCCCTGAGCTGGACTTACCTCTAAGTCTGCTCTGCTTTAGTTGTGGGAGGGACTGGAAGTTGGGTGATTCTCCTCTTCCCCAGAGAAGTGCCAGGGCAGAGCAAGGTCTATGGGCCTTGGGTGGGATCAGCTTGAGGCAGAGGGGCTTGTACCCCAGAGGGATGGAAAAAAAAAAATGGATTGGCATACCCAGTGTTGCATTTTCCTTCAGCTTTTCAACACCAATGAGATCGGATAGGCTGCAGAACATGGTGCTCGGGGATACAAAAAGGCACTCACCTCCACACCATTCAGGGAACCCTGATCTAGATGCTTAATAGGATCAGAGTTTGTTGGCATGACAAAGAATTTTTCCCATCACCAGACCTGGCTGGACCAAAAGTGCTGAGCAGAAGCTGTGATGGGACACCAGCTGCAGTGACAGACTGCTGTTTCCTACATCAAAAAGACAGTGCTAAAATCCAGACGCATCGCCTTCTAAATTTTGGACTACTTCCTATGCATCAAAGAAGAAGGGTGAATTAGCCAGTGCTGAATTTAGGCTGGTGCCATTCATCAGCTGTCAGTACATAAGTCTGTGGGTCTTGAGCAGGCTGGAGTTCACTATGAGTGGTGAACTCTGTCCTCACCTGCAACCTGCATGGGTCAGCCACAGCTCTGCCTATTCTTTACCCTAAAAGTTCCTGAATACTGAAGGCAACTGCATGATGACATCAAAAATCTTTCTTTCCTAACAGGTTTGAAGACATTTAAGTGAAAAAGATTATTTTTATCCCACAAAGGACAAGAATAATTCCTCTGGCAACATATCCTCGCAGGCAGCCAAACCAACACACTTCCTTTAGAGGCTGTTGCCATGGCATTTGTCCAATGTCTTCACAGCGTCTTACAGATTTCAGACACCTCACAAGAAAGAAAGAGGGAAGGAGGCACTAGTTCAAAGACACACAGCAAGGCTGGTGGGAGAAATATGACTCCAGTCCAGCCTGTAAGATGTACTCATACTGTTTGAGTTAATTGTTTGGGTTTTTTCTGTATGGCGTTTCATCCATAGGACACCGAGTTTTCTCTTTTGATTTTTGACAAGGAAGACAGAGTTGCTATAAAAATATTTTCATTAAGTAAGTCAGGGCAAAATTAATCTTACCTCACTTCAGCCATCTGCGCACCTAACCTAAGGGTGCTGTCTAGGCCTCTGTTAGAATTAATGGAAGGAGAAGGGTTCCTCCCAAAGATGATTTTTCCAGCCTACTTTAGATACCTAATTTAAGATGGGATGATTTACCCTTTGGAACCATTTCTCTCTCTCCTTTAACTACAGCAGAACCATGGATGGACTAAATGCCTGGATTTTCAGGTGAGGTAAAATGAATATGAGCAAAGACCTCTGCCTTAGGTGTTATTTCAGTGATAGAAATTGAAAACCAAGATGAAAGAGCCAGATGAACAGCCTGGGCCACACCTTTATGTGCCTGGAAACAATGCAGCTAAAATCAAAATGGCTTTTTGCTCCATCCCTCAACCGTAGCAGAGGTCAAAAGACTCCGAGCACATAAATTAGCGCCAAAGGAATTCAGCGAGAGGCTATGCTAGCAAAACAACTGAGGATAAATTAACACTGAGACAACCGTACAAGGCTGGTTTGTCCAGGAGTGAAAATGCAGCAGTCAGACACAGCTTCACGGCTTTGGGGATTGTGCCATCAGATGATCGCTTTTTCTGGACAACGAGCTCCATGTTACAGGGGTTCAACTGTCCGCATGTTCATTGTGGGAGGGTTCCTCACAGCATGCTGGCTTGTGAGAGGCCCAGACAGCTGTATTTTGGAATAACTGCATTTTTAGTCCGTAAACCTGAGATCTAGCCTGCCAGATAAATACTTTTTTCAAGAGCTGTTAGACAAGGTTATATAACTCTACAATCAAGGATAAATAAACTGGCTTTATGATCAATTTCTGACTTTGAGACGACAAGATATTGGTGATGAGATAAACACGAACTTCTTTGATTTCTGTCTGTACATGCTATCTCCTCCAAATTAACTCTTCTAAGATAAAATTGTGTATGGATTGTGAGTCTACCGAAGACACGTGGTAAGATGGCATGCCTAGTGAATGCAAATAAAAACTGATTTTGCGTCAAGACGTCCACGCGATGCTTTCAACTGCAGGCAGACTGACATGTAGCGTGGGAAGCCTAGGAGGGGGGACAGGGACACAGCCAAGCAGAGACTGAGCGCAGGAGGGGCTGCCTGTTTTTTAATTCATCTCCCTTTGAAAGTACGTGTTACAGCCAAGAGCACCCTGCCCCAGAGTCTCATTCACGAAAATCATTTTCCCTGAATGCGTAAGTAGGGCCAGGACTTGACTCCGCGGCCTGAAGCGGAGCCGTGGGCACCTCTGAGCAGCAGCACGGGCGCTACTGCAGAGGAGCAGCCTTAGAGCTAAAAACGATGTGCCGGCATGGCAGCTTAGTTAGGGGCGTTAAACATTTTCTTGACCAGGCAGAGCCCCACTCGCTGACAGAAAACGAACGCTCCGCCGCTACTTCCAGCAGCAGCCGGACCACGGCCTAGGACACGCTGCGACTGCCCACCCTCCAGTTTTGGGGCGGTGGCACCGGGGACAACCGACCTTTCAGGGCCGGGGCGGGCCCCCCGAGGGTCTCACCCGGGGCGGCAGGGCCTCCCGGGGCGCCGAGCCC
>JAVJGG010000074.1:67425962-67439299 GCA_035590195.1 Aviceda cuculoides
TTTTTCTTTTGTCTGCTCTCTGGTGTGTCGGCTTCAACGTTTTAAGGTTTTCTGCTGTGTCAGAGCTCTGGCTCCCCCCTCCCCGCTAAAGAACGTCTCTTCCAGCTGGGCTTAAAATAATAGTTGCCTGACAGACATCTCTGTTGAAGCCAATGGGCAGAATTTATGCGGGGGGAGTGGCAGTCTGTTACATATTCCTGTTTGAGAATCGAGATGTGCGAGGTGTATTTTTTCTTCTATGTACTTAAAACCTAATTACCTAACTCCTGAAAATATGTTTTTGTCTAGTTCTCCAAATGGCTTCTTTTGGGTGGAAGAGAAAGATTGGTGAGAAAGTTTCAAAAGCTACTTCTCAGCAATTTGAAGCAGAAGCTGCAGATGACAAGGATCTGGCTGATGATGATGCTGCTAACTGGGTGCATGCAACCAAGAGAAGAAAGAAAATTCTTGTCGAAGACTGTGTAAAGAAAAGCAAGGAGCTGAAGGATGAAGGTGCAAATTTGGCAGAAAAGAGGAGGTACTCATATTGCTCTTTTTCATTGACTGAATAAGTGCGAAATTATGTTTTAATCCCATCTCTAAACACTAGGCAGTTTGCTAGCAGCTGCATTTGCATTTTTCATCGTTGAAAAAGTGATCATTTCTTTCATTCTACCTTTACTGTCTGGTACTAAATAAGTTTTTTCCTTTAGTGGTGTTAGCAGCTGTCTGTATGAAGTCTGTATTCCACCTCACTTTTATGTGTGCACATAACAAATTCCACCTCACTTTTGTGTGTGCACGTAACAAATTCCACCTCATTTTTGTGTGTGCACATAACAAAAAAAAAAAAATGATAGAAGGAGGTAAATGAGAAACTGATTGGATCTGAGAGTTGACAGGGTAAATAAGATACAGTGAGATAACCCACACTGCAAGTAATGGTTTAGCTACTCTGGTAGCTTTCTCTTGTAAATGTGTTTTTTCTTTTACTAAGAGTAAGCTTATTTCCATGTGTACAGTGCTTAGGTCAATACTGCAAAGCAGTAATGTGCTATTAATCTGTCTAATGCTTTTGGAAAATCAGGTTCAGGTAGCTGCTCTGAACATCTTCTGATTGCAGTACTGAGTCTTCAGTAATTTTGGAAGGCTATTGCAAAGGTGGTTTCATTGTCCTGTTACGCGTCAAGCAGAAAGTACCTTTGGAGTAGGGCAGGGTTAAAAGAGGGAATATAAATTACATATTAACTACATAATTTGGCTAGATCTTCTCTGAAGAATAGTCCACTTAAAATCTTCAGAATGCTTGACATGTAAATCTGTAACCTGACTTGACTTCTGTGAGCATCTCGGCTTTATTCATTGTCCAAGATCAGAGATAACATTATTTTCCTGGTAGAAACAATTCTGTAATAAGTCAGTATGTGCTTCTGTGCTGCTAAACTTTTAGTGTTAAGAAATTTCATCCTAAAAAAGGGTTGCCAGGGTAATATGAAGGAGAGAACAATTAGAGGTATAAAGCAGACAACTTTATATATGGTAATAAACACACTTTGTGTGTGGTCTGGTCTGATTGAAAAAAAAAAATACAAAATGTCTTTGAGAAAAGGCTTATTTTCAAATATTTAAATACAGTTTCCTCTTTTTACTCTTCACTCAAACAGTGACACTGTTCAGCGGGGCAGTGATTCACTTCTGTACATCCTTTTGTGTTCCTGAGTTCTTTAATTCCTGAATAAAATTTTGAAACCTTTTAAAGTTGACTTTAAACCAAATAGCTAAATCGATTTTAAGCATGCTGCCATTGCATTAATCAATACCTTTAATGCAATAGCTGCATAAGTCAGTTATGTTAATAGTTGAAAACACAGAATGCACAAATTAAGAGTCAGTTAACATCTCTGTTTTAACACTGGAAATAAATCATGCAGTGGTCTACAGAAGGGTAGGTCTGTTCTGTCCTTTTCAGGATATACAGATTGCGTTTTTAAGCTTGAGAAAACAGAAGTATTTCTAAATGTTTTACTTCTACATCTGGTAATCAGTATATCAAACAGATTTATTTTATTTGTCTGGTCTTCTGACCTGACCTACCTTTGCCTTCCTTGTATTTTGCTTTGAATGCTGTGTATCTTTTCTTTGTGGATTTTGGTATTCTTTTTTTGATTTGTTTTTGTGTATTATGTGAAGTTGTCGTGGTTTAACCCCAGCCAGCAACTAAGCACCACACAGCTGCTCACTCACTTCCCCCCCCACCCAGTGAGATGGGGGAGAGAATCGGGGAAAAAAAAAGTAAAACTCGTGGGTTGAGTTAAGAACAGTTTAATAGAACAGGAAAGGAGAAACTAATAATGATGATGGTAACACTGATAAAATGACAATAGTAATAATAAAAGGATTGGAGTATGCAGGTGATGCACAATGCAATTGCTCACCACCTGCTGATGGACACCCAGTTAGTCCCTGAGCAACGATCTTCCCACCCCCACTCCCCCCAGCTTATATACTAAACATGACATCACACGGTATGGAATACCCCGCTGGCCACTTTGGTTCAGCTGCCCTGGCTGTGTCCCTTCCCAATTTCTTGTGCCCCTCCAGCCTTCTTGCTGGCTGGGCATGAGAAGCTGAAAAATCCTTGACTTTAAACTAAAAGTAGCAACAACTGAGAACATCAGTGTGTTATCAGCATTCTTCTCACACCAAACTAAAAAAACTAGCACTATACCAGCTACTAGGAAGACAATTAACTCTATCCCAGCTGAAACCAGGACAAAAGCGGAATAAATCTCTTGAACAGCAGCAAATCATCTGTTGTGTATGTGGTACAGGGCAGGGAAATACATAGTGCTGCATGTTTATTTTCAGCAGCAGGTGATTTTTGGTGCTTTTAATATCTTAAGTTGGTCTTAGGGATTGAGTTTTCCTTTATCTGTCAGTTAGAAAACAACACAAAAGCTTAACCCATCCATAAGTAGCCACATAAGGTTTTTTTGTGAATTTAGTGAAAGCTGTATTTTGTCAGAAGTGCTTATAAGAGCTACTGAGAAACAACGAATGGCTTATAACAGGTATGAGAAACAAGTAACAAGAAGTTAAAGTGCAGCTTTTGGGAGGCTTATCACAGTCTTTTGTGTTAACACTTTTATATCTGAGGCTTAACAGAAATTCTAACTTGAAATTGTAGTTTTCATCAATTACTCTAGCACACTCTACAGTTTGGGCAATTATGGTAATATAGTGCTGTCAAGGTACCTAACTTTCAGGCAGAACTTTCTCTTAAAAAAAGATTTCGTGTAGATTAGAGGCTAAACTCACAGTGGGAGGCCTTTATTACTTAAGCAGGTGGAATACTTGACGTACTATTACAGGGAACTTGAGGAAGAAGACTGAAAGAAATGTTTATTCTCTCTGGTGGAAAGTGGTTGCTGTACTTGTGTTTCAGACTTGTGTGGTCTATTTCTTGAATATACATTTGTACAACGTAAGCAGACTCATGTAGATAATTAAATACTTTATGTAGATTGTTTCCTGAAATATCAAAGCATAGTAACAGTTAAAGAAAGATTTGAGTTGAATTGTGTAGCATATAGGTGAAAGGATGATGTCTCTTCCACTGAAGAAAATCGGAAGAAAAGCACAGACTAAGTACTAGAGGGTAACTAAAGTGGTGTCTTAGTTGGTGTTACTTGCGGCATGGAGAGGAGAAGGGGATCCTGAAAGGAAACAGACTTGGTGTCCTGGGTTCAGCTGGGATAGAGTTAATTCTCACAGGAACCTGGGAGGTGGGGGCGCACAGCCGGGACAGTTGACCTGAGCTAGCCCAGGAGCTATTCCATACCATGTAACATCATGTTCAGTATATAAATGGGGAGTGGGCTGGGGGGTGCTCTCTTGGCTTTCCGTGGGGGAAGTGGCGGAGCGTCAGGTTCCAGGTGATAAGCAGTTGCACTGTGCATCGCTGGTTTGTATATTCTTTTATCAGTACTGTAGTTGTTGTTGTAACTTCTGTTTTTGTGTTGTCCCAGTAAATTGTCCTTATCTCAACCCTCGAGGTTCTGTTTTTTTGGTTGTTTGTGTTTGGCTGGTTGGTTTTTTTTTTCTCCTTTCTGATTCTCCTCCACTTCCCACCGGAGGAGGGGCAGGAGGAGTGAGTGAGCTAGCGGCTGCGTGGTCCTTTGTTACCTGTTGGGCTGAAACCATGACACTTGGGAAGAAGCAAGAGCTTAGGTAAAGGAAAGAATGGAAAGTAGTAAGTTCAACTTACTTTCAACTTTCCCTTCTGGAAAGTAGTAAGTTCAACTTACTACTGCTGGAAAAGAGACTCTGAGGTAATGTGCATGGCAAAATTAATATGATGAAAGGGGAATTTTATAAGCAGATCTACTATTAGCTTGAATAGTGGTGACCACCTTTATGCTTTGTTAGTCCGTTAGCTTATTTTTCTGATAAGGGAAGGCAGTGATGGTGTTACAGCCCCACCATGGTTTTGTTAGTCTCTGTGTATGCAGTAAGTCTGTTTCTGTGGATGAATGTGACTTGTGCTTGTAAAGAGAGTCTCAGTGCTTCTGAGCATTGGCAGACTCAGAAGCGGCATGTGTGAATTGTTTTGAAGGTGGCAGCCCTCTGTGGGTTTTCAGCTTTTGTGGGAGCTGCTTGAGGAGTATTTGTACATGCTGTAATGTGTGTGCATGAACCTGTTAAACTGAGAGTGAGATACACATAGAAGAAAAATGGTGCTGAAGAGAACAGTTTCTGATTCATATTTTAGTATTTTGTGGGATGGGAAGAAAGCTGAGGAGACTACCAGAAACAGGTGTTGAACTTGGTTGATTATCCAAGTGGGTCTGTTATTATGGAAGGCATGGTTTAGGAAATTCTGACCTAGAAGCTTGATCAATAGGCAGTTTTGAAAATGACTTGTGAATGAGTGATCTTGCTGTCAGAACAGAAAGAAGAGGCAGGTATGTGGAAGAAGTGTCACATTTGTGTGCTGTTTTGATGTGTGGGAAGGAACAATTAAACAAACATGTACAAACATACACAGAGTCTTTTGGGAAACAGAATACTGTCTGTTGTTGGAAATAATGAAGGACATTCCAGAGGAGAAATTGGTTTTTCTTATATGAAATTTACGAAGCTAGCAGACTATCCAGCTTGAGACATCAGTATGGATGTGCCCACACACACCGAAATTAAGAAAAAAACCCTACAACACAAACCAACAAAACTCAGCAACTGTAATCCAGGTTAGGTTTTTTGTGTTGATACTTCTACACTGTTTTAAATCCAACATAATCCAAAAGGCTTGAAGTTCATGTTCTCAGCCTCAGTGTTTTGAACACAGCAGTTTGCAATTACAGTGTACTTTGCCGGGTAAGTAGGTAGTCTTTGGCTGTGGGCACAAGCTTAAGAACAGGTTTAGGTGAGATTAAACAGTGAAGTATAATGTCCTTAAACATATGGCATGTAGAGAGCTAACAGCAAGAAGAAAAACTTCTGTCAAACTAGTATCTTCAATATAATTGAGTTGCATGTTCATATAAATGGCTTTGCAATCCAATCCGCCTGTGCCGTTTTGAAACTGCAAACATTTTTGTAGCTGATCCAGTAGGTGGAGATAGAGTTCTTATCAATGTACCCTGAAGATGTGCAAAAAATGCTCATGTGAATACTTCATTTTCTTTTGCAAATCGACACTATAGGCTTTAAAATCTTAGAGTTGCATTTAATCTTTCAATTTTGCTAAATAAAGCTTAGTACTGCCCTTGCTTTTGATGATATTTATTTATTATTCCATATTGCACTAAAAAATTTCCACCTCTAAAGCTGGTACTAGGTTTGGGAAGATTGTGTTTTCAACTGGAACACTTACGTTTTGGCTGAGCTTATAGAGATTCACCTATGTTAAAATAAATAGCAGTGTCACGCAGTGTCACACAGCATCTGATTAATGAGGTTTTACTCTCTTTCCTTTAGCTTTTGCAGTAGCAAGTTAAATACATGTCAAAGTGCTGTAAGCAGCCCAGATAATAGGTCAATTTTTATGAAACTGTTTACTTTTCTTGGGGAATTAATCTTTGAGAATTACTTAATTTTCTCATCTGTTGAAAAAAAAAATTGAACTTTTGTGAAGTGCTACTTATTCCACATTTTAGCCGTTGAGACTTTTTCCCCCTGATGCTAATATGCCAGCATCACTTCAACACGTGTAGTTTGTGACTCCTCAGCTGTATAAGCCGTAATTGAGTTTGTCTTTCTCACTAGTCGTTGTAAGGTGCTGGTGTCAGATGAGGCTTGCTCCTTTAAAAAGTGTTTTTAGTGTAGTGGTAAGTTAAGTGTAACCAAAAAAATAATATATTTACCAGAAGAGTAGTGCCTGTTTAAATAAGTTCTAAAACCTTTCTGTCATGTTCTTATAACATTTGTATTTGTTCAATTTACCTGTATCTTTCAGGTTTAGATTATGATAAACACTTGATTACTAATGAGCTATGAAAGTGCTAAAGTAATAAAATTGCTTTTCAGATTATCTTGATAATTCATTTTGTTGCAACTAACATGGCAAAGGGCAAAGATCACTGTGTCAAAATTGCCTTTTAATTTTCAGTCAATAAAACTGATGTTACTTACATAATGTGATGTTAATAAAGAGGTTTCCCAGAAGATCTAAGAGCTATATTTGGCAGAAACATTTCAACAATTTAATAGGCTGAGTTACATTATGGCATAGCCTGGAAGTGAGCTTTGTTAGGGCGAAGATGGGTCCAGGAGAGCTGGCTGCAGTTTTTTCAAGTTACCTGCTCCAAGCTCGAGAATGGTTCATCCTGATGAGAAGGAAATCGAGAAAAGGTGATAGGAGTCCTGTGTGGATGTACAGGGAGCTCCTGACAAAATCCAAACATAAAATGGAAATGTACAAGAGATGGGAACAGGGTCATGTGACCCAGGAAGACTACAGAGACCCTGTCTGAGTATGCAGGGATGGGATTAGGAAAGCCAAAGCCCACCTGGATCTGGATTTGGTGAGGGATGTGAAGGGCAACAAGAAGAGCTTCTACAGGTGTATTGGCAGCAAAAGGAAGACTGAGAAAAACGTGGGTCCTCTGCTGACTGGGGTAGAGAATATAGTGACAAAGGATGCAGAACAGGCTGAAGTACTCGGTGTCTTCTTTGCCTCGCTCTTCACTGATAAGACTTGGCTTCAGGAACCCCAGGCCCATGAGACCAGAGGCAAAGTCTGGAGCAAGGAAGACTTATCCTTGCTGGAGGAGGATCAGACTATGCACTGTTTAGACAAACCTGACATACTCAAGTTCAGGGGACCTGATGGCCTGTATCTGTGAGCGCATCGCAAAGACTCTTCAACTGCATTTGAAAGGTCATGACAGCTGGGGGATGGTTCCTGAGGGCTGCTAGAAAGCAAGTGTCACTTCTTGTCTTCATGGAGAGTAAGAAGGAGGATTCAGGGACTTGTAGGCCCATCAACCTAAAATCTGTCCCTGTGAAGGTGATGGAGCAAATAGTTCTGGAAACTGTTTTGCAACACAGGAAGTACAAGAATGTTACTGGGAGTAGCTGGCATTGGTTAGCAAAGGGGGAATCATGCTTGGCCAACCTGACATTGACCAGAGAGTGGTGTGGACTTTCCATCCCTGTTGATACTCAGAACCCAGCTGGACAATAATCTGAGAAACCTGCTTTAGCTGACCCTGCTTTGAGCAGGGTGTTTGGACTAGATGATCTCCAGAGGGTCATTCCAATCTTGGCAATTCTGTGATTATATACCATTACAACTACAGATGCATTTAGAACATAGAAGGTGGTTCCTCAGACTTGAATTGGACTGTACGGGTTGTTGGTGTGGTACCTTTTCAGTGGGTGGGAAACTTCTTTCTGTTTCTTTAATTTATTTTTGATTTTGTTTCACTAGTCCATATATCTTTGGTGTAATGCTTTGGGTACAGAGAAACATGCAAAAAATGCCCAGTCTTTGCTCGGCCTTCTTACTGTCTCTGTCTGCTGGCTGACCTCATTCAAAGCAAAGATGTATTTTAAGAGTTAGAAAATTAAATTGATTGATTAAGTAGGTAATCTGGGAATCTACAAATTTAGCTTTTATTTCTGGCTCCTAGTATAAAGTCTAAAATTCTGTTAGGCTGCTGGTATATTGCATCAGGAATGTTGACCCTTCCATACATGATCTGAAAGCCTTACACAGTGGAGTTTGTAATTAAGTGTTGGGGAAATCACTGGAAAATGCTTATGATGAAACTAGGAGAATGTAATAAGTACTCACTCATACTGTTCCTTTTAAGTGGAAAATAACTGTTTGGTATCAGTCTTGGATGTAATTTGCATGCCAGGTATAATAAGCTATTCCATATAGTGCTTAGCTCTTTCAGAGTGAATGACCAATACCAGTGTTCTCCAAATAAAATGAAAAATTTTAATCTCAGTAATTATTAGCTTTAATTAGTTTGAGTGTTTTTTAAGGTCAATCATGCAAAAAAGCAGAGAAAATAGGTAGGCTTATCACTGTAAGTAAAATTGTATAGTACGAATAGGGACTTGATGAAAATGGTCATGATTTCTAGTCAAAATACCTGATCACTTTTAAATGTTTTTCAGTATTTAGCGTTACTGTCTATTATGTGTGTATATATATAACTGCCTTGCTGTTAGCTTCCTTGAGAATGCCTTACACATGATACGCTCACTCAAATGAGACTAAGGGTGTGTAAACTGTAACTCTTGAGTGCAGAACACATGACTTGAAACAGAAAAGACTCTGAACAAGTATGGACTTCTTACCTCTATTTTTTGGGAAAAGCACGTGTTGCAGCTTCTCTCTTATGAGTCAGAACTTATGGTTTGTTTTGCAGGCCCCATAACCTTTCTGCAGAATTAAAAAAAAAAAAAAGCACAGAATGTTTTACAATGTCTTAACATCCTCCCATAAACAGCTGTGTGAAGTAAAACATTAATTTTTGTCTTGAAATTAGTTTTTATTGCTAGCTTTGTTGTTTTTTCTCACTTACTGATAGAGTTGTTGCTTCCTGGTGATGCATCTAGTTGTCTTCTCTCATTGAGGAGGATGTTCTTTAGAGAATGTTTGTTTTAAGTAGTTCTTTTTGTTTAAATTGCAATTTATTTTTAATTTAGCTATTTTCCTTTTGTTCTGGCAAACATTATTGTCCAACAACTGGCTACTATTTGGTAAAGCAGGACAGGCAAAGCAAACAATTTTGAAATTGTTACTAATTTAGTGCAGATTATTCTGAGAGTGTGTGCAAGAAGAATTGTAGGTTTAAACTGTACACAGTTTGAATAATTTTGAGAGTATCTTTTTGTTATAGTTGTTGTCACTTGAGGATGTTGAAGTGTGACACTGTAGTATTCATCTGTATTTATGTAGGTATGTATTTGTACATAGAAACAGAAGGAATATTCACAGAACAACTGTAGACTGTGGAAACATTTATATATGTACATGTACTTATATTTTCCTTAAGTAGAAAACCTAATTTAATTGGTGCCTATATATCATCCTGTATTACTTTAGGCATTTAGTGGAGTCAGCCAAGATATGAATCTGTATTTATTGAAGGTTTCTTCACAATGTAAGGAGAAAGAGGTATTGACATAATTCAGCTCACTTAAGAGCTTAAATTGTAAATTGGAGGTTCCTGTTTCCCACTGTTAACCCATAGATACGTTATACATGTACCAGGACTCTTTTGTGGTGCTTCTGCCTTCCTGAACAGGGTGGCTGTGGCCAAAGTGGGAGAGTGCTGGCTGGCCACAGCCCTGCAGAGGACCACTCCGTAAGACAGAGTAAGGCTGCTTGGGGGCCAGTGTCTGGGAACGTCCCCCGGCACCGTGAGCGTGCTAGTGCAGATACAGCCTGCGAGGCCACGGGGCAACTGAAGTCTTCTGTCAATACTTGAGGTTGGGTACCTAAACTTGTGTGAGATGAATCGGGCGTAACTGCTAATACCCGTTTGGAGATGAAGGATAATTTGTGTGTTATCCGTCATTGGATTCAAGTTTAGAGGGTCTATTCCTGCTATGCATGAAATATAATTTACAGAACTATAGTGGAAAACGGTTGTATTCACTGGACATGTGCTATGTGGTGGGTTTTTTTTAAATGAACTCTTACGAAAATGTGTCTGTTTACTTAAAAAACCCCTTGTATTTAATTATGTAAAGTATGTTACTGGAATTGAAGTAACATGAAAAAAATTGGTTCTTAAGTAAATATTTTCATCAGTATATGTTAATTTTTATGTATATGTTAATATCAATATATAGAGGAGTCATTCCTGCCAATTACTTTCTTCTGTCCTTCTAATGCATATGAAGTTACTGGAAAATAATGACTACTTCCCTCTGATTTTCACATTTCATTAAAAAAAAAATTGGGATGTTGTTCTTAGTAATCAGTAGGGTAAGAATTGATAGTTTCTAAATTTTTACATTTCTAGCTGCTTCTGTTGCCTCCATTTTCTTTTTAGCACTATTTCCAGACAGCTTTTTTAATGACAAAATAGAGTATTTGCATCTAATCCCAGAATAACTCTGTAGTACTGCCTGAGGACCTATAAGGAACTACATAACATAATGGACTGTAAATAAATAATATAAAAACATAGGTATTGTTATTTTTTAACTTTTGTTACTTATAACAATATTTTACATTTGATTTTTATCACCTTTCATAGCTGTGCTTGAAAAATTAATTTAAAAATACGTGAAAGCACATGTGCTGGCATTTCTAGCCTTGTAAATTATACACAAGTAGAGTTCATTACTCTTTTAACCTTTTTTTACTTTATTCTTTTGACCAGTCTGTGTTTTTCTTTGAATCTAATATGTGTATGCCATGCATCTGTTGAGATATTTTTCCTCAGTGACACTTAAACCTTTTGCTGCATAAGAGGGATAACAACAGTATAGAGCGGAGCGCGCCTGGTGCATTTTCATTTCCTCTAAGTGCTGTGTTAATTTGAAGTGTTCCATTGTGAGTTTCACAGTTGGCTTGTTTGTTTTCAGAGTTGATCTCTGAAACTGTCTTCATGTCTCTTGCTGCATATTACTGTTATAAACTGATTGGGACAGGGTCCATCTTTTAAAATAGACATGGTGGCAGCAAAACCATCAATATTGCCATCCCACAGAAACCAATTTCTACTTGCAGGTCTGTACTGGTAGATTGTGGCTGGACATTCATGCAAATACTTTTAATGCAAAAGTCTATCTAGCAAGTTAAAGAACATGTTTCTGACTTGAGCTAAGAGATTTTGCCTGTAACTTCAGTTAGACATCCTAATAACGCAGCTTCTAAATGTAGAGAATTCTATTACTTATATACATGGTATAATATGACTTAGCAAAATGTAGTAATTTACATTAACAATCTAAGCAGTTTTTACAGAGAAATACAACCTGGGGCCTTTTCCACATCCTTTGCTTGACAGACACTGGCAAGAGTTGGTCTACTGAAGTACTGCTGTTGCAGTGTCCAGGATTCCCTATATTAATGACATTATCTATTGCAATGTGGATACTGTAAAATATGATCATATTTAATTTTTTTAAAAGTTTCAGTTTTGTGGTTTTATTTATTGTCCAGATGTACTGTTAAATACACCTAGTTGCTTTTACTTGAATAATAAACCCTTTGTATTTAGAAATTATTTTTTCATAATATCATTTCTCTTCATAGGGGAAGCTGCAGGGGAAAAAAAAAGCGGTTTCTTCATTTAATGCCTTTGTCCAGCTGCTCTTAAAGCGTAGTTATTCTTGCTGACAAAGATAATATTAACCTCCACCCCCTTTGTTTTAACTGTGTTTATTGTTCATGGAATTTAATTTCGAGACAGTAATTCAGTATCCCTTGCATGATCCTCAGTGAATGGGATGTGTACTTGTTGTTCATATCTTCTAAAATTAAAATGTACTGAATTTAAGGAATCATAATTGCCCATTCACATTTGTTTCAGGAGTTTTCTAAAGTAAGAAGATACAGCAATGTGTTTTGTTAAAAGGATCTTGGTTTCTTTATGTATGTCAGCTTGTTTTCTAGTTCCCTAAATGGTGTCCTCCACATTTTATGGCATATTATGAAAGTATCCTTAAACTGGAAAGGTTGCTTAGCACTAAAGGCTCAGAATAAAAACTCTTTAGGAGCAACATCTTGTTCAGTCAGGCCTTTTGAAGGATTATTTCAGATAGCGGGTGGAGAGAATCAAGAGCAGTACATGCTCATTTTTTCCTTGTGGAAATATTTGATGTTATAAGACTGCTAATTGTTTAAGTGTTGACGGTACAACATTATGTACTACCACAAGAAAAACTACTTGCAAGGGTCTTGTATATTAACATGTGGTCATCAAATTAATAGAAATTTAATTTATTTTGGATCTTGCTTTCTCTACTGCTTTTTGTCCTCTTCCTTAATGGAAGTTAACTGTGTAGTAATTTTGTAGGCAATTGTTAAAGTATATCAGGGCTGAATTAGTTGGAAGCAAGGGCTGATATGCATGCTACCTAGGTTTGGTTGTTTACAGGTCAAGTATCTAATCAAATGTTGTAGTTCCATCACTGGTTAAGCCGATTTCAGTCAGGGTCAACATGACCCAACTCTCTTGCCCTTTCATTTCCATCCCTTTGCAATGGTCCCATTTTTTTTGTTTTACCCTGGGGGGAGCCAATTCAGAGTACCAGTTTGTCATTGGACTGGAGAAGAAGCCTAGCTGGAAAATAACCTCTTTCTGGTTGCTGGCTCTGATCTGGTTCATAAATGCTTTTGCCAAAATAGGCAGGGAAATGGTTATTAGAATAAGTGGTCAAATAGCAAGGGAGGCGGAGTCAAGTTTTCATTTATGTGGTATTCTTGTCTAGTTGTTGCCTGTGTGTTATTGTTACTGTATTGTACTTAAAATTTG
The DNA here is from genome assembly GCA_035590195.1 of Aviceda cuculoides. Taxonomy (NCBI): domain Eukaryota; kingdom Metazoa; phylum Chordata; class Aves; order Accipitriformes; family Accipitridae; genus Aviceda; species Aviceda cuculoides. The sequence continues at coordinate 67,438,895 of JAVJGG010000074.1, forward strand.
AAATATATGCCTGTGAATGTATTTTCACTTCACGCTGGCCTCTGTCCAGGCCAGACGTTTTGGTTTTTACACTATTTAAATGTTCATCTCCTTCAGAATGAGTATAATTCTTCTCTCACTTCATCACTGGACCTTGAACAAACAACTCTTAGCTCTTAAGGGGCCGTGCTAATGTGTTATATGCAGAGCAGTTATTTTCTCTTAATTTTAGCAGTGCATAACTGAAGTAGACTTTTTTTATGGGGGGCAGGTGCAGAGAGAGTAATAACATCACAAGATTGATAACGTATATGCACCGTACTTTTGGTAAACTGTGTGACATGTATGAATGTCGTGGTTTAGCCCCAGCCAGCAACTAAGCACCACGCAGCCGCTCACTCGCTCCCCCCCCCCCCCCCCCCCCCC
>JAVJGG010000074.1:67439399-67453001 GCA_035590195.1 Aviceda cuculoides
ACTGAACTCAAAACACAGCACTGTACCAGCTACTAGGAAGACAATTAACTCTATCCCAGCTGAAACCAGGACAATGAAATAGGTGATAGACATTGTACATTTTTCTTAATACAATCATTTGGGTCACCAGTGCATCCATCCCAGTCTCAAGAGAACAGTCATGGTATTTACAATATCATGTTCAGTTTTCTAATACGGTATTTAAATACCATGAGTCAAAGGTTTTAAACAAAACCATACCTTTTTACCTCTGGATGGTGCCTGTACACTGATACCATATAGTGACAGAGATAATGCATCCCTCCGCTCTTTCTTACTTTCTGAAAAACAGTCATAGAAATTTTGTTTTGATAAGGAACTGAAGTTTGCTATTTTGAAGCCAGTTCAAACTGGTAGTTTTTACAGGCTGCCATTCTTGGTATGTAATGGACATGTTTTCACACTAGTCTCTGGAGTTTTACTGGCTCTAGCAACTAAATGACAAATCTCAAAAAATGTTGTTTATTTTGTCTTTGACCTGTCAGGTGGTAATAGCAATCTAGTGTAGTTGACTGTGGCTTAAGCTTTTTGTCTTCTGCAAAAAATGAAGGAATAACAGTTAAGACAAAATGCAGTTCATAGTTGTAGATTTTTTTTATTTTTTCATTTTTTTTTAAACTAGGCTCTTTGGGTAAGAGATGTTGGCAATGAATAATGGCTTGTATTCAGGTGGCTCTGCAATCCTATTTTACTGTTAAAAATGGAAGACACCTGTTAAATATGTTAAATAGCGTAAACTTACTGAAAGGAGTTCTGCAGCCTAGACTTCTCAATAGGAAGTCGTATTTGTCTGGAAGCTTTAATACAAGCTTTACTTTTCCTGGCAGTTTGCTCTTGTGATGATGATAAATTCACCCTCAGTGGATTTGGGTGTTGCAATAGATGTTTTTTAATTGTCTTTAGCCTGTCAGTGAAACCATCTGACAAATGGAAGAGTTAACTTGCCCTGGGTATTGCTCATATGTAACTTATTTTCCTGGACATGTTATTTGAAGTATTGCATGTTCTAAAATAGAACTGTAGTTCAGTGAAGTATTTAAACTTTTAGTCTTCAAAGAACATTTCTGATCTGAATTTGATTAATATTTAGTGAGACTTCAAAAAGGACTTAAATAGGGTCTTAATAAAGAAAATAAAGCTGTCTGGGGGGTAGGATCACATGTTGAGATTGAAATAAAAATTTTTCAATATAGAAAACAAATTTTGTTTTAGTCAGCCCTTGCTAGACCATCTTTCTGTCACTGCCAAATTGAAAAATCTGTTTGTAGAGCTGTTAGTATGAAGATGGTAGGAAGCTATTTGCTAAAGAAGCCATTATTTAATAATGCATTCAGTTTCATGACTATCACAACATTTGTCTTGTTTAGTAAAGACTGTGAACTTCTCCAACATTCAAACATGAGATATTAAAGTTTAGCTATCACATAAAACGATTGCAATATAGTGGTTTCATTGCTGCCTAAATAAAGCTCTCTTCTTTGTGTTCATGTAGCAAAATGAAGAATTACACTAGGGAACTGCTTGGTGTTTTAAAAAAACCCCTAATGTTTGGACAGGTCACAACCTGATCTAGACTGTTGACTTGGTTTAAGAAGCAAAAGCTTTTATACTGGGGCAAAGCAGGGGCAAGAAAGTAGACTGAAGTGAGGAGAGTGGAGAATGACTTTTGAGGACTCACTTAGAATGACTCTACAACTTTATATTAAGACATTTGTCTTTGCCTTTCAAAAATGTGGCAGAATTCCAATACTTCTGTATTGTGGGTGGAATTGAATGAACAAGGTTTCAGAAATTACTTGTTTTAGTAGCAGATTTCTTTTGTGGGATTCGAAATGAGAAAGGAATTCCAAGCAATACTGGAAAAAGTTTTAGAAGTGTTGTTGACATACAGAATGAAAGAAATTAATACTAAAATTAGAATCATAAATATTAAAATGTCCTAATTAATTTACAGAATAAGTTGCTGTCATAAAGCCAAAAAGTTTTATGTAAATTACAATGAGCATTGTGTAAGTATGGGAGAAGTCTTTAACCTGGCTTTTTTTTCTGGGTAATTTGTAATTTTTGAATATATTTTAACAGATTGTGAGGCTACACAAGTTATTCAGTTTTGGTCATATTGTGATAGTAAATTGAGATTGAGAGAGAAAAATTTTAAATATTGAGCAAAACTGGAAAAAAACCACCAAGGTGAGTTTATTTCTCAGTCTAAAGAAAATTCATTGACGCTCTTGGAGTTTGCAAATTGTAGCTTTCATTTGTAGAGAGATAAGGCTTTTGCAAGTCAGACTTAGTTTTTATCTAATCAGTGGAATCAACCTCATGCTTAAAGAGAGAAGGTAGTAAGGAATATATGTTAAAGGGTATATTTTTGTAACCGAGACATAGATCCTTTCTCCAGATGCAACACTGAAGCTTTCAACTTTGATTGCTTCCCTTTTTTTTTTCTTCTCCAGAAGAAGGGATCTTCCAATTCACAGATGCATTACAGCTGTGTGCATTATTGCAACAAACTAGTGTCTGTTGTTCTGTTTACTTTTCTGAAAGTGCGTTATAAATCTATGGGTAGTTTGATGGAAAGGGAGTTCTTCCAGAACTCAAAATATTCTTTGTAGATGTTCCCTGCTAGGTGGAGTATAGGATTTGAGTCATAAAAGAAGAGGATGAGAAAGACTTAATTTTAGAATTTAGGTTTCAGAAGTCTAACTAAGGGGACTAAATGGCTTAAGTATTCCTATCCAGTAATTAATGTAGATAAAAACATCTGAAATATTAATCTTCTGTTGAATCTTTAATGTTTTATTTTGCATCTCATGCTGTGCTATGGGAAAAATTGAAGGGGATTGTTCAAACAGTTCTTGCTGTTACTGCCTTTTGGTAGACACTATTATGGGTATGTGAAATCACACTGCTAAAAAAAATTCTCAGTTTGAATCGATTGGTTCTTGTAAGGTTGCTTATCAGTAGAAACGTAACAGTGTTGTAAGTGACTAACTAGCTCTGTCATGGAAATTGGAGCACATGCTTGCCAGATCTGTCACTTTGTAGAACATTTTTGCCTAGTGACACCAAGGCTCACCACTCCTTGTCTCTGTAGTGCTGGTAGTGAGAGTTCCCATTCTTCTTGCCACTTTTATGTGTATGACTTGCATGTTAGTCATTTTAGCATTTAAAATGTGTGATACATTCTTTTAGTTCTGGATGGTTACATCCAGTCTCTATACAATCTCTCTGTGTGTATATTATGTCCTTGTAGGTTGATTGTACAGTTTATTACACATCTATTTAACTTATTTCGGGAGACTTGATGGTTTTTGCTGACTAGTATTTGCTTTGGTACTTTATAGTTGTTTTACATCAATACTTTCTAGTTGTTTTAGGTATGTGGGGAGGTTTATAGGTTACCCGTCTACTTAACCTATTGGTACTTTCCTGAAAAATAAATTAAAGTTGTCCTTTAAGTCTCAAAATGCCATAGAGAATGACATGTTTCCTCCATCTTTATCTCTTTCTCTCTGTTTTTGTATATAACTTCTGTCATTATTACTCTGTGATGCTGACATCAACAAATGTTGTAAAGAGGCCAGAAGTAATAGAGGGAAAGAAAATGAAGGGGAATTACATTATTTAGTACAGATAACAAGAGCATGTCAACTAGAAGAAATGGAACTGCTCAGAACAGAATGTGAGCAGACTATTGCTTTTTGTGCATCATCTCCCTCAAAATGTTTTGCCCTGTTAAAACCCTACTTTTGAGAATCATGTTTTGGCAACAAGTCATTTTGAGAAAGATAAAGAAATACTGGTATGTAAATCCCTGAAACTTTTTTTGGTGCTGTTGACAGCTTTTGACTTCTTGCCCTAGTTTCTGTGACTTGATTTCTGAGGACCAGTAGGATACTAACATGAGGTAAGAGAGACAGAGCTGTCAGCCATCTGTTGACAAATAATTAAAAGGTTAAAGGGATTAAATGCCTACTCAACTAAGAAGAAAACAGATGGTACCCATCATTCTAGCTCTACTACTATGTTTCTAAAGGCTATATAAACAATTCTCAAAATCAGAATATGACCTCAAAATGGCTTCAAATGCAGCATAACAGTTTTTCTTCTGCATTTTTCTTCCTGCTGCTTTCAGAGGAACTACTGTTGAAACTATGTTGAGGAACTAAAGCTTTGTATTTAAAACTTCATTTCAGCAATAAAAACACATTACTTCTCTGTGAATACTTAAAATATAATAACTATTGCAATATCTGATAATTGATATGTATTAATTTGCAGCTTTTGTTTAGGATACTAAAAGAGTGTATTAGTTTTACTGGAACTATACAATTGCTTCTGTTTTGAAGCTTGCAAGGTTATGATGGTATGTTCTTATTGCTTAAATACTGAAATGGCAGGTTCAGGAGTAATAGAGCTTGTATTCCTGTTCTTGATTTGAATTTCCATGTGTAAACCTCAGTTCTGCTCATATTTGTCACTGTTTGGGCTTTCTAGAGAGCTTTTGCCCATAAAATGACTCTCAATACCTGATTTTAGTTATGTTAAATTGCAAGGCTGGAATTTAACAAAGTATTCCATGTCTTTATAGAAGGTTGCGAAGCAGCTTCTAGACCCTGTAGAGAGTTCCTTAGGTGTTTCATTTTTTTACCAGTTGTCATCTTATCTGACACTAATGTTGAACATGAAAGCATTTGAAAATGGAAATTTTTTTAGTTATATATATATAATTCATATTTGTTCTTTTTAATGCTCTTAAATGAACACAGTAGTTGTACAACATAGTAAATGTTTTCTTGTGTAAGAATATTTCTCAGTGATGTGGAAGGTCTTGGCAATTCCTGTTCCTGAGCACTCTAATATGACTTACAGTATATGTGAATATAACTGTTATTTCCTCTGTATCAACAACTTTGTTGTTAGCACTACCTTTTTAAATAGAAAAATGATTGTTCTACTATGGGTTTAAGACAAACAGGTATATTATATAACTTGAAACTATAGATACTGGAGAAATACAGGTTAAATGTTTGCCTGTCTGTAAAGAAGTTCTCAAATATTGTGCACTGGTGAATTCAGATCTTTCACAGTGTATTTTTACACACCTTTGTATGTTCTGTTTTGTAATTACTTGACAGTTTTGTGTTAATAGAATACAGGTAGAAATAAGCTAATTTCTTTTGACTCCTCTTTGAAGTCAAACATTTATCCATACTGTAGTTTTTAACTTTTACATGGTAAAAATCTAAATATTTCTCACTGCAGTCTATCTGTTAATATTTCTATAGTTAATCAGGTGCAGTCAGAGATGGTAGGGTCGTGTGGTTTTCCTGACAAAACCAAACCATCAAAACCACCACTTAATTGAAGGAAGCATAATAAATTCTTCCAATTTCCTCTACTCTGAATAATATCCTGGTGTCTTAAGTTAACAGCTTGTAGGGAGAATTTGTGCTATTAACCATTCTCACTTAAAAATTACCCTACAAAGTTCTCAATACTACCACAATTAATTAAAATTATTCTGAACTTGTTAAATAAGATTACAGTTATTTTGACTCTTCTGAGCATTTTTGTAGGATCACTTGCAAAGATAAGGAAGTCTTTGTGATTAGCAGTGTATTTCTTTGAGCTTCTGGCAGTCTTCATTATGTACTCTTACTGCAGGTAGGTAAATTCCTCTGTGTTACATAGGTTTTATATCAAATCCATATTTTCAGGAAAAAAATGTGAAGTAGCAGTGCCAGGTCCAGGGAAATTCTGCAGCAAGGCCAGAAACAAAACTGTAGAGCACCCAGTTTCTAGAATTTTGCACAACTCGCATGTTTGACTAAGGTTTTGTTTAGTAGTGTGCAACTTGTTTGGGTTTTTCCTGAATATAAAGATATTTTTAAAAAGAAAAATATGTGCTTTGTTCTTGCTTCAACCAGTGCTTGTCAATCAGCTTTATAATTCTATATTAGTAGGAGCCGAAGTAATTATAATTATTTCATGTGTGAAGAATAAACACAAGCATGTGCACATACACACTTTCCAAAGCCCTTCTTGAGGACAAAGTCCTGAAATCGCCACAGCGATAGTGCCAGTGTACAAGGCACAGGAATGAAAATGATCTTCAGTTAGCAGTGAGAGAATTGATTAGCAGCTGGATGTGTTGCATTTGTGTTGCAAATTTTCTTGTCTCCTTATGGCTAAGTGCAGTATCTGAGTGAGGTGGACCACGAATCAGTGATTCACCAGATTGTAAAGAAGGGTATGAAATAAGTCAAAGGCAGCAGGTCCTTCAGCTCACAATTCAATATAAAATGTATTTGTGAAAGACATCTTATGGCAGGCTCTCAAATATAGGCACTGTTCGCTCCCCATTATTATCTAGTACTGTTGTATTAACTCCTGCCATTTATTGTTAAAATTATTTACTGGAGTATATTCCACTCCTGGGTCTCAATAAAATAATTATGAAGTAGAAATGGGTGATTTTTGAATGATAATACTTTTTCATATTGTATATGAAGAAATTAAATATTATGCCCACATGAGAGAGGATGCCTCTCTCGGAGACAGTATCAGAATCCTGATTTTTACGTGTGCGGCTAAAATAAAGATTAGGAAAATGGTGAGTGGAACTTAAGTTAAAAACTTGTTCTTGTAATTTAGCATGATGATAGGTGGTAATTGCTTTTGGCATGTGATGAAATGGTATTTGCCATCTGTTCTCCTGTGGAAGTTCTTAAGTGAGGTAAGTCTCTTTAAAGTACTTGCATAGCTATTTAATTTTGTGGTACGTTCAACTGATTACTTGCAACAGAACCTTGTATTTGCTGCATGGGAAAAGATTCAGCTGTGTAAATCAGACTTACTTTAACTGTATGCACTACTGGTGTCCATTTAGTTGAGGGATCTAATATGTGCAAGAATAGTATGATGAATACTTACACTTTGAAATGATGTGCATTAGCTATGTTCATGCTATTTTACCCTGTGGTCAATTCAGTACAGTTTTCCTACTTGAAGGGTGGTTACAGCAAGTTTGTGTTTATCTCTCCATTACTGTGGGCCAAGAACATGTATATGGTCAGGTGCCATTGAAGAATTGTCATGCACATCTTCATCTATGGTGATTAGTGTGGCCATACCTAAATCAGCTTGTTAAATTAAAATGTTTTATTGTAAGTTTTAGTAGATAGTAAAGCAGTCAGTTTTAACTTTCTCCCTGCATAATGAGAAGTAATGTATGACACTTTATTTACCATAAAATAGCTATGCTTCTGAGCTGCAGTAATGATGATTTATCAATAGTGTCAGAACTCAGAATTGTCTGCAATAAAAAAAAAAAAGTAATTGTAGAGTTGCTAAGACTGCAGAAGAACATTTACTATGGTACTTCATGTGTTTAAAGATCTACTAATCTTGTGAAGGTCAAGTTAAACGTGCTGGTTCCTGCATGCTGTTCTTCTCTAGATGCTTCTATAAAGTGCCATGCAAGTCACTCGCCATCCCCAGCAGAGGAAGTATTTTACTCTAAGAACCTAGCTGGGTTAGAGGACTCTGAAGTTGTTAAACACAGAAAAGCCATGTTATGTTCCTTCTCCTTTATTCTTTTTAGTTTCCTCCTTTTACCTTTCTTTGAATCTTTTCTCCCACAGTCCCACCCTGCATCCTCTTTCAGGTTATAAAGGGAACTGTATTCCTGTAATTAGCTTCTGCTTGGCTTTTCATTCCTCTTTCCTTTTTATGTATTCTGTATAATTACTGATTAGTGTTCTCTTTGTCTAGCTTCCACCAAAGTCTGAATTTGACCTTACACTAGACTAAAATTGTACTAGCTGGTGTTCCTGGTGGCCACAGACCATTCATGTACATCCTCTATGATACGATATGAGTATCTGACAATTAGCTATATTCTTTTTAAAATGTTGTTTTCCTCTTCCCTCCTTAGGTCTGTCTAACCATGTTTTTCCTCATCCTCCTGTAACATCTGATTGTAGGAGTGTCCCTCCAAGTCTCTTAAGTTCCCAGGGGTTGTGTTGCCTCATCCTTTCTCCTGACACTGTACTCTGTGCTCTGCCTCTCCTGCAGGCCTGTCTCATTTTGTCTGAATTTGACACCATCTCATCTCTTCAGTATGTCTTCAGATATTTTCAGTGTCACTCTGAGCATTCCCTGTCTCATTCTGTTCCTGAAGCATCAACTGTGGCAAGCATGTTGGAGTAAAGCTACAGGACTCTAGATCCTGCGTGATCTGCAGTGATGGTTTTTAGCTTTATATATACACATATGTATCATTCAGAAACTGATCTCTGTGTAACTTGAACAAGGTTTGGGTTTTTGTTATCCAGAAGCCTCCAATTAAATATTTTTTTATGGAAATATGAATTTGTTTTAAGGATTTTGTTTAAGAGTTCAAGAGATCCTGTTTTCCCAGAAGTTGTTTTGAAAAAGTGAAGTGTAAGCATGAGATGTTTGTTTCAAAAGTTTAGCAAGCTGTAGTAAAATGTGCCAAGTCTGTATAGCTCCCAGATGGTCAGTAGCACATCTGAAGAGAGCAGTTTTAGTACTTTATGGGAGCTGTGGGATTTTGTATGCTGTTAAATAAAAATTGGCAAGATCCATCAAGTCTTCTACACTGAAGCCACCCCAGATGTATCCATTTCTCAATAATGTATTCCTTTTATGGCATTGAAGAGAAAATGATAATTAAATTTTGGTTATAACTGTATAATTTTTTGTAGTGAGGTGTACTATTTTACTGAAGTCACTGTGGGCAGATAAAATTAATTGTACTGTATTTCTATACTCACATAAATAGTAATTAAATACTTCAAAATGTGGTAGTCTTTTCTTAAAAATGCTTTATATTAGTGGAGTTTAGATGCTTAGTTACAATGTGTATACAGATCAGGCTTTTACTTTTGCTGGTAATATTAATTTGATACTCTATAAAATCAAAATACGCCCATTATTAATATTCTGTGTCTTCTTTACTGCTACATTAGATAAGTTTTTATAGTAATCCCAGACATCTAAAAATTAATGGTCTGTTTGTTATAAGCTTGTATTTTGCTTAAAATTCATTTTCATTTAGCCAAGAGATAATCATATTTCATCTTAAATCATGTATCACTGAGGTTGTTGTATCATATAATCCTAAGGAACCCTAGAAGATTTTCTACTCCAACTCCTGCTCAAAGCAAGGTCAACTACAGCAAGTTGCTCAGGATGTTATCTCATTGGGTTTTGGATATCTCCAATGATGGAGATACGTTTAAACAGAATTTTCTGTGCTTCAGTTTGTGCCTGTTGCTTCTTGTCATGTCACTGGGCATGTCTGAGAACAGTCTGGTTTCATCTTCTTTGCCTGCCCGCCCCCCCCTTTTCAAATTGGGTATTTTTACACTTTGGTAAGAGTCTCCCTTGAGCCTTCCTTTCTCTAGTCTACATAGTCCCATCTTTCTCAGCCTCTCCTTATATGACAGATGCTCCAAGCCCTTAATCATCTTTGTGGCCCGTTGCTGGACTCGTTCCAATATGTCCATGTCTCTGCCAGACTGGGCAGCCCAGAACTGGACCAGGGACTCCAGACATGGTTTCACCAGAGCTGAGGTAGATCACCTCTCTGTCTGCTGAAGATGCTGAGGCAGCCCAGGATGCTGTTGGGCTGCTTTGCCGCAAGGGCATGTTGCTGGCTCCTACTCAACTTCTTGTCCTCTGGGACCCCCAGGTCTTTTATCTGCAAAGCTGCTTTCCAGTCAGTAGGCCCCCAGCCAGCTAGTGCTTGGGATTAATCTGCACTTTGATAAATACCAGAGGTTTCTGAAGAAGGTTTATAGCATCACCAGTGGATGGATCTGTGATTTTTGAGTCTCATTCTTGTTTCTGAGCTGTTATTTTTGATACAAGTGACTTTAATTTTTGCAATGCTAGGTTTCATACCCATTTTTCTGAAGGGACATAAGATTCAAATGCATGTTACTGTGCATCAGCTGTGCTATAGCATGTGTTATGAACATGTGTGCTCTCTTTCCATATCAGGCATATGGGAAAAAGCTGAGGTAAACCTTAGTGGAACAGCATTAAGCTAAAATTCATGACTTCACTTTTGCCAGCTGTGACATGGCAGTTTTTGCAGCTCAGCTGGTGCATGCAAGCTTGCTACGTGCTAGTCACTCAACTGTATGTGAGCTTATTTACTTGCTAAGAAACAGGAATAGCAAATGGAATGCTCATTAAATGTGTCAGTTAAACCTAAAGCAGATGTCATATATATATTGAAGTTTTCCATTTCAAAACTAGTTCTTCCTCATTATAATGGTAAAGGTGTTGTACAATTCAGGTCAAAAATGATTCTGACAGACAGTAAAATGATATATTTTTAAATTATTTATTTTACAATACTACCCCCGTGTTAGCTCACTACTTATTTCAGCCAAGGTTTATGGTTTTCATAAAGCATTAACTGGAACCTGGACTTTACAACTGTATCTTATATCCCCAGGCAACTTCTTCAGTAAGGCATCTGATGTTTAATACAGTATATAATCTTTTCCTTCAAAAGAATGAGGTGGAAGATTCTTTGATTAATGGACTATCTTTCTAGAAAGGAATTTTTTCCTGAATTTGTATTACTAGAGCGAGCAACATGGCTCAGTTTCTCATAAGAACTGTGTCCTTAGTTTTTCCTGGAGCAACAACAGAAATATCCTTTTTCCTGAGCATTTAAAAGAATAGAACAGTCATGTATTACCAGACTTTTTTTTTAAGGAAATACATGCACTGAAAATATCAATTATTTCACAGCTGCATGGGTATCTCCACACTGTAAACTGGTAGTCATCAGTCAGTCTTTCTGAGCAGGTGGTTCAGCACCTACCTGCAGACAAATCTTCCATTGTCTTCTATTGTGTTCTTAGTCCCAGGAAGCAAATCTGGCATTCTGCTATCACTTCTCTTGGATCACACTTTCTGAGACTCACAGGCAGAGAGTGTTCATACACAGAACACTCCTAGCACAGCATTTCTGTCAATGGACAACCTCTTTTCCCTTGCTCAACTTTATTCTGTTGGCAGACTGTTGACAAATTGGCAGCAAAAACCAGCAGGATTTCGGGCGGTGTTTGCTTATATTTGGTGCTCCCTTCGGAGGTAGCATGTTCTTACTAGGAGTTTTTATCCCATTCAGATTGACAGTTTGAGCAATGATGTCCCTTCTGTAGAAGTAAAAATGAAGATTCCTGAAATGCAGCTTTGTCTTATATCTTTCTATTTGCAGAATGCCGGTGGTGTTTCTTCTTTTCTGATTACTGATGTCATTACTGTATTTGCTCTGTTTTCCAAAATTGTCTTTTTCTAAACTTTTTTGCTGCACACACAACATTGCACCTTGCTGCATGGCCATGACACCACCTAACTGAGCTGAGGCCTTACTTATCTTATGCACTTAGGTTTTATTGTGCTGTGTCTGTGCTAAGTCTTGAACAAAACTGTAGTCTTCTACTTAAAAAGTAGTTCTCATTAACTAAATGATAGCTTAAGGCTTCTGCTGATGTACATAGAAAATGTGGTGATGTTTTCTTTAGTGTGAACACCTGCCCATGGGGAATGAACTGAGATGACAAACGCACAGCTGCTGGCTAAACTTTGAGGAAATGTGAAAATTTATTGAAACAGCCTTTGCTTAGCACTCAAATTAAACATCATACTTATCAGTGTCATTTACAAACTAATAATACTTGAATCATAATGAGAGTTTGACTTCAGTTGCATTGCTTTTCCAATCTATTCTTCTGTTCCCAATTGGTTCAGAACTTTCGGAAGTCTTCTTGTGACTGCTCTGGAAACTCTAGTATGCATTTCTCCAAGTTTTACCTCTTTGTTCAAGACAAAGACCAACTTTGTATTGGTTTTGGTCAACTCTTCTGTTTTGTTCTGTTTTGTAGGGAATGGCAACATATTATGAAGCTACAGTATACCTTCCCAAAGTTGAGTGATTTCAGTATAGTTGTTTACTTTCAACTTCCTTCTTATATTTATATACCAAAGTTATTCAGATGTCTTTAGTATCTTACAGTATGGAAATGCAGGAGGGTAAGTAACTCCTATGTTTCAGCCTTTTTAGACTGAAAAGAAATTCTAAATTATGACTGTAGCAAGGCATGTTGGGTTCAGATTCTATTTCTTTATGCCTCACCAGGAATGATTTTGACAGTGAGGGGAATTGGTCTCAGTTCAAGATTTCAAGTCATTGCTTTGCCATAGGTTTCCTCTGTTGACTTGTAAATTCTCTTGAGGCTGGTTGTACAGTAGTACTTAGCATCCATTTGGTCAGAAGAACAAATAGCCAGTTTCTGAAAACAGTTCAACATGTCTTGTAGGGAAATGGTTAGAAAAATCATGGCACTTCATTTAGGACAATGTCAGGATATAAATAGAAATATCTAATATCTTTAAATATAGTGAGACTGTAATATTGTTTTAACTACAGGTACCGAGAGGCTATTCAAAAGTGGGATAAAGCACTTCAATTAACTCCAGAGGATGCTACGCTTTATGAGATGAAATCGCAGGTAAAGCATGACAATTCTTTTATCAGTTCAGAAATTAAAAAAGAAAACAATGTGCTTGTGAACAGATACTGTGCAACACTGTGTAGTTGTTGTGCACATAAACTACAGCACAATTTATGTTTTTCATTTTTCCCAAAGCAACAGTGTATCTTTTAACAGGAATTAAAATAATGGTGTTATCCCAGCCAGTCACAATAAACTTATTTGTTAGGACATGAATTAGGATGTTACAACGTGGAAAAAACAACTGTGAAATACTTAAAAATTATATTGGGAGGAGCAAGGAGAGTCTTACTGTGATAGATTTGCAAATTTGACCATTAAAAATCTGCCTGCTCTTTCTAAAGTGTTGGCTTAATACCATCAACATTAAACAAGGATACTGTATGCAAAAGATATGTTCCAGTCTGTTTTCATATTAAGTATTACATAGATAAATCAGTCTTGGGAAAGAGCATTAAACAGAATACACTTACGATGTCAATTCATCTGAGCCTTTATTTTAAAGATGTTTTGAGGAAGAACCTTGCAGCCATCAATGCCTCACTAAAGTTATGAGATTAAGCTTGTAATTTCAGTGTGTCTTTGCATAGCTTAGATGGCAGGATCCATTATTTTGTTTGGATTGGGAAACTTGTCTCCATCTGTACGTAAAGGTAAAAAAATACTTTTTTTTTTTTTTTTTTTGTATTAAATAGAAATGCTTGTCTGCAAAAATGATTTTAATTTGGACTGAGGATGAGAACAAGAAATGTATGGCTTGTTTCAGCCAGCTGGACAGATCGGAATGGGGAAGATTATTTTTAAGTAGGTAGCTACTCAAAATATGGCTGAAAAATACATTGTTTAAAGTTAGGAGAAAAGAAAAAAAAAGTAAAACCATGGTACTTCAGTGAATGTGTTATGTAACTTTTAGAAAGCTTGCTAGATTGTTTACTTTTTAACTCTTTGTTGAAATTCTTTTCTTGTATAAAAATCCCACCAGGGGGGGGGGGGG
>JAVJGG010000074.1:67469624-67490823 GCA_035590195.1 Aviceda cuculoides
GGGCAGAGTCACCTCCCTCGACCTGCTGGTCACGCATCTCTTGATGCAGCCCGGGATATGGTTGGCTTTCTGGGCTGCAAGAGCACATTGCCAGCTCACGTCCAGCTTTTCATCCACCAGTACCTCCAAGTATAATGTTGGATGCTGTAAAAAAAAATAAAATTCCATATTTAAGGATCATTAAACACAGAAAAAGATTACTTATAGGTGTATACATATCTTTACTGATGGACATCCTTTGAAATAGGTCACATAGTGTCTGTCAGATGTAACATAAAGCCCTATTAAAAACCTTTGGGGCAGATGTGAACTGCATAACCTCTTAAAATGCTCCCTTACCTTTTTTAGGGGTCACTGTATAGTGATAATTACTAGGTCCATGTGTTACAAAAACATGTTATAAAAAGTGTAGTCTGATCAAAGCTGCCCTTCCCATTTGAAGACTCTGCAAGCCAGCAGAAGAGATTATGCTTGTGGTACAAATGAAAGATTGTTTGCTACAGAATAACCTATCGTGAGACGAAATGTAAAATATTTTAAAAATACAAGTTCTTCAAATATTGTAATTCAGCAAGTGAGAACGTCTTGCAGTAGATTTCATAGTACTCTTTCCTGCAGAAGCAAAAGCAGATATGTGACTACATACTGATTTAAAATCCCATAGTCCTTACATGCAGCATCTCTAAGACCACAGCTGCCCTTTAAAATGAGGGTAGAAATACCAGGTTTATCTAGTGCTACCACATTTTCCTGTAATGCCAGGCAGGCAATTGGAGAAGGAGATTTACATCTCCATCAGGGTGAGAATTAAAAGTAGCACTGTTATTTTCTTTCCTTCTGTCTCAATAGAAGTTTATAGCTGTGGAAGCAGTTACAATGGCAACATGAAATTTTATGTGGATGACAGTTCTGTATTTTTCAGTATTACATTGCTGCTTTAAAGTTAATTCCTCTGATCTTTTGCAGCAATTAAAATTTTATTACTTTATTAGTATTGTTTTATTACTTATTTATAAAAATGTCACACAATATTTTTTTCTAATAGATTTACAAAGATGATCATTTTATGCTGTATTGCATGAATCATCAATGCAGCTTCTAAGCTTACCAAACGTTACCTTATGTTTGATTACTGTGGTTAAAGTTGTTTATTGTGCATGAACATAACTATATAGACAGGTTTTAGTTAGGGGGCCTTTTTCATGGAAAGCTTCAAAGCAGATGGGTTTGTTTATATTTTGTTTTCAACAGAAGTACAAAAGAAGAGTGTTTAGTGTTTAGTTGTAGCTCATCTATCCCTGGAAATTAAAAGCTAGCAAAGTTGAATAAAACGACACTGTTTTGCAAGAATTAAACTGCACTCCTCCCCCTGTTTAAAGTTCAGCATGCTCCTACACTTCAGAGTTGGCTATGGACCAGTAATAACGTATTACTTTTTTTTTCTTCCTGGAACTAAAAGGCTGCCTATTACAACACCAGAAATACTGATAGCATAATCAGTGTTTTTTAAATCTGATTTGTATCTCTTGTCTGCTGAATTCACGTCATACAGAGTTTGTATGTTAATCTGTGCCAGCAGAAGGATGAATTGGCAGTTTCAGTCAATGCAAATGAAAGGTTTTGATTTTTCAAATTAATTTGCATGCTTTAAGTATTTATAAATTACAACAGAATATGGAATTTGATGGTTGTTCATACATCTTTAAAACCTTTGTGTGCGAGTTCCTAGAACTCTTCCCAAATATAATTCAAATCCATATCATCACTGTTTTCCCACCCTACAGGAAGGCTTCTGTACATCGTCACACAACAGTTTAATCACTCAGGTGGCCATTTCCATAACTGACCACACAGTCATAAATGTGAACACATGCCTGTATGTACATACACATAAGTCTGAGTGTGTAAGGTCAGTCTTGACCTTTTCACTGTTAATGTAATGATAAATACAAAAGAGTTGTAATTGTTGGTCTAGCATTTTTCCAGTATTGTAACAATCTCTTCTCATTGCTGAATATCACATCTACTGGATTAGATGGTCACAGGTTTTTTATATTTAACTTCTGAGTTGAGTATTTGTATTTGTGAGACTTCTCCCAGTTGAGCTGAAAGGTAGGAGAAACAGTATCAACTATACTTAGATGTATTAGTATTACATGGTTTATAAGGTTATAGGAGTTCTTTCTTAGAGCAGCACTCCAAGTTGGGAGTTTATTTGTCCACTTTTGACTGTTCAGGTAAGTGTGTTTGCAACAACAAACCTGTTACAGAAACTGCTTATCACAGGGCTAGGATTACAGTAGTATTAGGTCTGTATGTGAAATGACGACATGCTACTTTAAAAGCCGCAATATTAGTGATACTTTAAATCCCAGTCATCCTTTTTCTGTATTTCTTTAAACCATGTCTCTCTGCTTTGGCATTCCCATGCATCTGATGATAGAAGACAAGTGGGAGAGAAAACCACCAAAACAAAAATTATTCTTCCTTTTACCTTTTTAATTACAATATTATTTTTGACATGAGAACTCTTATTTGTGCCCTTGTTGCCAGGTACCTGATTTGTTCAGGCATTCTTGGTACTTTCGGGCACAATTGTACACACAGTTGTTCGGGGGTAATGCTGCTATTGAACTTAGAGCTGAGGGAGGATTGTTCCACTAAAGACAGACTGGAATAAAATCACTTTTGTCTTTGGTTGAATGATGTATGTAATTTTTTTTGTTGTTTTTAATTTCTATAATATGTAGGCTTTAAAGTGTTCAATCCTTGTTTCTTCCCTATTCTGCTTATAGGCAATCCGAAGTTTCCAGGTATCCTTACACATCTTTCCAATGAACCCTGAAGTATGGAAAGAGGACCTTTCCTGGGCAAGAAAACTACATGAACAGCAGAAGGCAACAAAGACTGAGGCAGTGCAGGCACTGGCAAAAGAAAAAGAGTTTTCACAAGAATCAATCCCAGACTATGACTTTGAAAGTGATGAAATTGTGGCAGTCTGTGCTGCTATCGCAGAGAAGGAGAAAGCTCTTTCAGCAGCTAAAACGGTAGTGATTGTGTCTGCTTCAGGCACTGTAGAGACTGTTACTGAGAAGGAGGATTGTCCCACAGCTCCTGATGAAACCCTTTTCATCAGAGCCCGATAGGGCAGCCTTATGGGTTACTATACTGGTTTAAGAAGTTACATTATTTATTGTATTAGGCTTGCTTTGGTTTTGTTGTTCAAGCAGTGGGAGAGCCTACAAAAGTTAAAGAATTGAAGTTATTTTTCTTTTGCAAATTGAAAAAGCAGTCACCGGAGTTGTTCCTTCCATATTTTTGGAGAAGAAAGCCAAGAGTGGAATCTAAAAAATCTTACAAACAAATGTAATATTAAAATGCTTAACTACATTTAATCTCTGTTTTTCATAATTTTACAAGTTAATGTCTACATTTTCCCAGTAATTAATAAGCCTTTTATTTAAACTGCAAATAAAAAGGTATTTTTTGAAAATCTATTCCAACCTGTATGCATTAACATTATTTTTCTTCCATTTAAAGCCTGAACTGTTCTCTGTTATCGGAAGTCTTTATTTTCATTAAGAATACATTTTTTATGAGGAAATTTCCTATGAAGTAAAGATGGATTATTATTTTGCTTGTGTGTCTGTAAGATAGATCTGGCATCTGATTTGTAGTCAAATGATATCAGTAGAAACCTTTATGTTGCTTTCATAGGTGAATGGGTTAAACACTTTCTGATTAGATGAAAGGAAATGCTATACCAAAAAAGTCCTTGAATGCTTAGTTATTACTAAATGATTCACCAGAAGAAAGAACAGTCAGCTGATACTGAAACTAGCCTTTCCTTATCTTGGGTGCTGTGCGACACTCATAACCAAAAGTGAAATGGTGGGATTTAAAATAGGTATGTCTGAGGTGTATTATGTTTAGCCCTTTCTTTCCTAGTGAGGCTAGTCTGATAAAGGGAGTCGATTTGTTTTTCTGAATTCTTATGACCTGTCATTTAAAGTGGGTTCTTAGTGAACCAGTTTTTCAGGATAGCATTGCCTGAGTCTCCCTTTTTATCCTCTTTGGATTTTGGATGCTGTGGTGGGTATTCAGACTGTATTAACTTAGAGGCATAATGTAGGAGATTTGTTTAATGTTCATCTTTCTTTAGGGGAAGGTGGCCATTGGTTCTTCACACGGGCAGTTCAGAGAAACAAAATCAGGCTGTTTCTTTGATGTGCTCTGTGCTGAGACTGCTCTTTTTTTCATTGTCTTGAAGACATGGTAGAGATGGTCACCTCCTAAGAGGAATGGAAAAAAAAGGTCAACTGAGGAATTCCTGGAGAATTCAGGATTGGGAACACAATTTCTACTTGATTTTGATAATATTTTGCATGATAAAAACATTTGGATAATAGTTTTGTAGACAAGTGAAACCTTTTGAAATCAGTCATCTTCGCATTTTTCATATCTGCTTTCTATTTTCAGAATAACACATTTTAAAAGGAAGTAATGTTGCTTAAGAAGCATAGTGATCTTTGCAGTAGAAAGTGTATTGTAGAAAAATTATTTATCTCGGATCATGCTTTCAGTTGAATATCTTTATTTAAGAGAACACTTACAGTTTTTGCAGAAATTATCCCTTTCAAAAACTTAATTGCCATGTTGTACTTACTAAGTTTTCCTTACTTTTTGCAAGGTTCTTCCTGAATCTATTTCTGTATATATGTGAATTTTTAGATCTGTGCTTGCACCTGTACGCACGAAGAATTTTACACTTTTTAACATCTCCTAACTATTCAAAATAATGACAGCAACTAAAATATATTAAGAAATGTAAAACATCACCGTGCTACATTTTTATTTGTTCATTCACTTCAGAAATAGATATTAAATGCTTAGTGAATAGGCATTTGATTAAGATATGGTTTGATAGATGGTTTAAATTGTCCCAGTTGAAGAATTTCTTAATCTTATTTTTCCTAACAATTAATACAATTTGTTCAACCATAGGAAGAGTTAGTATGAGAAGCATTTGGACAGACTTCTTCAGAGACATTCTCTCGCTAGAAAAGGAAATCTGAGAGAAGCTGTAAGATATGTTTTCATTTTGAAGGAGCTCAGCTATAATCCAACACATCTTTTCTTTCTTGGTGCTTTATACTTCCATCAATGTTATGTATTTACTCATGCAGGAAGGACTGCCTCTGTCCTTTCACAGGTCCATGTTATCATAGAATCTGTTTCCACTGAAATGATTCACAAAATTCTTATTGACTTCAGCACTGCTGGGCCAATCTAATGGAGGGGTGTGCATGTACACTGTCAGGCAGAACAGCGGTGCCAGGTTTGAGGGGTGGTTGTTTCCATCCCCTGTACTATTCTGATTAGATTAGGTTATGAATTCTAGGTATTGTCCAGACCGTAGTGTTTTGTAGAGCACTGTAGAGCAGATAAGTTATTGTGACAATGTTACTCTCAAACTTGGAAAAAGTTTAAAAATTAATGATTTCAACATTGGTTTTTGTACAGCATGTCATGTTTTGCATGTATGGGATTTTCTGAATCTGTTTGAATAAAATACTGACTCCTCTGCTGCTTAGTGATGCCTGTTCATTCTTTTAGTTATACCAAGAACAAGGGTTACCATTGACCATTTTAGAATGTTACTCATTTAATCAGTTGGCTTCTTCTGTTGCTGCTGAAATGCTAATATGTTAATAGTAAAAAAAAAAAAAAAAAAAAAAGACCTCTCAGGAAAAATGTTTAATAAAAGGTAGTGCTCAGTGCTTTTAAACCTCTCAGGGGTATCCAAATGAGAGGGAGCCAAAGGAGAAAGTCTTTTTTATAAAAAATGGGATATCTGTGAAGCACACTCCCACTTTGCCATCAGGAATTTATTTTTAATGTTCTTCATCATCACTAGTGGCAGTGGCTGCAGTAGCTTCCCTGTGTTTGCCTTCCATATGAATTGTATAATAAAACACCAAAGTGTTGCAACATCATTAAATAGGAATTCTCAACAGTAACAGTAGGTTACGAGATTAGTTTTGCTTAACTTGAAATCTACAATTAAATATTTAAATATAATTTTTTCCCTTTGAATGCCTTTATATCCGGTGGAAAGAATACACAGCCTCGGAGGGCCATTCATATGCCTTGATAGTATCTTAGAATGAGTTGAATCAACCTCCCAAGGTGCCTAATTATTTCCATTGACTGCAAAGGAAGCTGAAGGTGACTGATGGGCAGTTAACTTGGAGTGCTGAAACAGGGCAGATGAATTCCACTCTTACGGATGGAGATAAGTGTCTTTAAAAAACTTAAACATGGATTATAATGAGAGAGAATAAATCCTTTCTGACAATACTAGAGGATAAAAAAAGTATAGATCAGATAACATAACAATGACTCTAATTTGATAACACCATAAGAGATTGGATTTTAAAAGTAGTAATGGAGGGGGAAAAGGCAAGTGTAACAGTTTCCTCTACACTTCTAGTTCCTGAAAGTTGTCTGAATATCTGTTGGTGTGGGGATCAAGATTAGAGGTAGCACTGGGAACTTACTTGGCCATACAAGCTAAGTCCCACCCAGATCGTAAAACCAAGGGGAAGGATGTAAAAGCTAGTGTTAGGGCAGGTGCTGTCTTAATTTAATTTGAGGTCATATAATAGCTATAAAACTATAATAAGTATAGTTAGGACTGGGGCACAGGAAAGCAGAAGCATGTGGGCTTGGTTTACTGGCAGGTTGCAGACACCGTGTGTTTATTGTAGGTTGGTATCACATTAATATCGTGTTCTCGAATGGACTGGAGTCCTTGGCCTGTGTTATCTCCAGAGAGGGCTGGTTTAGAAGCAGGAGGAGCTTGTGAGCATGGACGATTGCTGGATCCGGCCAGATGTGCTGGCCTGGTTTTGAGGGCCGATTTTCTAAGAGCCACAACTCTAGGAGCTCTAAGGGTTATAGAGGGTAAATGACCACGAGGAGAGATTAGAGGTGGGGAATGAGTTGTCTGTTTGGGTTCAGAAAACAGGTGATTAAGACTTCAGTTGGTTTCCAGAACTGGTAAAGCTGGCAGGTCTAGAACAAGGCCTAGGAGTAGAAAGGTCTGGTGGTATTTAGTAGCTGTAATAGTAAATCTGCTTTAAGTACAATAGATTTGCAGTTGTGTCTAGGAGCAGAACTCAAAACTTTGTAGAATGCTTGTTGGGTAGGGTGATGCCATTTGAAGACAGTGGATTATGTTGATTTTGTTAGTGCTTTGGCATTGCACCTATAGTACCAATGTGGGTTAGGCAGCACCAGTGTCGCAGACAGCAAAGATGTATAAGCTTGATTTAAAACAGGATCCTACAGCCCACCTTTATAGTCCAAGCTCTCTGTCACTATATCCTGCACCCTAAACCTGGGCCCAGTCGTATTCATGAGAGATTCAAACTGATCTACAAATTTTCACAGAAGCAACTGTGCCACAGGACAGGGGCTTGAACGGAGTTGGGGCTGGGGTTTGGGCCGTGGCTGGGAGGTGGGAGGTCTAGCAGTACCTCTGGGTGGAAGGGGTTCTGTGAAGCGGTGGTCTGGGACATGTGGGCAGCACGGACTGATGGATTGCCAGTCACAGAACTAACAGGATGGAGTCGGGGAGATGCAGTTTTTGAATGGCAAATTGGTCGATTTTCTGTGAACACGGAGGACTGGGGAAGGCGGGTGCAGATGTGGAAGACAGGCTGTTTCGGGGTATATGGATCTCTAGGGAGCAGAAGGGAGCTGTATGTGTGAGAAGGGAAGCCCTTTTGAACGTATGGAAACTACTCACAATACCTAGCAGGAAAATAACCTTTTAGCATCCACGTGGCAAATTAATCTCTACAAATTTGTACTCTATTTTATGAGACTTGTTATGCTTGGGGAGGCTTGAGGAAGAGAATTCAGTGATGTGTTTGTGGTCAGCGTGGAGGAGGGTGCCAAAACTGAGCAGGACTGTTGGGCAGGTGAGGGAGACATAATATCTGTCACCCTAAAAAAAGGCACACTTGGCCAGTCCCTTTAGCCAGGCTACTTCTGTTCGCCCATTTGTTTGCAACTTGGCAGTAGAGGTGCTCGGATTTTGTCTGTGCACTGCCCTCAAGTTGTGGCAGGCAATTCCAGTATTGCTGAGGAGACTTTGTAATCTGTGGGCTGGTTGTGAATCCTCGAGTTCATTACTGAGGGAGTTAGTGTTGATGATATGTGCTGCGAGTCCAGTCCACTACTGACACACCAGTAATGCTGTGGGCAGAAAGAATACCTCGGGCTTACCGTACGTGTTTGCTAAGGGAAACTAGAAGGTCAGCTACTGAAGATGGTCTATTCTTGCTTAAAGCTCTTCCAGACCACATACATGCATTTCTCATCAGTAATGATGAGAAATAATAATAATACTAAAATAATATTAATAAAATGCCAATTAAAGTAGTAATAAGCCCTTGCTTATTTGAATACTTACTACACTCTGTTGGTATTTAATTCTGTCATTGCATACAGCACCAAAAACACTGGTGTGCTGCTTCAGGCCAGCTGCAAAGGTGTGGTCCAGTATTGGTACAGGTGGTGCATCTGCAGGTGGCAGGCCCACCTTCCTGCTCTGCCAGGTACTGTTTCCTGCCTTGGGCAGTACGGTGAGTATATTCCATTTGTTGGTCACTAGGAAGCAACAGACCATAGTTAAGTGGTTTAATTGCAAAGAATTCAGGCAGATCTTTATCTGTAGCTGCAGTAGGAACTTGAGTAATGCTGTTCTCCAGCTTAACTGGTGGAACAGTGGGTTCTGCTGCAAATATTTGTGTAGAGATTTAACTTCACTTTCTACACGTATCAAGGCAAATAAGCTCAACTGCTCCCCTGTTAAAGGAAAATGTCTTTGATTTCTGTTTGTTTGTCTGCATAATTTTCATGGCTCTGTGTTGGTGCTCTTGGGGACATTTTTCAAGATGTCTGCCTCTTGCTGAAGGTGATCATGCTGTGGTGTTTTGGAAGCTTACAGGACAAAGTATGTTTTGACAGTAGCTCAGTGCAAAGCGTTCCAAGATGGGAGGCTTGTTAAGGTGAGGAGTTGGCACTGAATGGCAGACTTGTATAAACATCTGAGATCAAGCAGAACATTTCCATTTAATTGTGATCTCCAAAATTACTTTGGTCAGTACAACTGCTTAAACATATCAACATAAGGCTCAAGATTTTCATTACAATAAAGCATTCACCTGAAAACACTTTAAGCAGCATAACATGCTTCATATTTGACAAAACATCCTCCAAATATTTGTACAGAATTATTTTGATAAACAGTGTTTCTGGAACAAGATCTAACCCTTACAACATAAAACACAAAATTCCTTTTTGTCAGTGGCTAACAGCTGTTTTTGATGATGTGTTTGCCATTGAACAAATGGTTTTCAAGGGGTTCAGGACCAGGCTATGGTTCCATATAACCTATACTTTTAAATGATTCTGCTTCCATGGTTTTGTACATTTATTTGATGGAGTATCAGATTATACAGTCATAAAATTCTATTTACTATTTAAAGTAAAATGATAAATGTTATGAAAAAATGCCTTTATTACATCAGTGATGCTTTAACTAAAGTGAATATTAAGACTATTAACCAGGGGTTGAAAGTTTTAGGCCCTGATATCAAAAGCACTTCTATATGTCCTTAACTTTATATGTAAGGAGTCTCCCTGGCAGCAGAGGGGACTACTCTGATGGGCGAAGTTAAGTGTGTGCCTAAGTGTGTGCAGACTGTGGGCCGAAGTACTCAGAGAGGCGCAGATGTGTTATACAGAGAAACATTCTCAGCACATAAATAAAATCTGGCTTTTTAGTATGTACATGTACTGGAAAGGAATACTCTTAACTGAAAGGATGTGTTTTCTTTTTCTCTCTTAATAGCGTACATATTCCCATTTCACTCAGAAAGTGCTTATGTATTCTCAGCTAGAGAATTACCTCATCAGCTGTGAATCTAGCATGGACAACAAATCCAAACCAAGAAGGTCTTATCAGCAGGAAATACTGGGGGAAGAGAAGGCTGGCAATTGTTTCTATATACCTTGTATTAATAAAAAACCTTCTCATAGAGAAGAATAGACTTTTAAATATTTTCAATCCTGATACATATGCAACGGTAAAAATTCACATTTTCATGCTTTAGTGAGACACTTTAAAATCCTGCCCCAGGCAGCTCTCAGAATAGCTGTGTCCAGTTCCTAGCAGCTGCCTCACATTCAGCTCTAGTACCAGAAGCTTAAACTCTCGATAGCTGAGCAACCATGGGGAGAGAAAACACAGTTCTACCAGATTTGGAAAGGGAAAGAAAGAAAAAAGGAAGTGATGGGTCTTTCTATTTCCAGAGGCCCAGTAGCTCTCCTGTGTCGCAGAACAAAACAAGGCAGTTCACTTTTCCAGTCCCATTAGACCTGCCCTGTACCAGTTCTGATGGCAGGGCTCAAGTGCAGTGTCTGTTCCACACAGTCCTCAGTAGTCTAAAAGAAACGTACCCATCACATGGCAAGAGAAATATAGCCCTTTGGAGCACAGCTGAACCCCTCTCCCCTCAAACAGGCAGAACACCTATCTATTGCACCAGTTTTTCCAATGTACCAGGAAGTATCCCCAGGGTTGATGCCTTTCATGGCTATCTATATACACTTTTCTGATAAATTCAATGTCTCTGTAGGGAAGGTGACCTGCAGTGGGCTGCCCTTGGACGTAGAGCTGGCCCTGCCACCAGACCTGATCTCATTCACCAGGAAGACGCTCTCGGAATCCTGTCCCTGGGAAGAGTCCGAGGTTTCCGAGCTGCGCAGTGTCCTTACTGACATGGTGTCAGGCTGAGCCAGGCTGGCACTGGGGCCTGGAAGCGGCACGCGACCCCCGACGCTGCTCTCGCTTAACTCCGGAGGATAGAGCAGCGTTTGTGAGGTGCTGCTGATCTCCCTCAGCTCGCGGGAGATGAAGGAGGGTGACTGACTTGACATAGCAGAGGAGGTCCTGCGGCCATCCACGCAGTTGAAATTGCCCCCCAAGTGCTGTCTCCGAGCCCCTCCAATGCGGCAGAAGAGGCATTTGATCTTCTCGATGGCTTTGCTGAGCACAGTCTTGCGGAGGAGGATGTAGACCCACGGGTCCAAAATGGGGTTCACCGAGGCGATGCGGATGGCCTGCAGGTCAGGGTTTTGCCTCACATCCCTCACCGATTCTGGCTGGTACAGCTGGTTCACGAAGACACGGACCTACCCATGGAAATGGGGGAAGAGAAGGACAAGATTGTACGATTACATCAGTAAGTCAAAGTTTACATTTCAAAGCAGAGATCTAGATTCGCTACCGCAAGCTATGGCAAGAGAAGAGGCTGGCAAAGCTGTGAGTTTATTTTTGGAAATAGCAAAAAAATCAGAGAGATCAATCTGCTGTAAATTGGCCGCCTTTGTTATAGATAGGAAAGGAATGGCTCTTTCTCTTTCCTTCCCCTCATAATGAATCCTTGAACCTCCAACTTCTGGCTGATGTTTTTAAAAATTCCTTTTTCCTGATAGAACCCAGCAGCAAAGTTGTAGACCTGTATCCTGCTTCCTTGGTATACCTCGAGTCCTACACTATCTGCAAAGAGATACCTGACTGAGGAGGCCTGGACAATTGGTTCCTCTAGCAAAGGTCTAACAATTGTTTGGTTAGAAACAAACAGAAACACAGATTATAATCTAAGTACACTAGACTCTAGAAACAAGTCCAGAGCTGTTGATTCCCAGATTTAGAAATGCATCTTGCTAGCACCTGTCCTTATTGGAATTGTTTGTATACCCTGAACTATTTGCTTGCCGCAGAATGGTTTGGAAAAAAGAAATGTTAAAAAAAAAAAAAAAAAAGGAAAAAAGGAAAGGTCCCCCAGCTAGTAGGAGATTTTTAATAGGTCAAGATGATGAGATGATTGCAGTATGGACTGCACTGCTCTCGTACATGAGCTAGCATTTTGATTCTATTTACAAAAGCAAAAAACCACTGATGAAGTGGTCAAGAATTTAAGACATTGAAACTGCTGCATGAAGTCACTATTTAATTAGCAATTTTAGTTTATCATGCACAAAATATAAGACTAAAGGATCCTGTCTTCTACACAGAAATGTCTTCTTCAGCTTCTTCCTTTGAATCCAAGAAAAAAAAAAAATAGTTACCTAGTCTGTCTCCTGGTTTAGAAGCCACTTTGTAAATGCTACTGTGAGTAAGGCACCATCCAATTCTTTGATATCAATTGATACCTTTCCAGCATCACTAAGGAGAATGGCATTATGTAAGTTTGTCATGCCGATCAGTCTCAAATAGCTGTTCTCCATTTCAGCAAGACCTATACAGTCTCCAATTATAGGAAGACCTAGGAAAGCCACTGAAAAGAATTGGTAATTGAACATGCTGTTTTCTTACCTTAAGGTAAGTCAAAATAAATCCCTTAATTGTCTTCTTAATCTGATACAATAAAAATCTAGTAGCAAAATTATGAGGTTTTTAAAATCTCATCCTTGACTCCTGAAATAAATCAAGTCTTGCCTAGCAAGGAGGTTACAGACAAGGAGGCAAACAAGCACTTAAATAAAGGAGCCAAACTAGAACAGTCCTCTTAAGTTATTTTTATTAAAAAAGTTCTGCATGTGAAGCCATCCAAGTCTGGTGAAAACGTCACAATTCTGTTTGTTTGAAGAAATTTTCCTGCAGCAGGGCAATGTGCTGGCACCTGGCTTGTCAGAATTCAGAGATGGAGTGTGCTCCAAAGCTATCAATGATGCGCGTTTAAAGTAACGCAGAGTACCTCTTCAGAAGTCCTATGCATATAGTTTCTCTCAAACCGACTGACGAATTGATCACTGCCCATATTTTCTTTCTCAGTACTTTTCTCTAGGTTTATGGGTAACAAAACCTGCCCAGGGAATTCAAAATATGGGAAAATCTTGAATTTATACAGCAGTATAATGATCTGAGTTTTATCCTCTGTTTCTTTCCTCATGATTTCTAATGCTGCAGATGCCTTTTTGACAACTAGTTTATTGCTTTATTTTTCTGTTATGCCAAAAATGCAATTCAAATACTGCATATCGAACTTATTTTTATGGGTTTTTCTTTCATTAGGCTTTACTCGCTTCAAATTTTTTCCATTATTTATTTTCTATTAGCCTCCTACCCCATGTCTGTCACTACAACGTTCCATGTATCACTGGCTGAGAGGAGACCAGCCCCTCCAAGAGGCCAAAATTTTTCAGCACCTCCGGTTTGGCTGGTAATGATTCCTTAACAAACGCCCTTAATTAATACCTCTCGCCATTTGCTGGGGGGGTGGGGGGGCGCGCAGGGAAGCCAGTCTCCCCTCTGACTCGAGGACCCCTTTCCCGAGCGGACCGCTAGGTGGCACGGACGGCCCATGGTCACAGCGTGTCCCGTGTGTCCCCCCCCAGCCCAGCACGGACATCCCACGGTCACAGCGTGTGTGTCCCCCCCCGCCCAGCACGGACGGCCCACGGTCACAGTGTGTGTGTCTGTGTGTGTGTCCCAGCTCACCACGGATGTCCCACGGTCACAGCGTGTGTGTCCCCCCCCGCCCAGCACGGATGGCCCACGGTCACAGTGTGTGTGTGTGTGTGCCCCCGCCCAACACGGATGGCCCACGGTCACAGCATGTGTGTCCCCCCCTGCCCAGCATGGACGGCCCACGGTCACAGCATGTGTGTCCCCCCCTGCCCAGCACGGACGGCCCACGGTCACAGTGTGTGTGTGTGTGTCCCAGCTCACCACGGACGTCCCACGGTCACAGTGTGTGTGTGTGTGTCCCCTGCCCAGCACAGACGGCCCACGGTCACAGCATGTGTGTCCCCCTCCGCCCAGCACGGATGGCCCACAGTCACAGTGTATGTGTGTGTGTGGGTCCCCTGCCCAGCACGGATGTCCCACGGTCACAGCGTGTCCCGTGTCGTGTCCCCCTCCCACAGCAGCTCTGCCACCTGCCCCGCGCCGAGGGCCAGCCACCGCAGGCCGGCGGAGGGTCTGGCACACCAAAAGCACGCAGGTGGGGAGAAGTTCTGAGACTCACTCCACCAGCCCGTGGAAGTAAAGCCGCTCCTAGCCACACGCGGGCCGGCACTGGACCTGGAGTGGGGCCGTTGGGACTCCCGAACCTGGGAGGCTGGAAAAGAAGCCGATGCGACGTTGCCTGGCATCGGCTGAAATCCATTCTTGAAATACCTACTTGACCATTCGTGTGAGATTTTTTCCCTCTCCAAAATGATAAGAGGTCAAGTGTTTAAATATATGAAGGTCAAATATATAAACACGCTAAGGTCAAATATATAAACACGCTAAGGTCAAATATATAAACATACAAAGGTCAAACTTCCCCGGGGGATTTAACCTGTGCCATAACAACCTTTCTTTCCAAATGCTCCTTTTCTTTTTCTGTACTGAGATTTCCTTATGCAGGGGAATAAACCCTGGAAGTACGTAAATGCTGCTCTATGTATTTGACCAGTTGATCATTGGACAGGGACATGCCCTGGGAGCCAGGCGTTCAAAGGACAGTGTTGAGGGAGTGGAGGCCTTCTAGCAGCTCGTACAACTAAATGCAGTCATTACCGGCAAGATTAGAAGCATGACAGGTGGGGGTGTTTGCTGACAGACTAATCCAGGTCACAGAACCAGAAGGCACACTTTGAAGATAGCTGAAGAAGTGCACAGTCCAACTCCGGAGACCTGACTTTTTTTTTTTTTTTTTTTTTAAACTTGGAGCTATCGTTACACGTCAGTGATTTAATAGTGGGATTGTTCTTTTGATAAGAAGCATATGAAATTGAGGTACCTATTTCACCCTTCTCTGTCTACCTGGCAGACTTCATAGAAAGATAAAAATGTCTTTAAGTGCTGACTCTGTAGCTGAAAAGGACAATCACTAATTGCACAGTGCAGCTTGCTCTTTGTTATCTCCGTATGGTTTATTTCCTTCTGACAGATACGCGGTACGCATGTGAAAGATTCATAACATGGACCTATTTAGTGGGAACTTTGGACTGTACAAAACTGTTTCTACTTCCCAGAAAGGTCCCATGTCTTTTATTAGAAGCCTCCCAGAATATCAAATACATTTATCAACTCCGACCTATTGTTGTGATTACATCTTAATCACAATAATGTAAAAATTAATCAGTGTGGGAATGTCAGTATTATCATTTCTTTACATACTGGTGAAACAGCATTCACTAATGTATCATCTACAAGAACAGCACAAGATGTATGTATCCTGTTCTGGCTACAAGTCTGCTGCTGTAGGAGGCAGCATGAAAAAAGATATTGCCTTGCATCTTCCAAGTAAGTGCCTAGTAAGTGGAATCCACTACTGAATTAGCTAATCTGATGCTTGAATTTGCGCAATTTGAAATCCTAATTAAAGAAAGAAGCAAACTACAACAATTCAAATCTCAAAAGAACTAGTTTTGTATGTTAGCTTTGTAGCTGTAGAATTCAGGCAACATACCTTAAAAGTACTAACAGTTTGTTTGCAATTGAGTCAAGAACACAGCTCCAAGGTATGCTGAGTTTATGCTCAAGTGATAGGTACTTAGAGGATCTGAGTCCTGTGTGCTGTTCGCTGCTTTTAACTACAGACACAAATCATGATTTCTAATCCTATGAAGTACACTAAAGTGACTACGGTCTCACTGGTAATTGTCTTCATAGCTTCTACCTGCCCTCAAAATCCCCCCACGTACTGATAGGATAAATTTAAAAAATGTACAGTAGTAAGCAGGAACAAGTTTTTCAGCTCTACAAGCCAATAACTTTTGCCTTTCAAGGGCTTGGTGTCTGCTTGGTGTCTACTCCATTGCTCAGAAATCATGTCTGCCACCTTGCTGTTGGCTGCGGACAGCCCCTGATATTTCAAGACAAAACTCGAAACAACCAAGGCAAAAGAAAATCCAAACTTTTAGATCAATTAAACATTAAGTTAGAAAATCCTGATTATTTCATGCAATTGACCAGATGTACACCCTGAAACATTATATTTCATTTTCCACTTAACCCTAATTTAACAACAATGTTCAGTGGTCAGGATCAGAAAAAGATCACTCACTTAAAAATCTTAAGAGCACCTGACAGGCTGCTGGAGTGAATTACAGGCTTTGAGTAGTGCATGCCTATTTACTCTTGAAAGAGTTTGGGTTTTTTTTAAAGGCCGGATAATAATGTCTACTCTATTCTTGACAAAATCACTCCTGATATAACTTATTCCCTACTTCTATCCAATTCTATTTTCTAAAAACTCACAGTATTTTAAAAGATGTGATAACCAGTGTGGAGAGCAGACAAGAGTCAGCACGCAGTTTATGCATTTTCCTTATTTCATTTTTAAACTATTGCCAGATGCTTCTTCATGTCTTTCACGTCACTTTCTGCACACTGAGAACTCATCAGGTTATATCAAAAGTTTCCTTTCACTAATGTTTTTCATTCAACTTTTATTTCCTTGATAAATTTGATCAGCCTTCAGTTCTGTCAAGTTCATTCAGCATTTTGCACAATCCCTCAAAATTTTGTTACAGCACTTGTCGCCACTGTAAAATTTTGCTGATTTTATTAATAAATCATTAAGACACTAAACAACCCTACTTGTAAACTGAGTCCTAGAGCATCGCATTATTAAAAACTGCTGTTCTCTGTGGCTCAGCTTGCTGTTCTTGAACCACTTTTTAAATCAAGACAAGCCTTTGCTTATTATTTCAGGGCTATTTAATATTTTAAGACTTGAAATTTTTTTTGTCAAACCCTAATAAAAGTAGCCAGCTGGATCGCCTCTGTCTGCTATTTTATTATGTTGTGAAAGTGTTCATTCTAAAATTTTAGAGGTTTATGTCTCTCTTTCAGAAGTTGCTTTGCTTTGACTGAAGTGATGGTTTATTCAGCTGAAATTATCCGCAGGAAGTCAGCTCATCAGAAAACTTCAGCCACAAAGCACCCTCTGAGCCTGCCCTGTGCACCTGAATCGTGTCGCCGCCACCACCTTACCACTTGCATGACCTGGGTGACTGCCAGGTTGTCCTGTTATAGATGAGCCTCTCACTCGGTAAGAGCTCCCTAAAGCCCCTACGAGTCATGAAAATGTACATCTACAGGAGTTACTTGCCTCTCTCTGCTAGTGGCTCTTTCTAGGGGTTTGTAGCATAAAGGTGTCACTTCTCTGAGTTTGTATCTCACTTCTTAACTTCAGTCTCTGTACACAACCAGAGGGCTTAGTACAGCAGCATACACAGCAGTACATCATGGCACAAAGCAGCATATATGGCTATTGCTTATTCCCGCAGGGGGGAGGCAAATGACTTACAAAAGCTACTTAACAATGAAGGAACTTAACCGCACAGAACACTCTGATGATGTGTATATATGTGGTTGTGTTTGTTTTTTTTAAAAAAGAAAGCTTCTTTTTTTTCTTAGTCATCCATCTAAGTGAAATGACAGTCTCCTACCTCATTTTAGATAGAGAAAAGGTGTGCTGCTTTAGCAGGGAAAAGCTAACTTATATGAACACTCCCAAGGTAACGCCATGACTTTGTAAGTAGTGAAATCAAGGTCTGAGAGTGCTATACAATTTCATCAGCTGCACCTTCACATACCTTCTCCCATATACAAGTTTTTCACTAGCTACTGTTTAAATAATAAACGTTTTGCCCCACCCAGTTTCATGAATTTTAACTGTTAACAATCCAGCTCCCTTTCTGGTAACCTCTCCCTCTTGATTTTAGCCTTTTTTGGTTTTTGTTTTAAATATTCCATAAAAGACTGCCTAGCTCCAAACGGATATGAACAATTTCATTTTGCATTTTACAGTCAGACTTCTCAGCCTTCCTCCAGCTGCTCCTTCACGGCAGAGGTTTGGCTTTTTTGCTGAGACTGCTGAAGTCTATCAGGTGATAACCTGTATCACATTACTACACCATATTTAATTCCCAGAACTCATTCTCTGCATTTACCAGCATCTCTTTTGAAAACGCAATATTGTTCTTTTGTGAAGTAGCCGTTACAACACTAGATTAATCAAATTAAGTACCGTCAACCCACGGTACTGCCGGGGTTTTGGCCACCCCATGACCTGATGCCTCCCAGTGCAGCAAGTCAGCTTATCCCTGCGGTTTCTGCAGCTGGACTGCGGGGCAGGTTGTGCACGGTTCCTCCATCTAATGCATGTGCACCTCTGGTAGAGACCCTGCGTGCAGCTCAGGCAGCACCTCTCGACCTCCTTCAGATGTCAAGCAATGCACCAGCGTGCTCAGCCACACTACAACGCAATGCAGAGTGACAACGCTGGCGGACGGGAGATGGCCTTCGGCGACAGCCGGGGCGCTGGCGCTCCGACACAGCCACACTTCGCTGGCTCCTGTTTATGTTAGTAATGTGGCAAAACTGGCCCTACTCTTGCGATTCCAGCTCCTCTGAAACAGGGGGACGGACTCGCTGACCTCTCGAGTCCTGTTCGCGTGTACTTCTCTGGGCTTCCTTACCGTGGTATACACGACTTCTTTCACATCCCCAGCTGGCCAGCTGTATTTCACAGACATTGTAGCCTCTCTACAACAGAGGGATCACCCTACCGACAGCAAACGCCCTTAAAACAATCCTTCTAAAAACACCTCCTGTCTGACAACCACTGCTTGGCTCCCTACGCTGTGTTTTGGAAGGTGGCGAGTAAGGCAAGCCAGCTATTTGTTTAATGTCTCAGCCAGAAGAGGAGAGAAGTTCGCCAAGCTTTGTTATGGTGGGCGGCAAGCAAGAACTGAGCCTCCAGCTGGTGGGGCTTTTTGTCTTCCTTGGAGATAAGGTGGAGGAATACAAATAAGTGGATCCTGCACGTTCAATTTAATGACACTAATTCTATCAGCCATTTCAGAAAATTAGCAAATGGTTAGTGGTAATTTTGTTTGACATTTTGGTGTGATCTCTAGGTTTATGTGGGCCAGATTCCTCCAACTCTCATTTAACCAAGCATTACACTGACAGGTGGTTCCACCGAGTTTACTTTACAGTAAACTTTACTTTACTGTAAACTTTACTTTACAGCAGGGAGCTGCTGGAGGGATGTCTGTGTGGGATCTACCCCAGATATGGTGGCTGAATCCCTCAGGAGTGGAAGCTCGGTTCAGGTTTTGGGTGTGAAGCACTGTGCATGTTGCCAGTGCCAACTCAACAGAGCTCTCTCCTCCTTCCACACACCAAGGACTGCTGTACCCTTCAGCAACAGCGTGCACATTTTTTAAAACACAATAAACATCCAGAAATGCAGGCCAGACCCAAACCTCACTCATCACAAATTAATTTTGGAAGTGAACTTTAAAGTGCCTTTAGCTCGCATTAAGAGTTTTGCTGTGTGGATTCCAGTTGAACAGTGGAAAAATGATTAAGAATTTTTGGCGCTGTATTTTAACCAATCAAAGGAGCCGAGGACTTGGGATAAGCGTGTTTCTTTTCTTGTAAATATAAATCAACACAACCTTCTCTCACCATGCATGTATGCTAACAGCCTTGAAGTTATTATAAGAGTTTGCAGCACCAGCTAAATAGGAGTCTGTCCTACAAGCACAGACTAGGAGGAGAAAAGGCTCAGCGGTGCGGATGATGGAAAAGAACAAGGGTTGCACAACGTTACTCACCACCAGAGGAATGGAGCAGATGACCACCACCAGGGAAGTGGCAATGAGCAGAATAACCATCTGGATCTCCGCTCCGGCCATCCGACGGAAGCTCCGGCGTCTGCGAAAGTCAGATAAACGGCTGGAGGTGGTGTCGGTCCCCAAGGACGTGCGTCGCATGAACTGGCGGTGCATGCGAATGAGGGCCACACACACCAGGATGTTGCAGACCACCGTGACCATGATTAGGAAGGAGCTGAAGCCAGCGTACATGTAGGAATATGCCGCATGGGTGGCCTTCTTTGCTCGCCAGTCTATGAAACACCAAGTGTAAGGGTACTGCAAGGTAGACCTGCCGAGCCCCATGCTGGGGAGGGCGCAGAACAGCACGTTGGAAGCGTAGATGGCAAAGAGCGTGAGCCCTGCCAGCTTCTTGTCTACGTAATGGTTGTAGAAATAGGCATGGTTGATGGCCAGGTACCTCTCTATAGACATAGCACAGATAATGCTGAGGCCAGAGAGTCCAAAGAAGAGGAGGATGAAGGAGCTGTACTCACACAGCGCCGGTCCTCCTGGCCAGCGGTTCTGCAGGTAAGTGGCGATAGTGACCGGACTCACCAGGCAGGTCCCCAGGAGATCGGTGACTGCCAGCCCGCAGACCAGGGTGTAGAAAGTGGTCTCCTTCTGCTCCTTCCTGGACTTGCAGAGCACCACGATGGCTATGAGGTTGCCCACCACGCCAAAGATGAACATGACGGTGGGGATGGTGGGGGGCTTCCCACCCTCGGCCCCACTGGCAGTCCCGTTGGCAGAGCCGTTCGCAGGTGGCATGATGGTGGGGTTGAAGGACATGATGCCCACGCTGCTGCCGGGGAGTCCAGTGAAGGCAAGAGCGGGTCCAAAAGGAAAGGCAGGGTAAGGGAGGGGAGGGGGGTAGTCTAGCTTGAAAATAAAAATATAAATGAGTGAGAAGGGGGGGGGGGGGGAGAAGAAGTCGCGTGTTTTAGTTAAAAAAAGAAAAAAAAAGTTCCAAAAAGGAGCCGAAGCAGGGTGCCGCCCGGCAGCGACCGACTGCAGCCGGGGGAGCCGAGGCTGCCTCCTCCTGCCGCTGCTCTCCCCGCGCAGACCGCAGCGCTCCGCCGCCCAGCCCGGAGGGGAATCAGGGCGGCCCGAGTGCGGAGCCGAGGGGAGCGGAGCCGAACCGAGCCGAGCCGAGCCGAGCCGAGCGGAGCCGAGCCTCACCTCACCGCCTCTCGCACCGACGCCGGGGAGCGCTCGGCGCAGCGCTGGGGCGGCCCTGTGCGGGCGGGCGGCGGCTCCAGGTGCCGCCGGGGGTGGCGCGGGAAGGTGCCGGAGCGCGGTGGCGGCCGCCGCTCATCCCCTTCCGCCGGCCGGCGCGGCACTGCGTTGCGGGGCGCGGGCGCCGTCTAACTCCCCGCGGCGCTCCCGCCGAGTTTCGCCGCGGAGGGCGGAGGCGGCGAGGGCAGCTCCCGCCGCTCCTCCCCGCCCTCTC
>JAVJGG010000074.1:67491213-67506494 GCA_035590195.1 Aviceda cuculoides
CCCCCCGCCTCGGGCCGCGCTGCCGGACGGGCTCCCCGACCGAGGGAGCCGTGTTTACCGAGGAGCTGGCCCGGCGCGGGTCAGGGCCGCCATATGCCAGCGCGGAGCCCTGGAGCGGGGCCCGGGCCGGGCCGGCGGTGCCCTCCTGCAGGGGGTGAGCTGGTGGCACCCCCGCGTCTCGGGGAAGGAAGGGGCCGGTGCCCCGCTGCCTTCGAGTGGCGGCGGGGAGAGGCTGCGGCCGGGCCGCTTATGGGGAAGATAAGCGCAGGTGCGGCGAGGCGATGCCGCAGGGTACGAGGGCTGGCCGCGGGCACTTCGCTGTCTGGCGAGGGTGACCGGTGGCTCCCGCTGCCGAAGAGGAGACCTCCTGGTGTACCGACCGTTGCCCGTGCGGCAGCCTCTCTTAGGGAGGTTACCAAACGCAGGAAGGGTGTGGGCACGTTCGAGGGAAGTGTTTTATCTGTTTGTTTCAAGGAGGCGATCGCATATGAATTGGAAATAGGGTTACGCTGGCTGGCAAAACCTCGCGGTGATGGCTCGGTCTTCAGCTGGGCTGATGGAGGGACAGCAGTCGCTTTCACGCAGTGCTTCTGTGGCAGCTCTCGCCCGGGCGCTGGTGGCGGTTGAGTCCCTAGTCCAGAAAGGTCCACATAAAACTCCTGCTGCAACAGGTATGGGCACAGGTGTTTCTGCTGGAGGGGAAGGTGCTGGTGACCCACGCTAGTGCTGTGGGGTCAGGGATGACGCTTCACACCATCATACTGGATCGGACACCCGGATCCAGCTGGCCTAATGCCCTTACTTGTACATTAGGCAACATCAGTTGCTACAAAGGACGCAAAACCTGTGCCTTGAAGCATAGCATTTATATCCTTACAAGAACCTCTTCTCTGACATAAAGGCAAAATGTATTCTAAAAGTCTGACCTTTTTTCAGTCTTGCTGTCCTCCACCCTCTCTTTTTTTAAGCCTGTGAAAGTGATCCTGTGGACTTGCTAGCATTCGGTAAAGTCACAATAATATCACAACATACTGACAGCAGAGTACTGACAGAACAAAATATTTGAGAGAGGGCGAGCGTATACTGTGGGAAAGAGAACAAAGAGTTTCAGTTTTCAGTGCTGTATGAACAGACATGAAGAAAAAAGCGATCTTTTTATTTGATCAGCTTTTTAGTGTTGTTACCTGATGGCTTTCAAAACTAAAATTCAGTCTTAGAAAAAATAGTTGGTGTTGAAATAAGGCATAATAGGAATAATAGCAGTGGTGGTGGCCTGGTCTGCTCAGAGAAAATAAAAAGAACTGTTCTTTTTTTTTTTTTAATGTTTTGCTAGTATTGACAGCTCTCTGTCTTTTACAAAATTGGAAAATCATTCCGTCACAAGCACAAAGCCACATGTAGGAGTAGAGGTTGCTCAGTTAAGTTTGCCTACTTGACAGAAGCAAATTATAAGCACTTCAAAATACTTTCAAAAGAAAGCACAGCACAAAGGTTGTTTTTTCTTACCTTTTAAACAGTTTTCTGGCTGTTCCAGGAAAACTGACCCAGGTACAGAGCAAGCTCTGAATTCAGGTGGTGTAATGCACATGCTTTCTCAATAGTCTTTCTTTCCTCCGCTGGCTTTGGTGCTCTGGTATTAGAGGCCATAATGCGGGATTAAGTTAACACAGGTGCAGCAGTCATTACAAGTATGGGAAAAGAATTACCTTGCTTCCCTGAAGTGGTGCAAAGGTTTTTAATTACTAGGGGCAGAGTAAATGATTTGTGTTTCTTTGTTGCTGCCTTTTTTTCACTTTTTCTTATCTGCAGATCCAGTCTCGTGAGGTATTTTGACTGTCTCATAAGAAACTGTGTCTTCAGAAGACTCAATCTGTAGCAGAGGGTGCTCACATCCTTCTGTGGGTACGTATACACGTGTGTGTATGTGAAGGAGTCAATGCTATTTTTTGTTCTTTAAGGTGTGTCTTACAATGGATACATCTAAAGAACTGATTAAAAATGCAGAGAAGCCAGGAAAATCAATGAAGAAACAACAAAAGTACAGTTTTGAGCATAAGGATAGTAAGATCAGTTTTTTTAAATACTGTTAGTTCTTTAATTAGAGAATATGATAGAAGTCAGTCACAGAATTGTGCGACGGGTTGCGTGTGAGCTTACTCTATCAACCCATTGTGTAAAACTTTTGGAGTTACTAGGAAAATTCAGTAACTTCTGGGAATTTCCCTTTGAACTAATGTTTCTGATATCTAGAACTCCTAGTCAAGATGAAAAACGTAATCACACAAAAGCGTTAGTCTTCAGAGCAAAGAAGAGACTTAAGTGGAACTGAAAAACTGAAGAAATTCCACTTGCAACATGAGTAGTCGTGGTATCACAGCAGCAATGTCACACACTGTAGCATTGAGTAACCACAGAACACCTGTTTGCGTGGAAACCACTTAGGTGAGAAGTCAGAATATCACAAAGAAAAAGCTTTGGAGTGATAATCATATATGGAAAAAAACCCAGTTAATTTTAAAAATATGAGATAGAAAACAAGGATACTGGAAATTACTAGGATAGACTTTTACTTGCCTCAGAGTAAGAAGATTAATACTGAAATACATGAGTCAACTACTGTAGCTTGGTTAGGTGAGCTGTATAACTAACTGTGGTCATATTTCTAGCTTGGTGAAAGTTTTAAATTTAAATATTTGACTTTTTTTTTCTCCTTCCATGGTGTGGTAAGAGGCTCATATTTATTCAGAACGTCTCAGCTGCCACCTGATATCCCTTATAAAGGTCCTTTAGCCAGCTGATGGTTCCAAAACCTTACCTAAATTGCTGAGAGGCAGCTGGGATACAGACAAATAAACTACGCAAAGGTCTCCCTGCTGTATGTAACTGTGATTTTAGCACCAAAATGCCCATGTGTGTATGTAAATTGATGGGTCTTTTCTGGAGGTGCTTCTATGAGCTCCGCTTTCAGAGGAGCTATGTGCTCATCAGGCAGTAAAAGTGGTTATACAGCCAACTTTGGACTGCTCTTAACATGCTGCAGGTCTGAAAAACATTTTGCATGTTAAACTCCCATTAAATATCGGAAGTTCAGTGACATTCTTGACTTACTCAACAGTTTGTCAGCCTTTCTCCTTTGGTGGGAAATTTAGCTATGCAAAAACTGTCTTGTTGCTTTTTTGCTTGATTTTTGTTCAGCTTTGACACAAAGTTTTTCCAGAAGAAGACAACTGTTAGACTAAACTCTGTCTGTATGCCAAAATAAAATCATTATTAATAGACAATGGAAATAGACTGAACCAAATGTTACATAATAGTCTTGCTTTAATTAATCATTAGAAAGGAAAAAATATACAAGGAGTAAGTTGGAAAAATGTTTAAAAGGAAGTGGGGAATTCTGTAATGTAATTTGAATAGAAATAGCATTGTAAGTAGATAAAAAATGTATATTTTAAAGCATATAATATTTTCTTGACCACATATTTTCATATAAAATCATCACAGATAGTAACAGTATTAAATTTATTTTAGGAGTTCTAGTTATTACTAGTATGACTAGCAATATTACCAGTACTTCTGGCACATTTCCGTTGTACCTGATAACATGTCTTGATGAATGGGGGATTTCCCTGGGTGGGGGATTCCTCTGGGGAGCGAGAGCAGTTGTCCCGCTCCCCGCCTCTCCCCCCCCGCTACCCCCGCTCTTCTTGCTGCATGACTGTCTGGGAGAGAGCTGCAAACTGCCACTGCCAGGAGATCTGATGGTGCGCTGGCACACAAGGCACCTCTGCACTCCACTAGGACACTATCATGCCAAAAAACACAGCTCTATAATTTACTCTACAGTCATGTGTTCCATATTAGTCAATCATGCTACTGAAGTTTGGGGTTTTTTTCCTGTTTAAACGATGCTGTTAATCTTTATAGTACACTGAATGAGTTTTTCCTCTGTAATAACATTTGTCATGGCAGCATTACATAGTTCTATTTTAGCAGTTACGAAGTCTGCATTAACAGTTAAAATACTTTTAAGGTTTTTTTTAACCCATTTCTTTGGAGCAGTATAGATTAAATTAGGTTCTTCCTCAACTGTTGCTTATACTGTTTTTTCTGTTTGTTGGTGTTTTTTGGTTTTTTTTTTTTCCAAGTTTGGCAGTTCTTACTTGCCTTTCAGAGGCCAACAGCATAAAAGGGAAGTTCATAGAAAAAGACTAATAGTTAGCTGTGAACATATTTTCCTATTTTAGAGTCCTTAAAATAATTTTGGCTATTTCAGGTCTTACCTGATGAATTACAAGTAGACAGCTAAGTCAGACCCCATGCAGAAAAAAATGTTATGAATTAAATTTCTCTTGGGCACAAAGTATGGCACCTTCACTGAAGTAAACTAGTATCTTTTAAGAACACACATATGCTGGATTGGTTTTGCAGGGAAATTTAGAATATGCTTTATAAATACTAGCAATTGGAAATTTTTGTATTGTTTTCGCTTTCTGCAGTTGGCTGTGTGTGGTGGTTCATTTTGTTGTGTTGAGGTACAGTAATCAACGGTTGTGGTGGAAGCAGAAACAACCCAGCACTGCACAGGAAGTAGTTATCTGGCAGTTCCTATTCAAGCCCAGCTGTTCTGCAGATTTTCGGTGAGAGATCCGAAGACTGAAGACTCTTTCCAAGGATCCTGACTGTAATTCCGTGATGGTATCTGCGTGCCAGAAGGTTCAACAAAGTGGCAGGCTTTCTTGTGTTTCTTTTTTTTTTTCTTGAGGTGTGATAATGAGACCGGGGAGTGTGTTAAACAGCCGTACTCTGTAGCTTTGAAGAAAGAACTGAAGCTTTGCATTTCTTTTTGAAAGTTGAAAGTTGAAACTTTTAT
Source organism: Aviceda cuculoides (assembly GCA_035590195.1). NCBI lineage: Eukaryota > Metazoa > Chordata > Aves > Accipitriformes > Accipitridae > Aviceda > Aviceda cuculoides. The sequence continues at coordinate 67,496,084 of JAVJGG010000074.1, forward strand.
CAGGTGTTAAAAGCTGTGTACCAAAGGCACCTGTGAGGAAATCAGTGGACCTGTGATTTTTGCAGCCAGGTTAACAGTCATGGAAGTGGCTTACTCATGATACAGTTTTGTAGCATTCCTTTCTTTTTTGTCATACTTGGCTTTGGGTTTTTTTTCAACACCTCCTTGTAAAATAAACTGAGGTTTCTCTGGAAAATATACTACCTCTATACAAATTGAGTTCTCTGTTTCTGTGCTGGTGAAGCACTCCAAGAAGATTGTCAGTAATTTTGAGGTGAAATTTATTTTCTTCTGTGAAGGTGCCTGGACCATCTTTGGAAAGAGGGCAGAATCCTTTAAACTATATGCTGAGGCTGTATGCTACCTCTGCAGCGTGAAGACTGGCTTGGGCATGTGATTTGAGGCTAGATGTGAGTTACGATCAGCTGAAAGTTTAATGGAAGTTTTCTTCTTGTACCATCCTGCCCACTATGGAGTTGGGCTTGAAAGCATTTCCAGCTGTCAGGATGGATTAACAATTAGTAGTGCAAAGCAGTGGCTCATTCATTGCCTGGTGGAAGAATTCTCCTAATAAATGCTGAGGCCGGGCTCTTTGAGAAAGTTTTTTCCTTTTTATAAATGCTTAGCACTGCAATTATTCAGAAAGTTTTTGTACGCTATGTAACTACTGTATGTAATCAAATCTTGCATGGAGTGAATTATATCACATTGAGCTTTGCATTCCGAAAGATTCCAGGACCAAGAAAAATAATAGAAACCAATGTACTACTGGATACTATCTATAAATCATCAGCTTGATTCTTAGAAAAATCTACTTAAGCTCATTGAAAAAAGGCTAATTTTGTGGGAATGATTCATGTATTAGGTGAGTCAGTTATCTTTCACTAAGAGGACACTGGCTGCAAAATCGTTGGAATAAACCCCAGCTTTGCTAAGCCTGCAGCAAATGACAGACTGTATTTGCAGCTGAATGCTTTTAAGAAGGTCTGTAAGAAGTTTTTAAGGAAATGTTTTCTTGCCTGTAAATTCTCTGTTATTCCAGCAGAGGGTAGTTTATCCTCTGGGAAGCTAGGTGTGTTGAAGGAATGATCAGGAAAGGTAACTTAATGATTCCCATTTCCTTTTATTTCAGATAGGGCAATGAAAATTAACTTCAACAGACTAACCTCATCAGATTAACAGATGCTGAAACATACTGTTAGGCTATGGTATGTTCTTAGGCTGGAATTGGAAAAGGCAGCCAAATTCAACGATAGTCTCGTTTCTGTTCTGCTACCAAGCGCTTCATTTGCCCTTTAAGAATTACTGCCATTTGGTTATGCTGAGAACAGTTGCATTATCAGCCTGATGTTTAAGAGCTACTTGACTTTCATTTGTCAGCTAGTAAAGCAGATAGAACATGAAACATTTTTTTATGCTGTATGCATAGAATCACTCTCGTTGAAGAATATTCAGCTTGTTTATAATTGCTTAAAAACTCTTTTGAGATCTGAACTGATGAAATTGTGCCTGGTTTTAGCTCTTTACTCTAGGGCAAGGGTATCTTATCTGTGGTAGTGAGACACATGCCACTTAAAGCCTGGTACAAAGTTGGGAGTGGTTCTGCTAGGGGTCTATCACCCTTCTTTCTGACACTGTATCTACTGCTACAGCAGCTGATGTTAAGGAGAATGTATGTTTGTGAATTGTCATGGTAGTACCAGCCCACATTTGCTCTCTGCTATACTGATAGTAGTGGTGATTAGGGGAATACTCTTTCTGAGTTCTTGACTTCTCTGATATTTTATTTTAAATCAGTTGTCAGGTAGCAGTCCTGCTGGTAAGCTTCTGTGGCTGTCAGTCCTGAAGTGCAGCAGAAGCTTTTCCTGATGTGAAATCATGAGGGAGTGCTGTGACCACCAAATCTTTGAAGGGGTGACAGAAGGGATGTGTGGATCCACAGCTGTTCTGTGCCATGGTTCAATGAAGCCCTATTACTCAGAATTTGTTTCTGTTCAAAACAGCGGTTCAGCTCCTCATGGATATCAATCAGCCTTCTTACCTGATTTCTAGAACAAGTAGTTTGGTCCACTGATAGTGGAAGAAAAGGCAGGGTATGCTCTGAGCCCCACAAGGAAAACTAAGTATGGATCTGTACTTCAGGATGATTTGGGCTTCTGCAGATCTTGCATTTGGCATGTGACATTTTCAAACCAGCCATTGATAAACCACCTCACTGAATAGTAAATAACAGCAACTAATATTTATCATTTTATTCATCTTAGTCAGAAACCTAATATAATCAGTACTATGGTACATATTTTTGTTTCGAATGTCTGTGTCATTTGCTCTGGAAAAAAAAAAGCAGTACTCCTTTAAGAAATCTGTAAATATGGTTAGTATCAATCATGTCCATGGAAATGCCTCCATGGCTAGTTTGATCGTGGTGTTACTATCAGAGTTTTCCCTGTGGTGTGGGGGACTTCTTTTTTTCTTTCTTTCTTTGTTTTTTTTTGTTTTTTTTTTTTAAATACATGTCTGAGTCAAGTAGGCCTGTGAGTCAAATCTACCTGTATCGCTCTGTGTTACAGCATTTTTCCTGTCTCTTCTAGCTTTGTGCTTTCAGAAATGACACATTATTGTTTTCTATTTATTGGAAAAAAACCCAGACTGTATCAGGGATGAATAATATATCTAAATTCTTTATTTTGGAGCAATACAGTTGTAACCAATTACCTTGATTCCATTTTTAAACCTGTATTCTACATGAGCAAAGGAATACAGAAAAGCTTTTATGTGAATCCGTAGATGATTTATGTCATGCTCTCCACTGATGATAGAAGCCTAGGCAATTAGTCTCTTGGGGCAGGGGCTTTGGTTAGGTATCTTACTAATGTTCTGTGATTCCAGGCCTAAGATGGATCCGAGATTGCTGTTGTCTAAACACCAGACAGACAAACGAAGGTGGAGGAACCCAGGACAGCTTTTTCAAAGTCACACAAAGGGTTAGTGCCAGAATTGTTACTTGCTGGTCCCTTGCAATTGCAGTTGACTCTGTTCCCTTCTGAAGTGGAAATACCTTTGCAGAAGACAGACCCATTTATAGCTGATTTAATGTATTTAGTATGCTGTTCTGCTGGTAAGGAGTTTGCAAAGGGCTAGTGTCTGGTTAATTGAGACTGTAAGCTTGTCACAAATGGAGAGTGTATGTGTTAGCAATTAATATACTTCAAATAGGCATAAGTAAACTTTGGACTGCATTCTATAATAAACAGTTCAACATTTATTAAAGGTATGTATTAGCTCAGTAATATTTTTGAGCAGTTTATAAGTGAATCTTCATATACACATCTGGTAGTTTTATATCCTATCTATTATTACAGCATCTGGCTGTGGTAGAGTAGCAGACTGGAACAAAAATTCACTCAATTCTCTTTAGAAATGTAGATAGATAATAGTTTTGAATAATATACAAATTGAATTCCTGATGCTGTTTTCTTCACCGGCTGGAAAGCCTCTCACTGTTGGAAAGGCATTCAGTGTATTTGACATTAAGGGTGGGGGAATGTTTGTGTAATTATAAATGTTAGACTTGCAAACACGCCTCTTGATTGCAACAGCCTGAACTTCCACATGTCAACAGGAATCGTAACTTTTCACAAGATAAACCTTGGTTTATGTACCTTGGCATTGTTACTGCTCTTTTCTATATAATTTCAGTATGTATCTCGCTAAATTGTAGCTGAATTTTACATGTGTGCACGTTTCAGATAAGACATGTAGATAATGTAAGTATTCCTGACGAAACATTCAGTTGCTACAGCTACTGTATGCAGCTGTAACAGTTTTGGTATTGTGATGAAAGCTCAAATCACACTGAGTATGAGTAATTTACCTGTGATCATACAGGCTTGTGATATCTTGTGCAGTGCTGCTGAGCCTAGTGATAATTTTAGAAAGGTTGTTGGTTGCTGAGGTCTGAACATTTTCAAGGAACTCTACATGATTCTTTCCTAGTTACGTAACACAGAAAAACTTGAGTGCTCTACAGTGTCTCTACAGTGCTTCACGTGTGGTTTTGTTGTTGTTGTGTTTTTTTATTTGGTTTTAGTTGGAAGAATTATTTAAGAACTTGAGGATGGATTTAGGAAGTGGTCTGGCTGCAGTACTTAGTCCGATCTAATCCGAGGAGGAAGAAAGGGAGAAGATTGGAGTTGCCACCATGTCAATTGAAGGATTGCACTTTCAGACTGTTTTAGTACAGTAAATAAAGTGTTTGTGTGCTTCCCATTCTTTCTTAGATAAACTGACTTTCACATGCATGACGTGTTGTCTAATCTTGGAAATGATTGGGCAGTTCTCGAAAAATGCTGGCTCAAGGGTGTATTAAGTTTTGCACCAAGTATTTCTGTGCTATAGGAAACTCCTTGGGACATGCTAACAAGAAATAAAAAGGAGAACAATGCAAAGGAGCAGTGTTTCTTGTTGGATGGTAATGGTGCATGGAAGTGTCAAAGGTTTATGCCATCTCATTTGTAATTTCTTCCAGCATGTATATCTGTAATATGCTTGTTGCAGTAATACTTCAACCACACCTACCTGAACAGGTGCAGGTAGAGCAGTGTTGTGGGACAAGCTCTGTGACATCTCAGATCTGGAAGGAATGTGTGTGATGTATTGTTCAGTTCATGGACATGTATGCCGTGTGGAAAGCATTCCTGCATAATGCCCTGATGCATATTAATTAGACAAGCGAGATATTAATGTGATGTAAATCAAATAGTTTCTTGGAAATTTACTGATTCATATCACAGCTGAGAATCTAACCCAGTATACCTAATTAGGGGAAATTAGAATCTGTGTTACAAATATCCTAAAATAATTTTATATATGTTCAGGGAGAGATACACACAGAATGTTTTATTATAATGATTAATGGTTAATCATGTTAATTTTATTAGTGTGATGAGAGAAGGGATATTATCTGTAAGGCTGTGGAAAGATGGTAGCTTTCAAGAAGACAGCTGGTGTGGTGTACAAATCGTGGGAGGTTTGGTGATAAGACTGGAAATGATGGAAGAGAGGAACACAATGGGAGCATGTGGAGAAGTAGAGTTGAAGAAGTCTTGTTTGTAGGTGCGCTTGTTTTCCGCTGAACTTCGCTGTTTGTATATCCAAAAGGTTTTCTTCACTCCATTTCCTTGTGAGTTTCTGCTAAATTACAGTAAGTGCTCTCAGTCTGGGCCGCTTGCTTTTAAACTCTGTTGCCTAGCGTCCACCCAGAATTGTGCTGCTGCCCAAGTCATCAACATATTTTCCCACTCTAGCAGTGACACCTTGCTTCTTGATCTCTTCTCTAACTCACTAGGAACTCACAAAGAAAAGCACAAGTTGCTGCAGCTTTGAAGTTTGCAGTACCTGGGTGCTTGGTGTTAGCGAATTAACATCATTAAGGTTAGCTGTTTAGGCGGCCCCTATGAAAAGGAGAGTTATGTGGCAAATGCCAACAAGCTGAATGGAGAGCTGCTTGGGAGACATCTTGAAAAGAACTTCAGGTGACGGAGTGCCTTAAGCAGTGTCATTGTCCGGGACTGGGATACCATAGTCTCCTTCAGCGCAGGATCCCTTTCCTGAAATTAGCCATATAGCCTTTTTTGTTCAAAAAATCTTGCTGTTCTGTTCCTTGCCTGCCACTCCCAATGCATGCTATGCACTAGCTCAGCAGTTAAAAGGAAGCAGGCTTGCATTTGGTTCCTTCCTCTGCCTGAGGGAGCTCTAATCAGCGTCTCCTATCTTCCAGGAAAGTATCCTGGCTATAAAATACTCTGAGGTGGTATGGTTGCAGTGTCTCCTTTTGAAGGTGTTTTGCTTTGCATGGAATAATTAAATATTAATTGGAAGTGCAAAAGAAAATCAGTTTACGGGTTAGCTCGCACATCTGGGAGTAGAGAGGCATGGGTTTTAAGCCCTAGCTCCAGGGAATGCTTGTCATTAGTCTTGCTGTCTGTCTTCAGCCTGGTTTTCTGAGGATGTGCTTGATTAGGGTGTCAGAGCTGAGGGAAGCAGAGGCATGTGGAACTATCCATAGATAAAAGCAGAAGTGAAACATTAAAATTAATATGGTACTAGAGATGTCAGCTATCTTGAGCAATAGCAGCTGAATGTGCTGGTATTCAGGGTGAAGTAGCCGTGATGATGCTGAGTATCTAATTTTGGAACTTAGGCACCAAATCAAGCATCTAAATCCTACCTATAGTATACTTACACAGATCTAACCATGCATGTCAGTGCTGCAAATGTAAGGTATTTTTAAAGTTGTGTAATTACTTGTGCTGCTATCACTGCTTTGATCCTTTTTGGGTTGTATGCAAAATCTCTTCTTTGTGTGTCCTAGTTTTCATGGCTTCCCATTTCCATATATGTTGCCACTTACTCTTGCAAGAATCTCTCAGTTCCTTTTTGCTAGATTCCATGTCTAAAATTGCTCCTTCAAATATACTATGTCATGTATCTGTTCAAAGCTGATTATCTTACAAATAGTTTCTGTAGGTTGTTTTTCGCTTTCATCACTTCCTTATTGGAGTGCTTTCTGATACCATATTAACCAACTTGACTAATGTATCACAATGATAATATAAAAGTTCTTTCTACTCACTTTTTGTTTCCTACAGGAATTCATCAACCTATTTTATCGGAATTATCCTAGTTTTTGTTGATTGTTTTACGGGATAGTCATTGCTAGTCACCTTTTGAGAGATTAATGGCTCATCCAGTATCTTATACAAATGTATAAAGATTTAAATAGTAGAAATGATCTGTACTGGTCACATTTTTATCAGTGGTCTGAACTCTTCCAATGTTTGGGAACTATGCAGATTATAGGACTTTGTTCTGTTACTTTAATAATAATTACAACTGTCAAGAAAATAATACTTTTTTTGTTTGTTTGCTTTACTACTGGTTCAGAAGCAACTGTGATAACTGAGTTGTATTTTCAAGCTGTAATCTGATAGGATTTTAGTTGTAATGTACTAAGCATATAGTAGTGACTTCAATCTTAAAAATTGTGGTGAGTATTAAAGGTAGCACTTTACTGCAAACCACATTTTTCTAGCAGAATCCAGAAATAGTCAGGAAGGCTAAACTGATTATGGTAGTTTGCTTTCACTGTCACAAGGCTTTGCTAATATATAACGTGCTTGGTAAGACTCTCCCAGTAGCTAAGAAAACTCCACAAACCCCAGAAATTTCTGTAATAAAATATGTGACTTCTGTAAATGTCTCATATTTAGAAATTGTTAATACAAAAGCTGATGTTGTAGACATAAATTTTTGGAGTAGTTGCTATTCAGGAAACTTAAAATTCCAGAGGCATCTGTAGTCAACAGTATTTTGAAAAAGTGTGTCTGTTATTGTAGGACCTTACTGTTAGTTCATGGAAGTGGTGGTGTCACCGTCCCTGGAGGTATTAAAAAAATGCATAGACAAGGCAGTTCAAGACATGGTTTAGCGGGCATGGTTGACGGTTGGACTCGATGATCTTAAAGGTCTTTTCCAACCTAAACAATTCTATTATTCTAACCATTGTGTTTTGTCTGGGAATAAGAAGAGAATGTGTTAGAGCAATACCTAATCCTTTATAACCATAAAACCTGGTCTAAAGTGCATTATAATAGTAACCAGAAACCCGTTGAGATGTCTGAAATATCACAGCATGGCAGATTAATGGGTATTTTAGTGATATGGAGAACTGCAGTATCTATTTTAGTAGACCAGCATGAACTTTTCAAAACGCTAGCTGTTTTATCTGAAGTACACACAGATATTAATATCAGTTCATTTTAAAGAAAATGGATTATCACGACATTCAAGAGCGCCAGTAGAGGTAGTTTTGACTGTATGCTTTCCCACTGATTTAAGGGTGTAACACGTTTTCGTTCAGCCTCAACATACATTATCTAGTCCTTTTGTCTGTGCGGGGACAGAGTAAGAAGCACTTACTCTTTTAATGCTTTCATTAAATGTTTGCTGCATTATTTAATTTTTTTCTCTTTGCTGCTTTAAGCCAGTAATAGTAGGGATAATGTATGGTTTTCATTCAGACTGATGTACTCAGTTACTGTACTCAAGGTGTTTATCATTGCAATGATTTCTGATGTCATAATTCAAAACTGAATTAACTGCATCTACATTGTTTTACTCTCTAGCTCCCAAATTATTTGGTATTAATGAGAAAATCTGATTCCCTTTGTGAACTTGCCGATACAATGTAGAGTAGTTGTGATGCTGATCTTGGGGGGAAAAGTATGCAGATATGCTTGGGATTGCCAGTTACTAACTTCTCTCTAATTTCCCCCTAACAGGGAAGAGGTCAGAGAGTTTTTCATAGCCAGCCAAGTTGCATCATAAATGTTTTAAAATGACAAATAAAATTCCATTAATTGTGACCTGTTTCTATGAAACTGTAGTGATGCACCTAAGTCAAAACAGATTGAAATCATGCTGTGCTGTTCCTGGCTGGTGTTTTCAGGATATTTTTGTTATCAGAATATTTTCTAACTGTGACTGAACTGAAGGTACTTTGAAAATTTCATCAGCCATTGTCATGATGAGATGTGCAGATGGGCTAAAAGTTCCCATATATAACCCCAGAATAACTCTGGCAGTTATTCCTTCACTGATGAGCTGTATGTTAGGGATTTAATTTTTTTTCTTTTTTTAATCTTAGAACTTTGTGTGTGTTCTTAATTTCATTCTTCGCTTCTGTTTTTTTCAAGCAGCCTCAAATTCAATTTGAACTGTCTGATTCGTTCAGTTGTGTTCATGTCTCAGAGAGACATGAACAGTGAGTAAACCTAATATAGAGTAATATTGGATAACAACTAGTATAAAGTAATATTGGATAAGAACTAGAAGCCCTGAGTTGAGAGTTTCTTGTTTCATTTTAAAGGTCGACTTTTTTTTTTTCACCCTTTCTCTTGCACTGGGTGTGTGTTTATAACCCCTGAAACTGCCATTTTAGGTTATTCCTGGAAATAATGTTGATGCAATTTGTATAGTGAACAGGGGAGTTAAAACTAATCTGGATCATGTCTCATGTCTTCAGATCACCAGCCTTAATGCCGTTTCTGGACGCCAGTGGGGCATGTGGTTTTGAGGAAGATTGCAGAGGGGCATAAAAGAAGAACTGCATCCTAAATTTATACTTCATTTCCTCCATATGCTTTAATTTGGCCTCCAGAAGTTTGTTTAGTAGAACGCTTAGTAGAGGCAACAGAACCCTTGAGCACTAATGAGGTACAGAAAGATAAATACACTTCATAATAAATTCATGTTACTATCCACTCAGAACAAATTTTAAGGAGGCAAATGAAAATTAAATATTTATAAATAAAATGAACTGCATTGCAAAACAAATTTCAGTCTTTAAGAGGAAGGGGAAGACTTCTGAAAGCTAAAATTGCTGTTACAGTAACTGGAAGGCTCAAATATTGCACAAGAGATTTAGACTGACAGCAGTTGAACAGTTTAGGGAAATGAACGACCGAACAGCTCTATGTCCAGTAGACGTAATAGACACAGCAGATTACTTGTGGAGGTTATTTCCACAGGATTGCAGTGCTACTAAGGTGTGTAATTTTTTGCTACTTTTGAGCCTTAATGAACTATGTTTAAAAAGCACACTGAAAGATGCTGCTGCTAGTTTTTAAGAAGGGAGCTCAGACCTTGGTAGAATTTGTCTTCTCAGTAGGGGTAGATACTCTTACCCTTGCTCTTTGCTTTTCAGCTTCCTTTTGCTATTTGATCTTCAACTTGTTCCTGAGCCTTTGCCTTGCTTTTTGCTAAAAATAACTCACCGTTTAAGAAAAGTTAAACAAAGAATTTACTTGATGTCCTGCTGAAATCTGCATTTCAGAAACTTTTGTCTAGTTGATTTAGGCTGGTAACTTAAGCCTTTCAACTTTAGATTGTCGAGAGGCAGACCTTTGTCTTCATAGAGATTGGATCGCAGAAAACCAACCAATATGGAGATTTTCACCCAAATAATGACTCTAATCAGGTATTTACAGCTCTATACTTGTTCATGTATACTGTAGGGATTGACAGCAATGATAATCTTCTTTGTATGATATCTAGTTCAGGATGACAGACTGAAGAAGTATCTGAGAGGAAATTAATTGCTTCTTTTCAGTATGGGCTTTCAGTGATGCAATGAAAGAGACAGACACATTTTGAAGTATCTCCTCTGTTAGGTAGCCTCAGTTTTGCTTTCCAATAATGTTTCCCTGGTAAGTCCAGCATTTCCTCCTTTCTGTCTTGAGTCAGTGCACTACTCATGTCACTATTTCCTTGGTAATTATGAGGTCCTCCCACAAGTTTCTCTGTCCTTTTGCTTCTGAGTAATGCCTTGTCTCGCTCTTTTTATCCCCCC
>JAVJGG010000074.1:67506535-67558145 GCA_035590195.1 Aviceda cuculoides
ATTCATTTGTCAGAGATTTCTGTGAACACTGACTCCTCTTGCATTTGTCTCATATCTGTGGTATCCCTGATGGTCTGGATCTCCATTCTCCTGGACACTGTAAACCAGGCAAAATACCCAATGCTTTTTGTTTGTTTTTCCATTTCCAGGTTTGCAAATACAGATCTGCTCCTATTGCCACACTACTTGGTAATGTAAACGTTTTCTGTGCGTACATTGCTTATAGTAAGTTTTGTCTGAAAAACAGTACTGCTGTGTTTTTTCACAAAGTTAGACCTACCTGAATGGGACTTGAACAGATGGAAAAGATGGCTTGCTAAGATTTTTTTGTGTCATGAGTTGATTTCTGGCATTAAAATTGTGAGACAGGTACTCCCAACAGAACTGGAGAACATACAGTTCTAAACACTCAGTAATCATGTTTCTTGGATAAAATATTTCTTTTAAAATCCAGCATAGTTAGCAGACTAGGTATGCCACTTGGCTGTAATCATGTCAAGGGACGACATCCTGGAATAGAAGTGAAAGCAAAATTGTCTAAGGTGGGATTGTCATTTTGATTGCATAATATTGAACGTATGTCAGCAGGAGAGACAAAAAGAAGAAGCGGAAGATCAGAGGCTCACGGATGGGTGTTACTGTGTAAGCATGCCAGCTGTTTCAAGGGGCTATACTGTTCTGAGCCTGTGAATTGGGACTAATTCAACTGGGAAAGAGCACAGCTTTCTAAAACAGCAATACTGAGAACCAGGAATAAAAATAGGTTTCAGATATATGTTTTAAGAGATAATACCAATGCTTAGATATTTGCTGGCAGCTAGAGACTTCTTGGGCTGGAGAATGGACAGTGAGGGTAGAGGGCAAGGGCTGAAGTCTGCCTATAAAAGGTTTCAAGAACCTTGTGCCAGCATCAGACTTGATGCGATGTGGTCTTGTGGTTGTCTAGTATGCTTGAAGGCCTGGATTTTGTACTCTGTCCTCTGGCAAAGCTACCTGTACGTCCTTGGTGTTAATAAGGCCATGTTAATAGCATGTTTTCTGTATTTTCTCAGCCACCATCATACTGATTTACTCAATTAGACTGTGGTTTTACGGTTCTTGGGGATTTCTTGATCTTTGCCTGTCTTCAAAGAGCGAGGAGACCAGGGAGCATATTGCGAGTCTGCTTGGTACCAGCAGGAGTTACCATGGCACAAGCCTAGGAAGACACACTCTGTAAGCTCTAGGACACAGAAGTAATTTGGTGTTTGTGTTGCTAGACTGGGTGGTGCAAATAGGTTTCAAAATGTGAGATATGTGCTGGAGAGACATGAAAATAGCTGAGAATGCAGCTATAACCATGTGAACAATGGGTCTTGCAGCAGTGAGCCACATGCCAGTTTATTAGATATGTTCATGTAAGGAACCATGTCCTGTGTATAACTTGATTTGCACCAAGGCACACTGACAGTTTATAGGAAATCTGGAAAGTCTGATGCTGCCTTCTCAAGCTTTATAAACAGCCTGGGAAGTCTTAAAAAATCATAAATGATACAGAAATTATGGAAATTAAAAATTCTAAAAGAAAGTTTTATTCTATGTATATTTATGTATCCTCAGTCTTAAAAAAATCTACTCTTTCACCTGAAATATAACAAGTTTAGTCTGTTTAGAAAGAAGATTTTTTTTTTTTTCCTGGGGAAACTGTGTTATTAGGTAGAATTAAGTAGAAGCAGCAGCTATGCTTCCATTTTTTTTTTTTTTTAGAGGGAAGAGTTTAACTTTTAAGAAGTCTTACATTACCTGGAATATTAACTCTCAACAGATGTAGGATAGGAATTGCAATAATGTATGTACCAGATTATTTTCACTACTTTGTAATGTATAATATTTTTGTTTGTTCCAAAGGTATGCAGTTATTTGCTAAAAATAATCCATGGAGATTGCCTCATTGTGCTTAGAAACCCTGCAGGATCAGCTTTCAGGGTTTTCAAATTTATAAACTACTAATAATACAAATAATTAAAGTTCTAACAAAAAAAAATCATGGAACAACTCAGCAGGGATTTAGAAATTCTATACAGTAGTCATTAAGTACTTTTTTTTCCTGCAGCTCTCGGGTTCCATAACTATCAATTCTGCAGGAGCAATCTAAAGTCTTCTTCAGTTATTGCCCAGAAACTTTCTAAGGCAGAACTCAATTGCACATGAAGAAGTTTATGATTTTAGTTTCTGAAATTTTAAAGATGGACCTAACTGGTTGCACCAATGCAATAAAGGCATTTTACATTTACACGACAAAAGCATCTTACATTAAGGCTTGCTTTGTTGTGTGCATTTCACTGGAAAGAAGTTTTGCACAAACAATTGAATGGTATGTAGGAAAAAAGCTTGCTCCACAAGCACTGTGGGGAAAAATCTCATAGCCACGCTCTATAGACTATAGGGAAATTAGAGACATTTAAGCAGGTTTCATATGATTTCACTAGTCTTACAGTGTTTAGGTTTCCTCTGTAATGAAGGGGCAGTCTGAAACTGCCTTCTATTTTAAGCTACAGTTCTATTACCATTTTAAATGAAACTGGTCACAGCCTGCTTTTCTGTACATACAGATTATTTTCTGTAGGTGTTTGTTGACTCATATTGGGTTTTATGTTTCTGAAAGATTGTTGCCTGGAGTGCTTTCACCTGAATTTGGAGATTAATTCTCACCTTAATCTGTTTCCAGATCTCATTGAATATGAACATACAAAGGCCTGTAGGAATATGCAGCTGAGGGAGGATGGGGTTGTTCCTTTCAGCAGTAATACCAGTTTATGAGTATTTCAGGTGCTGTGGAGACCTCCCCTGAAAGCATGTAGAATTGTCCTCTGAGAGTGCCTGTCTGTCCCCCCTGACCAGAGAGGGAATCTTGATAACTTACTGAAACAAAATGCTTTATTCTGAAAAGGTGAAATTAAGCATGATCAATCCTGCTCCCAAATTCTGTGTTTTAGTGCATGGTATTATGTAAGAGAGGACTTGTGGTAGGATGGGGGCAGATACCTGGAATAAAGTAGCATTAATTAAAAAATCAGTTTCCATGACCTCTTCTAAACTTGATGTTGCTATATGAAGCACAAGATGTTAAAAAAAACCTGTATAGAAAAAATGTTTTTACTCTCTGTTTGGTTTAGGGGTTTCTTTTTTTATATTTAGAGTTATCTGTGAAGGGTCAGTTGCAATGTTTCTGTTTTATACTCTGTTATACAGTAATTCTGCTAGTGTCTCTTTGCTGTAAAATACTATTCACAATACAAAGTAGCCATAAGGAATATAGCTGAACTTGAGCGAAATAAGAATCTGCTTTTACTGTCCCATCTACTGATGAGTATCACTTGTTGCCTGAACTTTATTCTATAAACTAAACCTACTGATTTCACTTAGTTGCAACAATAAACTCAAATTAATCAACCCAAAGCAATATATTTATAGAAATCTGTTTAATTAGTTTCATTGTTTTTCTTATGTAATATGATTTATCTTTTAAAAAATCATGTTGCACAAACAAAATTATGATGTTATTGTAATTTAGGATTCCTTCTAATGAAACTGTGGAGAATGGGTTAGATTCTGCAAACTGCTACCCATGTGAATAACACCATGAAATGAACAGCTAGGAAATTTGTGTCAAATTTCATAGTGAGCCCCTAGTCTGTGTCTTTAAAGTGTTAAACCAGTGCCTTCAGTATTACTGTCTTTGTGTTTAATGGGGAAAACACTACACTAAGTTAGTTTAGATATCTGTAGCTCCTGTTTTTTCCTTTAGTCTCTTTGTGTTTCTTGTTGTTGTTCCCCTGCTGAATTTGTTTTAATTTCCCAGCTGGGTATTTTTTCTTTTAACTTTTCCTTAGCAGCTTTCAGAAATCTGCAAGATATGTGAAGAAAATAGAAGGAGAAGCTGTGAGTTTGTTTTCTGCAATGTGTTTTTCCAAGAAGAGTTTGGAAACATCAATCTTTTTTTCAATGGAAGAAAAAAAACTTTCTTGATCATCGTAGGAAGGTGACAGTGCCTCAGTCACTGTGAATAAAACAGCATTATACAGTATTCTTTTACAAGAAAACCTTGCTTTTTTTATACTGTAAGCACTGTAAAGATATTACTCATTAATCAGTGTCTTGGACTGAGTTTCAGCTTTGCAACTTTAGCTTGCAACCCTATTCCAAGGAACAGAAAGGGAATAGACTGAGGAACTTTTCGTATGGACATGTCTTCTGGCCGGATGTTTTTTTACCATGGAGGTAAACTCTCTGTGCTTTGGCTCATGTTTTTAACTGCTCATTCTGGAGAAACAAAATAAAGGAAAAAAGAGGCTTAAAGAAGCATGCTTTTGACCTGAATACAGCTACTATAGAGCTTCCAATTTTCACTATACTAAAGAACAAAGAGACTTCATTGAAGCACTTGGTAATAAAATGAAATAATGGAAAATGAGTCTGTGAGGTTAAAATAATTGTAGTGATACAATACTGTGAGGACTATGCCAAGGCACAAAGGGATGATTTGTTCTTAGTTTTTGTTTCCAGTGTCCTCTGTTGTTAAACACATCTCACCAAAACATTATCTCAGTATCAAAAGACAACATTCTTAATGTCTGTCCTGCATGTGGTAATGCTGATTCAAATCTTTCTTGTGCAAACTCTTCACAAACTTATACTGGCCCTGTAAAAATCACATGTTCAGCAACTTATCTACAAGAGCTGAATTCTTGTTCGTCTTGTACAATATCAGCTGGTGTAAATTCTTTGGGCCAATTTACCATTGCCGTTTAGGCTGAATTGCTTCGTGCATGTGAAGTAGCATTGATTCAAATGGGACTAAAATGTGTGACTGTTCTGCAGAAGAAGGAAGGAAATTTCTTAGCTGTTTCTTTGATAGCAGAAAATCTGTCTGCTTTATTCTATGCCTTTTAAGAAGGTAAGTTCATTAAATCCCAGAGCATATTATTGTTTTGTGCCTTACGACATTTGTATGTGTGGTCATTGAAAAGGTAAGATAGTTGTTACAGCAACTGATATTTTCATCTCAAGATGCAAAAACATTTGTAGTTAAGGGATGATATCTGGCTGCACTACATCTATGAAGCTACAACTACATTTTCAAAGTCTTAGTTTTTGAAAATTTTATCTTCTTGATATCTGTTATCTTGTTATCTGTGATGTGTTAGCAGCCATTGTCTGTGTTACCTTTCTATTTCAGATGACAGGTGGAAATACCTTTAAAAAAATTGTTTGAAAGCCTGGTTTTACTCAAGTCAACAGCAGCTAAACCTGTTAACTGTAGTTGGGACCATCAGCATCCTCTTGGAAGAGGATTCCAACTTAGAACAAAACCATCTTAAAATTCTTCAGAATGAATTTTACTAGGGATCAGCACAAAGGCTTAAGTGAAACATAAAGATAACAGTTTAGTCTAGCTCTGGACCTGAACATTCCAGAGATATATTTCATCCTCTTTAAGCTGTATGGCAACATTCTTGATATGTAATTCTCTCATTTATAAACCATTCTAGCACATGATAAATATGGAAGATGCTGCATAGAAGAAAGTATTTTTGTTGTTGTTTTAGAAATAAACTATTGACATTCACCTCTAGCTTAAATTATATGATCTGTTTCTTTGATTGCCTTTGATGGGCTCAGTTATGATTAGGGTATTGGTCATCAATCTGCTATACTGGGTAAATGCCTTTTGTGGCTGGTAACATTATTAGTGATCTCAGAGGTACAATAGTGTAAAAATCATTGAACATGTTTATATCTAGGAGGGTTGATTTTTTAATTCTTTTTTTTTCATTATTAATGTGCTATTTTGAGACAAAGTGGTATTACTAGATTACTGTTTCACTTGACAGCTGTTTTACTTTAATTTTTTCTCTTGTCTTGGACTGAGGATGAGTGTCTTTATACTAAAATAGTTAGCTGAATGCAATAAAGAAGGAGTTAGTTTAACTTAAGTAGCATGAATGTATTTTGGTGGTCCCACTTATTTGGACAACTGCTTTTCATTAGCATTGTTTTATTGGTGTTTCATTTAAGAGAACTGCTATGGAAAGAAGGTTGCCAAATAAAGCCTGTACAAATATCAGGTATACAGCTTCACACATGACTCAGACAAGTTTGCTGTTTGTTCCATTTCCATTTTATAGCAAATATTTCTTGTGAACAAAAATGACAGTCTGCATTCGTAGGCTTTGATTCAACAAACACAGCTGGTGTTTGCATCCTTGAAGTCACTTGAGTTGCATATTATCTTGAAGTTAGCACATATGGGTTCTGCTAGGTTGAAGCCCTAGAAATACATCTGAATTTCCCCTGCATCCCTTCCCCACCTTCATTTATACACTAGAGTATTAGATCACACAATTTCTGTAATTCTACATTTCAGGAAGTGCACTATAGCCTAGGATCTTCCCTCTGGTCTCCTCACCCTCAGCAAGAAGTCTTTGCCTCAGTCTTCCTGCAAATGTAGTTGAATTTGTTCATGCACTGAGGGAAATGGGATCATGGAAATGGAAAACAATGTATAGAAGCACCAGACTAAGTAATTCATAGAATAAGATTTTTTTCATCCTTAGAAGTTGGAAAGAACAAAATAACACCAGAAGGTTTTTTGGTTTTGTTTTTTTTCATTAATGTCTGGCAGAAAGGTGGACTAAGAATTTTTTATATCTCTACAAATCAATACTATGATGTAAGAAGAAAATTCTCTCCGGCTTAGAGAAAGTACGTAAGATCTATGGATTGTTAAAGAAAGATTTTTCGCCCAGAAAGTAAATTGCTTTTGAATAGCAACATTTAACTTAATGTTCCCAATATAGCAGAATCTCACACAGGAAATTAATTAAAAATATCTCTTGCAGTATGAAGATGCGTAGAGTCATCTTGGAGTGGGTAGATTTCCTGTGGCCTTTTGCATACTATCTGCAAAAAAATAAGCACTTTTATTTTCTGTTTATGAAATTAAAGCTCCCGCAATTGTATTTCTATGAGTAAGGTTTATGGTTAAATGTAATAAAAAGTGCAGACCAAACTGAGTCATAGCATTCCGTATAGTGAACAGTACCATAATGTGTGGATAGTACTATTGTCATCAATGGGACTATTCAGTCTCAGAAGTTTAGTACAGTCAGGCTTTGCAATGGCCAGGTTGGAATTTGTTCAAAGGCAGTACTTTAACATTAATTTCTGGCAAAAATAAACTGTCCCACACTGAGGGGTATATTATGTAAGTTAAAGTTTTTTCTGTGCAGCTTGATGCTGTGCTCACCTGTTCATATCAGGAATTCTGTGTGTACATACTGGCAATTTTGTCAGAGTTCATTTGGTAGCTGTGTGTTCACCCAGAGCCTTTAAATGCATAACACAATATTCATTCAAACAGCCTCAAAACTGAAACAGGTTTCTGCATGATCTTTCTCTCTTTTCCCTGGGTGAGCTCAGATCTGCTTTCTTGTGTAATGGATTGAAGTGATCTGTTGTTGCATTGGAATACTTTAAATGGTACGTGTAGCTGTGAATATCAATATTAATCAGTCACCAACATGAATCCATACAATCTGTATATGGAAGAGCAAACTCTACAGTCCCTCTGGAATAGGA
Organism: Aviceda cuculoides; assembly: GCA_035590195.1. Classification (NCBI taxonomy): domain Eukaryota; kingdom Metazoa; phylum Chordata; class Aves; order Accipitriformes; family Accipitridae; genus Aviceda; species Aviceda cuculoides. The sequence goes on from JAVJGG010000074.1 coordinate 67,514,156, forward strand.
TATTATTATTTTCATATAGTTTTAGAACCGATTTGTTCAAATCCTTTAGGTTACCAATGCTGTGACGTATGATTTAACAGTACTTGCTGTTTTCATTTCTAATCCAGGGTCAAATATTGTTACAACAGAAGTTGATGGTAAGGTTTGCACTGGTATTTGTGGAGCAGGATTAGATCCTGAACCACCAGCATGTGGTTGTCATTGCACTGAGCAAATCTTTCACCTGTGGTGTCGACTTTGAATTTGTGCCACACAGACCTCCAGTAACTGAGTTGGGTCATGTTGCTTATGCCTCACTTTGTTTAGTTTACATGGGACCCACTCATACAAAGTTCAGAGAAGGATTGGAACTAGAAATGAGATTTTCTCCTAGACAGGAGCTCTGCCTCTTAAACAGGTACCCAGCTTTTTTGAATCTGTTAGTAATCTGGGTGGCTGAATATTTTCCAGCCTTTGCTATTCCAAAATAATACAAAAAATTGAGGACAGTAACGTGGAGGGATGACGCAAGTGGTATGTGTTAAAATATGTAATAAGTAGACATACCTGAATTAGGGGATTATAAACACTTGCAGAATGCTGAACAAATAAATATTGTTCCTACTAACTCTTACGGCAAATTTCCTGTTGATTCATTAGGGCCAGGAATTTACCTTGAAACAAGTTGAGGTTGAAGTGGAGAGAGAGTTTAATTGGCAGTAGCTGTACTTGTCAGCAGTGAAAGTATAAATTGATTTTCTAATGCACACTATTATCTGGAATATATGGTATGCTGTGGTAGCACACTGTGTGCCATATGCCTCACCCTTTCATGTTACTCCCCCTCATTTTTAATGACTCGTTCTGTATATTAGTGTGGAAACTATTCCAACAGTGAGACTGGCACATTCTTTACACAGCTGAATTGACACGTCTGAAGCTGCCTCTGGCTACTGCTTATAGACTGCCTTGCCTTTCTTTCATGGCGAATACTTTTTGCCTAATTTTAGTCATGCATATCCTGCAGTATGATGTTGTCATATAAGTCCTTGCGCAGTAGAACGCAGCAGTCTGTCTCCTTGTCCATATATGGCTTTTATGTTGTTGCCATGTACCAGCTCTGATGTCACCTGAATATCACATGCATTTCATTTTGTGCGAATTAAGTGCATCAGAGGGGAAGAAAAAGGTTTTCCACAAGAGAGAAAAATATCTATCCACATGGGACTTATGTAATGACAGTAACGAAAAGTAATAGTAATTAATTTTATTTTATTCGATGTTCCCCCTGTTGAAAAGAAAAAACACCACCAAAAATTAACACCACCCCCCCCAGCTCAAATGCTGGTAACCAGGGGCAGGGGTCCAGGAGCTGGTTTGTGCTAGCAAGCAGTACCAGGGCATCCGCCTGGCACTAGAACTGGGTCTTCTCTGCTGCTGCGTTGCCAGAACAGCTGCTGCTGTGCCCTGCCTGAGGCCAGATGTCCCTCTCCCTGGCAATTCCTGGGCAGGATTTGGGAGCTGGCACTTCCCAACATCCATTTCTAGGTTGTGCCTTCTGTGTCTTGTAGTCTAAGGCACTTTAGTATTGAGAGACCTGATCAGTTCATTGCCAGTTGGCCTCAGAAAAAGGTCATGGCCACATTTACTTTGCCTATATGTACATATATATGCTTGTGTAAACAAGCAAACACACACACATATATATACCCAGGGAATCTTAGTTCTATCAAGAGGAGATTTGCAAAGCTGATTATGCAATTAGGAATTTGAGTATCAGCGGGACCAAAAAGTGTATCTCCTGTTAGTGTCCCTGAGATTTGTGCCTAAAACTCTTCTAGTCCGTCAGATGCACACTTTGAAATATAAGTTTGTTTTCTAAGTGCCTTTGTGGAGCCTCAAACTACAGTCACTCTTAGAGTCGCTTTATGGACCAAGTTCCTGTTTTCCTATGTATTTATAACACTTTAACTCAGTTTTAAAGCTTGTAAGTGTGCCTTTTCTGAGGCCTGTGCCAGCACACCTTTGCTGTCATGCAGATATGCTCCATTTTAAACAAAGCATAATTTATTACATTTTCACATTTAAATAGGTTAGTTAGTGCTACGAGAGGCCTAGAATGAGCTTCCTTACCTGAGCTTGACCTCTGCCAGTTGTGTATCCACATCTCTGCCTGTAGAAAAGCTACTTTTTTCCCCCTGTTTATCTAGATTCTGTAGTTGTGTTCAGGGCATCCTTGTTCCTTCCATCATCAGCAACTTTAGTTTAGCATTCCTGTCATTCTTAAATTCAACTTTGGTGAATGGATTTTGATAATCTCTTACAAACTGCTTTTCACTGTTTCTTTCCAGTGGTGGTGTGCCATTTTCCCCTAACAGCTTCTGTCTTAGCTGTTTCCATTGCTGATGTACAATGCACGTTGCTCCTTCTTCTCTCACAGATGCAGGGAAGGCACCGGAGTAAGATCAGTTTTGTGGTTGGTTTAGTTTAGCACGCTGCAGTCAACTCTGGCCAATGCCAGGTAGCTGAGGAAGTATAAGAAATTGCTTGTAAAAGAGAGGGTAATCTGCCTCCTAGGTTTGGCTTACTCCTTATCTCCTTATCCCTAATTGGTTTACTATTCCATCCAAATTTTGTTAGCACTCTGTTGGTTTTTTTTGTTTGTTTTTTGGGTTTTTTTTTAATTGCCTTGTAACATATGCAAAGAAAATGACTGACTACAAATACTTGGCTTTAATCACGTTTGTGCTTTAAACAGATTAATTATGTGTTAGATGTGAAATATATCCTTTTTTGTTTTTAAATTTGTAGTGTTTTCATGTCAATTAACGATGTTGTTCTTGTGTCATGAGGCAGGGAGAAGGAAAACCTTTATTTGCTTTCTCCGTACTTCATCACAGTGCACATTTGTCATTGACTGTCTGTTACTTTCAGAAGCTAAGTGATTTTTTTTCATCCTTTCTGATTATTGTATATGAGGTTTCTAGCCCTTTGATCATTTGCATTGCTTTCTCTGAATCCTGCCTAGTTCTGCAGTATCCTTTTCAAGGCTGGGCAATCAGAAGCACATACAGCATTCCAGATGAGACTCCACCACTGATTTATATCATGGCATTACAATACTTTCTGTATTATTCACCATCTTATTTCTTATCCTTCAAAACATCATGTCTGCTTTTTTACCACAGCTCAGCACTGAGCTGAGGTCTTTAATGAGTTTTCTACAGTGATACCAGACTATTTTCTCAAGTTCACACAGTTAATTTAGGATGATGAAAGTATGCTCTTCCTTTTTTTTCTGTCCAATGTGGGTTATTTTGTATGTACTAACATTGAGTTTCATTTGCCATTTTGGCGATTACTTCAGTTTCTCTTGTAAACTTCTCACAGTCCTGTCTGGGCTTGACCACCCTAAATAACTTTGAAGCACTTGCAGTTTTTTCTTGCTTACTACTCAGCCTTTGTTCCAGTTTTATTTCAGTTATACTTAAACAGAAGCAAACAGCTTGGTCTTACACTGATCAGCTTAACTTTTTCCATAAAGAAAATTGACCACTTATTACTGTTCCTTTATTTTTGTGTCTCGGTCAATTTTTATTTATGGCATACTTTGCAGCTCATATATTGAATACACTGTTTCTTTGCTGACATTTTGAAAAGGACCTCACTGAAGTCTGATTTTTTTTTTGTTTATTTATTTTATTTTATTAAGGTGCCAACCAGCTCATGCATTCTGCACTCTATTGATTTGTAACACATGAACTCCTGGCTTCTCAGACTGTTGCTGAATAAATCTACTAGAATCTCTAATTGTCACCCCTCTCTCATATTTTTCAATGGTGAAAAGAATTCTTGAGTTCTTGCAGTTTAGCAACACAGTGACAGTCATAGGAGACAGGGCAAAGCATGGATAAGAATGTGTAATTCACATTGTTTAACCTATTTTTAAAGACCTCTGATGATGCCCGTCAAGCCATTCGTCTGAGTTCTTAACCTGTCCTTACTGTTATAAAGTTTTCCTGAACATTGGAAGGTTTTCTTTTTACTTAAACCTAATCACTGCTCCAGAAACATAAACCAATGGCTCCTTTGCCTGTCCATCCAAGACATGGAAGACAGATTATTCCCTCTTGTGTTTGCATTATCAGAGTATCTGTACTTTGTTTTTAGATTTCACCTTCACTTTTTTCTTCCTTAGGGTAAACATTCTCAATCTCTTTTCACAGATCATGCTATCTAGTTTTCTAATTATTGTTCCATGCTGTACCATTTCCAGTTCATAGACAACTTCTGTAAAATGCAGTTCCATTAGACTAGACACAGCTGACACTTTTCCAATGCTGAGCAGAGACAAAAGAGGTAGCCACGTAAAGCTTATCTCAGGAAGGCAGTTTCAAGCATCAGAAAGCAAAACTATTGTGTCAAAGAGCAGGAAAGCCCCAAATCTGCTGTTTGTCCACTGACACATCGGGTACTGATGTTCCCGAATATCTGTCATCAGCTAACATCTTTGAAATTCAATTTGTCTTCTGGGACTTTGCTCACCAGGAATTAGAAGTGTGCTTGCTGGGTAGAGGTGGCATGTTTGCCTCAGCAAGTTTGGCTTTTTTTACTTTTATTTGGCATTTTATATTACAATTTTGTTAAACATACCAACTGCTGTTTTCATCGTGGAAATGTTGCTGCAGTATAATTCTACACAGTGTAAAAGACTTGTGTGAGAAGCCTTTGTGGACTATGTTGTTTTTTTGACAGCTCTCAAGGATAAGATTATGAAAAAGTAAGAGTCTGTTTTTATTTTCTCAGTGGAAAGTTTGTTTGTCTTCTTTGTTTTGGAGGCAATGAGGCTAGAGAAGCAAAATCTTAGGCCCATACCTTCACTTGTGTAAATTATCTGCTTAAGCTTTTTTCAACTTTTTCATAAATAACTACACTACAGTTATTGACACACCTGCTCTATTTTTGTACAGTAATACAGGAAATATGTGAAAAATATAGCACTTACTTTACAGATCCCACATAATTAAGTTTGCCTTTGAAGAGAAGTGGGCAAATTGTAGCACAGAAAGCTGGTTTTGTGTGGTACAGATTGGAAAGAAGGGGATTAGATTGTGATGTACTTTGGGCTTTTGAATTTTAAATAAATGTCAGAATTTGCAGAACCCTTGGAAATTCACTGTATTTATTTGAATTAAACAAGCTAGAGCAGTCCTGTAGTTCAAGTGGGAGGTCTGCAAGTATGAATAGTATTGTGTTTTGACAATGAATACACTGTGTTTTGACAAAGGAGGAATGGCATGGTGTAGAGGTATAGTTGTAGAGTGGTGTCAGAGGAGCAGAGACCACAGGTAAAAGTTAAATGAATGAAGCAAAGAAAGAACACTACCATGATCCTGAATGGTGGGCCACTGCGTGCATTGTTTAGCTGTCCAAAGGTGTTCTGAGTTCTGCAGATGAATACCAGCGCTCGCCCAGCCGAAGCTGTCCGTTGGCACACACAAGAATGAAATTAAAAGAATGAGGATTTGCTGAACTTTCTCTCTTTCTCTTACAGCTCTTATTTTTTTAGGTTCTTGAAACAAGTAGAACCGAACAGTGTCTTGCAGGTGAGAGTTCAGTGCTGCTTTCTGCAAGGATTTTATAATATTTCTTCAAACATCCTTCCTTTTTGTTTGCCTTTTGGGACATTATTACACACTGACCAGCATTCTTAACTAAGTGTTCATCAGTGAATGACAGTTAACTGAGAAACAAAAAATGTTCAGATTAGGCCATCTTTGCTTCGAATGGCACAGTTCTGCATTGTATTTGTTGCTCCCTATTTGCAGAGCTTTGTAAAGATCCTCTGATACTTCTCACAGCATTTAATCTTGATTATCTGCAACACTGTTGTGTCCTCTGCAGATTTTGCTATAGCACTGCTCGTTATTTTTCTTGAATTTCTCATTTTAGTTTGGTAGATTGGATGTCCCACCTTCAATTTATCAGTGTATTGTTCTTTTCTATGTGCTTTTCTTTCAGATTCTGTCTGTACCATGCCAATGTTTTATCAGCTGCTCAGCCTATATGAAAGCTTCTTCTGATGACTTGTATAAAGTTTTTCTTGAATGTTAACTTACAGAATTAGTATTTTGCTGCCATTCAGATCTTGACAAGGATTTAGGATTGCCAGGGGTTAGTTAGCCTGGGCTCAAAAGTTTCACCATTTGTTTTTCAGGCTTTCTTGTGGGGAGGGGGAGGAGGAAGTATCTGTGTTGAAGTCTTAGGTATGACAGCAATTCACACCAACATGCCGAACCTGAATTAAGTAGTCCTGATGGTGATAACCACATAACTGTGGTAGTATGGAGCTGAGCATGCAATGCAACGTATGTCTGGAAAACTATATAAACCTCAAATGTCCAGCCAGCATGATGCGGTTCCCTGCCCCAGTTAGTGTTCTGTTTCCAAGCCAGCTAGTTTCTGTACATAAACTGTAATCAGGCTTTTAAATGCGGTCTAAATACTGTGAAGTTTTTCGATACACCATTAGAGGATTAAGATTAGGACAGTATGATCAAATTTATCTTTTTTTTTTTTTTAAACTACGTAGTTATTTTGGGGAAGTTAGTGCTGTGGTTCTGACATCTGTTCCATGGGCTTGTGGAGTATGCATAAACTTGACTAGGTAGCTACTGATTTCCTGTGTTTCAGTTGCAACTGGCATGCACATGTCTCTGCTCACACCACTTGGATATGAAAAATCTAAGAACCGTATTGCACTCAAAGTATTCCTATTGTGGGTAATATAGGTTAGATGTCCTTTGCACATGCTACACAGTACATATTTGTTCATTATGGTACGCAGTTTATATAAGCCCATTTGTATTAACGTTTACCATCTGTTTTGCTTCTTGCGTAGTCAGGTGATGTGGCTGTCCAAGAATCAGCAAATTATTCTACCTGGCACCTTCATCGTCCTTGGTTTTCTGTGCATAAGTCTCCACTCCCTTTTCTAAACATATCCTGCTAGTCTTGTTAACTGTAGAACTGATCTTTATCACTTATCAGCTCCTGCTAAATATGCATAGATGCCTTTTCAAAGATAAAATTCTCCCACTTTTCAGCAGTCTGAACATCTGTGAATTTTGGCTGTCCATATTTATTTCTCACCCTTAGGACAATGTTTTCTGAAAGGGGACATTAATGCCTAAGGAACATACTTATACAACACAGCTTGGCAGGTACACAGGTGATTACTATAATTAAGAAAGGAGGGTCCAGTGCATAATGCACAAGCAAACACGTTCAGAACTAACTGCTCAGCACTGGATTTAATTTTGTGACCATGTCTCAACCACTAGTGTTTTGCATAACTCTGAGATTTCAGCGGCTCTATGCTAGCTTACAGTTGCTGAAGACGTAACCCAAGGTATTCAACACTTACTTTTCAGGAGATTACTCTGACTGACTTACAGAGTCTGCTGGTCTCCCTGTTTTTTCCTTTCCTAAAACTAGCTTTCAGCAACTGGCCTTGTCAGACTGTAGTCTCAAAACTCACCCCGGTGTACTAAGAGCCCTCCATAATTATGGCACAAGACAGTGCTGGGCAAAGGTACTTTAAGCTGCATCTAAGGAAGTTAGCTAGGAATTCGTTAGCTAGGATGATTACCAGCTTGGTATAAATTAAAAAATTGCCTTGAAGAGCACCGTGCTAGTGCAGTACACTGCTTCCAGTACTGGAGTTAGCTCATGTGAAGGTATTTCATTTCTCTCTGTATGGCACTGCTTTGTCTGTATAAACACACTTTTTGTACCTCTCTGCTAACCTTGCTTTTAATCCCTGGCTCAGTCTGTGTTTTCCAGTCTTTGTTACTCTCTGTTTCTCTTGCCTCTCCTGGGAAAGACTACCCTTTCAAATCCTGTGGATATGTGGAAGGGGGTTTATGCTGTCATCTATAACAGCAATTTCATTCTGTTTGGGCAAAATGCATTCAGCTGTTAGTATTTTTTAAGCAACATATTCCGAGATAGATCTTACTGCAAATACTTAAGGTGAGGATGCTGTGAAGTTCAGATGTAAGGTGCAGGAGCAAACTCTAATACAAAATCCATGTAGTTATGAAAGTACTCTGAGATAAGAAATATCTATTCAAAAAATTGTGTCTTTGAGCAATTACTCTTTCAGCTCCATGCCTTTTGCCATGATGTGTTCCATGATAATGCCAAATGAAAATACCCTTGCTTTTTTAGGTTTTTGATAAGTACAACATGAATTCAACTCTTGGGCCTGTTCTTTTTCTATTGCACTATTATGCTCATGTGTCATCAGTCTGAGTGGATGCTTTTTTTCTTTGTTTTATTCTCATTAAGCCAGATGTCCATATTTGTAAGACTAATTTGGAAATGTGAGGCAGAATTTCTCTCTTAAACAAATGGGGCCATCTGTTCAGAAAGCGGAATGACAAGGTCTGTGGCTGAGGATGAGCCAACAGTTCAGAAAAAATAGTTTATTCTCAGGCAGGAAGATTCATGCTTCTTCCTTAGGGGAAAAAAATCCTGATCTGCTCATTGATATCTATGCTGACATCTGTTGTAATGCTAGACTACTGGTCATGAGATGGTGATCAACAAATCCAGGTAACAGATAATTCAGATTATGTATTAATACCTACAGTAGTAACTGGGGACAATGTGAAAATAGGGTAGAGAACATATCTGAAGATGGACTTGCCAAACTGGGAGAAGCAGCCCTTGTGGATACTGTTCAGGTTTGTGAAGAACCAGAAAGGGCAATTCCTGAAATACTGCAGCAATGCTGCAATCTTCTACAAGTAGAAGTGGCACCAGTGGTGAATGCAGAACATTATTGATATGTGCATGACCTTACATTTTTTAAGACACTAAGCCCTTCAAGAGGGCTGGGGTATAGTAGTTTTACGGAGTGGCAAAGGGGATGGTAGTCCCATTTTTTGGCCCCTGAGCCATCTTGTTTTAACTTACATTACTGCCAGGTCCGTATTTCCTCCTTGTTCCTGAGATGTAACCTAGATATATTGCTAGTATAAGCTGAATATTCAGTAGTAACATATGCTTCTGTAAAACTGATTTAAAATTAAGGGGAGAAAAATGACTGGAGCTTGCCGTCACATGCTTTATGCAAATAGTTTTTCTCCCAGAATGCTTCTGATATATCCATTAGCTCTTCCTGAGCTCTAGAGTGATTTTCTTATGCACGGCAAATAACAAGCCTATAGAGGAATTTAACTTCTCAGCTCATTCCTTAAGTAGGCATCACTCATATTTAAATACATACATAATGAGTATCTGTTTGGATTCTGTAGTTAGGTTTTATCTTGCCAGTGTCATTCATGTTTGATTCTAGCTATACTGAAACAAGGAAAACCAGTGTGCTGATGCCATTTAAGCGGGTCAAGCCTAGTGTACAGTTTAGCTATGTAAGTATGTCTGGTTTCCTGTACATTTAATTGAAGGAAGTATGAGTATTTTGAACACATGCCAAAAATACGAGATGAAGTTGCTTAATTAAGTTAATAAAAAGATTAAAAGAAGAATAATGAGGTATAAAGCTCATGAGTATGTACACCCACATAGCTTCAGCATCCACCTACTTTAGAGTGTGTAGGAGGCCTCACAGGTACATTTATTCTGTTTATCAGAATCAGATGGTTGTTTTCCATACTGAAGGCAAACTGAGATCTGCAGAGAGTGTAGATGGCCAAAGTCTAAAGAAATAGAGTGAATCTCCTCTCATATATACCAACACTTACATGATTTTAATTCAAATTACTTCAGTAGCTCTGCTTCTACCCAGGCAAGAGGAATATAAGCCTTTAAAATTTTTACAATGGTGCGAAGTCCCCCTTGAGCCAACCAATGAGGGTAACAGGTTTGAACAGCAGTTGGCAATAACTGATTTCTGGATAAAGCATAAAAAGAAATAAATTTGGAATCCTCTATCTTGCAGGTTTTTAACCTCGTGATGTTGTATTGCACAGTAGTGTGAACTTACCGTTGTTTCCCTCGCATTCATTTCTCTCAATTTTTTTTAAAGACTCACTACTTCTGTCATACTGAAAATTGGCTGTATTTATTTCAAGAAGGAAGTGCAACTTCTGTGCTTGTAGTGTGCTAGTTAGGGCTATGGGTGCTCTAAAATTGATGTCATAACATTAGTTGTCCATAGAGATAAGCATAGAAGAATATTCTAAATTTTTCATTAAAATACAATGCATTGGTCCGTTCACATACTTTCACTTGCTGGGAGTAAAAACTGGTTTTACCACTTTTTCCACAAAGAATTATGTACATAGAAGAACTGGTTTTCTTCTAGTGAGCAGGGTTACTCATGTGTCTTACTGTGACATTTATACCAGTGCATGTTGGAAGGTCTTATCATTCAGTCTAAGCCCACTTGTTAAACAAGTGGAAGATTGAATACATACATAAACATTGTTCTGTTTCTGCAAACATGTATCACTAGATTACATCTTATACTGAGTGTTGATTACTAAGGCCAATATAATAGGATGTGGATTCATGAATTAAGTATGAGAGATTTCCAGTTTTGCATTAGGAAGCACACAGGCCAGGTTGTCTGCTGTTGTGAAATGCTACTGAAATCAAAGGGTTTAGCAACCTATGTACGTTGACTCCCACAGAGAATCAATACAAGAACTCTTTATTTAGGCATCTGTTTTCCCAGAGGTTTATGATACCACTGTTGCTGTTTTGGGATAAATTCTGGACAAGCAGGATCATTTAAAATAGGATTGTTATTTAGGACTGATGACAAATCAGGCAAACAAGTTAATTTTTTTTTTGGCAAATACGTGGTCTCATTTTTAAGAATGAAGTTTGGTGTTGTTCCAGTGAAGTCAGCAGAAGACCTCCCTCTGACTTTAGCAGAGGAAAAGTTCCATCTTTATTAAATGTATTTTATGTAAAATACTTGAAAAGTCAAAGGGAGCCATCTGCGTTTTTCTTTGGAGTATTTGAGAACAGGCCAGAGTCAAAATATAACTGGAACATGCATTTGTTAACAACTCCAGCTACTTAGATGCTTCTCGTAGCATAAATTCATGGCTGTCCTAGTTTCTGTCATCAGTTTGCAGAGGTATTAACCTGACAGTAAAAAGTCTCACAGTGGTGTTTGTAGACGCTACTTCTTGGATGGGAGGAAGATCGGGAGGAAAATCAGAATGAAGTATTTCCATTAATAGTGACAAACTATATTTAACTAGCTAAAAAAAAGTGTGGAGTTTTACAGATAATTTTCTGTGACTTTTAAAAATGTTTTGTGTTAGTATTTCTGGTCAGAAATTTTTGTGGTGAGGCACAACAGGCCATTGTAATTATGGCTGCTCTTATACTAATGTGTTACAATATGCAGTTCCTAGGTAGCGTTACTGCAGAAATCTAACTGGCTAAGGGAATACTTTGTTCATCTGCATGTGCCATCAACTTATTGTATATTTGCTGGTGGATGAGGCTTTAACAATGATTAGAGCTTAGTCTTACTAGACATACTTGGTTATTAACCTATGGAAGGTAGGGAGGACTGCAGTGGAATGGCCAAACAATTAAATACTGTAGTTTCTAGATACTTGCACAGGACTCCATACAGCCTGGGAAGGAGAACCCTTCAGGAAATCTCTGGGACACTCAGAACACTTCAATAACTCTCACTTTCCTATGTCATGGCCATAATCTTCACTTGTATTTTAAATCAGAAATAATGTAATGCTTCCTCAGTTACAGAGTGAAAAGAGAACCACCTCAGTGGCATAGTCTCTAAGTTTTAGTAATATCTTACAGCAGGTCTGCCTTTATGCATCCTGTTCTATCTGTGACCCATTCTTTTCGCTTTCTTCATGTATTCCCCTTACTTCCCAGAACATGGCCTGAGGTCCTTCTGGAGTTAGACTGCATCCTGCATACCCATGTCCCAAGTGTTCCTTACACATCTGGGTCATCATTTCCCCACTGAAGTTATATTCTGCCAGGCCTCTTGCAGTGATGTGTTTGGTGTCATTTTTCCCAAGAGCATTTTTAGGGCTGGGCGTCCACAAGAAGGAAGCTATCTGATAATTAGGTTTTTGGAGAATAGGTAGAAGTAGGTTAGTTAGAGTGTGAGGCCAAATAGGATGCCAATTTTCTGCCCTCCAGCCCTTCAAGTATTAGGAAAAGGCAATGCAATTTGAAATAATCTCAATTTTGTATGCTTCCCTTCATAAAGGACTTTCCCTTTTGCTATCTATGGAGTGCTTTGAAAACCTGCATTGACAGGATAGAGTGGATTTCAGAGGTAAAAGCCAAGACTGTCAGTCTACACTGACAGTGAGAGACAATCCTATAGGTATTTGTTTTGATTAAATGAGTACTTACCAGCTTTATTTCAGTATCTCAGGTCACTGGTCATGGACCTCTGAAGCTTTCTAGTCAAACTTTGTGCTCCAGGGAAGACTATCATTAACATTACGTCAGCCGTGACTTTGGCCAAGTCTGAAAAACTTGCAGGGATTGAGATTCCACCACTTCTTTGGTTGCCTGCTCCAGTGCTGCTCTGCTGTCATACATAAAGGGCCTTTTTAGAGCAAGCAGAATTCACAGCTGTAGTTTAACTAGTACCTAGTCCAAAAATATTTCTCAGAATAGAAAATAGGTACTATAAACTCATGAACATTTTAGTCTGGCATAAGCCAGTGGTGCTACTTAAGGAAGTCCCATCCTCTGCCAGTTCTCCTGTGTTCATTCTTGCTCAGCAAAAATTAAAGGTGACTTTTCATCTGAATCAATTCTCCAATCTGTAGTTATTCTGATGTGCAAACACTGGTGCTGTAATGAAGCTGAATATGTAGCATGCAGCTTGAAAGGAGTAGGCAGCAGAAGAATCAGGAGAGTTTATTTTGGGAGCAGTACCAAATTATGCCACTATAACGGGCTTGAGGAGGACAGTCTGATAAAACAGTGAGAGCATGTGGTACAATATGGCAATGAGAAAGCTTGCGGAGTGATGATTAATGCTGTCCCGTTAAATCCCATGAAATAATCTTTGATTTACAACTGGCAATATCAAACTGCTATTTCTTAAATATGTTGAGTGGGGGTGGAAAACGTGCATTTCAGAGGTATAAAAGATTTTGGGTACTGGAAGGAAAGGTGTTTTATTCCCCTGTTCCAACACCAGCACGTATTGCAAGTATGGGAAAGTCAAAATAATAACACAAAATACCTGGTTTGTCCTGCCTTTTAAAAACAGCAATGCCACAACAGAAATAAATGATTCTGAAACTTCTTTACAGGTTTTGTGCATCCACTACAATTTTTTGAAAAGACCACATGGAGCTTAGGAGATTAGTATGTAGGTCTCTGGAAATTTGTCAGATCCTGTAGGAGAGAATATCTTCCTCTGACCTTGACAAATTGATTTATAAACAAGGAATTCTAATTGTAATATGAAAACCACTGTTCCTTTATGCATATTCCCTTATAATGGGTAGCTGTGTTCTTATCTTTTGTTCTTAAATTTATTATAATTCATAGCCTATCTGAATTCAGGAAATATCTTCAGACTGAAAAAATTGTCGACCCTTTTCTAGGCATCGTTTGATGATTCTAGAGGGAAAATGGAGTAAAGCATTTTAAAGAGGATTTTAAGGAGTGCAAGCATTACAAGCCAAAAACTAGAAGCTTTGGTGATGAGATAATCACTGTTTTCATATTTACTTGTGGTGTAGCAGTCACTGTGCCCTCTGCATTTTGTTCCTGGAAGAAATGACAACAGTGTCCCGTAATTCATCAAGGAGATGCACATGTGTTTGTCCTCCATGTGAAGGAACAGAATCTTTCTTACTGGCTGAGAAGTTGTATCTGTAGTGCTACCTCTGCTGCCCTCTTTCTTCTTATTATTATTCAAGATTATAGACTCCAGTTTCTGTAATTGATTATCTTTAAGGACGTGATCCAACCCTCATTGAAGCCAAGGGAGAAATGTGACTGGTTGAAAGGGGTTTATTGCTGTAAATGAACTACATGAGTGCATGTGTTTCCAAGGATAAAGCCTAGTCAAGAGTCCACTTTGAGGGTGGTGTTGTAAAGGCCTTAATTTATATTCTTAATTGTGCAACTAAGCAGACTGCATACTTCAAAAAAACGTGGAGAACATTTGTCTTTTTAAAACAAGATTATAATCCACCGTAAGATACACAGCTTTTAGTATTTAAAATAGAGTAACAAACTGCATGTATCCTTCACTGTGAAGTAGTGTGGCTGTGCTAGTACAGGAGACTGTGTTAATCGTTGAGGAAAATAAAACAACATCAGGATGCTAGAAGATCTCTTGGTGGTTTAGAGTAATAGGTTGGCAATATTTAGGCTTTTAAGCTGTGTGAAAGTAATTCCACACTTGTTTATTTATCATTAGAGTGAAAATTGTTTGACATTGCTGTGTATTACAGAAGTTAAGTGTTTGCATTTGCTTTCCATGGGCTTGATATTCACCTAATGCTGTTCTACCATGAGTATTTCTAATCAGACTGAAATGCTGCCAAAACAGCTGAGGCTGTATTAGTTTTAGACAGTATTATCTCTAGGAGTTGTGTGAAGCTAGGTATCTCTTCATTTTAGCAAGTCAGAACTAGACTTTTCAGAAACATTATAGGTAGTTTTTTATTAAAGGGGTATCACTGCATTTTAAAATTAACTCTTTGTTAATGAACAGGCATGCATGAAACTTGCACTATCTTCATTATCTTTATGGAATGTTCTGTCATAATTTATGAACTCACGATTTATACTAAAACCACTATAGCTGGGGAGTTTCATGACATAGGGATTGCCTCTGCATTAGTACTTGGTGAAGAATGTTTTTAAATAGGTTCTTGTGAAAATACTGAAGTGTAAAAATGTAATCTATAAGTAATAATAATCGTATGTAAAGTTTAATACATTTTTAAAAACGTAAGTGCTTAAATTTATCTCCCTACTACCTTCTTACATAAGGAATGTCCTATACAGATGATGCAGTTGACATAAGTCCAAATTCAGTCCCAGCATAGGAGATAAACTTGGCTTCAGTGAGTAGAACAAATGTCACTGACGAAAGCTGAATGCATTAGCAGCCTTAATGCCTAAGCTGTACTTAGGCAGAAAGGGCCATGACCCTTTGAATGTTTTTGTG
This sequence comes from Aviceda cuculoides, assembly GCA_035590195.1. NCBI lineage: Eukaryota > Metazoa > Chordata > Aves > Accipitriformes > Accipitridae > Aviceda > Aviceda cuculoides. The sequence goes on from JAVJGG010000074.1 coordinate 67,529,316, forward strand.
CTTACAGATAACAAAGGTAATTAGTATATAGTTGCATCTCTTTAACTGCCAGATGCAACAATGGCACTTCGCTTACAATAGCTTTAAATGAGAACAGAAAGTAGTAGAAAGAAAATATTTTTCTCTCTTTTTTTCTTGGCTTTATAACTTGAGAGAACTAACTACCTTAGAAGTTTGAACTGGTGGGAGACCAGCATTGTAAGATGAGAGAAATAGAGAGAGAAAGCCAAGCCACAAATAACTGCAATATTGTGATCCCTTAAGCCCCGCAGTTAAGAAAGGAAAAAAAAATGTCCTTGCTGAGAATTCAGAGAGGGCAGAGGAAATAAAATGGGTGAACCGCAAGACGGAAAACTGGTTCCAGACTATGATGTTCTAGTGACGCAAGCTGAAAAAGGTGCTGTGGCACAACTGCGCTCTCCTGAGACCTGGCAATAGTCATTTCTATAGGAGAAAAACCACATGAAGACAGTGAGTAAGGGAAATTTTAATACTGAAGTAGACTGGAAGAGACTGCAAATGCAAACAGTTTTCGGAAAGCAATTCTGTGTCTGAGTGGAAAACAATGAGGCCTTATCCACAACTGAAATGACGATAGAGCATGTACTGGGCATTGTGCTAAAGAGCTAAGAAAGTAAAGGGAAAAGAAGTGGAGGGGAAAAGATAAATACTCCTGTAGAAGGTAAAAAAAGCAGAGTGCTTGGGTGAAAGCAGAATGGTAGTAGGGGAAGTTTAAGGAAAATGTTCACAATGGACATGGGTACATGGAAGGTAGGGACTGTTTTTCATAATGAAGAATGGATCAATTCTTGGATCATTTAGCTATAGATCTGTCAAAATTGGTGTAAAAACAGAGATCCCAGGTCCTCTGCCAGCCTTTGTGAAGGATTCACCTCTACTAAGTGATTTTTAATTAATCCAAAGAAGTTAAATTTTTGCTTTTCTTGTTCAAGAGACAGGCCTTGTTTAAGTTAGACAGTCTTAATCAGAGAGACTTATAAGAGATGTGGGAGCTCTCTTTTTTCCATTTGTCTTTATAGAAGATGTTTTCCATAAATGTTGAATACAATTCTTGAATAGGATTATTGTAGGAGAAGACTGGATGATAAGTCATCCCTGTCTGTAGATGCCACTAAGGAATTTACCATTTACCAATTTACTTTTAATGTTTTTTACCATGATAACAGTGAGAGGTGGGGAATTGAACAGTGTCTGACCAGATTTCCAAGCTGTCTAACCTCAAATCCATATAAACAAAGTATTTATTAAAACCTATATGGCTCCTCATTTGAAAGGCACTGCCCTATATCTTCTTTTCTCTCTTTCTGTTCCTTTGTTGATTACCTGAGATTTTCTTTTTGGTTCTGATTGCTAGAACTCACAACAAAAAGTTAAGTGTTAAATTTTTTGTGCAGAATTACCTCCTTCCCTGAGATGGCAAACTTACACAGAACTAGGTATGACTTAATTGAATATTTTCATACTTATATCCTATAATGCTTGAGCACTGCTATAAGTGTATGTGATTTTCCATATTAATGAAATGGAAGGTCTGTGCGTGGCACCACAGAGTACTTCTGTGCTTAATACTTAACATTTGCATAAGTTCCTGGAATCAAGTTAGGATGCACACGACGAACAAATTGAATCTGAAGTGAAACAAAGTGTTAAGAAGACTCAGTTCTAAAATGAGAAATAAATTCATTTGCCACACTGCTACAGAAATGTGAATTTTAATGAACGTTGTTGATATTGATGATATATTGTTCAAAACTAAGTAAAAACTTTCTGTAAAAAAGCCTTTAATTCCAGAAACCTTTCTATGTTTGAACAACAGGCAGGTACCTTTGCCTAAAACAATAGAGAGTTTTTCACTGATAGTTTTCTTTACAAGTGCATGAAGGACATAGTACTTCCAGCTTCAGATTGGTCCTAATGCAGTGATATATTCCAGAATTTTTTACTATTACAATTCTTCCATGTGAGCAGTTTCCTCTTATTCTCCCAAATAACCTTGGGATGTCATAACAAACTCCAGGTACATCTTTCCCTGATTCTGCAGTTTTCTATACCCTTCAGCTGTTACCACTGTCGCTGCAGTGGAGAGATAGTGTGCTCTCTGTCCCCTAATCAGGAAAACAACTATGAAGACTGCACATACTGGGGCTGGAGACTGACATCTGAGAATCACTGGCATCTTGGTCTTAAAAAAACCCCAACCCTATGATTCCTTCTTGATTGATGCACTAACCTCAAGGAGGATGAACAGAACAGCTGCGGCCTCTTTTACATTGGAGTATGGAAATAAAACAACTATTTATGCTGTAATCTTTGGATTAAGGGAAACTTTAGAAGACCATGGCTATATCACTATATGTTTAGGTTTCAGATTTAGTCCTTTCCTTGGTACCAGACAGACCTAGGTCCAAATCTTGGGCCATGCTTCTGTGAAAGCTGGGGAGTTATATTTACCATCTATGGAAAAACCATGGAAATGTCCCTGTATCTCTGCAGAGGAACTCTCCTAAGCTTCTTTCTCCCTTTCTGATCAATTAATAACTTTTGGCATTTCTCCATGCAATCCCAATCTTTCCATGGGGGAGATTGGAATCTTCTGTTGGGAAGCCCACACATATCAAGAAAAGAAAAGCTGCTCATGCCAGGTGAAGGAGGAACACTAGTATCTTACCTAGAGGACTTCACATAGAAATATGTGGTAAACAAATTGGAATGATCAAAAACCATATCATGAACTGGTATCCACTCCCACATCATTCATGCACTTTTAAAGTAGATATACTGCTTACAGGTTTGATCCTCAGATGAGTGGACACACTTGATTCAGTAGTGAGCCTAAGTGCGTGCTCAGCTTGTTTTGTGTGATGTTGCAACAAGTGATACTGGGACTAATCAGAGGCTTAAAGTTATTTATGCATGTAACTGCTTTGCTGGATTTGACCACTCTAGACTTTCAGGAGTTAAACTTCAAAATGTTTAACTAATGATATCGAAATCTGAAGTCTAGGTTGCAAGTACAGAAGGATCAAGTCAATATATCTCAGTAAACAGGAAGAAAGAGAGAAATTCTTTACAAGGGATTACTGGGAAGTTTTTGTATATAATTTGTTCTTTCTTTGGTTGCCAGTTAGATTTCATAGTTAGTAAGTTATTGCTAGCTTTATCAACAGTGGGTTTTGAGTTGTGAACACCTGTTCTTAAGAATTAGATGGAGTATATATTAGAGGTTATTGATGTAATGCCAGGTGAAATAAACATTTTCCCTATAAAATATATTTATTATTCAGTATACAATTAAAGTGCTTAAAGCTAAACAAAAGTCATCTCATGTTTGTTCAGTATGTGATAGGAAAATGTTTTGTTTTATTCAACTCTTAGTAAACTAATTTAGTTAAATCAATAATTAACACACTATACAAAGAAACAATCAATACTCTTTTCATCATTTTAATTGTAATTTTTTATGTCAATGTTTTTACTCTGACACATTTAATCTTGGTGAAGATGAAAGGAGCCCATTTTTGAACCATTAATTTGCATTTTTCTCAGCTGAAATGAACGGAAAAGCAAATATTTGACAGAAATCAACATCAGGGAGAATTGTGGGAAGTTTAAATCACTTGACATTGTATCTGTTTGTCATTCTGTATCCTGGCAGCCAAAGACACTTTAAATATGAGAAACACAAAAAGAAGATATGTGCTAGAACAGAATCTTAACTGCGATTCATTCCCGTTGTAGCACAGGGCACACAGAGTGAGAAAAAAAATTACCAGCAATTAATTTAAAAACCTAACAGACGAAATAGACCTACACAGTAAGTATTAGGAGTAGCTATTAAAACTGTTCTTGGAGGAGTATAGGAAGGAAATCCTTTCATGCCTAGTGCACAAGGAATCCAAATTCTCTGGGGTTTACAAAGGAGGGCAGCCAAAGAGGTTCTGTGGAAAGCAAGCAAGGCCCGTATTAAATAAGTACTCTCTGATGAAACTTGTAGAACTGCATAGAAAGAACAGTATGTAATTTTCATTTACATAAAGATGCTGCATAAGTAGAAAAGCACTTAAGAGCAATTTAATTGAATGCAACAGAAGGACTCCTGCTGACCTCTGTATGCTTTGGATTAAATATAACACTCCCGAAGAAAAGTTTCCATTAGCTGGTGTTCACGTACTTTTTCATAGCTTTAGATAGCGTGACTCAGTATTAGCATAATATAAATAATAGTTGGGGAGCAGGGATTTCTAACTTGTTCAACCATAAAATTAGTTTAATAAATATTATAGTTAACTAACAAAGTTTTATTTCAATAGTTAAGAACCTAAAAAGTATTTAATTACGAGTAGTCATTTGCAATCATGTTAAATGTTTTAATGACACATTAAACTTGTCAGCACATGTTAAATAGCAGGCAGTTTATTTTAAATCCTCTTGCCTCATGGCTTTCAGGATGAAGTCACATATACAGATATTGTTATATTGTAGAGATGGTCTATGAATCTCTTCTGATTGCTAGTATTTTCAGTTCTAAAGGTCTCTTGCAACAACTCCTGTAAGAAACTTCACACATATGTCTGTTGTATACAACAGCCTGTTGGTATTTAGCAAACATATCCCTTTGTGTTACAGAGTGCGGGGGCAATATGAAAATAGGAGGCTCTCATATAAGATGGAATTCAACAAGGTAGAGCAAGTGCTGGTGAGGTGAATTGACTGAAAATAGCTCTCTGGTTACATAGTACACTTATTGCTTGAGTCCCAGTCCTATGGATGTTGCTTTATGTTACTCCCATAAAATTCCATCCAAATATGTACATGCATAGCTGTTCATGTAAGTAGTTTTGAAAAATTTCAAAAAGATAAAAATGAAATCCTACCAGAGATGCTAACAATTATAATAATTTAAATTCATCAGTCAGTTCCTGATGTAGTTTGAAAAGAGTATCTGGAATTTAAGAAACTGTTCAATCTCGCACAACTCAGGCAAGCTTCAGGCACTGTACATGATTTTTATGGCATCTTTCTTATGTTAATAAGTGAACTTATTACACAAGGTAAGAGGAACTTTGATGAGAAAAGCAAAGTCCTCATTCTTCCAGAAATCTATGCTTATCATGCACACTTCTCTTTCATTCTTCCCCTTTCGCTACACCTACAGAAAATTTACCATGATCTTGAACTTTTCTTTCCAGCAGTGAAGTCCCCTCAGAAATGAATGTTGCCACCTGTGTTATTTAGGGTTGAATTTTATTTTGCATCATCTTACTTTTTTTTCATGAAATTGTTGTCAAAAATAAGTCAACTGAGAAGTGCCTTGGCTGAAGTTTAATTCCATATATTCTGACTGTCATCTTCCAGGTTCTTGGTATCAGTTTACAAAAATTATTCCTCAAGAATTATTAAGTAATTCCTTCACAAGTCTGGTTTCTAGTAGTTCAGTTAATGTTTTAAATCACATTATAACTGCAGTTGCATAAAATAGCTTTAAATAACCATTCTTAATTTGATGCATGTTTCCCAGACCTGTGAGATTAAATGTTATGCTTTCTGTATTCTTATTTCTCAGATCCCTATAGTAATTCAAAAGAAGAAAAAAAAGTTTTTCCTTTCAATATTTTAATACTCTATTGCCAGAAACCAGTTTTAAAAGTCAACTGCTCTCATTTCTATATCCTAGGTCTGTAGGCATTGTCTGTCTCTATTTCAGCATGGCCGTCTTGCTGTGTTACAGCCCCACTTATGATGTTTCATTGGCTGAGAATGTAGTACATGTGGTTTTGGCTGGAATCATTCCTGAACTAGCTGAGACACTGTTGCATAAAGCCCCAGGGGTATTATTCTGCTGTATCATCCACTGACCTCAGTGACAGGAGTACTGACCCAGTTCTCCTCTACAAGTAATGCATGTGCTATGGTTTTGCTTGGCTGGAGAACTCTTTGGGCACATTGAGATTTTGTCCTGGCAGAACAAAGCATGAAATGTAACAAGAGACTTGGATAACTTCTAGCCTCTGTGTGCGCATGCCTTTTTTTCCCTAAAGAAACAAATGGAAGACAAGAAGATGCTTTACACATCATTGCAACTGTTCCTTAACTGGAGCTGATTCAAATCCACTGAAGTCAGTTTTAGGACTCCGTTTTACTGATGGGTCACGTGCTAGAACATCCTTAGTGTGAATTGTTATAGCTAATAGTGCTCTAGTTCCTGAGCTTCAGTAGGTACAAGAGAGGGCAGAATTTAAATCTGGCTGCTATGCCTTTTTGTACCACCCATTCCATTTGTCCTCTTCTAACTACTTCATTTTACCTTCGTTTTCCTAATACAGGAGAAGAAGAACTGGAATAAGTATTATTAAATACTATTTTTCATATTATTTCTTACAGTGGGTTGTTTCCATCTACGTCTGCTTGCTTTATTTGTCATGTTATTGATTTATGAGTTGAAAATTCAATCACAATATTTTTCAGTAACTGTTGAAATTCTTTTATAGTCTCCAGTGGCACTCTGACATACTTCTGAATGCTACATAACTCCTTGTCAGTTATTTTGTGGTAAAATAGCATTTACTAATTCTGCTGTCTGCTTGAGACATTTAAAGAAACACTTGATCTTATTTGCTACTTAATAAATCATGGTGATATAGATCTTGCACAGGAAATAATAACAAGATAGCTTATTAATTCATTTATACCCATCATGGTCTGTCCTATCAGCAAACAAAATTGTAGATAATGTGTCTGTATACCCTTTAATGTTTATACTGTCCAAATTTATGTGAACTTTACTTACAAGTTTATGCTTGCCTTTAGCCTAAAAACTGTAATAGAGTGTAGTGTGAATATGTGGTTGATATGAGTAAGTTTGTGGTTGCACAAATGTGTATGAGTACATTAAAGTGCTGGGACTGTTCTCTAGCACTTGCTTGCTGGGACTGTTCTCTAGCACTTGCTTACATGAAACAGCCCAGACAATAACAGTATAGGCAAGTGAATCCTTCGTGGGATTGTTCACTGAAGCTGTTTAATTTATGAGCATGCATGTTGACCGTATGACCAAGCTCTTGTTTAACACCTAAATTCCACTCCGAGCTATTTAAAAATTGTTCCATTAGCAATGGATTCTGGCATTTGACCTAGTCCTATCAGCACTGGAGACTTACCAGAAAAGTAATTATTAACTTATGTCAAACAGAATTACAGGCAAGCTAAATTTCCCTCAACAGCAACACAGAAAAGAAAGCAGTTTAAACTACACAAGGTAGCTTTAAGTAAGCTCAAAAAGGCAAGAAATAGGGAATCTGTCCCTGTTAGGAAACCGTTTGAAGAAGAAAATATTTGAAGCAGTAATGATTTTCCCAGCCAAAGTCTGGATCACACAGTCAGCCAAAGAACAATGAATCAATACGCTATATCAAGTGCTGGACAATGTAAGTAAAGGAACTCTCACAAATGACGTCAATCAGGATTTTGACATTACAGTGATTTAAATCCCTATTCGGCACATGCTTAACTTCAAGTCTGTGAGTCAGGCAAGTGAATGAGATTAAAATTAGGCAGATTCTGCAGGAAACTGGTCAAAAGCATCGTTTCTTTTCCTATTAATTAAATAGTAATTTCCTTCCTTCCCCTTTTTTAAAATGCAAAAACTTTCCTGTTGATTGTGGCTAAGAGATATGCATTTTTTCAATATGAAGTTTGAGTCTTTCTACACCCTTAAACACCACATATACACCCTTATGCCTATATAACATATATAGAAGATATATAACATACATATATCAAGGGTATATGTGCATGTTGCATTTTTTTTCTGATAATGAAATATAAAGCCCTTGTGCTTTTACGCTGTGTTAAACAAGAATTTCTCTGTCATGCCAGCTCTGTTCTCCGTAAGGCTGGGAGGGTTGAAATTTAGAAGCGAAGCACTACTAAGAAGCAGTTGCTGATCTGGAACCAGGTGGCTTCAAATGCATGTCTCGTACAGTGCATCCAGCACAATGTGTGCTAAATTTATGTAGTCTTTGGCTAGTCTCTTTGATCACAGCTGGGAATTACTTCAGAGCAGGAAGAGCAGAAAGTCTGGCAAAAAACAAAGTGCTGCTTGTGCCTCAGACTTCTCTGTGGACTCCCATAGCCTGCGGAGACTCAACTCGAGTCTGGTTCAGAAGCTGTGCCTTCTTCGTCACTCCAGAAAATCAACCATAAAGGAAGAGTGACCTTGTGCAACGCATTTCTAACTAGAGCCATACTACTAGTGTGGAGCACTAGCCCTCATAATTCATTCAGATTTTTTTTTTAATGTATTTTTTAAAATTTATTTTTACTTTTGTTATTGATCCTGTTGAAGCTACTGTATCAGACTGAGATCTTCTGCTTTGTGTGGCAGGTACTCCTGCTGAGCGCTGTGTTTGAGTCATTGCTTCTTTGCTTGTCTCAGCTGGATGATGTTCTTTGTGTATCTCATAATGACCTGTCCTGCTGACTCATTTGATTCAATCTTTTGAGAAGGACAGTGTTGCTCTCTCCAGTTAGTAAATCAGACTGTGTTGGGCTGAGGTATATACCCACTAGCTTTGTAAACAAATGCTGCTGGGCTTGGATTTTTATCTGCTTTTAAAACCAGTTCTGAATCTTTAAATATGGGATGCACTGACTTATGTCCATTAATTGCCTATTAGGTGTCATGTGCAAATAACCTTGTGTGGCTGTGGCTAAAGCTGATCTTTCTGGTCATTGCTGGAGCACTGCCCAGGAAGCAGGACACAGGACAAGTAAAATGTCTTTGCTCCTAGGAAAATGCTGTGAAACACAGCAAGATGCAGCAAGGGAATTCTCAGCTGCAGCAGGTGCCTCAAAACTCATGACTAGTCACCACTGGAGATCCAGCTCCTGCAGGGAGTGTACAATTGACTGAATTCTCTCAGAAAGAGCCCAATAGCTATGTTTCCTATGGCACAGACAATTCCCAACACTATATAGCCATGTAGCTGTGCGCAGTAGTACAGAAAGATCATTTGGATGGGCTTGTGATGGAATGCACTCTAAGCACCAGCAAAGTTCTCTGCAGACAAGTTGTTTTTGTGTAGTTGATCCATGCATCTCCAGTTCTGAAAAGAATACGTTCTTATGGAAGCTGTTAAAATAAAGCTAAAACTTGAGGGAATTCCAGCTTCCTTTATTATCCCTGAAATTATCACTGATTCAAAGAGAAACCCAAAGCATTCTGGAATGTCTTTTCCCCGTGGTTTTGGCAGTGTTATGCTGTTGCTGAAACTTTCAGTCTGTTAAATGTCTGGAAGACCATGTAGATATTACACATAATTAGGGCAGCCACTTCACTGTGTGTCTGGTCCAGCAACCCAGTATGATTTGTGCAATCTAGTATGGCAAGAATTAACATGACACATCTGAGGAAACGTGAGACCAACATCACAGCTAATAAAACACAAGATTGGTGATCAAATAAAAACATCTGCAAATGTTATTTTTCTTGTCTTCGATTAAGCATGACACAGATTAAGGCTGAGAGGCTTGTAAGGTCTAGACAGTGCCAGCTCTTAAAAAGGTGTACAGTGTGGGTAGGAAGACATAATTAGCTCCTTTCACCCGCTCATTTTTGCCTGCAGAAGGACCAGGCCAACTACAGCACATGCCACCTCCTTCCTTTCAACCCACAGTTCTTCGGAGCAGAAGTAGATAGGATGAGGGCTCTGTGGGTGAAAAGCATGCACCGGAGCACCAAAGCTGCACCTTTTCCACCTAGAGAAGCATTAAAGGTACCTCTTTACCTAGCTGAAAGCTCAAGGACGCGCTTTGCAGAATGCTTCGTGCCCCATACTTGGTCCTGGCGACCTTCTAACTCCAGGCTGTAACTACTAAGACTCAAACTTTGGCACATATCAGGCAACAGAAAATCAGACTCAGAGGTATTGGAGTAAAAGAGATCTCTTTTTCAGTAAGTATCATTTTTTTCCTTTAAAGGAAAAGGGAGTAACTGATGTCTGCTCTGTGCACAACAGAGGTGATCTCTGCTGCACACCTGCTATTATGTGGCTGTTGGAAGAAGGAGGTAGACGGCAGCATGCTGGGCTTCAGGAAGTGTGCTATAGTCTGGTTTCACACTGGTGCTTTAGGATAATGACTTTCTAATAAAACTGTTAGAGCTGTTTGCAACAGGCTAGAATCATGCTCCTACAGAGTGTTGGAGATGCTATAACTTTTTCTTCTGCCGAGAAAGACTTAAAACCACAGTTCTTACCCCTCAGCAGGGTGTAATAATCTACCAGCTCACCTGGAGCTGCTTTACAACCCATCAAATAAATCATGATTCAGTGACCAAAAGGGTTTCTTCTTTTGTAGCCAAGTGATCATGTGGTCACTTGGCTACAAAGGAAGAGAAATAACTTCAATTTTGAGCCATTTCCCCAGGAATTCTTATGTATTTTCCATAGAGTTATGGAAAATAAGTTGATAGGGACCTCAAGGAGAGAGATTATCTAGTGTTCCTGACAGAAATGTGTTTACTCTATGTTTAAAGGCTGTCGGCAACAAAACCTTCAATATCTCCTTTTGCAGCTTATTCCAATACTTCATTGCCCACGCTGTTAGAACGGCTGTCCCAGTATTTAACCTGAATCTTTCTTCCAAGAAATTATTTCTTGTTTTATCTGCTGTGCTCATGGAAGCATACTATGCCCTTTGTTTTTCAGCAAATTGGTATGCATTTAAAGATTGTTCTCACTTGCAGCGTGGTATGTTACAGGTTAAACTGTAATTCTGTCCTTTCTCATACTTACTGTTTCTATAGCTCTGATAATATTAATCCTTTTTTGTGCGGTTAGTCCACAGTTTTTTTTGAAGGGCTGTTCTGAGGATTGAATGCACTATTCCATCAAAGGCCTGACTAGTGATCAGTAAAGCAGAACACAGTAATTGTGGATAAACGTCTGAGTATGGCGTTTGTCTGTTTTTTTGCAGGAGCATTACTTTGTTGACTCATATTCAGCTAGTAATTCACTGTAATCTGTTCTTGGACAAAATACATAAACAAGGTTTATCCCTAAGGATAATCTTATATGAGACAGTCCTATATATTGAGTTTTTCACTTCAAGGCTTAGAAAGCTTCTGACTCATGGGAAACCTTGACAGTATTTGGACTGAATGAAAAAATGTTCTCTCAGTTCAGGTACAGGAGTCAGATGTCTGTAGGATTGCTTAGTGCTTGTATGCTACATCACCACAAGCATTGTTTTTTTTCTTTACGTAAGAGTAGTAATTTATCAAACTGGATGCCACCGTGCCTGCTGAAAGCACTGTGCTTGTGAGGGGGCTGAGGCTGAAAGCTGATAAGCTTTTTTCAGCCTTTCCTTTTCCTGAAAGTCTAGGAAGGCAATGGGCTATGGAAAACACGCACATGTTTGTAGTCTAAACTTTTCATGTAGAGTTTCTGCAGAGCTCAGTCTTCCCTTATATTGAGCAACAAAATGCAGCCCTGGGAACTTCTGCTTGCCACAATGGGGCAGACTGAGGTTCCTAACAATACAGGCTCAAGATCTCACAACAGCAAACTGTACCATGGCAAGGCTGAGCTTGGAGAGCCCAGATGGTGGTGAAGTGATGGGAAGCTGTGTACAGCTGTCATTCCTCGGGAAGGCTGCTGTTGGTGCTCCGGCTCGGTAGTCGCCCAGAGCTAGCAGACTTAGATGTTGCAAGGCTGGATGTTGCAGCACCTTGCTCTCTAGGGGAATCCACAGCTGTAGTTACAGCTCACAAGAGGATTTTAATGACTAACGGAAGAGGGAAAATAAGAGATCCTGTAAATCCTAGCATCTCAGTTCCCTTCTTCAGTAAAGGCTTATTAAATACTGATTGCAACAGGAAGTGGAACTAAATTTTACTGGACCAATGAATATTTAATTCAATCTTAGAAGGCAGAAGAAATTCAAATGGGGTTAAGGGAACTATACATGAGAACACCTTTACATCATCAGGCTTAGAGCATTTATCTTGGTGGGGAAAATTGATTCCCCTTAAGCACAAAAGGAAATTGAACCTGGTTTGACTGTGCATGAGATGAGTGCTTTAGTCCATGATAAAGGAAGAAATGCTGTCATTACTTCCAGATGCGCTTACTAAGTGTATGGATCCCCCCCAAATGTTTATTAAATGCTTCTCATAAGCAAGACAGACAAGTTTCAGTTATGAAGGAGGTATCTACTCACTTAGTGTATGCTGTGTCCTGGTAGTGGCCACAAGTTGACTATAGGACAGAAAGGTATGAGAACGAGGTGGGTAGATTTGATAATATTTCTTACCATTCTGTTGTCCACCAAACATTTTCAGCTCAGGGACTTCATGAGCTACATGTGTTTCTATGTAGTAATCTTCATTAGATTTCTATGAATCTTCCTGGTCACTCTCAAATCCATTTAAACTTTCAGCATCCTAAACATCCTTTGGCAAGCAATTCCATGTCTTAGTTACTTGTTTTGTGAGGAATCACAGCCTTTGTTTATTTTGAACCTGGTTCTTGCTAGAGTCACTTTATACTAGTATTAGGCTAAACTTAGGCAGGTCTGTGTATGTGCAACAGCAGTCACCTATGGGACTGTTCTGGTAGAGGACCCAGGACTGGAGATTAGAGTCCGAAAATTCTCAGTTTGGGATTGAGGCAGCTCTTGTAAAAATCAGATGGTTTAGTTGGCTAAAGCCTTCTGTGTATCTAGGCCTTGGCCCTCAAATAAATGCTTTGAAGTTAACAGGGCAATTTGCAGGTTTGCTATTTGCATTACTCACAGTGAGACTTGCACAGTTTCACCCTATGTAATTTAAATTGGGTTTTTTTCCTTCTTATGTCAACAAGTTGGGGAAGCCTGTAACATCTAGTAAATGCACAAAGGTAAATACATAGCAAATATAACAGGTTTGTAACAGTACTTGGCATTCAGGACAGATTTTTCAAGGGTTCACCAGTAAATTAACAGCTGTCCTTTCACGAGAAGTTGTCCTGATTGATTCTGAGAACACTGTATGATTTAGCAAGCTGAGCAAGTTTTGAAAATGTGCCCTTTTTATTTTTTACATTTTTTCCATGTTTGCCATCAGAGAATCTAGCCTTAAGTATACAATCTGAGTATTTGGAAATGTTAGCAATGATCTCTGCAAAAGTGTGTCCAAATGACCCGATTCTTCATGTAGAACACTGAAGACAATCAGAGCAGTTAAAAGGCACCCAGCTGTTTCTTTCTTTTCTCCCTTTCTTAGAGATAATACTAAATCTCATTACAGCATTAGCTCCAGGTTTGAAGCTTAAAAAACCTAGGTTTTTAGAACTTTAATCTCCAGAGTTGGTGGGAGTTTGGAGCTGTATCGATCCTATGAGGAAATGCTAGCAGAGCTCTGTGCTCACAGTGCCCATGCGCTTCAGTTCTTAAGTTCTATGAAGTGTCTCAGAATTTAGATTTCCCTTTTCAACCTCTGAAGAATTATGTGAGCTAAGGAAGTTTTAAAATACATTTCTTGTGCACATACAGATTTTTCCAGATTCATGCTCACTTTACATTGAATGTCAGCAAGAACAGGAAAAAACAATGAAAATGTTTTATTTTATCATCTCCAGGTGCTGTTATCTTCAGTTCATGTAGACAGGGTGGCTGGGGACAGCTCCGGAACTGTTAACAGGAAGATCCTTTTTGTGTGTTTACTTGCTCATAAATTACCAGATACTTGTGGCATTGTAAAACAAGTACAGGCTCAACTTACCACGCAGACACAGTTTTCTGATATGAGACTTTAATCTTGAATAACAATCCTAAGACTGGGGACATTCTTCTGAAATGTTTGAAGCCTCTATGTATTATTAGTTTTGCTTTATTAAGTTCACCTTGTCAGCTAGTTCAATGTCAGTTCAGACTGATAATTTGCTATGAAAAATAAATTCTTTAAATCTGGATACTAACATACTGCTTTTTCCAAGAATCAACAGGTAGGTTCATAGGTCATAATGATTTACTCAGCCATCCAAAACAACACAGTAGATTTGAGTGGTTAGTGGACTTAACTTTAGGCACTACAGATACAAAATTGTTGATCCAAAAAATGATAGTAAACCTGGAAAAGAGTCCAGAATTTCTGCTTGAACATACTAATTTTACTGGCAATAATTACACATATATAGAAAGTACAGAAATACCAATACATAGAAAGTACAGAAACAATCAGTTGAGACTCTTTAAGCTAGCAAAATGTTTTTTTGTTCAGCTAACTTCCCAGGCTTTCCTGACTCAAAGGTGGCATAAGCTTTAAGTACTGTATTGATTATTTGTATTTATGTAAATTTAAAGAGATATCCGGAAAATGGAGAACGATCTGAGATAATTTGAGATTGATAATGCTATTATCAAAGTAATAGTAAGATGAATTTTTAATTAAGAGAGTAAAATTACATCTTCATATCTCACATGGTGAAAGTCGGTTTCTGAAGTAACTTGTGATGGGTAGAGAATTTATCTGTGATTATATTCATCCCAAGAGATTGTGGTTTTCTCATGACTTAGGAGAGGAAGTTTCTCTAGTCAAAATCTTGTTTGGCAAATACATAATCAAAATGAGCTTTGCAGAAAAAGTGTACTGAATCCTTCAAATGCAATTGTACTTTAATTCAAAGAGAGTTTTCTTCTGTTTTAAATTGAAAATGCTAGAAAAAGTCATAGCTTGGTGAATCTGAGACAGAAAGAATTCCTGGTAGACAAAAGTACACCTTTTCGGTTCACCCGATCATCTAAGCTGCTTAGTCTGTTTCTTCTTATTGTGCTTATTTTCCTGGCAAACCACAACTAGGAAACAGTATACTATTTGGCAATTCAAATATAAAGATAGAATCTGGGAAGCAATAGTAAGGATAGGAGAATGTTGTGTGACAAGTTGTACTGTTAGTTATGGATTCTAATTAATTTTTTTAATAGGAGTTGCAAAACTAGTATTTTCCATTGATTAATCTTGCAGACTTTCTTCTCACTCATTAAAAATGTGCCTTGTATTTTCTTCCTGGTGTAGAGATATCTGTAATTTTATGTAGTGTTTATATTAAAATAGTATGCAGGAATAAAGTCTGCATTTAATTGCTATGGTGTGAACCTAGACAAACTTTAATACATTCCCTAGAATACTCCTCTCTTTATAGAGGCAATAGAATTTTGCACCCAGATTAACATTTTAATTGAATGTGTGAGACAGGAATCATTGGTAAATCACAGGAAAATTGCCAGACATCATGACAATATTTTTATTAGCTATTTTTCTTGCATGCAGACTTTACTGCTGGGAAATAGCTGGGAAGATTTCCTGCACACAGCACATTTGTTGTAGCAGATAGGTCAGAGGAGCTAGGTGAATATGAGGTAATTGTAAAGGAAGTATTAGACAAAGTAGGTAAACTGGGTGTCAGGACCAGACGTCATCCTCCAGACAACATTGAAGGAACTCT
Organism: Aviceda cuculoides; assembly: GCA_035590195.1. Classification (NCBI taxonomy): domain Eukaryota; kingdom Metazoa; phylum Chordata; class Aves; order Accipitriformes; family Accipitridae; genus Aviceda; species Aviceda cuculoides. The sequence continues at coordinate 67,544,819 of JAVJGG010000074.1, forward strand.
GATATGAAATTGCAGAATGGCTAGCCAAGGCTGTTGCAAACAGCTGCAGCTCCAGAGCAGTGTAACCCCATCCCCAAAAGGGGCAATGGAGGAGTCCAGGGAACTACAGACCAGTGGGTTCTATTTCCATACCTGATTAAATGCTGAAGTCTATAATAAAGAGTAAGATCAGTACATGCATGTATGAGCATGGCCTGTTGGGAAGGAGTCAGCATGGCTTCTGCAAAAAGAAGTCTTGTCTCACTGGCCTGCTGGGGCTCTCTAAGGGCATCTATAAGCACAAAGATAAAAGGGAGCCAGGGATGCACTTTGTTTGGATTTACGCCATAGATTATTAAAGAAGTCAGGTTGCCAGAAGGTTGGGCGAGAGGTTCTTTCACAGACTGAAAGTTGGTTAAAGGCTATAAAGCAAAGAGTAGGTTAAACTTAATCTCTGCTTAAATCATTCAGCCTTTATTGTTTCATGTATTTTATACTTTATGGGCAATTAGTTCTTTATGTATTTGGAGACTTTCCAGAAGTGACTATGACTTTGGATGCTAATTGTTTTTCTGTCTTATTAACCTGGGCCCTTTGAAAATGTCCTGAGATATCTCTGCAGATGTCACAAGTTGCCCATGATTGATAACAACCTGTGAAGAACTTGGTCACAAATGTTCTTAGAAGTGTTTACTTAGAAGTAGCTTGGTAAAGTTATTAAAACATATAAATGCTCCAGCCCTTAATAGATGTGTTCAGCTCTCCATTGTATAGCTAAATAGGAGTAGTTGTATAAAAAATTTTTTAATAAAATATCCTGAGTTGAACCTACAGTGTAAAATGTTTTCTACATCTTACTGCTTTTCTACTAGGTCTCCCAAACTGCAAAATATGGAGGATGATAATGTGAATTCATGGTTTTATGAAGTCCAGCTAAGTTTTCCCAGGGTTATCAATAGCTGCATCCTTCAATTTCAGTGTAAACCTGATGAGTTCACATAAGGGTAGCAGAGAACAAATAATAGTCTGTATTGTCTGTAACAACATGTGTGCCATATATGCAGGTTAGAAAGCAACATGTACAGAAACACTGTTTAGAAAAGCCATTAAAAAATTCTTCCAGTACTGGGCTAGTTTTCTGTGATAATTAATAACTTATTAATATTCAAATATTAATAGTTGTAATTTATGCATGCCCTTTTCCTATACCAAGTTGCTTGGAGCTCTTGGGCAGTGGCAATGAGGCCTTTTCCTATACCCTCACGATAAAACTAATTTACTTGAAAATTTTCAAGGCAAATATATTAAGGCAGTGTTGTAGCAGTTAAAAGCTTGTATGTGATACACACACTTGAAGTTACCAGCTGACATAGTTTCATGCCACCACAACCGTTTTTTTTCCACCCAGTGACATTTTTCAGTAAAAACAATAAGGCAATAACAGGAGCTTGTGCCTGTCAAGAGCTAGAGCTGAGGGCAGTCAGCTGTGTCTTGTACTTCCTGGCGCTGCCTGGGCAAGGCTTTCAAAAGGGTTGGGGTCATTGGGCTTCCAGTTTATTTTGGTTTCTGGTGCAGCAGCTGACTCTAATGATCAAGCTGTGTCTGGGAGAAACAGTAGGATTTTGAGGAAAAGTATTTTACACTGTTAAAAATGTCATACATTTAGTAAGAAATTTAAAGTTTTTTCTTTTTTTTTTACTGCAATTTATTGCAATTTAAGAAGTCCTCTGAGGCACTCATTATTAACATCCAGGCACTGGGTTTTACCCAGTCCAGGAACAGTATAAGTGTTTTGAATGCATTTAAATTTGAGGTTAATGGAGTCAAGAGTTGGGAGATTCTTTTCTCAAGTAAAGGAGTAGGAAAGTAATGAATGCTGTAACTCCTGGTTCTAGTCTTTCCCCCTGTTTCTGAACTGGCTGGACCCTGTAACTATTAAACTGTTTATGGCAGAAAAGTTCAAATGTGCTCTCATTGATATGCAAGGTTCTGGTGAGAGCAGGAACATGTTCAAAGCCACAGGTAAGACTGTTTTTGCTTATAGTAGAGCCCCTTTTCAGTACTTTACCCCAGTAATATGACTTATAAATATTTTAAGTCTCATTGACCTTGTCAACAGGAGAATAAAGGAATCCAGTGAAGAACCAAGTCTACTTTGTTTCTTAGAAATGTTGCTTTGGAGATATGTTTTGTGGATTTTATATATGAAAGAATAAGTTTGTAACAAAATCTGAGAGAGTAATTTAATGGACCCAATTTATTCTTCATTTTTCCCTGTTATTCTCAATGGTATTTCACTAGAGGTTAGTTTGTTTCATTATCAGCTAATTTATAGGTATATAAACTCTGCCTTTATGTTGTTAAAATATCACTTCTCCTAGCATTGAGTTGGAATCACTTACATAAATATTGGCCAGAACAAAGAGGGGATTCAAAGCTGGTCTGAAGAAGCAAGGAGAGGTTACATCTATTGTCATGAATTAAACGTTCCCTTGATTGCTTTCTGGCATTAGGGTTCAGCCAACACACAGACCCCATGTTCATGACATTAAACTCTTTTCAAAACACATTGCCCATATGCAACATGTCTCTTGTGAATGGCCAGTACTAACTCTTGATCTGTGCTTGGGAATTATTGGGGAGCAATGGATCGTATTGAGCAACTGATATCAGGGTTTCCCTAATGATAGGTGGTCGAGTCCTATTGCCCAGGACATCCACAGATAACTGTAACACTGAACAATGGCAGCTGAGGCCAGGTTGCAATTTTGTGTCAGCTGAAATATCCCAAAGCCTGGGGATGATCTAAACTAAATTAGAAACTTTAAACTAATAAACTTTAAACTAAAGTTAAAAATAAAACGGCAGAGAGCAGTGAAGGTTTTGGATTCAGTATGAATCTTCATAGCTTCAAAATTACCCAATAATTAAAAAGTGTTCACATGACTTCAAGTAAGAGTATCTCATTCAGGTACTCCACATAAAGATACCAGTAAGAAGGTACTCCACTCATTTCCTCTCTTAATTTTCTTCTCTGTTTCACAGAATTTCTGTGTGACTTCCCCTAGTTATCTGGCATAACTTCCCCCATTTATCTAGCAAACTATGTAGTTAAACTCATTGAAGATGCTGATGGACACTAACTGGCACTTAATTTGAGCATTGCAAACAGTGCAGCTGTAGCTTATAATTGCCATACTAATTGCAAACATTGAAGTATTTCGCTGTTCAGGATAGTAAGAACTCACAGACAGTAGTGGTCCTCCGTACAGGAACCTCCTCTTCTGATAGAAAGTAGGTCCATAACCATCCATAAGTGTCTGTGGGAAATCTACTGTTGTATGCACAAAACTTCACATGAACTGAAATCTGTAAACTTCAAAATTTCTGGGATAGAAGTTACTGATGTATGCTAGGGGATAACCAAACCTTTGAAATTTCTGGAATAGAAGTTACTGATGTATGCTAGGGAATAACCAAGCCCTCTTTTCAATGCATGTATGTCTACTAAAGTTCTCCAATATTTTTTTTTTTCATATCCCAATGCAATAATACTTCTGCAGAATATAATTAGAGCTGCAGAACAGGTTATTTCACACATTAATAATTAACATCAATAAATATTGTTCAAGAACAAATCACAACAGATTCAGACTCTGATATCCCATGAATAAGTATGTAATTCCTTTATTTTGTACATAGAAATAAGGCACAGATTGTATAAAATAGACAAACAGAACCAAAACAGTAATTGACAGCAAATAAACAAAACCCCAAGAAAACCCATAATTTTCTAACACATGTGGCAGTAATTAACTGTATATTTTGGCAGTAGCTCTACTTGCTTAGCAACTCTAAAATGAGACATTCTGGATATTTTCTCAAGTGATCTGAGTGCATTTCAGTTATTTGGAAGTTGATAGCTGTATCAAAACATCACTGTGTTTACTCCAGCTTTCTTTAATGCAATTTCTTTAATCTTTTTGTTTTAGCTTTTAAGGTCTGACTTTGTTCCCACTGAAATCAGACAAGAAAACCAAAGCAAAATATGTGATTTCATTTGGGCTATACTAAATGTTGCACAACAATATTTGTTTTATATTTGGGGTTACAGTGAGGATAACCAATTGTAATGTTGGACCCTGATCATGTAAATCCTTGCACATGTCCATGGGGCTACTGACATCAATGGCTTTACTCAAGTAAGAGTTGCTTATAATCACAGAAGTTTGCAGGATAAATTTCTAAATGGCTGTAAGCTGAATATTACAGATTCTACAGCTCTAGAGAGTTTTCAAGCAACTTCTGGCGTTACTTATTTAAACTCTCTGCAGCTACTTTTCCTATTGATTTTATACCACTCATAAAATTAAGAAATGCATTTAGAAAAATTAACACTTTTATTTCTTTTAAAGAATGAGTCCTATCTGGCTTTTGAAATCACAAGAAGAACATGCATTGACCTAGACCCCTGAGCAGTGTCTTCTGCTGTAGAGAAGCACAGGAAAGAATACTACACTTCAAGCCATCTGTGACTTTCTCCGGAGTATCCTCCCTTAATAAAAACAAAAGTAACAACCCCCAGAACTAAATGACTAAGTTTAGTGATCTAAAAACTTTACTTAGCTGGGAGCTGAGCACTTCCTGCAAGATCTGGAGTTTCCGAAGTCCTGCTGCAGTTTATAATCTTAGAAGATGCTCAGATTCATCAGGGTGCTAAGTCACCCAGCTTAAATGAGCATTTACTAATTAACTTTGAAATGGGTTGAGCACTTTTAGCAAGGGACTGCTTCTGAAGGAAGGTTGATTTTTTATTACGTACTTGTTTTATATAAATAATCTGCATTTGCAGAAATTACTGATTTTTGTCCATTAAAACTTCTGATCCTTATTTTAGTTGAGTATTCTTAAGCTTAAAAAAAAAAAAAAAAAAAAAAAGGTAAAAAGTAAAAATTGCCTTTGAAAGTATTTTATAAAAACTTTTGTACTGGGTTTTGGAGAGGAAAATGGCAAGAACTGTTTTACATTATGGCACAATTCAGTTTTGAATAAAAAATGCATTTTGGATTTACTGTTTAATCTTAAAATTGGTGTTAAATAGAAAATAAAAAAACTTGAACCATAAGAACATGATTTAAAACAAAGAGAGGACTGGTATGAAGTGATTCTATATTTTGCAATAATATTAATTTAAAGGTGCTGTGGAAATCATAGTTTCTGGTAAGTAAAGCTCTTACAAAATTTCTCCATTCTGAGTTTACATGGTTGAGAGGTGCTATTTATGCACGTTGGTTGTGGTTAATGCCAATTTGTCTTGTTTTCATCAAAGTGTAGGTCCATTTCTTCCATGTCTTTTGAATCTTGTATAATGCAACTTTCATTATTGTAGATCTTTTCCAGAAAGTTATGCGATACCGCCTGGTTCTGGAAGTTAGTCAGTTAGTCTGTCCATCTTTGTTTCCATTTTCAACTCCCATGTTTACTTTTTTTTGGAACCATAGTCACTTAAATTATAGCTTTAAATTACAGTTTGTAAGTATTTTACAAATAGAGCTAATGACGTTCATGTTAAGAATTCTGTAACTCTGACAAAGAAAACGTCTCACATGTAGGTATCCTTGCAATGCTAGTAGTTGAAAGAAAACTTTCATCAGTACAGCCTTTGACTCTGTTGTTAGAGTTGCTTGCCAGTCTTTGTAGCATGACAGAACAAAATCAAATCCATGTTGTATCTGTTGATTTAAACCTTTTATGAATTTTCACAAAAAAAAAAGTATTTTTTTTTCTCAAGGAAAGAATGCTGTTAATCAGAAACATCAGGCGTGACCAATCCTTAACAGGAAAGGGTTTAGGTGGAACCACAGTGCGGTATTTTTTCATGTCGAGAAAAAGTTTTAAAAAAATAAAAAAGCAAGACAAAAAAAAGAATTCTGATTTTATTTTTCTATTGTTGATATCATTTTAAAAGTGGAGGAAATGCTATGGAAAATGTAAACATTTCAAGAATCCAGAAACGAGTACAGTTTACATGAAGCTGGTGTGACATTGCTGTGTAACTCTGACTCTGTCTGTTTAGAGCTTAGTTCAAAATTTCTAATGCAGGTGACCAATAAACTTGAAAGCTGAGTTGAAGGAAATGTGATAGCGAGAGAAGTAAGTGCCTTCAGGAAGGCAGGCAGAGAGATTTCCTTGTTTGGAGAGCAGTTCACCTTCTACAGAGTTCCTGCTCAGCTGGCTTTGCTGTAAAACACTTTCTCTGTTTCTTGGAAGTACTGAACTAAATGGCAAACGATAAATTATGATGTTTAATGTACTTCGTGTACTTTAGGTACACATAGTATACAAATGTAGTTTATAATCTCCTATGAGCAATATGTCATTTACTATTTGTTGACAGATTGAGAAATTAAATATAGCATTTATGAAAAGTAAGTGTTAAACTGGAAGTTGTATTCTTTCCTAGTTAATGCACCAGGCTGGTATTCTGGAGATGTGGCTCTACTTGTAGTTCTTCCAGTTACTTTTATAAGTTTGGACAAGTCTTTTCATGCCTTCCCATCTCTACTTTGCCTTGTCTTTTGACACAGTCTTGAGAGCGTATGTACAAGCAAAAATGCTTTTTACCTCATAGGTGCTTTTGGATGCTGTTTTGACAGACATGAACAGTGGTTGTACTTCATTCCTGTCTGCAATCACTTCATCTTCTCTCAAAAGCATGTGTCCAGGTTCCAAACAGAAAAACTAAATGTGGTGCTAGTTTCTTTACTTATATTAATTAATTAAAGAATGAAATTAAATTTAAAAATAAATATAAGACTGTTGATATACTTTTATTCTAGCATCCCAAACAAGCTACTTAGTTAACTGTCTGCCTGAAAAGAGCTTCAGATTTTCCTGTTTCTTACCCTCAGAGAGCTTTGAATTTAGGATCAGCTCCTACTGAACATAGCTGGGAGCAAATGTGCCTAGTTCCTGTGGCAGCACTTGTAACAGGTACCTATGTGGCAGAGCACATGGAGAAACAGTAGCATGAGTACTGAAGTTTTTGCAGCTGATCTTCAGAGCTTTGCAGTTAATATCAAGGATTGCTGCTTAGCCTCAGACTACGTTAAATGTGTTTAGTGCACTCAGCTTTAATATTGCTTCCTAAGGAAAAGGAGGTGGGTATTAGGTCCTTCTGAAAGAGGAAAAGAACTTGTGTATCTTTTGCTGCATGAGAAGGCCGTGCAAACTTTTGTTCCTGCAGACTACTAGACAGACAGATCACCTGTCACTCTTGGCCAGGAATTTGGGCAGAGAGCGCACGGATTTTACACTAGCCGAGATTCTGCTGTGATGACTTACTTCCATGGAGATGCCACCTCCTTGCAGCAGCATTTCAGGGAAGGACATTGAGCTAGCAGTATTTTACTCTGCCTGTCCAAAGAATGTCATGTAATGAGGCCCTCTGGGAGATGTGTGACTATTTCCCTTTCCATTTTCAGGCTATCTCTCAGTACAAATGATGCCATTTGACAAATAAAAGACACCAGTGATGACTCAGATTGGAAAAACAAGATTACCAATTCAAAACGTACTATGTAGTAGAAGGTGGGAAGAAATGATTACATCATTCAGGATCTCAGGGCACTTCTGTCTCAGATTGCATTTCATTTGTCATGACAGCTTCTCAATGAGAGCTTAATCTTGCAGCCCTGCTGTGGGAGCTGATATCCTGTAAACTTTGAATGACTTAATGGAACAGGAGGCACAATGTGAGGTCTTTAATTTAAAACAATGTGTAGTTTTCTTTCCAGTTAAAGATTTGTTTCACAGATGTTTTGCCAATGTTTGAATAAAAGTTTGCTACCAGCCTTCTATTTTCTCTCCCCAGCAAGTTTCCTTTAAAAAGTAGTGTACAAGATGAAAAATGCATGTATTTCTGCAAAAGGAGGTGCGGGCCTGGAGGATGCATTCAGTTTAGATGCAAAAGAAGAGAAAGAGGGGGAGCACGCTCAATAAGGAGAGTGTCATTAAGTGGACTCAATAGAGAAATTTGTTTCAGAAGATGCAGTTTGCACACTAAGTTTTGAAGTAAGGCTAGAGGATGAAAACCTTGCTGATGATTTAAAGCATCTGGAAGTAGAAAGAAGCTTTGCAGCTCCTTGACATTTGTGCAGTAAAGTCCATTCCAGGACTGTCCTTCAGCTCTAAGTCTGCATTCTCTCCGCAGTGCCTTCCTATGGATAGGTGGGTTCCTGCACATTTTGGTGCCTTCAGGTGGCTCTCTGCTCCCTGTGCTCTCTAGTCTGAATCGATTCAGCAGTGTTCAAGCAGGAGAGGCACATTTGTCTCTCTGTTGGCTGTTCAGCCAGCCTGAGGTAGTTATTTTTCTCAGTTAGAATGTACTTAGGAAAGGTTTAGAGTTAGGTATCTTAAAATCAAACACACCAGTAACGAGCTCTTAAGTAAATGTAATTCTCAACAACCTACATCTTCAGGTTTCCAAATCTGATCAAACATTGAGTTAGTTTGGAAGAGAGCTGGTGTCTGATAGCTGCTTTCCAGTGTTTGCTGAGAATCAATCTGGTTATCTAAATGTCATGTGCTGCTTTCCCACTTGTTTTTCCAGTACCTCTATTAATGCTGGGTCAGTACACACATACAAAGGATGTAAGCCAACCTATATAGTTAAATTACCAGTCTCATTATTTAGTACTCATAAATGTGTTACATATTTTGAATTTCTTACAGTGCAGTGGTGTGTTCAGTGCAAAGCCTTATACTGCCTTTTCAACTGAAACAGAGGAATTATGCTAATAATCATAATAAAATCTTATTTGTTGTGTGGTTGGCACAGATTGTCTTATTATATTGAGACTCATGTATTTTTCAGCAAGACTTGGTTTTGAATCATGGGGTTTTAGAATCTCAGATTTCATTTCATAAAGGACATTTTTAGCTCTTGAGATTGTGAAAGCAGAAAGAGGGGAGGAAAACTGTTAATATCTTATTATCTGGGGGTGATCAGCATAAGCTTGGAACTATCAGCTTTTGGCAATACTTACTGAAAGTAACTTGTCACCAGGCAAGGACAGGGAAGTATGATATCATGAGATGCTCCTCTGATCTTAGTGTCAGTGTGGATAAGGCATGATAAAGCTTTCAGATTTGTTATGCATAGCTAAAGTGCAATGAACTAAGACTTTTGCAGAGCAGTGGTGTAATAGTATTGATAACTGTAATTTGCACTTAAGGCAACATGTTAGCTTTTCTCAGAGTATTCTGGTTTGCTAGATTGTGAAGCATATTATTTGTCTCGTCCTGGGTTTTAGTAATTCCAGGTGCTTCTGTTTCTCTGGATATTGTTGGAGTCATGACAACTGGATAGCTTCTAGGAGGGGACTGAATGGTGGGAGGATAACATGCAGTTATATTTTTCTGGAACTGTCAAAACTGTTTTAACTTTGCTTTCACGGAGGTTCACAAGTTGTTCATGAGAGGAAAAAGAAAGTATAGTGGGGTTGCAGGTCTACTGTCAGAAGAGGATCCCATTTGAATGAACTTTGTATATCTTCCTGTCAACTGCTGTAGGTTCTGACTTTCAAATCTGAATAAGCAATTTGTTGGGTTTTTAATATGCAAACCTGAACATTATCAGTTGCACCATGGGCACTTGCTGCATTAGACCTTGATGAAAAGAGATACAGCAGCTTTGTTTCACCACAGCTGTGGGGCTGCTGGACTTCTGCTGACTCTTCTTGCAGATTCCACAGTCTGATCCTGCTGCTGGCCCTCACTCTACCCCATTTCTCCTAATCCATGATTCCACCACCATTTCTTTCTCCTCTTCCATTGCATTTGCCAAACAGCTACTTAGGAAATCTCAGCAGAATTTCAGCTGGTTGATGTATCTCAGCTGGTTGATGTATTTCAGCTGTAGGGAAAATGGTAAGTCAAAGCCTGAGAAAGAAGGAAGTTGGGAACTGAGCTCAGTCTTTATGAGCAAACCTCATCAACATAACTTACTTGCCAGATGGTGTTATTTAGAGGGTTGAATTTACTCTGAGAGCAGGATAGCAAGGCTGCTTAATATTTAAAGATAATATTTAAAGAGTATTTCCTTACTGTTTCATACTTTGGTGTGCATATCACACTGCAGGTTTGCATGGTTTTCTTAGTTGCTGAGACTGAAAGTCAGCCGAGGTTTAAATAACGATACAAGCCTGCACTTAGAGCTCAGGGAACCAATGACCTCTTCTAGTAAGATGACAAAATTGGACCTTTCCCAATATCTGCAGTCATTTAGGAAAGTTTAAATAAATAAATCTCACCTGGGTGAACTGAAAAGTCAAATGAAAACTGCTTCCACTGAATTATACATCTTTCCTTCCTGAACAGTGAGGAAATGAGGAGAAAATTGATTTGTCCCATGTAACTCACACAGGTGAGCTGGGATTGTATAGAAAGTGCATCTTGAATAGCAGCACCTTCAGTTGGTAAGATATCCTTATACAAGGAAACCAGGAAAATCAGAAAAAAAAATCTGAAAACAGTATGTTAATATGTGGAAAATGTGTGTTCCCATGGATAGAGATCAAAAAGGAACCAGAGCTGGTGACGGTTAATACTGGTAGGTCAGTTACTTTGCATACCTCGTGATTACTGAAGTCATTAATAGTCTGCTCAGAAAATAACATTATATTGATAACCTAGTAGTCACTTGTTCTTGTATTTTACATTTAAAATAAGGTTATGTGGTTTGATTTATTTTATAAATATATATATTTTATACTACATCAGTAGTTTTTGCATGTTGTTATTTTTATACTATAATGTTGGCTGTGTGAATGAACTGCAAGAGATTAATGCTTATTTGCATAAACCTATAATTTTTTACCTATAAAATTATAATTTCACTTAACAAAAAGACTAAAATTTTTCAAACATGTTCTAGAACTAAGCAGCAAATCAAAATTGGATAATGTATTCCACTCTCTTGCTTTTGATCCTGATCAAACCCAAGAAGAATAAAAGAATTTTCATTCTTTATAGTAATAACCAACGATGCTGGTGAATTTGGATAAATTTGATCTGCTGACATACAGTCTCTAAAGGAACTGTTCATTAAAAAACCACCACCACCAACAACAAACCAAAACCCCACTTCCCAACTTCTTAGCCTGTATTTTATCATCAGAAACTGGAGTACAAATAAGCTTTTAATTAGATTTGGTGTGCTTTTTTAAAATATTACTCACTTCTTTTGTAATTTATTTTCCATTAGTGTGTTGACTTCTCCTATTGATAAAGAGTGTCAGAGGGCTAATTAACTAAGAAAATAGTTTCATAATGAAAATGTTTTTGTGAGAACAAAATGCAGTAAAATAAAAAAAAAACCCTCTCCACATTAAAGAAAATTAAATGGTCTACAGTAAGATTGGGAAGTCCCTCTCTGAAACCACATTATCTCAGCTGTGATAGTCATCTTTACTGAATAGTGGGTTCCCCCTGCCTCAAATATTTTAGCCTCCTGTGAAACTGTTTGGATGCATATAAGGACACTGCATGGTTCATATGATGTGTCTAATCTAACTGGCAATTTAGGCATTTTTTTTCTGAGAAGCAAGTATTTAATATCTTTCCATAAATGAGAGAGTCAAGACCCCCAGATTTTATTGACTCAAAATATCTATTTCAAAAAGGGCCTTAAGTTCTTCTGTCTTTGTTCAAATGATTTAACTACGTCTTTCATCTTGCAGGCTATTACCTATGTGGGTTCCTGCCTAGGAATAAAAGATAAACTGTAAAGATTAATCCTTCACTATTTAAGGCTACGATGATGCTAAGAAATACAGCACATTCATTGAAAAAGAATATTTGTCTTTTCCTCATGTCTTTTGCTCACACCAAAGAACATAAATCATGACACAATCCTCTGGCAAATATGCTCCTTAAGATTTTAGCCTAAAAGCAACCATATTTGTAAGCTAATTTATTGTATTAAACTACCAGTTGAATACTAACCACAACAGAAGTATTAATTTAAATAAAATTGCTTATATAACATTTAAAAACCCAAACAAATTAAATGGAATAAGTTAAAAGCATCAAGAAATCTTTCCATTTGTCTTTCTCATAAATTGATATACTAATTTGTAGTTCCTATGTAGTGATCATGTTGAGAAACATGGCAGTTTTGTGTAAGATGACTATGACATAGATAAGTATCTGTATTTATTATATGAAATACCTTGGTGGCTTCCAAACTTAAGGCCATTCAGGAGCTAATTTTATTTCATCATTCAAGAAAATTGCATATGTTAAATTGCTTCTGCTGCATAATATATACAGTAAAAGGCTTTGGACTTCCTTAAACACAAAATATCTGTGGAACTCTGGCTTGAAGTAGGACTGTATAAATTTAATTTATCGTAGAGATGACAAAGGCTGACAGTGATTTGAAGAAGACTTTACTTCTGTATACTAGATATCTTGTCACAGATGCTTACTAGAAGAGGACGACTATGGCCAAAGATGGGATTTTAAAAGAGAGTGCAGATGACTAAAATGGGAGACAGACAGACTGTAAGTAAGTCATGTATCCAAAAGCAGAAAAACCCTTCAAAAGCCTTGTCTAGCAGGCTGGCTATCATGGCATAATCCTTGCCATACTGGGTCATTCACAGAAATTTTAAAACAAATAGAGACTCCTTGAAGCAGGGTAATTGTCGTAGGTGATTCCCTTCTGAGGGGGACAGAAGGCCCGATATACAGACCTGACCCATCCCACAGGGACGTCTGCTGCCTCCCCAGGGCCCGGGTAAAAAACATTCCTAGGAAACTCCCTGGTCTGGTTTGGCCTTCTGATTATTACCCGCTATTGGTTGTGCAGGTTGGCAGTGATGAGATCGCGAAGAGAAGTCCAAAAGCAATCAAAAGGGACTTCAGGGAACTGGGGTGATTAGTGAAAGGATCAGGAGCACGGGTAGTGTTTTCCTCAATCCCTTCAGTGGCAGGGAAATATACTGAAAGGAACAGGAAAACACACCAGGTTAACACATGGCTCAGAGGCTGGTGCCATTGGTGGAATTTTGGGTTCTTTGATCATGGGGAGGTTTACACAGCACCAGGCTTGCTGGTGACAGATGGGAGTCCAGCTGTCTCAAAGGGGGAAAAGGATTCTCGCTCATGAGTTGGCAGGTCTCACAGAGAGGGCTTTAAACTAGGTTTGAAGGGGGTAAGGGATAAAACTAGGCTCACCAGAGATGAGCCTGGGGGCAGCATGCCAACGCTGGGGGTGGAATCGATAACCCAGCTCAGGTGCATCTGTGCCAATGCACACAGCATGGGCAATAAACAGGAGGAG